>OX101755.1:115862472-116582420 GCA_944452675.1 Tachina lurida
ACATATGCTAGCAAAACTTAAATATTATTTAAATATAGAAGGTTGGGGAATTTAAGTTTTATTTAAATATGCAATGAAAAATACAATTTCGTATTTAAATTCAACTTAAAAATAATTACAGTTTGATTATCAAGTCAAAAATTGGCCCTAAATTTTTTTTTTAATTTTTAAATAATATTTTGATTGAATCTTTAAAAATATTTCAATTAAATTTTAATTGAATCTTAAAAAGATACATCAATACAATTCTTAGGTAATTTTTTTTATCTAATTTTTTGACCTCTTTTTAAACTCGTACGTGCAATTAAACTATTTTTTTTCAAGCTTTAGTTAAGTCTAAATATATTATTATTTTTTATTTCAATATTTCGTTAATTTCTTCAAGAAATCTATTTCATATTTTTTAATTTTCAATTTTTTCTTTAAAGTATACATACATATCGCACTTACCTAACAAGAGGGTGTTAACTCAAAATTTTTACAATTTCACTTTCTGCAAGAAATCAACTAACAAATATTTTTTTCTCATTAAAAATCTTTTTTTTAACCCCCGACCAAAAAAAGGGGTGTTATAAGTTTGTAGTGTGTGTCTGTGTATCTGTGTATCTGTGATTTAGTTTTCTCTGTTTGAAAGGTGACTTGATCGAGATTATTCTTCATTATGTTTGAAGAAAATCGGTTCAGCCGTTTAGAAGATGTTACATCTTTTCTAGATATATCGGGGTTTTTTAAAATTTTTAATTTTTGTTATTTTAGTAATGTTACTCAAAATATATTAATATGCATTAATTTTATGGAATTCAAGTTCAGGAAAAACTTATTTTGTTTCCAATGAAACAATTGACCGGTCATTTGATCGGAAGTCATGTAGGATATATTCATCATTGAGTGGAACAAAGTTTCTATCACATTATGCTAAATGTAATGGAAACTTTTGTGTACGTGTGATGTTACATCTCGCTATATTTAGGGCCTAATTCATAAAAAATATTTTGTTTTTATAAAAGGTTTATTAATCAAATTTCCATAGAAAATTTGTTTTATAAACCTGTTATTAAACAGAAATAATTTTTATGAATAAGGCAGTTAAAATTTAAGATATTAATAAGCAAAAACAGTATATCCTAGGTGGTATCTAGCCCTCTTCACATCTTTTCACCGCCAAAGCATCTTGATTTTTACAACTATCTAAAATTTTGAAAAGAAATATATCGTCGGCTTACAGTATAAGCCTGCTAACTGACTTCCAACAAATTTTACAGCAGAGACAAAATACTGTTAACGTTTTCTATACTAAGCTTAAGAAATTAGCCTAATACATTAAGTTTATTCGACATATATATTTTCAAATTAAAATAAATATTTTAGCAAGTCGATGAGGCGTATCTTTCACTTTCGAACGGCATTAAAATATCATATGTTATAAAAAGTAGATTTAGCAGGTTTACACTCTAAGACGACGATATATTAAATTAAATTTTGTAAATTTCTTTCATTTACTTTTGCTTTTACTTATCTTTTTTAACACTTATAAATTTTAATTTTCACAGACAAAATGAATTGTATTTTTTTTTTATAAAAATCAAGTTTTAAAAGTTTTGGTATATGCATATTAGATGTCCCACTCTAACATATATGCTAGAGTGGATCAACTATAATTGATAAATAAATCCATCAGCACTTCATATCAAATGACTAGTCAATTGACTGTCACTATTGAATTCAATGTAAAATTTTTGCAAATGTGTTAAAGAAAAAATATTGTTTGTGTTAGTTTCAATCATTCATTTGTGGTAGGGAACAAACGTAAAGGTAAATAATACCAAATATTTACTGAATAGAACATGTATAAGAAAAAAATACATATGTATGTATGCACATAATTCATACTTTTGCTGAATGAAAGAAGAAAATATGTCAGTACTTTAGTCAAAAGGACATTAAATAATATACTAAAAGTACCAAATATCATATTCTTAGAAATCTTATTTTTAACAAAGAAATCTTTTAGTATTTTTAACATCCCGACAAACTTCGAAAATAAGCTAATTCTTCAAATATGGTAACGCTGATGATGGCCAACAGAAGGCAATTTTCGTTGCCTCAGAATAGTTTTAGCCCATATGCCACAAAGTTGGAGTGGGAGAAAAACGACAAAGAAGATAAACATGAAGTTTTCTCAAAATGTACCTGATGGGTTTCTTTTGTATTTGCACCACTGCTTCCGATACATGTTTTGAAGACAAATGTAAATTTTTGTGAACTTTCATGAATTAAGTTAGAAGTTAATATTACTTTATTGTAAAAGTAAAAATACGTTTTGTGCCTCATACACCACTTTTCTAAATTTATTTTCAAAAATTGTGTGCTCCATACGTATAATTTTGTGTTGTGTCACAGCTGTGAATTATAATTTTGTTGTTTTGTTTATTTTTCTTGCTGTAAAGAGAAATAAGTCGATCGTTTAACGCCGACCAAGAAGCCGCCGCCTTAATAATTTTAACTATCGATCCCCTTACACACTTACACAAGTAAAACAAGTAATTGAAGTGTATTTAATATAAAGAATGAAATTAAATGATTTCTGTTATACTCAAACATGCATAATTAAGGTTTCCTTTATTTTATTTTAGTGTTTAAGAAGTTTATATTAAAACATTTAATCGGCGACAGCGTCTGGGTGATGATATTTTTGCTTAACAGTCGCCGTTGAATTTTTAGTACGGCAGCTTATTTTATTATTTATTTCTGGTAGAAACAAGAATTATCTTTACTTTGTACATTTTTATATGAAGAATTTGACGCAGTCGCCAAACAGTGGTGTGTATAGCAAAACAATACTTATTTAACCTAAAAATAGTGGATATGGAGCAAACTGAATGCTTAATATCTCAGAAACCATAATTAATTTCGTGAAACGTGTTTTTGATTCAGAACGAAGGTATTCAAAATATGTATATTCCATACCTAACTCATTTTTTTTAAGAATAGTCGGTGGAGCAAAACTATTCTGGATTGACGAATTGTTTACAATTGTTTTCTTTTGCAACTAACTTCATTGTGAAACGCGTTGTCAAAATCTGATATTGCAATAGCAAAGCGTTGCCGCCGCATTTTTTCGGTGTGCTCCATACAAAATGTATGGACATGAGAACTTCTGACAGCTAAAAAAAGCTTGCCGCTTTTGTTTAGTGATGGCTGAGAGTGCGATATATGTAAAGACTTAAAGCTTAAAAGAATTTTTGAATTACTTTTAGTCAATTTATTTTATTTTTTTATTGAAAAAAAAAAAAACATTTCAATTACTTCAATTTTCGTGAGGGGTTGAAAACTAATTAATTTTTTAATTGAATTTTTATTTTTCTTATTGCATTTCGTAATTAAAGATTTTTTTAAAAAAACATAAATTATATTTCTTGACTCTTTTAGATTAATGCAGCGAATGTAATAACAAAGGATAACTGAAAAAACTGTATGTGCCTCTCTTCTTTTTTCATTCCTCTCTCCTCCGAAAACTTAAGACTTAGTATTTCTATAAAATCGTACGTCTAACATAATCCCTAGTCAGAGGCTGTACGAGTATAACAGCAGTAATTTCTGCCAAATATATATAGGTGATACAATTGCTTTGTGATCATATCGTAAGCTGCTATTTCTAACATTTCCCAAGCTTTGTCATATAATTCTGCATCTATGAACTTGTGGTATGTATCACTCTCATTTGATGTCCAATAGAAATTCAAATAACTCTCCAAAATGTCCAAATCTGTGACACTTATGATTTTACCGCCAGGTCTTGGTGTTGGCGGAAAGAATGTCTGGGCGCACATATTGTTTACGAGTACATCTGATGAACCATTCAGTTCCTTTGTGAGCTCCTGATTGCTTGAGTCAGAAGAGCTTATACTCGTGTTTGATGGCAAATACTTTTTCACCTTTGTTTTAAATTTTCCTGAACCAAGAGAAAAATTATTAAGATTTTTCGACTCCATGTTGGTCATTTCTTTTGCAAACTGTGGTGTTTCAGCTGCTTCTTCACGAATAGAAATTGATTGGCGATTCGCCGCATTAAGTGGAACTTGAGCACTCATACCAGTAGTTGGTGTAAACATGTCTGCTTTCAACACCTTTTTCTCTGCTTCAAGAGCCCAATATTGCAGTTCCAGAAACTGAAGTACGTCCTCTAACAGTTGCATTCGTTTGGCTTTCTTGGTGCTTAATTCGTAGCTCAGCAGAGCTTCTTCATCAAGTTTTCTAATAATAAGGTGTGCTATTATTGGATCCAAGTCATCTATATTAATACCCACTAAGGTTAACGTTTGCATACATTCAGTTGTGGTGTCGAGTAAACTTTTTACATCTTCTGAAGACTTGCTACATATGTTCGGTTGATCCACAATCTTGTCAATGAGATTTCTCAATAATATGCTTTTGTTTCCAAACTTTTGAACTATGATATCCCAAGCACATTCGTAATCATTTTCGGTGGTGGGTAAATGCTCAATTAGTTTGAGAGGTTCTCCTTGCAGCAGAAATTTAAGCCGCAGCATTTTTTCTATTTTCGGAAATTTTATATTTTCGTGAACGAATTTTTTAAAGAAGTAGTGAAACGTGTTCCATTCAGAAGCGTCACCATTAAAATGTGGTATTTTAATTGTCTCGATTTCTATTAAGTGATTCATTTCTGTCAAGCATCTGATTTCTTTTGTCGTTGCTTGCTGTACATACATAAATTCTTTTTGTATTAATTTGTACTCTTCACGAATATCTTCATTAATGGCATTTGCTGCTGCTAGTTTCCTGTAGATTTGTTTGATAACATCCATGTGCTGCTGCCAGTTTGTTCTATTACCTTCCAAAGTATCCATTGTGGGCGGTTCGATTTCTTCTTCTAACAAACTAAATCTTAGTTTATTTATGTCCTTTTTAAATAGGCAAATCAACTCATGTGATTCTTTATTATTACATATTATTTTGCTTTGCTCTTGTATTTTCAGCTGCAGATTTTGTATCTCTTCTTGTAATTGCTGGGTTTGTTGTTGTATTTTGAGCTGCTGTTGCTGTATCTGTCGTTGCATATCCCTGGTTTGTTGTAGCTGGTGCTGTAACTGTTGCTGGATATGTGGCAGTTGGTTCATTGATGTTTCTTGTAACTTGCTAGCTTCTTTTTTTAGAAACCCCTGTGCAATTTCTATAGACGTCAAAAGGGAACCGATTAGACCATCCTTAAGATATTCCGAAGGCTCGATTTGGAAGCTTTCCTCGTGTAATATAAAAGCATGATTTATTTCAGCTATTCCATGTAAACCGGAAAGTTCAGATAAGTAGTCGGGTATATCAGCTTCTCTAATCGAATTGTTTTTTATTTTATCGAGAATCTTTTTCACTTCTCGCTGAAGTTGCTTTTGACTTCCAATCAGATTGTCAATCATTGGCATCTTAGCAAAAGTTTGTATATAATAATTTTTTTAAAATTGTTTTAATTCGCAAATTGCTGAACACTTTTAAAAATTTTTAAGCGAAGACTTCTTCCAATTCCTTTGAGAGTTTATATTCAACTGTTGCTTACTTCAGACTTTAACTGTTTGCATTCCCATTTTAAAATTTTTTCAACTATTATAAATGCACAAAGGTAATTAATAAACTATTGAGGAGATCTGCAATATGCAGATGTGCGCTAATGGCGGCTTTTCCTTGTTCAGGTATGCACAGCGAGCGCTTTTGTCTTGTTTACAAGCAGTTTTGCCTTAAACAAATTAAAAATTGTTCATCAGGTAAAACTATGATTCTCAAGAAGTTGTCATTAGCCTTGGTTGGTTTACGCGGCTGCCTGTTACCTGTGAACAGTCAAGGAGAATTGTTAGGATCTGTTTTAAATACCATTAGCCTGCTGTATTTTAAAAATAAAGTTGAATACTTAAAGATTTTTCAGCGCATCTCTTATTTTACTGTATCTTATATAGATATCATTATTACTTGTATATTTTACGAAAGAAAATTAATCCTTTCTTGCAAGTCAACTAAATTAATTTTATATCACTTAATAACAAATGTTTGAAGGTATTTTTTTAACCCCCACCAAAAAAAGGGGTGTTATCTGTGTATTTGCGTATCTGTGTGTCCGTCCGTGTCCACGTACAGACCAAACGGCTAGACCGATTTTGATTTAGTTTTTTCTGTTAGAAAGGTGACTTGATTGAGAAGGTTCTTAGCTATGTTTGAAAAAATCGGTCGTGCCGTTTAGAAGATATCACATCTTTTCTAGATATATTGGGGGTTTTTAAAATTTTTAATTTTTGTTATTAAATAAAGCTTTTACAAACCAAACATTTTTGAAAGCAAAGGATCCAGCTTAACCCCTCAATAATCAATTTCAATTTACTATTAATAAAACATATTTTACTATATAAGTAAAATAATAATGTGGGATTATTAGTGCGCAAAAAAAATGTTAAGCCTTCATATTGTTTGGCCTTAAATTTAAAATTTTCTTTAATTAATAAAGGGTGTTTGCTATAGAGGTATAAAAATTTAAGTTGGCAATACATTTTTTACCTGCCAGCTGTCAAAGTGATTTGTGTTTAGTTTGGTTTGGCATTTCAAACTGACTGACGCCTGAAAAAGGTTTCCCGACTGTGAAAATTTATTTTGAAAATCATGGCTCTGTTCGAAATACATATCGCGCATTCACACACAAAAATTTCCACTTAAAATCAACTTAAACAAGATAAATCTAATCTTTTTCGGCAATGATTTTGCTTCATAACATGATTTCTAGTAATTGTCAAAGAAAATTTTTCCTGTTCAAATAACTTTATTTCACGTTGATTTAACATTTACGTACTATTAAAATGAAAATGCAGAATCATGTTGAATCGAAGTAATTTCAAGCTGGAACAACATGAATTTAAATTAATGTAGTACATAATTGTATTTTATTAATTATTTAACAACTTTAAATATTCTTAAGATACGCACTAATATGTACCATCTTGAATAAAATTTTAATTTAACACTATTTCATTGATCATTTAACATACAATTTATATGAAAAGTTTTAGATTTAAGCCTGGTACTCTGTTCAAAATTTCACGCAAAATGTTGACATAATCCATACAAAAAGAGTTTACGTGAAATTTTTATGAAATAATGTTGCAACATTTTCTTGCTATCTGTGAAATAATGAGACTGGTATTTATTTCATGCGAAATATTGACAGCCGATGTTTTTGTTAACAAATTTCGATCAGTGTTGCCTACTTCAAACCAATAAATACGAAAATTTTTTCCGAAAAAGTAAAATGGGCATCTTTTGTTACGTGTCAAATTTTTCACGCGAAATAATCAATGTTACTGAAATTTTTTCGCAACTTCGAACAGAGTACCAGGCTTTAGTTAAAACAGCAAAATGCTTTCACTTGAAAAGTTTTAGTTAAAAACAAAATACAAAATACTTTGACTTGACTCCAGGATTCGAACCTGCGATCCTCAGACTGCAGGGCTAGTAAACCGCCTACCAGCTAGCAGCAGTTTGTCAGCTGTCTACAAATATCAAAAAAAAAACAACAACAATACAAAAACAACCTACACAACTAAGCACACAAGTGTATTGCAGCTATGAACAAAGCAAATAAACACCAACACACTCAAACAACATATAATTTCTTGTAAATTTAATATGATTTGAAGGAAGTTGAATCAAACTTTTTGCATGTTGATTTTATATTGGTACTTTTTTCTGTGTGTTACGTCCATTTTACGGTCAACGTAGTCGTTCATCAGAGAAACTAATTAGACTAAATCTAAAACGTTTTCACACCATGCCGTAGAGCGTAGCGTAGAGAAAGAAACGAATCGTCTATCCGCCATATATATTTAATCAATTTATTTCTAGGAGGAACATAGGGCCGTAAAAATCTCTCCGCCATGATTACTAACTTCTTCGTTCATCAATTGAACAACCATGGTGAGCAGGAGCTGTGGTTTCTACCAGACGACTCAACATGTCACACAGCTCGTGTCACAATTGATTTATTGAAGGAAATGTTTGGTAACCGCATAGTTTCACGTTCCGGGCCCATGAATTGATTCCCCAGATCTTGCGATTTAACGCCGCTAGACCATTTTCTGCAGGGATATGTGAAGTCGCTAGTCTACGCCGACAAAACCGAAATGACTAACCACTTGGAGGACAACATTCGCCGCGTTATTGACAATATATCGCCACAGCCGTGGCGATCATATGCCACAAATCATATTTAAATTATAATGCCAGAAGATTATCTTTCAAATAAAGTCAATTTAAAAACTTCATCTTTGTTTATTCCATTTCAAAGTTACACTCTGTATAAAAAAACACCCTTTATGTAATAAACGAAACTCTGTCCTGAAGATTCTTAAACAGGCAGAATATGATATTTATACTAAATTGGTGCCCATGCCTGCTTGTTACCTGCCATCAATCAAGGAGAATTGCTATTTAACATATGCCATTTCATTCATTCAATTCATGTTAAATAGCTGATGTTAACAAACAATCTCTGCCGAGGTACATAGATAGGACATGTGACACAGTGCGTGGCGGCACAGAAAAATGTTGACACTTCGCCCAGCTAAAGTCTAGTTTTATTGCTCTTGCTTTCTTAAGAAAATCACATTAATTAATATAAATCTCACTTTCTATAAGCATTTAAAATAGAAATTATTTCTTATTAAAATTCATTGTAGTTCAATCAAATTTAAATCATGCTATCATGTTAGCTACCAATGTTTTTGCTATAACAAATTTTTTACATTAAGTCTTACGAAAGCATTTGGAATTCTTAAAAAATAAATGATATTTGGTTCAGAAGTTGTTTTTTTCCCAAGCGAAAAATTTAACACAACGTCCCACTGTGCAATGAAAAACTAAACATGCAAAAACATTTAGCAAGAAAATTTCATGAGAAAGAATTTTGTAAGGATTACTTAATAGTTTATTTATTATATAACCAAAAGAAAGTTAAAAGAAAGAAGTAGGATGGTTAAAACCGAAAACCCAAAGAGGAAAAATGAATGGCGACCTTTCAGCGCCAATGAAAGCGTTTTTAAAAGCAATAGTTAAAATCTCTTTCTTCAGATTACTTTAGTAAGAAAGCAAGAATTAACATTATTTAAAATTAGCAAATATTTTCAATATTAATATTTATTTATGTATTTACAAATTCCCCTGTTAAGTGTTGCTGCCTTTTTTTCTGCCATCAACATTTTATAATTTATATTTATGGTTTCGCCGAATTACAAAAAAAAAATTGGTTAGTTTAAAAAAAAATAAAATAAGATAAAGCAAAAATATTTTTTATAACTTTTATGATATTTTTTGGCGTCAATTGTTGCCAAATGGCCAAATGAGAGTGTGTTTGTGTGTGTGTGTGTGTGTGTATAGAGGGGGTCGCCAGCGGGTGTTGCTATTTGCGCTACGGTGCCAAAAATTCAAAATAACAGCCCATCTGTAAAAAATTAATAGTGCAAAACAACAGAATAGTTTGCAAATACTCGTACTATCAGAAAAAAAACTAAGCATTTGTAAACTAAAATAAAATCGTAACAAAATGCTATAACAAGATTTGACTTAAGGTGGAGCGGGGTGGGGGTGGGAAATGTTATGTTCAGAGTTGCCAACAGATCGATTTTAATACATTTATTTCTTTTGCAGTTAAATTGGAAAATTCTCTGTTAAGCTTTATTTTTTTAAGCAAACATCGTTCTAAACACTATAAGTAATACATTTAATGCTATAAACACAATTGGGACGAACGACGAATTTCGTTCACGTTGACGAATTCGTCGATAAGAATTCGCTGAGTAAATTCGTCGTATGAAGCACAATAACGACGAATTTACTCACCGAATTCTGCTCTCATAATTTATAAATTTGGTTATTGCGTATGCAAAGAGTGGGAGAAAATTGTTTTTTCGTCGTTCGTCGGCGTACAAAATAGAAATAAACCTATCTCAGAGTTCGTCACACACGACGAATTTCGTTTTACGGGGGTGTTGTGTTCATTTTCATATGCACAAATATGTTTTATTTTTTATGACGAAAGTTCGCACCGAAATATTCGTCGTTCGTCCCAATTGTGTTTATAGCATAAGTTGAAATATACCAAAGTATAACCTAAATTAAGCTACTCGTACTATTCCAAATGAGATTAGAAGTCTAAAAAAGATAAGTCTCAAGTCCTAGTACTATAACTTCCTGAAAAATCATACAAATCAATTCTTTTGAATATGCAGATTACGCAAGTACCATTAACTGAAAACTAGATTATCTCGACTTAAGCACTTTTTCCTTTTTGCCACCATTATTATTGTCGTTTTCAATAGCAGTGCGCCAGGCACTAAATGTATGTATATTAGCAAAAGTTACAATTAGACTATTATCGAGAAATCGAGTAAATCAATTGACAGAATAACCCCGCAGATTTATTCGATTAAGCGAATAAATTTTTTGTTTTATTTTTGATGGAAGAATAAAAATTACTCACAAAAACATGTTATTCGAGTAGCTAAAAAATCCTTAACTTTATTCGATTATTCGAGTAAAAAATTATAAAAAAATTCCATGGTCTGTTCGGAGGAATAGAAGGTTACCTTATACCCAGACTTTCAAAAACTATTTGAGAATTCACAAATAATAATATATTTGGCATTTCTACAAAAATGTCAACTTTTTGTAGCGTGCAACACCAAGCAAAGATGCTTGTTTTTTGCAAAGAAAACAAAACTTTTTCTTACTCCTTTATATATTTCTGTAGGTCGTCAGCAGTTCTACGTTAGGTAAAATTTGAAGAAAAAGCGAGTCACGTTGTTTATAAATACAAGGTTAATTGTTTGCTGTCGCACGCGACACAGAAGTGCATTTCCTCGGAGAGATGCCCATATTTGAAAATCACAAAAGAAAAAATAAGCTTTGAAACTGATTCAGAACCCAGCAAATAATTTGTATTTTTCCAGATCCTTATACAATTATAAATCCATCGGATAACAATAAAAGTATTTACAAGGCTAAATGAAAAATAAAACATTAATTGAACTTTTAAGAAATTTATTATGGATGGATTTCTAATTGTATAAGGATGTGCATAAGGTAAGAGGTTTGTTTCTACTGAAGATTTCGTTGAAGCGCCAATGCAAAGCGTATATCGACATTCTAAACCACTAGAAAATAAATTTCAATTATTGTATATAAAAAATTATTAGATCAACCAAAAATGGATTTGTTTTATTCGGTTATTCGAATAAAAACCAAAAGAAAACTTCTCTGCTCTGTTCTAAATAAAGGAATGGAGAATGAAAAAAGTTTATTAAAGTAATCGAATAACATTTCAAGAAGTAAAGAATATAAAATGCCTAAAATTTCTCTCAAAAGCAGGATCAAAAGTGAAATGTTAATTGCCTTTATTCGATGTAGCGTATAAACAACAAAAAAAATTTTATTTTGTTTTTAACTGAAGAATAGACATTAAAATATGAAGAAAAAAATATTCGAGTAAACGAATAAACTATTCGATTAGTTTTATTCGATTATTCGAATAAAAAGTTTTTTTCTCCTGTTTTAAATTGATGAATGTAGAATGAAAGAAGCTTATTCAGTTAAACAAATAAATTTTTAAATGTAATTTTTATTGTTCGAATAAGTATATCATGAAAAAGCTTAATTGAAAAATAAAAGCAGCACAAAATGGTAAAATAAAATTGTTACTTAAGTAACCGAATAAGTCCTTAAATTAGTTCGATTAATACAATAAATAACAAATGAAGAAATTTAGTTCAACTCATAAACGAGGAACGAAGTATGAAATATAATAATATTATTCAAGTAACCGATTATTCGATTATTCTAATGAAACTGTAATAAAAACCAGATCTGTTCTAAATAATAAAAAAATTTGTTATATTTATTTTTTATATTTGAGTATCAGAATTATTTTTATTCGTTATTATTCAAATATGAGTAAAAAAGGAAAAAAAATTACATTGTACTCTATTAATGGAGGAATGGAAAAAGAATGAACGAAATTTATTCTCGCAAGTGAATAGCTTTTTAAATAGTAAGATGAAACAGTTCTTTTTGTTAACGAATAAGTATTTGGTTTTAATCGATTAATACAGAATAAAATTTCATTTCAACAAAAAAATGAGGAATGAAATACAAAAAAAAATTATTTTAGTAACCAAATGAGTTTAATTTTTTGTTTCGATTATTCGAAAACATACCTCTTGTGTTCTTAAAAAAAGTATATTCTAGTAATCGAGTAAAATAAAACAAGTAACCGACATAGTCCTTGGTTTTACTCGACTATTTACGAATATCATTTTTTGTATTTAACCCCCGACCAAAATCAGTACAGACAAAACGGCTTGACCGATTTTGTTTTAGTTTTTTTTGTTTGTTTTAAAAGTGACTTGATCGAGAAAGTTCTATGTTTGAAGAAAATCGTTAAAGCTGTCTAGATATGTACACATATCGGGGGTTTTTAAAATTTTTATTTTTTGTTATTAATTGCAGCATGAAGAGTGAAATATAAAATAATTATTTCACTACACGAATAAATTTGTTTTTCTATTATTCGAATAAATCACGTAGAAAAAGTTGTTATCCTGCGTTCGTAACCGAATAAGGAAGAAAGGAAGGAAATACAGTTTTCCACTTTTCCTGCAAATATCCAGCTTTACATCTCTCGATGAAGTTTTTAGGCAGCCATGTACTTAGACGACCTTTCAGAGTTACCAGAAATTGGTTGAAATGAACTGATTAGATATGTCAATTTGACGGTTTCGATCCAGTTCCAATCACCGTATCCTAGGATACGGTCCTGTATACAGGATGCGGCCCTGTATAGGCTGACACCGATAAGTTGAGTAGCCTGTCGAAAATAACTTATCTAGATTCTACTTGAATGCCTGCGTGAGATGTAATCCCACCAACCAATCAAACGAATAATTTTTTTTATTTTATATAATTATTCGATAACTAATCGATATAATTTTACTAATTCAGAAAAGTACATAATTTCCAAAAATTGTCAGGGTAGTATAAATCCATGAATGCATGTTTTTCTGTTAAAAACCTCATAAAAAATTTTCAAAATCAAGAAGTCCTTCATTAACCCTCAAACGCATTCAAGAAGTCTTACATTAACCCTCAAACGCACTCCAAGTTTTGACTTCTGGTGTCTGAGTTGACTTTCTAGCTTTGTTATACTTCAAGACCCATAGTAGAATTTCATGACGCAATTTTTTGTAGAATATTTTAAGTCGCTATTTTCCCGTTAAAGAGTAGTTATTTCCTCCTTTTTTGAAAAGAGGACAAATAATGTAATGCCCACCAATTTAAAAAGGATTTTACCTATTAAAACTAAACACTTAATTTACCTAAAATGAAACGATTTCAATGTCGGTTCATCTGAACAGTTTTTGAAGGAATAGGAGGGATAACTCCTGTACCCATTTTATAATAATTTGAGAAACAAACAGTCAAAAACTTCGATTAAATATTCTTTAATTTTTGGTCTCCTCTGCCAGGATCAGAATTTATATCATATTATTTTTACACTGACAATACGAGTTAACATTTTTTATATGGCCACATTTGGCAACCCAAGTTTACTAGCAATAGTGTTTTTATTTCATTTACGGAAAGCATATATAAAAAACCTAAATTACACAACAAAACAAAATCCTTGTTTTGTAAACTAAATGGAAAGTTTAGAAAAAAAAATATATACATTAGATATACAAATTCGCATACACATACAAAGAAAAAACTAAACTAATGTTGAGGAAAAAATGGCAGAATAGTTATCGGCTTCAATGCATACAATGCGCAGCAAAAAAAAATATTTTCCCAAAACAATTTTTAACAAACAAAATAAAAACAATCACCATTGCAAACTATTTTTTTTTCATGTGTAAGATTTGTTTTGCATTTCACAAATACATTCTTGGCTAAAATGAGTCAAACGATTCAGGCAACCAGCCAGCCAGCCAGCCAACCTGGCAGACACACACACGCACACACACATGAAAGCGTTAAGTGTAAACAACTGCCACAAATTAATACAACACAATAAAAGACACAACAACATGAATATAAACCACCCTCGCACACTTTGCAACAAAACAAGAAACATGAAAACAAAAACGCAACATGAAAGAAACAAAAATAGTAAATGAAAGTTGCACACACCAACTACAGTAACAACAACACCACTGCCACAACTACATACAATTACAAGGTTGTAATGATTGCACGCTACAAAAAAAAAAAGCAACACCACTACTAATACGTTAGTGGCATGAACACCCTAATGTTGCAGCTTTCCTTTTTGCCTTGTTGCTGTGAATGTGTGTGTATGTATATGGACTCGTACAACATACACATGTCGTCGTTGTTGTTCTTTTTGTTGTAAGCTGCACATTTATTTTGCACACAATTTTTGTTTTCGGACGAATGAAGTAGATGGTGTACAAGTACGAGTACGTACAGTGCAAAAGGAGATGGTGATTTTATTTTATTTTTTCTTCCTTATTATATTTTGGTATTGGAGAAATAGTGGCAGTGACAGCAGATAGTAGAGAGTCAGTCGTCAGTGGTAGTTGTGGCAATACATTGACGACGATGATGATGAAACGACTGACGAGACTGACTTGTTTGTGCCTGAATTGAAATGTAACGTTGCAGTTTTGGGTTTGAGTTTATTTTTGGGCAATTTTTGCCTTCGTTGCGCTCACATTATTCGTTTGTAGGTGAGAGGGGCAAATTTTGTATTGCATTTTTGGCCAATAGCAGACGGTTGCATGGCTTTTGTGAGGGTGTGGCCTAAAAATTGCAACCCTACACCAGCCGACCAAATGTGAACGTCCAACGTGCACAACAAAGAATTTAAAAGCTTCGAGGGAAAAAAAAACATTCTAAAAAATCAATGAGTGGAATTTTTTAAATATTTTAATGGCTTTGGGTATATATGTGTATGTATGTGTGTGTGTGTGTTTGAGTGGGTGTGTGTGCTTATGTTTGTTGTTTTTTGGGTGCTGCATGCAACAGCAAGAGTAGCGACACAACAAAGGTAATAAAAAAGGACATGCACACACAGTTTAGTGAAGTTCTAGCTTAATGCACACACAAAAACACACACGCACATGCACACACACTCACTTACATTTATTGCACTCAATCACCCATGAGTATTAGCTTTCGTGTAAATATAGGTGTGTGTGTGTTCTTGCAGTCGGTAACGCATTGACATCCTTTTGTTTAGCAGGCTTTGCTCTAACTTACAATAGTAAGTATATACATATGTATATATAAGTATGTATGTATAGTAGTTTGTAAAGCACAAAATGCCTCTTGTGTTTAGCCTGCCACACACACACACACACACACACATACACTAATCAAAAATTCTATCTACTAAAAATCGATGGCTGTTGTTCATTTATTTTTTCTTTTGGAGAGTAATTTTTCTTTTATTTTTTGGACAAATAAATAGAAATATAAATAGATTTGCAGCAGAGCAGAAACACTTTTGAATGAGAATAAGTGGGCCTGGGGAGTGATATTTAGAAGCAGGCATACCCTGCATGACCTCTTCATACTTACAATATATAATTACAATTTAATTTTTATTATAATGTTCATTTAAGATTTTATATTCAAGCATTGTTTAACAAGTCGTTCAAGAAAATTTATATCACTTAACAATTTGAGTAGCTTAATGTTTGTTAGAAGAACATTAAAAAAATAAATTTGTTATGGATTTTTTTTGGTATTTTCAATGTATTTTTAATAAAAAAATAGTTTACTGAATAAGCAAAATAATAATTTGCGATTATTTTCAAAATATTTTCCTTTAATTAAATTGTTGTTGCTAGCAATCAAATAAGTAAAATTTTTCAATTTCTGTTAGACAGAAATTAATTAATTTTAATTAAGAGATTATTGTAATATATTAATTAAACTTTTTTTCATTTCAATGCAATAAAAAATTCAAATTTTTATTTAAATTTAACTCATAATTATTACAATCATTCCACAGCTCAGGCAGGCGACCCGTCTAGAGAATTTTTATGAAAATTACAAAAATAAAAGTAATGCTTTTCATACAAATTCTCTACTCAAGTCGACGACCATCCATGTTATGGAAACAGGGGGTATCTGTAGTTGCCACAATGCAAGCAAACGATTTGTCTAGAAATTTTGTATAGGAATAACTAAAAAATTTAATTCTGTTGTATAACTCATTTCCATCATATTATGGAAATAATTAATGAATTCTTCTTTCATTTCACGTGTGATAATTTTTAAGCTACGAAAAGGAAATTACAATTATTTCCACAAACACCTGCAGAAAGTAATACGAGTAGCATGGGTTTTTTCTCAGGCTGTTACATCTTCATCATCAGCGTTCAGGTACTTGATACCCTGATGCTTGATACCTTAATGCGAATTTCAGTTTTGCATAGATGTTCTTGCATTGAAATAGAATACGAGAATTATTGATGCAAAACTTCAAAAATTCGTTACACGCAGAAACAATACATTCCTGCTTTGCTACTTACATACATAAATACGTATAGAGAAAAGGTAAACTTCCCTCTTCACAGACCAAATCCCATAGAGCAGCTGCGTCCAAGCACACATACTTTAATATTTGCATTTGAGGTAAACAGCTTGAAAATATATTAGAATTTGTTCTTGTTTTTTTTTCGAAAAGTATGCAGCAGCATTTTTTCGCAGAGATCGGATTGGCTGTTGTGTTCTCGTCGGTGTGAAAGCACAAAGCTCTTTTGGGAAAATTTGCACACTGTGCGTGTGGCATGCTTCATGAAGTTTGTATAAGGAACGAAAACATTTCTAGCAAGAAAACGCTAAAACATATTCTTAAAAAGGTATGGCCAGAAATAACACTTTCTAATTTACAAGGTGTTATCATAAGGAGGCACAGTGGGCCAATAATGTGTTAAAACATTGTATTTTGCATACGAACTTTACATTTTTATTATCTCTACATATTTTGTGTCCACTAAATTTTATAGTGACTTAAAAAAATTATCCTGTTTGTATATGTGGTTCTCAGTCATTAAAAGAGTCTTGTTATAAACATACGAATTTTTTTAATTTGCTCCAAAAAATTTTGGGTTTAGGTCTATTTAAGAGCTCTTTAAGCCGGTGTAGTCTGCATAAAATTTCAAGTGTTTATGTATGTATAATTGTCTGAATATTATATTATGATTTCAAAATTTTTGTTGCTCGCCTTAGAACATCCTTTAATTTTTAACTGTCATATATTTGCTGCCCAAAGGTTTACATATTCTATAAAAATTTCAGTTCCGTAGCTCTTACGGTTGTCGAGAAAAGAGACTGTGACAGACTGAAGGACATCGTAGCGCAAACCCTAGGGTTCCTTTTCACTTTTGGTGTACGGAACCCTAAAAAGCTAAGTGAATTTGAGCTTGATATAATATTTTCCTTACTTCAACCGACTGCGAATATCGTCCAAATATGTTACTGTATAGCAAAGGCAAAACGTTTGCTTTATTTTTATTATAGGGGCGGGAGAGAAAAATATGATGGATCCCTCCCGTTATTATCTTCCCCCCCCCCTTCTCTAAACTCTAAAGTTGCTCAACTGAAATTCTAGTGTATGAACCCAGTCTTACTGAATCTAAGTACAGGGCTCAAATCGTCACATCCGTGATCGTATCGACAATCATACGAAATCAAATTAAGTATACGTCAATCGTATAAGCTGAATGGGATTTCAGTACGTTCACGTATGTCATAATCCGAAAATGGTGTTTTTACGTGACGAGTGGCACGTTCACGGATGTGACGATTCGACCCCAGGTAATTACAAATCGATTAAAATTTTGTTCAAATTAAAAATAAATGAAATTTCAATTGATATGAAAGCTCTACTGCAACTTAAGGTTTCACAGACACCGATATACATATGTACATATGTACATATGTGCGTATGTATGTTTCTAACGCAGCACAAAGAGTGTTTATACAAAGATTCAAAATTTATAACCAAGCAGCAATTTACAATGAATTTAAATAGTTCTTGCATCTTAAGATATTCTCAGTTTGTCTTTATTTATAAAAGAAAACTTCTTATTAAATTTTTCATATTTAAAACTTTCAAAAGGTTAAGCACCTCGCACACGATTACACCCCCCCCCCCTCATAAAAATAAAATTGCTAACTTTTCATAGTATTTGTCTGCTGCATTTTGCATCACCTTAAGCTTCATTTTTATTTATATTAAATTTGATTTAAAAAAATAAAAGTTAAAAAGTTTGTAAACGAATTAAAACTTATAAAAAGCAACAACAACCAACCAAGCAGCCAAACCAACCGTCTTGTCTGAGGAAAGTGAAAATTGCAAATTGTACTATAATCATTGTAGCTGAAGTTGCAAATAAAATTGTTAAAACTATACGTTGCAAGAGTGCTGCTTTAATTTGGTTTCCACAACTAGAGCAGTATGTCATGCAGCATTTTTATAATATTTTTTTATTTTTTATTTTTGTCTCGCTCTCTACAAATATGCGAATGTTGTGCATCTTTAAGGAAGAAACAGGAAGTATATACACATAAAAGTCAAGCAAACAAAAAAAAAAAAAGAAATTAAACTTTCAACTGTTGTTAGAGAATATAAAAGGGGTATAGGAATTCCATATATTATAATAATAATTCCTTTAAGGCGAGTATTAAAGTAAATATAAATGATTTTTCTAGCCACTGTCAGTGTACTTTAGTATCTCGCATCATTTGTAAATTAAACAAAAAAACGCTTTACCCTCCATCAAAACTTTGTCATTCCTTCTTGTCTAGCTCATTTCCCACGTCCTTGATAAAATAAAGTTTAAATTAAGTTTTATTTTTGTTACTTAATTCTTCATACTTTTCATCTCTGCTCTTTAAATCCTTTCACTTTAACACTTGTATGTATAAAAGCAAACTTTTATATCCGTTTAAATGTTTGTATAAGTTAAAGGATATAAATATGTATGTATGTATGTATGCATGTAGTGGTAATAATAGTTTTCTACTCCAGACAGTTTGCGGATAAATACGCAGTAAAGTTTTTGTCTGAACGTTTGAAGAAAGGAACAAGGAACAACAAACAATCTTAAATTGAGACAACTTTGTTGTTAACTTTCTGTTGTTGCTGATGTATGCAATTATTGGGCAAGCAGCAAAATAATTTGCTAAATGCCAAAAAAAAACAAGAATAATATTTTCTAATAATTTCTGTTAAAGAATTTAATTGATTTCCTTAAATAATTTTACGATTATTAAGTCCAAGATATCAAACCAAAATACTTATTTACTACATACATAAATACATTTATACATATTTTAGGGAAATTATGTGGACTGTGCGACTCACTTCAAAATTTTAGTTCAGAAAGTTTCTAACTCTTATATCGTGCCACATAACCACCAAATTATTTTTCTTCTATATTCGGAAACACATACAATTAATTTGTATTTTCTAAATTTCAACTTAAACAGGTGTAGCATGAGTTTTAACATCAGAACTCACAAGAAAACATGTGAAACCGTTGTGGAAGCCAGAACATCGACGAATGTGAAAATTAACACGATTTATAAAGCGAACTTTCTAAAAGGATATGTACATTGAAAATAATCCGAAGTTGTAACTTAGTAACTTAGGCCGGGCTTACATCTGTGTGTCATGTGCCCAAAAAATAGCGTAAGCTCTAATTACTAATGAAAAACTGTTTG
Organism: Tachina lurida; assembly: GCA_944452675.1. Classification (NCBI taxonomy): domain Eukaryota; kingdom Metazoa; phylum Arthropoda; class Insecta; order Diptera; family Tachinidae; genus Tachina; species Tachina lurida. The sequence goes on from OX101755.1 coordinate 115,882,273, forward strand.
ACTCAGACTCAGAGATTGGCAATGAATCATGTTTTCGCTATTCATAGTGACTCATAAAGTTTTAAATATAACTGAGTAGACATCATTTAAAATCAACTACTCTGATTTACGCATACTCACCATGACATTGATTTATAAGTAAAGGTTGAAATAAATATGAATGCGATGTCAGCATCATAGTTATAGCACACTCATACTCATAAATCACCTCAGTTTGATTTATAATTTCAGGAAAATACTTATACTACTCATATTGATTCAGCTCACTCAACTCATGCATGTATGTTTATTTTAAAATTTAGTCATTAAATTAAATTAAAGTTTTCAAGTAGTAAACAATAGTAAATATAGTTGTTTTTCAATTCCTGCAAAAAAAAAAACAACAACAGAGAAAGACATAACCTCATAATGAGAACTTTAATGTTCGTATACGAAGTTCGCATTGTGAATCATACTTATTTTGCATCGTCCTTAGGTATTGGATTAAGGAGAGTCGGAATCAACAACGTCATAAATGTTGCTAAGTATAAGTTCGATGCGCATTTCAAACTTTCACTTTTTTCACTACTCATTGCGCTTCTCTTCTTCGCTTCAGACCTGTAGTTTTTCATAAGTAATTAGTGGTTACGCTTTTTTGGGCACATCGCACATACATATGAAATGCCAGATGTAAACTCAGCCTTAGTTTTGACGCTTTTTCTTATTTTTGTCGCTTTTTTTTTTGTTTGGAATTTTCTTTTTTTTTTGTTTTTGGCGTTTTTTCTTGTTTTGGCAATTTTTTCGGTTTTTTTAGTTTTAGCGGTTTTTTTAGTTTAAGACATTTCTTTTACCTTAGGCGCTTTTGGTTTTTGGCAATTTTTTTTATTTTTTTTGTCGCCCTTTTTCGCTTTGTAATTTTTTTACTCTTGAAATTTTTAGTTTTAGCGTTTTTAAGGCTTCCGTACACCAAAGGTGAAAACGAACCCTATTGTTTTCGCTACGCTGTCCGTCTGTCCGTCACAGGCTATTTTCTCGAGAACCGTAAGAGCTAAGGAAATTTGGACAGAGTGTGTAGACCTTCGGGCGCTACAACAACAAATACATGAGCGATAAAAACTAAAGGGTGTTCCAAAACGAGCAACGAAAAATGTTAAAATCCCATGTAATATACATACATACAATTGCATATATATACACTTAAATTTATAAAGTTAGTGCATTTTTATACAGACTACAACAATTAACACTAAAATTTAAAAAATTTAAATTAAATTTAAATTAGAGGGTATTCCATCAGTTAAAGCAATTTTGACTATGTAGTTTTGACAACCTGCTGTATTTTGGAAACCGTAAGAGCCAAACTCTTAAAATTATAAAATCGCCAAACCGAAAATAATCGCCAAAAACAAACAAAAATCGCCAAAACGAAAAAAACGCCAAATTAAAAAAAATTAAAACGAAAATAAGTCGCGAAAAACCGGAAAAATCGCAAAAATTAAAAAAATCCCTAAAATGAAAAAAAAAACCGACAAAAAAAATCGCCAAAATTAAAAGAAATCGCCAAAATGGAAAAAACGCCAAAACTGGAAAAAAACGAGAAAAACGCAAAAATAAACAACAACAAAAAATTATTTCAGCTGAAAAAACGTCAAAAACGCTATATTAAAAAATACTCAAATATCCCAACGTACGGAAGCCTTAGTGCGCGAGTCAGTCACATTATACTGAATTTATTTTAAATTTCAAGAGTTTCACTCTTACGGTTTCCAAAATACATAAAGTTGTCAAAATCATAGTAATTGATATAATACCCTTTAATTTTGATTTTTTAAATTTTAGTGTTAATTGGTTTAGTCTGCATAAAAATACACTAACTTTGGAAGTTTAAGGTGTGTGTATATTACATTCGGTTTTTAAAATGTTACGTTGCTCACTTTACAACACCCTATATTTTTAACTGTCATATGTTGCATAGTTTGTGAAAATTTCAGATCCTTAGCTCTTTCCGCTCTCGAGAAAACATTCTGTGACAGATGACAGACGTATGGACATCATATCGAAAACAATAGGGATCTATTTACCGTTGGCGTATGGAACCGTAAAAAGAGAACTTCAACGCCAATTTAAATAGCACTGAGAGTAAAACTTTCAAAATGCCCATACACATATCAATACAAAGTTTGTATACTTTTCGGATGCAGTATTTACCTATATATCGTGCACAGTAGAGATGGAAAACTATCGATAGTGTCACTATCGAAAGTTTCCGATAGTTTAAAAAACTTTATCGATATATCGATGCAAGACCATCGAAAGTTAGAATAACTATCGATATAACGACGATACCATCGTGATAGTAGCGAAGTTGTATGGTTGTCGTATAATGTACATATGTATTATGTACACTAAAAATTCAAAACTAAGTATTTTTAAGCAAAACAAAATAAAATAAAATAGAATTTTATTTGTCAGTTCAATAAATAACAAAACTAAAATAATTGTATGAAAAATAAGTGAGATCAGCGGAAGAAATTTTCCCTTCATTCAGTTATTTTCTCTTTTTGGTTTTAGTGGTGTATCATTTACTATCGATAGTGCCTAAAAAATATCGATTGCTTTCAAGTATTAATCGATTGCAGAATTGAAACATCGATAGTCAGCAAAAAAAAATAAACTATCGATAGAGCAATCGATAGTTTTCCACCCCTAGTGCAAAGATACAAAGTTGCGAAACATTGTACCCATGAGCATCAACTTTGAAATTGCGTTTATTGCTTGGTTACGGCGCACAGTGAGACAACACCGGCATTAAATACAAGGAGTCATTGTAGAGCTTTGAAATTTTGCACAGGTTATTTTTGAGACAATTCCAGTTAAAAAAAAAAATTCAACCTTCAAATTTGATATTTACTGTAATGTTGCATGCAAAAATTACAATAACACTCCCACTATTACGCCATTGAAATGAAATAAAAAAGAACAATTTTTTTTTCATTCTATCAATAATTTTTTAATAATAACAAACAACAAAAAAATAATTAATAATTAATAATTAAAAAAAAATGAAAGTAAAGTAAACATGCTAACATACATACGTATAGCGACAGAATGAGCGCGTTGCGTATTTTTTGTAGTATTTTGTATGTTTAAATTACTTTTGCAAGCTTTTGCTATATGTCCTTTACTTCAAATGAAAGCTGAGACTTCAATCTTTCATTTGATATAAGTCTGCACCTAGGGCGAGGGGCTGCTCTATATATCCTAGTCCATTGAAAATGCAAAATGTTAAATTTTTACACTACAATTCTGTTGTTAAGAAATTTTTTGTTTGTGTTTTTTTTTTTAATTTCTTTTTTCATCTACTCATTCTACAACAACTAAATTAATTAACAAAATACTTTAAAGTTATATTTATTATGTATTTTTTTATTAATAAGCTTTTGAATATTACATATTGAACTAACATATTTCAAGCGCGTTGGCATACCTCAACTTTGACTTGCTCTAGACCAAAAAGTAATGAAGTTATGAGGCTGAAATTTCAGAGAATTGTTACTCATATATCTGTTAATTTCATCCAAATTGGACGACACGCCAAAAACCATTTTTTGCCGCGGTTACTATAGGGCTGTCTCACTGTGCGGCGTGCCGGCAATGTTTTGAAAGGAAGTGCATGGTCAATGTTTTGTACAGCAGCATTATGGAATCCTACAATTTGTTCATGGACAAAGTAATTGACGTTTTGGTAGTCACCCATACATACATAAATATGTTTTTCTTTGCTAACTCTGTGTCAAATGCAGTCGTTAGAATATTGTTGGTATTTTTGGAAAAGTTCGATTTTGTTGTACAGTGTATTTGTTATCTTTCATGCATGGACTACAAAAATTTATCTAAAACATAAAATCAGACCACCCAGCAGCATTTAAATAATCTATTTTAACAATGATTAATTTTTATTTTTTTTTTGCTTATATAGTTTCGCTTAAAGCAAAGCTCAAGCAAGTTGTAAATGCCTTAAAAATATCAACATATTATAACATGATAATAATCTGTAGCAAGGATAAAAGCTACAAAGGAATAATTTTTATCTCAAATCAATTGAGGAATAATCGGCTGTTAAATAAAGAGCTGATCAAAAGAATAAATGGAAAATTGCGGCTGGCAGAGTTACAATTAATTGAACACCGATACAAATTAATTGCGCGTATAGAAAGAAAACTATGAAACTGTGTTGTCTCGTTGTTGCAATTTTGTTTTCGCTTTTTTTTTTTTTGTTTAACTTCTGTAGTTTTAAACATGTACAAAAAGAAAATGTTCCCTGCAACCGCTTGTATGTTAGTTGGGCTGGCTATTTATGTACATATGTATGCATGTACGTAAAAGTCAGCTTACTGACCAGCAGACTATTCGCCAGTTGCACAATGTAGCGAAATTTAGTGCGGCTGTAATCAAAAGACAATGTTCAAGTCATTTAAAACAACTAAAACAGTGGCTGAGGTAGACGCCATGACATATTGTTCACATGCCATTTTTGTAACGAGGCTGTAGTTGCAACAGCAGCAGCAACATTCAGATGTATGTATGTACTCGTGGTAAGAATTTGCTGCTGATGGTGATGAGAACAGGGTGGCTGGTTGCAATGTTTTATTACAACAGCATCGGTACTGCGTTCAATGGGATTTTTCATTTATTCATTTACTAATTAACGTCAGCTCGGTTTGCCAAATTACAATTGCTTAACATGTTGCATGCAACTATTAGTTAGTTGGTAAATTTATTTAAACAAAATAGGCAAACAGTTTAATGCTCTTCTTGCCACTGCCTGCCTGCCTGCCTTTTAAAGTTTTCTTTTTTATATATATATTTTTGTGTCGTCTATTCATATCACATGTAAATTTGTTGTTGAGCTCTTGCAAAAGCACTTGCTTCTTGCCACTTGCCGCATCGCTAATACTCGTACGTGCTCGTACACCTGAACAAGGAACGAAATGTTTAAAGGTTTAAGGTTTCTTGTGTTTTTTGTTTTTTTTTTGGCTATCGATCTTACAAAAAGTCTTTTGGTGGCATTCATGATTATTACCTACAACCGCTGACCAAGCCAAGCCATTTATCATTTTGAAATTTTGCGCCAACACAATGCAAAAAAAAAAATAACTCTCCTAGAAACTCAACAACAGCAAAAACAACAAACATCATGATGACTCAAACAAGTATATGTTTCATTCTAAGCCAGTAGATACAATTTAAGTTGGCATTTTCCATAAACGCCAAAGCGCCAAAGCGCCACTTAGTATGAGTTTATTTAAGTAAATTAGCTATTTTATTATTGGGTAGGGGAAAAGTTACAATTCTTCAACTAAGCTAAAAGTGTTACTTGTGCTTAAAAATATAAGAGTTGTTTCTGTAACAGTAAAGTAGATATAAAATTTCTTTCATTACAAAAAAGCTTTCAGGAAATTGAAATAAGATGAAACAAAACAATTCACATATTCCATTCGATGATGAATGATGGCTGAGTATATAAAGCAGAAATCTACATCAACTAACACCACAATCAGTGGACCAAACACAAAAGACCGCTGATGATGAGGGTTTAGTGGACTTTGAAAACAGCTAGTTGTTCCGTTCTACTACGTGTTTGTCAGAATATTTACAATTAATTTTGGTGTTATTTGTTCATTAATAATTATCACATGTAATTTCTTAGAAAAATGTATATTCACTGCCTCGTTTCTGTAACGAGAGAACTGTTCGAGTCGAAAAAAGAAAGCAAATTTATTTAAGTTTTTATTTGAATAGGACAATCAGTCTAATTTTTTTTAATTTTTCTCGATGCGAAAACTTTTCGCAAGTTACAGAAACGAGGTACAGAGTAGAGATAATTAATGGTTGCATAATCATGCATGAATCATTTATGATACATGCTTATGATCATAAGCAAATTTTCGAATTCAATCAAGTTAACTGCTTGAACGTAAAAAGTGCAGAGTGTAAGTAAAATGTTCGTCGCGCTATTCCTTAAACAAAATGTAATTAAAAATATCTGGTGCTCAATTCGAAAATTCCGAAATAAGCGAAGCAATCATACACAGAAAAAAATATTCCTGCAATAAACATTTTTAATTGAAAATATAACCAAAAATCAATTAAAAGTATATTTAGTTAATTAAACTTTTGTTTAAAAATAAAATATTCCTGCAATAAACAACTTTAATTGAAAATAAAAGAAAAATGCTATTGAGTCGATTAAACTTTGTAATTAATTAAAATTTTAAACAAAAGTGTAATTGATTTAAATACTATTTTAATTGAATTTTAGTTTTATTTTCAATTAAAGTTGTTTATTGCAGGAATATTTTTTCTGTGTGCATAATAAGTGTAGGAGATAAAAAACAAAACTTATGGATGTATTTTCAAACCCGATAAAACAGTCAAACGAACTGTTATGTTGCGCTCACATTTATGATCAGTATATATTGGCAAATCATCATGAGTATTGCTGGGAACACAACTGGGAGGAACGACGAATTTCGTCCACGGCGCCTAATAATTCATCGAGTATATGAGAAGACATGTGGTGAAGGAAGAGATAGAGGAAAGCTCCATTCTTTTTACAACTCTGCTTTTTTTATAAATTCTTGACATACGGCCAGCAATGTTAGAAATAGTGGCCCAAAAATGCACGTGAATAATGCATTGCAGAAGCAACCGCGGTGGCTATATTTTTGAAATAATTTTGAAATGCTAATGTCATTTATTGATTTTTCGAATAAAAATATGTTTTGAATTAAAATTAAATTTTTTGCGTTATTTTTTACAATTTAAATTTCTATTGGGCTTTAAAAAAACAGTAAAAAAAACGGGAAGGAAAGGCATGGAATGTCATGAGCCCGTAAATGTCAGGTACATAATATATTATATAAAGGTTTCGGAACATTTTTTTTCAAACACTAACACTCGAGCTATTCTTCGTTTCATTGATCAAAACTTAGGAAAACTACTTTCCAACCACCTCCTTAAGAAACTTCATTTGTCATTTAACTTGTGCGTGTCCCAAAGCGATTTTAATTTATTTTTTTTAATCTACAGTTACTAAACATACATATAAACAGTCATGGATGTAATAATAGCACATACATATGTATATGTACCTACATGACAGTTTCGAGGCAAAAAAACAGCACGCGATATCGAAGAAAACTTTCGAATATTTCAGAGAAGTTTATATCCAAATATTTTAAAATTTCGATCAATATCGAAAGCCGTTATATTGCCACTGTAGTTTTATCTTAGTTTAATTGAATTTTTGTGATTATTTGAATTAAAAGTGTTCATTTTAGAAATATTATTTTTTTTTATGATACAAGATACGTTAATATATCTGATAGAATTTTATATCCAAATATTTTAAAATTTCGATCAATATCGAAGGCCGTTATATTGCCCTGTAGTTTTATCTTAGTTTCATTGAATTTTTGTGATTATTTGAATTAAAAGTGTTCATTTTAGAAATATTCGTGTGTGTTCTGGCTTTCACATCGTTTTCACATGTTTTCTTGCGAGTTCGGATGTTAAAACACATGCTACGCCTGTTTAAGTTAAAATTTAGAAAACAAAAATTAATAGTGTGTGTTCAAGCATCCGAATTTAGAAGAACCCAATTTAAAACTTTACGATTTCAAACTTTTAGATTTTTTCGTTTTCGATTTTGAGCAAATAACTCGTATTCTTTTCACTTGTTAACAGGCTTGTGAAAGGTATACGAGTTTTTTGCTCAAAAGTGAAAACGAAAAAATCTAAAAGTTTGAAATCGTCCATTTCCAAATTGTTTTCTTCTAAATTCGGATGCTAGAACACACACTATAAATTTTTATTTTCTAAATTTCAACTTAAACAGGCGTAGCATGTGTTTTAACATCCGAACTCACAAGAAAACGATGTGGAAGCCAGAACATACACGATTATTTTTTTTATGATACAAGATACGTTAATATATCTGATAGAATTTTGGCAAGACTGTTATAAATTAGTGATGGTAAATTTGAGCTTTCATTACAGAAAATTTTTCAACAAATCTAATGCGATGACTCCAAAATAATTCTCGAATTCCATTTCCACTGGAAAAATTCAGTTAATATGAAGTTGGGAGTGTAGTGACTTTCGGATACAACATGTTGTTTCTTTCCAATTTTAATTGAAGTAATTTCTTTCTTGAAAACTATCGCAAAATAAAAATTTCAGCCTTATTAAATAAAACGAAGACAAATTTTTTTACAGTTCTGTAATTAGTAAGAAGCAGCTTTGTAAAGATAAATAACTTCAACTTTGAGCGCTTTTTTAAATAATAAAGTTAAGCTTTAAATTGTATACAAAGTTTAACGATTAAAATAGCATTAATGTTGATTCTGTGGGGAAAAAGCGAATTCCATAATTCATGCGCTCTTTATTTAAAAATACACTACGAACTTGAAGTATTAAATGCATCTATGCTATTTTTATCAGCATGGCTGTTGTTCCAAAAGTTTCCTGCATTTCTTTCAAACGAAACCAAATGCCAAGTATTTAGAGAAAAAAATAGAAATAATCTATTTACAACTTCTGCTTGTAAATCGTTCATTTGGCCGTTGATACTTTTGGCATGTCTCCTGCTTCTTGTCTTGTTGCAGGCAACAACAATTTTTGTTAAAAAAAATTAAAAAAAAAAAGTTCGTTCATTGTCATTATTGTATGTAATTTAGCATTGATTGTGATTTGTGGTCTACTACTGGTTTCCATTTTCCTTCCTTCAATTCACATTTTTATGTCGTCAGTAGTAGAGATGGGGCGACTGACTGGCTTGGCTGTTCACTTGATGGGCGTGAAGCATGCACAATCATGTCTGTTTACGTTTATTTACGAGTTTACATATTTCGTGACAAATTTTCTCTCGTCTCGTCTACTACTTTTAGCGTGAGTGAGCGTGCATTGAAAATGTTGTCACGAGCTCATCTCCCTTGACTAGTATTTTTCTTTTAACTTTCTGTTCTGTCGTTCTATTGTGAGTTGCTGCCTGTCGTTTTCACCAATTTTTCATTTATTTAGAAAGCATGTTTATTTGCAGTCGCAAGCGCGTGGGCCTAGATTTTTTTTAACTACTCGTACGTATTTACATACATACATGGCTCGTATGCCAGCTTTGGAGTGCATTTTTCTAATTTAATTTTAAGAAGCGTTTGTTTGTTCGTGTGTAAAATGGCACGCGCTAGCGCAACCAGTTGTTGCACGAAATTGTTGTGATTGTAAATTGTCACTAATACCGTTTGTTTAATTAGTAAACATGTGTCATTCGAATAGACACTTTTGTTAAACGAAAATTAAATCTGACGTTCGTATACAAATTAAACAAATTCTGCTACTTTTCATTTTGGCCCCTGTCGCTAAATGATCTCAAGCTGTTTGCTTTTGTATGGCAGAGTATGGAGTTGTTGTCATGGCATTTTACGAATTAAATTGTAGGCATAAAATAAGCGATACATTCATTCTTCATACATGTGTCAAATTAAGTTAAAATTTATTTCAATTTAAATGTTGACATGAAAAAAATAAGATTAGTAGTAAAAAAAAAATTATGAACGCTGCGGACAGGATTCGAACCTGTGCGGGTAGAACCCAATGGATTTCAAGTCCATCTCCTTAACCACTCGGACACCGCAGCTATTGTTTTACTTCGGTTTAAAATCGAGTTTTTCGAATGTCGCTGACAAGTAGAAAGAGAATATAGAGAGTGAGTAATAAAATATTTAAATAAACAACAAAGTTATGATAAAAAAAAAAACAAAAACAATAACCTTGTATTAATATCTCAAAGTTGCTTTATAAATGCTTTGTTTAGCGATTAAATTTTTTTTAATTTATCTCTGTATGACGTACAGCCCCATTAAAAGAAAAAATACGTATTTTTCAAGTTCATTGAACTTATTTTGGACGTTTTATTATAACAAAAGCAAATAAAATTTAAGTTTTTTTAAACAAATTAATTTTATAATTTTGATAGCACGTACATACATACATACATACATACTAGAGATGTAACGAATGTCTATTTTTGATATTCGCGAATGAGAATATTTGAAACGTTATTCGCGAATACGAATATTATAACCAGGGAAACCGCAAATATGCAATTGCATGTTTTTTCTTGTATGTCGTATTAATGCGGGTACAAGATATTTATCCGTTTCAGAACTTTTTATGAATTTTGGCATCGATTTGTTAGTGCATATTTTTGCATATTTTACCCATTGAAGCATGTTTTTGCATTTACGCATATTTTTAGCATATTTTATCATTTTTAGAGCATAATTTACGCTTTTAGGCCATATTTTGATACTTTATAGAATTTTTTGTTTTAATATGCGTACAAGTTTATGTGTGGGTTAAAATTTTTATTATTCGCCCTTTAAAAAATTTAATTTCCATGTTGTAGGTATGTATATAAATTTTTCTTATATTTCTATTATGCATTTCAACAAAAATTCGGTTTTGCTTTTCTGATGGACCTTGTCCCGAGTACAATTGAATGAGCATTGTCAATGCATGAAAGTTTTTTTAGATGTGACAGATAACGATTTTTATTTGAAAGTCTGGGTGAATATTTTGTTGTTTATTGCATTAAAAACTATAAACAAAATTCTAGTCTTATTTATTCGAAATACAGTTTCAAAGTTTTAATTCTGATATCGGGATCTATTTTAAATTTAAGTTAAATTTTTACGAGAGTTTCCAAAAAAAAAATTAATTTGTATTCTTAACTTTAGTCAAAATTTGTATGGCAATTTTGTTTTAACGTGCACTTCAAGCCAAAATTATTGTTTTTAATACGGCAGATATTCTTTGTAAGTTTTTTATTGTTTCCTTTTTTTTTTTGTTTATTTTATTTTTGTTTTATTTTAAATGCAAATGCTGTTGTATTTCTGAATTAAAAATATATTTACATTTACAAATAAACAAATTTATTTTATTTTTAAGAGCATATTTTTTGCGTTTTTAGTGCATATTTTCAAGTTTTTAGTGCATATTTCTGGTTTCCCTGATTATAACTATGTGAAACTTATAGACATTGAATTAGAATTGTATTTACGCTTGCAATATGAAATATTAAAAAAATTGTTATAAAAAAGGACTTCATACTCCTGTTGGAGTACTTTAAAGTTAATAAAAACCACCCAAAATATGGATTTGTACAAACTAATATTTTTAGCCATTTATTTAAATTTCGTTTAGGATTTATGCATTTATTTATTTAATTTTTTGGAAAAATACGGATACGAATATCTAAAAATGGCCAAATATTCGAGAATTCGAATACGAATACGAATATTCGTGCATCACTAATACATACAATGTACACACATACATATATATTTATAAATTAATGTGCACACATACATACATACATATATATTTATATATAAAATTATATAAACCAAGCTGTTAGTATGTTATGGACGGCGGCGTCGCTAAAATTATTTATGGACGCCGCGGCACGCCGGCAGCGAAACCATAAATACCGTCAGCGAGTACAAAATTAAACTTTTTTCCAAAATAAAATCATGATGACACTTTCGACTTTTCTATAAAAAAGAGATATGCTGTCGATTTTTCTACGGACTTTTATAATGGAAAAATCTGGTGTGATGACATAGTCGGCTGCTCAGATGATACAGTTGCAGAGAAACAAGCCGATCGGCTCTCAGCCGGCTCAGGAGCCGCCGCCAACTTTCAACATACCTTCAAGCTGCCGCCGATGCTTGAGGCTAGCCTCCACTCAAAATTGCAGCCGGCTAATTGTTTTTTGTAGTGGCAAATTGTTACCACATCTTACAAATTATGTGGAAGTTATCAGCTGTTTGAATTTTTTATATAGAAATATGTTTAAAAAAACTATCAATATCAAAACCAGCCGGCTAATGAGCCGCCGCCGAATTTTTGAGCCGGCTTGTTTCTCTGTGCAGTTGACTTTTCTATAAGAAAAGTGTGCTGTGGTGACATAGTCGACCTGCCTAAAGGAAAAGTATGCTCTGATTATACTGTAAACTTTTCGATAAGAAAAGTCTGCTGTGACGATGCAGTCGACTGTTCTATGGGGAAAGTGTGCTGTGATGTCACAATCAGCGTTTATAATAGAAACGTCTAGTATGATGACACAGTCGACTTTTCTAAAAGAAAAGTGTGCTGTGATGACATAGTGACATGACTTTTCTACAGCAAAAGTGCGCTGTGATGGCTCAGTCGACTTTTCCATAAAAAAGTGTGCAGTCGACTTTCTTATTAGAAAAGTGTGCTGAGATGCCACAATCGACTATTTCATTAGAAAAGTGTACTGCGATGCAAAAATTGTCCTGTCTGCAGGAAAAGTATGCGCTGATTATACAGTGATGTTGCAGTCGCCGTGTCTGTGTCGCTGTGATTTCACAATAGACTTTTATAATAGAAAAGTCTGCTGTGAAGCCGCGGTTGGCTTTTCTATAAGAAATGTCAACTTCTCTATAAAAAAAAAATACTCTGTGATGTAGACTCTTCTATATTAAATTATTAACGCCAATACACTAAATCTCAATTAGAGCATGTTTTTTAGGTCTAATTTTAGCAATCTTAATTTTAAATATTTGTTTATTTTTATTATAATAAATATTGCGCTAATCTCCTCAATTATAATTAATTTATATTCATAAGTATTTTCGGTTTATTTTCAGTTTAATGTCATATAAAAATGCTGGGAGTTGCATCGTTGAATATTTTGGTAAGTGTTTTAAGAGCAAATTTATTATCTTAAAATTCTTGAGTATAATCATTTATCTTCTTAATCACAGGAAGAAATAGAAGAAATATATATTTATATATATGTATATACATTTATATATATATATATAAAAGATGCCTTTATATCAAATTGTGCTATGAAATCCTTTAACATCCTTAAACTTTAGAAGAAAAAAATTAAACATTTCGGTTGATTTTCATTTGTTCACAAGCACAAGGAATACTCGTATTTAAATAAAGTGCAGAGGTGAACAATTTAGAGAGATTTTCTTTTAGGCGCACTTAAATAGCTTTTTGAGGAAATAATTTAAAAAAATATATAATAATTCTATATTGAAATTAGCAAAATGCGTTTCGGCTGCACACTATTTTTTGGTAAAAGTCTTTTAAAAAATTTTTGTTTCACATGAAAATATTTTCATAAAATTAACAGTGAAAGATTTTATCTTATTTCTACGAGACGAGATACACTTGGCTCTTATGGCGATATAAGGCAACGTTTCGAAAGGGGGTTGGAGCCACTCCCTTTAAACTTCAATATTAAGTTCCGCTTACTTCTGGAAAGCTTGATACACATCTTTGATTTTTGTGATTACACAATATTGTGTTTAAAGAAAAGGGATAAAATTGTACTTGATAAACTTCCACTTAACTTGAAAGCGCTTCAGGCTCTTAAAGTGACACAATCATGTGTTTGAAAAAGAGGGCGGCGTTATGCCCCTTAAATTTTATTATTGTATTTAATGTACATACTTCCACCCAAACGGAGAAGAAGAAGTTTCTTCATGCTCTTAATGTAACACAATCTTTCGTTTCAAGAAGAGGGCAAGATCACGCCCCTAAAATTGTATTATTGTTTTTAAAGCACATATCGTTCGGATGGAAGAAGCGATTTCTATGAAACTTTTAAAACGCTTTAGGCAATTTAGGAGACATAATTTTTTATTTGAAAAAGAGGGCGGGGTCACGCCCCTAAATGTTAATATTACATTTAATGTACATACCTCCACCCAAACCATCTCTATAAAACTGAGAACTCTTCATGCTCTTAATGTTACACAATTTTTTGTTTCAAGAAGAGGGCGGGATCACGCCCCTAAAATTTTATTATTGTATTTAAAACACATATCGTTCCAATGGAAGAAACGATTTATAGAAGACTTTTAGAACGCTTTAGGCAATTAAGGTGACATAATTGTTGAATTGAAAAAGAGGGCGGGATCACACCCCTAAATTTTAATATTGCATTATACATATATACATACTTCCATCCAAAAACGTCTACGTAACTTTGTAAATGCTTTAGGTTATAAGTTGAAAGAATGCTGCAGTAAGAAGAATGGGAGGGGCCACGCCCATATTTAATTAAACTTCATATATCGCATACATGCATATTTTATCGAACCGAAAATTTTATTTTAAGTGGTTCTACTTTACCGATTTTTACAAAAATTAACACACACCCTGAGCTTTGAAAAACAGACAATCTTGAATTGAATAAAAAAAGGGCGGAGGTACACCCATTAAAATTTACTTTTATATTTCACTTACTTTCATCTTAACCAACAGATTTAAAAAAAATTTTTAAGAGTTCACTTCCAGTTTGGTTTCACAAATCTTTTCGAAAATGTTCTATAAGATCTTTGCATTAAAGTCGGTTTTGTGTTTGACAGAATTATTTATTTACATTCAGTGCGAACTGATAGCAGGAAAAACATTTCACGAGAGATTCACGATAGCATTCATGAGAATTTGTCTACCTGTTATTCACAATAGGGGTGAAAGCTTTTCTAATGCCAGCCATACACTGCACAAGCTCAGTTCTCAAGTCTTGCACTGCGTAAATTAAGCTTGTGACTCATACTATACAAGTAAACTGTGCAGTTTTTATTTAAAATCTATAAGTAAAGAAGACAACATGTGCAAATATTGCACTATTTTATTAATTGCTGTGGCAAAAAAAAAAACGAACAAAAAGAAAAAAAGGCACGTATAGTGTAAAAAGTGGTACATGAATCTTTAAAAATTAGGACAGAAAAACTGAGAAACTGAGCATTTGCAACATACACTATACAAGTTCACTGCACAGTTTTACAAATTTCAACAAATACCAAAATCGTTTTGATATTTACTCAGTTCACTGCGTTGTGATCACCCCCCAAACACTACACAAACGCACTGTACAGTGCCAGACTTGTGCAGTGAACTTGTGTAATGTATGGGCGGCATAATCAAATAATAACCGACTTGCGACAAAAGGCAACGAATTGTTAAAATGCACTGCATATAAAAAAAATTATTTATTTAATGGAAACCAAAATTCTTTTAACTTTTTAATTAATTTTGTGAATAATTTCCAAGTCCAAATGGCAGTTGGACATCCCGGCAACATGTTCTTCTTCTCATTTAAGTTTAAAATGGCTCTTCTTTTAGCTGACTGCAGCAATATTTTCCTAAGAAATAACAATAGAATTGTAGAACAATAATAATAACAAAAGCAGCTGCATCCCAACAGCTTAGAAAGTTAAATGCCAAATATCCTTAAATATGTTTAACAATTTGTAGATGTGTAGGAATGTACACACACACATAAATATATATTTTAGCATCTACTTATCCGTCTGTCTGTCTGTCTCTATGCTTTGCATTCATTTTAACTCACGATTGTCTTGTGAAGGGATTTGGGCTGAGTGTTTGTTTGCTGCTAAGAGAGTTGGATGGATGGATGGATGGATGGAATTGGATGCATTTGCAATGTATGTCTGCCAAAATTTTACTATTTTGCTGATATTTTTTTTTATTTATTTATTTATTTGGAATTTCATTGAAAATGGCATAAGAAAATTTAGTCTTGCGTTAAATTAGAGGCTGCTTTAAAACACATTCAAAGTTCTATATTTCATAAAAAAGAAAAGGATAAGATGTCTAAGGACCTTTTAATGTTAATGTATTGTTTTTCATTTTCCAAAAAAACAAAATAAATCTGGAAAGAAAGAAAATCATTTTGAATGACATTTTGTCTTAAGGCCGAACGAAGGAAATGTGCAGAAAATGATGCCAAACTTTTGCTTCCTTTGCAACACAATGTTGCTGCAGAAGCTTTTTATGTAATTTAAATTCTTTCTATTCTTGTGCTTCCTTCCTTTTTTTCCCTAAACTGTTGCTTTAAGTTCTATTAATTATTGTTATATTTCTTGGACTCTGTTGTCCATTTCTTATTTCGAATGCATTTATTTTTATTGTTATGGTGCATGTTATTGTGCTTTTTCTGTTTTTTGCTGTTCCAATCCATTCGTTTGGCTTATTAGTTGTTGTTAAACTAATTAAACCTCGCCTTAATTTTGCTACATTCCTAATAAAGACGCGACAAAAGTGCTTTCAAACACGTCATCATTATCATCGCATAGAGTTTGCTTTGCCACTCACTTAGCCAGCCCATGCCAAAATGTTTTCCTTTTTTTCTTTTTATGAATACAGATTGGAGTGTGTAGCTGACACAGAGTTTTAAAATAATTATTAAAACTCTTTAGTTTTGAGACATTTGCAATATATTTTTATTGGAATTTTTTTTAAGGAGAAGTAACACTCCGGCAATGAAAGCCTACTACTATTATTAGGTGTTATCTTCTTTAGGAAAGGAATAGCGATAAAGAAGACAGGTGGTGTAGAAAGCGATAGAGGAAAGCTTCATTCTTTTATAACTCTGTTTTTTTTAATAATGCAGTGTTGCAGTGCCTCTGGTATCAAAAAGGCGTATTAAATTTTCCGTAGCTGTGCTAAGTAGCCATTTTTATCGGTTATTTTACCGATGATTCTGCTACACAATACCGACGAAGGAGGGCGATCTGATGTTACATTATGATTAGTATCCACTGAAGCTGGTATAGTTCAGTGACCAGTATCTATGCCTTCATCACTTGAACTTTCCTGCAACAACTGATACAAATGGGCACTAATGTACATCAGAAAATGTATGGTGTTGTTATTTAATGACTGTCGGATACCACAGCTTGAAGCAAGCACCTTCGGTTTTGTAGTCAACGTGCTAACTACTTCAGCCAGCGCCACCCATTCCAAAATAAGTAGGCGGGGTCATGCCCCCAATTTTTTTATTTGATTTTATTACATTTTACTTATTTGATTGCTGCGAAACCTAGCAAACTCCTTTGATTCTTGTAAGTAAACAATTTTAAAGTTGCGCGCATTAAAATGTATTATTATATTTCATGTGGTTCTGCCAAACCGATTTTTGTGAACCTCACCACACCTCACCTTGAGCTCTAAAATAGACACAATCTTCCATTTCAAAAAAGTTGACGAAGTCACACCTATTAAAATTTAATATCTTATTTTAAGTGGTTCTACTTTACCGATTTTTACTAAACTTTAACACACACCCTTAGCTCTGAAAAACACGCAATCTTGCATTTGAAAAAAATGGGCGGCACGCCCATTAAAATTTAATTTTATATAACACATGCTTCTTCTTAACAGATAATTAATTTTTTTGTTTGAAAGAGTTTACTTCCGGTTAGGTTAGGTTTTTTTGGCAAAATTATTTTTTTATTAGAAATTAAATTGTTTTTATGGTTGTGATTTGAACAGGCTAAAGCTCGTATCGCTTTGAAAGCCAAATTACATGTGATAATTATTAATGAATAAATAACACCAAAGTTAGTTGTAAATATTCTGACTAACACATAGCTGAACGGAACAATTAGCTGTTTTCGAAGGCCACTAAACCTTCATCATCAGCGTTCTTTTGTGTTTGGTCCACTGTGTGTGGTATCAGTTGATGTAGATTTCTGCTTTATGGAATATGTGAATTGTTTTGATTGATCTTACTTCAATTTGCTGAAAGCTTTTTTGTAAAGAAAGCTCAATTTTAACATCTCTAAACTTACAACAATCTTGCCATTGTCGCTTGTTCATTACTAATTAAATACATGTTAGTTAATTTGCTTATTTTTTGTTCTACTTAAGACAAACTTTTTTGGTTTGTTATTATTAAGTATATTTTATTAAATTTTACCACTGGCTCCTGACTATTAATTTTAGTTAATTTTAATTATTATTGTTCGAACTTAATTTTTTTTCCATATTTATGATTTGAACAGGCTAAAGTACGTTTGTCTTAAATATAGAAACATATGAAGTGCGAACAATAATAATTGAAACTTGGATGGAGTGCAGTTATTAATATTAATGGGTGGACTATGAATGGCAACCGAACTCTAATTGCGTTGCCAATTGCCAGTTGTCATTAACAGCTGTTAGTTTCAGTTGCCATGTGCCAATAGTATTGTCAACCACAAAATCTTAGTTTCTGCATAGCTGTTAAGGAAATATTAAAAAAGTTAATTTATTAAGACTATCAGCCATATCCAAAAAAAGTGTACGTCAAAGCAAAAGTTCCATACAAATTTTGGCAAATGAACAGTTGAAGTTCAAATTAATTTTTTTAAATAAACTACTCATTCTTTGGGCTAGCAAACTATACTTTAAGGCCAAAATTGTTTAGTTAAAAAATATTTTAAGCAATAACATTTACTCAGCAGTCGTAAGTTTTGAATTGTCCTTAAGTCCCGTCTGATATACTATACTTGTCTATACTATACTAGTCTTCATTGAAAACAAAAATTAATAAAAATTCACTGAAATAATCATCCTTATTATAAATAATTTTTTAAGCAGCATAAGAAAAATTGTTAAGTAAATTTTTCTTGGCACTTTTATATTTATTATATTTTAAAGCTTTGCTTACATTATTTTCAGTTGCCAATCTGTTGTATTTTTAAGCAACTGGAAAAAGTTGCAATAATACCTAATAGTTATTTTAATTTCGGTTGCGTTGTCAGTTGGCAAAGCAAGTGATTTAGGGTTATCACCAGGGAAACCGCAAATATGCAATTGCATGTTTTTCTTGTGCGACCTATTAATACGACGATAAGTTATTTATCAGTTTCAGAACTTTTTATGAATTTTTAGCATCGACTTGTAAGTGTATATTTTTGCATATTTTACCCTTTAGAGCATATTTTTACATATTTCAGCCTTACACGCATATTTTTAGCATATTTTCCATTTTTTTTCCAATAAGCATATTTGTCGCTTTTAGGGCATATTTTGTTACTTTATAGAAGTTTTTTTTTTAATATGATTGCAAATCTCATTTTCAATGTTATGAGGGACGTCAGTTTCAATAAAAATTTGGTTATGTTATTTGTGACGGACTATGCCCCGATTATATTAGTAGACGTTGAAGGAACATTTTCAATGTATAAAATTTTATTTACAGGTAACGAGGTTAAGTTGAAAATCTAGGTCAATATTTTTATTTTTATTAATAAAAAGCTTGGCTTATTTATCCAAAATACAATTCTAAAGTCTTAATTCTGATATCATGATCTCTTTTGGAGTTTAATTTTAAAGGCCGTATCCGAAAAAAAAATTATTTGTATTATTTGCTTTAGACAAAATCTGTATTACAATGCAAATGTTATTGAATTGTTAATTTAGAAATATATTTTCTTTTATTTTTAAGAGCATATTTTTTTGTTATTTTTGTGCTTATTTTAAAATTTTTAGTGCATATTGAATGCGCATAAAACACTTTTTTTAGACCATATTTCTGGTTTCCCTGTTTAATAACCCTTAATCGAGCCATAAGTATTTAACATGAACTTTTCAATGAAATTGAATACGAGAATTGGTTTTTTATTGTATACACAATTATTCGTTTATCGCCCAGTGAATGCATTTTTAAGTAAAAATTATTCACTTCAGCTTCCACCTTCATTTATATCACTTCGACAGACATATGTTTAACTATCTATGCGTGTTCTTTCATAAAAAGATTTCATTCCTTTACTGCACAACAATATACTGCTTATGATTAGCAAATATTCTTTTGTTGCCAATTTTTTTTTAATACCGATTTTTAATTACAACATTAAAATGAAAAACAGACTATATTCTTACAGTCTATAAAACAGCAAAGTATATTAAAGCATTTTTTATATATTTATATACATACATACATACATGCATACACAATTGCAATAAGCATTTTTGGCCAAAAACAAAAGCTGTTATCAAAATTAGTGCTTTTAGCTGTTGCTTAAATTTAAATTTCTTTAAAAGGAATGTGTTCTTGTTCCATTAAAATTATGTTAAGAGCCGCACTTTAAAAAAAAAAAGTTAAAAAAAAATGAAACTATGTTCTCTTGCACATAAATTTAGATAAACATTTTAAGCAACTTATTAATAGTTTGTAGAACTTTTTGGCGCTATTTGCATAATTTGTTTGGTAAACAAGCTCTCAATCTTAAAACATACAGACACTTTCCTTCGAAATGTTTATTATATAATATGGAATTAATTTAATACGTTAAGCCACATTAATTCGCAATTAAGTTGCCGCTTGGTTTTCATTCTTGCCAAATTCTACCAATTTAATTAAGTACATGATTTTTAAATTACTTTGTTTTATATTAAATAAACAAGCTGATCATGAGAATGCTAATTTAGTTAATCCTTTATTTAACAGTGGCATGCAACATTTTAAATCTGGGAAATGTTCCAACAATAAGTATAAATAATAGGCTGGATGGAGTAAGAATGCACTTGAGCTTAAACTCTAAACAATTTACGTTTATAGTTAAAATATTCTATACATTTAAAAGCTAACAAAAATATTCGGTTGCAAATCTATGCTTACATATAAGGCAAAACATTAAAAAAAAATATTTATATAGAAATTATTATCTTCCCGCGACTACGCTCGCATCGACAAAGAAACTGAGATTGTCCCATAAACCGTATTGATACCAAATTAACAAAAAAAAAAAAAAACAGAAAAAGCACCAAAAGTACAAATTTTCACCCATTATAGCCCCTAAAAAGTAGCCGGTATATCGTCAGCTAAAATGCAAAAAGGCGTAACTAACAAAAAATTCAAAATCGAGTTTTTTTATTGATTATTATGAATGCCATCTTGACAAAATATTACACTTCTGCGATCAAAAAGACGGTTTTATTAACAAATAACAAGGAGACTTAACTACACGTTTGTTCAGTTTTTTGTTTAGTCTTTTGTTTCTCCTGTAAAATTATATTTTTGTTAGTTACGCCTTTTTGCATTTTAGCTAACGATATGCTACCCGTCTACCGAATTTCATCCAAAGCCATGAAGCCGTTTTTTTCGCAAACTTACAACACAAAGTTCAATAATTGGTTTTTTGTTATACAGTGTAATGCTCAACGCAACTTTCGTAATATTTTCTTTCATATCATTATCCGCTAGACAATAAGAAGCAAACAAAAATATTATGGAGGGAATCGGTCCAGCCATTAAAGTGTGGTACCGTAACCAAGGGAAATAGAGATTCATTATTATACATATAGATATTTTCTCTAAATATCAATAAGTCCGTGACTTTTCGAACTTCCCTCGTAGCTATATGAAATGCAACATTGTTCCCATCAAGTAGCACCTGTTAATAGACTACGGTCAAATTTTGAGCAAGTGTCGTCATTTACTTTGCGTTTAACAGCTGTTCAAAACATACAAAAAAAATACAATGTTCTAAAAATGCAAAAAATTGACCAAAAACACAAAAGAACGCTGAAAATGAAGGAGTAGTGACCTTCGCAAATAGCTAGTTGTTCCGTTCTACTATGTATTTATCAGAATATTTACAACTAACTTTGGTGTTATTTGTTCATTAACAATTATCACATGTAATTTGGCTTACAAAGCGATACGAACTTTAGCTTGGTCAAATCATTAATATAATAACAAAATTTATTTTATAGCACGAAAAAATTTAATAAAAATATACATTTTTGTTAAAATTATGCACAAGAGCAATAAGTTTTATCAAAAATTATCTGGAAAAAATTTTCCTGGCAAATCACGGCATTCGATACGACTCGTAATTTAAAAATATTTTCATAGGTATAAACTCTATTGAAATATTTGACCCCTGATTCGCAAAACTTATTAAAATTTACAAATAAATTCCAAAGTTTTACAATTTTAAAAGCATAAATGCTTGAAAAACTTTTCTTTTACATATTGCAAAAATTAGACAAATTCGTAAATAATTTTCGGATACAGATAGAAGCCGTTGAATAATTTTGCATTTTCTTACCAAGTCTATTATTTTATTTTTGTAATATTTTTTTCTCATTTGTTTTGTATTATCTTGCTTATGTTTCAACTGGCACACTAAAATATGAGGGGTTGCTTACGGCAAAATTTAGGACATTATGACTTTAACACTACCGTTTTGAATACCCCAAGTATATTGTTTTTTTTTTCAACTTATTTCTTCTTGTTGAGGGAAAAACCCTCAAATAATTTTTCTTAAGCGAGTACCTAAAATAGTCGTAGTTACAACCATTAGATTAAAAGTTTAAAATTTAAAGTTTAAAATTATAGAATAATAACTAAGCATGACCTTTTCAAGGTCAAAGTTTTTGTAAATAAGCCTTGTTCATACCTGCACTAAGAAAATTTACGCTCAGTCGGAATTTTGGTGATCTTCTTAATAGTTTATTAATTACCTGAGCAGTGTGACCCTTTTAGCATTTTTACTGCTAAATTTAGCATTATGTAGTTTGATTTAGCAGTGAATTTTTTATTTTGCATTTAGCATTTTTTTCAGCATTTTTGTATTAATTTTTTAGCATTATTTAACATTTTTAATTTTATAGTTTTGATATACTTCTTTCCATTTATAACAGTAAAAACCTCTGTCAATTAATGTATTTCATTGTATTTTGTTATTTTTATACAAATGTATAATGATGGAAACCGTGTAAATAGCATAAGACGTCTTAAGCGGCTATTAAGCTGTCGTACTTGGTATTTGAGAATGTTGTGTTAATGCAAAATTCGTGTTTTTCAGCTTGGTTTGGTTTTCAAAAAATGTTGAATTTTTGTATTTGTCATCATACCATCATACTTGTTTAATAGATCTTCTGTCAAACTCAGTGCAAATTTGATGACTTGGTTAGAGCGCGCATTATTAAATGTGTTTATTGAAATGTGCGAAAGTCTGTCATGTTCATATACCGAGTATGACCGTCTAATAGCCGCTTTAAACTTCAAACACCTAATAATAAGAAAAAAAGAAGTATTCAAAATTATGTTTTTTTCGGGAGCGAACACTTCAAAATTCATCGTTGCGGAATCCAGCTCCTGGACATACAATGAAAAATAAAACTAAAAAAAGTAACTTACATTTTCTAATGCTAAAAGTATTTTTTAAATGTGTTTCGCATTATGTTGATAGCTGGCAATGTTAATATATTAAAACGTATCAAATAAAAGTGTAAAATTATTTTATGTACATATTTCATTTTTATAAGAAAATTAACAACAACAAATTTTACACTATTATATTTAATACAATCATACAAAGATACAAGAGGTTTTATGAATTCAGCAATTGTATTTTACATCTTCCTTAATTGTTGTTTTTACTTTTGAATAAACTTTGTTTGCGTTATTAAAGTTAAATAAAATACTTATTCGTAATTAAACCGGTAAAATTATTAAAAAATAATTCCAAATTTTTAGCATTATATTTTAGCATTTTCAAATATTTTTTTAGCATTTTTAGCATTATTTTAAGCCTCATTTAGCATTAAAAATTTTTTTAGTTGTGGCCACACTGCACCTGAGTGACTCTATAACAGTGATGTGCACTAACACATATGTAAGCACACTTGCGCTTACTTTTAACAGAGGTGGAAATGTTTCGTACAGTGATGCCAACTTAGCCCTTTTCGGGCTAGATTTAGCCCGTTTTTAGTCACTTAAAACGCGAAAAAAATTTTTGGCCCGAAACTATAAAACGCGTTTATCTAGCACTTCTTACAATTATCTTTCAGCCCTTTTAGCCCCTTTTAACATTTTGCTTATGAAATAAGTGACAGCATTGTTTTACCAAGTTTCTTCTCTTATTTTGTTTACCAATTTAAAAAAAAAAGAAACAATATAGAAAAATTTTCCATTTCTTCCAAATTTGTTGTGCTTTCAAAGATTTTCAGTATAGCCTAAAAACAGATTTTTATTTAATAAATTTAAAATTTACATATGTACGTAGCCATATGTATTTATACTACTACAGTATGTATGTATGTATAGTACTACTGTATATATATGTACATATGTATACACTATTTAATCTATTGAAATGTAAATGAAATATCTATGTACCTTATTGAAATGCTATACAATATCAAGCTATGTGTTCATCTCACGGTAGTTATTTATTTTCTAACAAATTACTTTATTTTGGCTTTGATTTTCAACAGAAACATTTAAAATTAACCCCTTTTCGCGCTAATTTTAATTTTCCAAAAATTTTACTTTATGTTGCATTAAACGTATATTTTTTCAATTTAGCCCTTTTAAGCCCTTTTTTCACTGGTTTTGTAAATCAGTGTTGAGACAACAACACACGCGTAAAATGTTTAAAGAAAATTACGAAAGCGAATTCTTCTTTAAAGAAAATGTTGATGCTAATGCACAATGCGTTATGTTATTGTGTTTTACATTTACCAAGCCATTTTTTTTAATAAAAAGGCATCAAAATATAGATAAAATTTAAAAATACTTGTTATCCGTCCCTGCTCTATTCTAAAGAGAAGCCAAAACCTAAAGAGAGCAAAAATTTTTTTTTGGGGTACGTATTTGTTTGCTGCGCAGTGTTGCCAGAATTTCTAAGGATAAAATCTGCAAAATTCAAAAATTTTTCACGAAATAATCTGCAAAATATGCATTTTATTTTTAAAATCTTCAAAAAATCTTCAAAGCAACTTTTTAAACAACTTTTTTTATATTTTATTAAAAAAATTTACATAAATATGGATGTATATTTGCAACATATATATATTTATAGAATGACTATCAAAATATGTTATTAAGAATTACGTACACAAGCGTAATAGAACAAAATAGGTAATATTCATAATAGGTAATATTCATAAATATTATTTTGGGTTACAAAACGTTTAAAAAAAATTGTTTTGTAAAGCTTTCGTAAACTAAAACTACAAGCTAACATCTTAGATTTTGAATAAATTTTTAATTTCCCATTACCTTTTTACAATTAGCTGCCGCACTGGTTAAAGTCTACTGATGAGGAAAAGCCGCAAATTTTCCACACGCAAAGT
This sequence comes from Tachina lurida, assembly GCA_944452675.1. Classification (NCBI taxonomy): domain Eukaryota; kingdom Metazoa; phylum Arthropoda; class Insecta; order Diptera; family Tachinidae; genus Tachina; species Tachina lurida. The sequence continues at coordinate 115,907,245 of OX101755.1, forward strand.
TTACTTTGCAAAGTCTTGAAGAGAAAATAATATATTCTCTACGATGTTTCTAAGTTCAAAAAATTTAACTCTCTAAACTATGAGTCGTTCACACATAAAAGAAACAAGAAATAGTAGCAGTATTAGGAAAAATTAAAAAAAAAAATTGCACTATAATTGGAGTTGAAAAATCTGCGTTTTTAGCCCAAAAATCTTCAAATATGTATTTCGTGTTTTTGGAGGGTAAAAATCTGCAAAATCCAGATAAATCTGCATTTCTGGCAACCGTGTTGCTGCGTAAGCAGAATTAGTTTTTTTTTCTTGCTTTCCTATAACGCGTTATAGGGAAAGAGATGCTTGAACCAGTGATGCATTTTGGGTTTTTTGATTTAGGGCCAGATTAACGATTTATAAGGGCCAAAATACCTTTGAAAGGGCCAAAAAAAGTTTTTATTGTACTTGACTATAATCTTTTAATTTAAATAAAAACAAAAGTATGTTTTAATTATATAATACATGTTATTTATCTTGTTTATAGCAACAACAGAAATTAGCAACAAATATTCAAAGATTTTAAAGTATTTTTTTTTTAATTAAAGTAAATGCATATTTTATATGTACATTAGACCATTTCAAAAAAAAAGTTTGAAATGTCAATGGCACAAGTTGTTTTCTAATTGTACTTAAAAAAGAAAAATTTTGGTATATTAAAGATGAAAATTGATCAAGGTTTAGGGGTCGCTCAAAATCGATAAAGGTTTTTGGCTAAAAATGGCATGTTTCAAAAATACGATTTTACTTGGTTGATAACAGCTTTTGATACTCTTAACCGATTTTAATCGGAGTAGACTTGTTTTAAAGGTAACAATATTTCACTTATTTTTTGTTAAGACATTGAAACATTTAAGACAGAACTTTCAGTTCTATAAGCTTTCAAACCTAATAAATTTCAAATTTTCTTCGAAATTTACTTACTTTCTTCCATTAAAAAATTTTCTTTTAATTTTGGCTCAAATTTTTGTGCATCTTTAAATGTACTTCCAACGACGGCTTCTTTACAAAACTTTTGATATATGACAGTACCATTTAAATGACATGTGTTCAGTAGCAGCAATATTATACAATAATGATAAAAATGAAACAAAACCTGTGTTATACATATATATTTTTGGTAAAGAAAACTATTTATTAAATAATTTTCGTTTTTTAAGTAAAATTAGAAAACAGCTTGTGCCGTTTTCATTAAAAAAAAGTTTTTTTTTTGTGAAATGGTGTAATGTACATGTGTACTCGTATGTTGCTTAAAAAAATTTAATTTTAGTTGAAAAACATTCTATATGTAATTCTAATTTTATTATTCACAATCTCTAAATTCTTAGTCCAATAGTTCCTGAATTTACTTCAGTTTAAAAACATTTTTTTTGTGTGAAGTTTTAAAATATCTTCATCATAATAATTATAAGAATTAGATTTCATTAAAAATTTTAATTCTATTAAATATGACACAGTACGACGAAGATTTCTTCTATTATGGCCTGTTTCACAATATCGTAAGAAAACTCTCGACTGAAAATTTATATTGACAACAAAAGCGAATTTTCATATTTTATTGTAGATTTCAATATAAATTTTTAGTCGAAAGAAAAGATTCTTTCCACACATGCTGAGGAATGACGAATAGAAAGAGTTAACTGAAAAATTATGTATAAATTTGTATGCAAAGTTTTACCTTAACGATTTTTAATGGTAGAAATCCTTTTGCAAAATTTACTTCTACTTAAATCTTTGAGGTTCTTAAATTCTGAAACTTGCGATACTGCCCTATATTCATTATTTACTTGTTCTGTTTCCTTTTGAAAAAGTTTAATAGCAAGTGTTTTGAGTGGCTTTCCCACTCTGGCGCAGATTTCGGAAACTAGTTTAAATAAAAATCTTCAAAAATAAATGTAGTTTTTAAAAGGTTTGAAGGAATTAGTTGAATTTTTAGCTGAAAGGGCCAAAATAGCCTAGAGTACCACAGGGCTAACAAACATCCAAAAGTGCCGCAAATGGCCCAATTGTGCCACATTTTGCATCACTGGCTTGAACATCTATGCTCAATAATAACAATTTTAAGATTTTTAAAATGGCTATTTGCTAAATAAAAATCTAAAAGAAGGAACAGTTGATGATAAACCCTCAAACGAATACAAAGTCTTGGTTTTGGAATTTAGAAAGAAAAAAAAACTTCAGCGCTAGAAATAATACAATAAACAAACAGTTATTTAAAGTGCCTTAATTTTTGCATCCAAATTAACAATATTTCTGAAGTTAGTCTACGAAATCTATACATATATATTTCTGCTGAAATGTACAAATCTCAACACGAAGCATACATAAGACAACTAAAATTGATTCAGAGTGATGTGGAAGGCATCCTTAAACGCTTAAAGGAAAATTGCTTTACAACAGCTGAAATACTAAAGTACAGAAGTGAACTTCTGTTAAAGCGAGACAAAGCTACATCTATACATTCTGTAATAATTTGTTATGCTTCAAATAATACTAAGCATACGCATAACCATGATTACGGTTCCATTTTGACGTCTATACAAAGAGGTCTGGATGTCATTGACAGGATGAAATGGAAACCAGATTTATCTGATCACAACCTTCAGATAGAGATGCATTTAGAAGATAAAAAACAATTGCAAAACCAGATAAGTAACCTGCAAGAAAAATTACGTCTTAACGAAGAATCATCTCGTGCCTTGATTTGTCAATTTAGAAGGGATATAAACAAACTAAGACTTAGTTTGTTGCAAGAAGAAATCAAACCGCCAACAGTCTGCACTTTGGAAAGTAATAAAAAAAGCTGGCAAGAGCAATTAGATGCCATCAAAGAACTCTACAAGAAAATGGGTTCAGAAACTTCAATAAATGAAGATATTCGAGAAGAATATAAGTTAATAGAAAGAGAATTTGATTATGTAATACAAGCAACAACAAAACAAATTCAAATAATGGAAATAGAGACAATTAAAATTCCACATTTTAATGGTGACACTTCTAAATGGAACACTTTTCACTATTTATTTAAAAAGTTCGTTCACGATAATATAAGGATTCCGAAAGTGGAAAAATTATTGCAGCTTAAATGTCTGCTGCAAGGAGAATCTCTAAAATTAATTGATCATTTACCCAACACTGACAACAGCTACGAAAGTGCTTGGGATATAATAGTCCAAAAGTTTGGAGACAAAAACATCTTATTGAGAAATCTCATTGACAAGATTATGGATCAACCCAACATATGTAGCAAATCTGTAGAAGATGTAAAAAGTTTACTCGACACAACAACTGAAAGCATGCAAACGTTAAGCTTATCGGGTATTAATATGGATGACTTGGATCCAATAATAGCACGCATAATTATTAGAAAGCTTGACGAACAAGGTCTGATGCACTACGAATTAAGCAGTAAGGAAGCCAAAGGAATGCAACTGTTAGACGACTTACTTCAGTTTCTGGAACAGCAGCATCGTGCTCTTGAAGCAGACCAAATAAGCAAACCTGCTGAAGAAGCAGCTCAAACGCCACAGCTTGCAAAGGACACGAACAACGTGGAGTCGCAAAAGCTCAATAATTTATCTCTAGCGACAGAAAGCTCTAAAATAAATGTGGAAAAATGTTTGCCAACAAATATAAGCTCATCTGGCTCAAGCAAAAGAGAAGTCACAGAGAAATTGAATGATACTTCAGATGTGAGGAATTTGTGTGCCCAGGAATTCGATCCGATAGACTTTTGAAAATTTATGTAATTTCAGTTGGGGATCAGATGAGTTTGATACTACAAATTAGGAGATGCAAAATCATATGACAAAGCTTGGGAAATGTTAGAGATTGGGGCTCAAGACATGATCACAAAGCAATTATCTACTCTACTCTACTACTACACACCCTAGCAATACAGGCTGAGTTATATTTAATTTAGATTGATTAAAAAAGTTAAAAAATTGCGTAAAACTATTTTCGTATATACTCTTAATACAATATTTTTCGTTTGTTTGATTGAATTTAAAAGAAAATAAAACATTTTTATATAATTTTAAATTTTGTGCAATAAGGCCATTTCGTTTTGTTATTATTTTGTTTAGTTCCCCGTCCATACAGCAAAACATTCGCTGCGAAACATTTTTAAATTCTCTTTTGAAACTGAATTTGTGTCCCCACTGGGAAGTTTAATATATTTTCTCATATATTTTTCATATTCTACAAAAACTTAATACATGTGCAAGAAGCAAAACAAAAAGAAGGAGGGCCCCCCCCTATCTGATTTGAGTAATGTATTTACGTTCCGATGACGCCAAATCGTTTCAAATCATCAGCTTTCCTTAAAACAAATCTCAGTTTTTGTACGATAATGGAAATACGAAAGAAGAGGTGTACAAACTGGATTGCTACTAAAAGTTTATTCAATTCTCCTTTGTTATTTCGTTCGCTGCATTAAAACAATAAGAAATTTTAGCAAACAAACAAGCGATTTGGTTCTAGAAAAACTGATGTTTGTCCAACATGACTAAATAATAAAATACTGCTTAAATCATAACAAAAACTATTACCTTTAATGTCTGTGGCAAAAAAGAAAAAGTGCTTAAGTCGAGATAAGCTGATTTGGCGTTATTGACACCCCTGTAATCTTCATATTTCTAAGTAATCCTGCACAAACTCTCAATTATTTTGGGTGATTTTTTAGGAAGTTATAGCGCAATGACTTGCAGCTTATATTTTTTCAACTTATTATCTCTTACACTCAGGGAAAAGCTGCAACTCAAAAATACGAACGCGTCACATTAATTCAATGATTTTAATACAGTCAAATCCCGATAATTCGTAATCGCAAGGGACGGGCCATTTCTTACGAACTATAGGGGTTTTCGATTTAGCGGGAGTTCGATTTAACGGGGTTAAAATAAAATAAATATGAATTAACGGGGTTTTTCAATTTATTTACTAAATTTTTTGTTTTTGTAACACCGACAGAGTTTTATGCGTGCGCTTTGACATTTTTCTTTATTATTCATGTAAAAAACTGATCTTAAAAAAATAAACACACACACAAGCAAAAGCAAAAACCAACCCAAAAAAATAGCTTTAAACAAAAAATCATTCTTTCCATGTTTCTGTTGTTTTTATTACGAATTATAAGTGGTAGTTAGCAAAAAATTACGATTTATAAGAGGTAAAGGAGATTTTATTTGAAAAAAATTACGAATTATCGAGGGGACCGGACCAAAATGTATGGAAATTTTACGAATTAACGAGATTTTTTCAAGGGACCGACATTTTATTACGAATTATCGGGAATTACGATTTATCGGGGTACGAATTATCGGGATTTGACTGTATAATAGAAAATGTATGGTGAGATACTCAAAAATAAATAAAAGTAATAAATTAATACTGTAAATCAGAGCTGTTAAATTTCGATTACGATTAGTTATCAATTAGATTACATTTTAAAAAGAATCGTAATGATTATATAATTGCCTTTAAAAGAATTGCTGATAAATAATTGATTACGATTACTAATAATCGAAAAGTAATCTGAATTACTTAAAATTACTAAAAATAATCAAAAAGAATCAAAAGTAGTCAAAAAATAATCCGATTACTTCTAAGGATTACTTTTGATTCTTTTTGATTATTTATTAAGGATCAAAAGTAATCTTTGAAAGTAGTCGGATTACTTTTTGATTACTTTTGATTCTTTTTGATTATTTTTAGTAATTCTAAGTAATTCAGATTACTTTTCCATTATTAGTAATCGTAATCACGATTACTAAGTACGAAACTGAATATAATCGCAATTTAATCATTACTTCACCTTTAAAGAAAAAGTAATCATTACGATTAGTAATCATTACTTAACAGCTATGCTGTAAATTAATATTTTTCCATATTGAAATAAGAAATTTCAACATGACTAGAATTTCGTTAATGTTTCTTATTAATTAAATATGGTTTTTATAGATTTGGGTGTAGGGAATAGTAATTTAATTAAGCTTATACTTTGGTATATTTCAAATTTAATGTATTATTTTTAATTTCCCAATTTAACTGTAAAAGAAAAAAAGTTCAGAAAATCTACTTGAAAACTAAAAAGTGCTCTACTGCAAAACAGTCAAATATGACTTAAAGCACATTTTCCAAATTGCCACAGACATAATGTTAACTTCTTAATGCATGAATTTTATTAAAAGAAAATTTGATATAAAAATAAAAATTAAACAATTAAAAAAAACGTCTTTTAATATGTTACTTATACACGAGTACACAAAGATAAAGTTTCAATGCAAAAATATGGACCACTAAAGATCACTGAGCTCAAAATAAGAACCAAGTTCTTGGTACAATACCCATCAGAAAAATTCGCTGCAAAATGTTCTTTTGTGGCCAATGGGATTCCATCTGCTTATTTGGCAATATTTTCCCAAAAAGTCTATTTGATATTAAAAAGCTGAATTCTAATTCACAATAAATGTAAATTAACAACTGAAATTGGTTAGATTAACCATGCCAAGTAGTTTCTCCGCTCATATTTAAATTGGCTAAAATTGTTTAGATTAAACTACGTTTTTTTTCTTTTATTATGGTCTTTGAGCCTTATTAAATGTGTATATTGTTGTATGTATATAAAAGGTTAATCAAATTCTAATACATTTTAAATTTTTGGTTAAAGAAAAAAAAATACAATTTGCCAAAAAAAATAATAATTTTCACACAGTTCGATATAGTTAGTTATTGTTATTGCAAAGAAACTAATTTTTCCCGGTAGCGTTTGTTTTAACATCTCAACTCTCAAAGAAACATGTGAAAACGATTCGGAAACCCGAACATACACGAATATAAATAACTACGAGTATATGAGTATTAATTCTGTATTATTAGCTAAAAAATCACATTCTTTTAGTGATGACTTTGTTTTAGTAAATGAGCGATATGTATTGCAAGACTTTTAGAAACTTAAGATTTTTATACACAAACTCCCAAAAAGTAATTGAGAATTACAGAATATTTTAACATAGCTAACTAAAAAGGTGCAACAAAAATTAGAACATATATACATAACTACATACATATGTGCCCATAATTATGGGTCTAGATTTTAGTAGACTATGCTACAATTTAACTTAAAGTTGCTCTAGTCTCGATCGACATAATTTTTTTTAAGAGAAGTAACACTCAGGCAATGAGTGCCTACTAGTATTGATAGGTGTTACCTTCCTAAGGAAAGGTAGAAGACAGGTGGTAAAGCAAGAGATAGAGGAAGACTTCATTGTCACCTTTTTTTTATTAATGCAGTGTTGCAGCGCCTCTGGTGTCAATGTGGCGCATTAAATTTTCAAAGCTGTGCTTAGTAACCATTTAATGGGTTATTTTACTTCGCCGATGATTCTGCTACACAATACCGACGAAGGAGTAGTTCAGTGACCAGTGTCTATAACTCCATGACTTGAACTTCCCTACAACAATTCATACAAAAGGGCATTAATGCACATCAGCAAAAATCGTGGTGTTGTTACCTAATGACTACCGTACCCCTTATCTTTGGTTGACTGAAGTTTTTTTTTAATTTATTCAATATTTCGAAGCTGTGATGGGATTTGGAAATCCTGATTTCCTGCTTCAAAAAGTTTTTATCATGTATCAAAGATGTTAAAGTTCAAATATGCTAAAGTTTTTCATTGGAGTCTATTTAACATTCTACAACATTTACAATTTTGAACTCTTTTCCACATCCACCTCACGTAAATTCAAACCAAAAAAATGTGGGATTGGCTCCCGCTCTTGAGAACAATAATTTACTATTGGCAGTCTATTTCCCTTTCCTAAGGTCTAGCAAATAGCCTAAACCTGCCAACAGGAAGACAGTTGTTTTCGACAACGGGCAAACAAGCTTCAGTTTTTTTTGGTATTATGTTAAAGTGACGTTGATGATTAATTAAAAATTGTTTATTGGAACTATTTTTTACTCCTCCGATATTTTTCCAAGACGCACTCACACTAAAGTTCGTAAACTTTTTTAAATTTTCAAATCTGATATGAATCTGTATTCAGTTTTAATTATTTTAGCGTATTTTGATTCGTTTGGAAACATTTGTGTAACAAAAGGAACAATATTATTTGTGTCTCCACTTAGAAGATGTTCTGGTGCAAACTTTGCAAATAAATTGAAATATGTAATAATCCTTGAAGTTATACTTAGTTGTCAAATATGACACAAAAGAAATTTAAAAAGACTTAATTCCATTTTTGAATTCTACAACCTTATGATGGGAATTAATAACTAGTTCAATTTTGGCCCCTCAATATATTTATTCCTTTGGAAGATTGTCTACTCGTATATTATCAACAAAAAATTTTCGACAAAAACTACGAAATAAAAAAAAGAAAGCCTCCTTAAAATTAAATGTACTCTCACATCTTCAGATTGAATTTTACCATTAATATCATTTATTAAAATAATAAAAATAAATATAAATTTTGCTTATAGTACCCGTCAAACTATTTAATATGAATTAAGTTTTAACACTGCATTAGGACTGAAAATTTGATACGAGTAATGTAAAGTAATATTCCGGGGGTTCGCACTGTTCAAGGACTCTATTTACGACAGCTCGACAAGGCTACCAACGGCTTGGCAAATACTTAGAAGAATTTCATGAACTAGCTTTCTTTTAACGATAATCGCATCGTTAAAAGAATCATAGCGAAAATTTATCGAATTTGCTATTCAGTAACATTTTTAACGATATTCGCTGTAGTTTAATGTCAGCTGTGTCATTATTTAAGCGAAAATAATTGATGTGCTGTCAATTTTATCAACAAAAATCAACGGAAAATGTCAGCTGCGTACTATCGTTAAAAAGAAGTTACAGAATCACAAAATCGTTATTGCAAACGACAAAATTTATAGACAAAAATTGCTATTGTCGGATCGTTAAAAGTTACTGCATCGCACCCCAGAGTTGAAATGTTTCTGTTGCAAACAAATTTATTTATTCCATGGGTGCCCCTGTGGCTGAGTGGTAGCGATGATAGCCTCTCAGTCCAGAGGTCGTGGTTTCGACTCCCACCATAGATCCTGGGTGTTTTCCGCAGACAAGCTAATCGCTTCGCGGGTCTGGGCAAACCATTACTTTGCTCATCAGAACCGAACAGTTGTCAGTCTCAAATCCTACTAAGTGTTCAATACTTAAAAACGTTAAAAGCACAAGAATAGTACTTACAATTGAAATTAGAAAAGTTTTATTTAAAAAAACAAAAAGTGCCAAAAAAAAGGAGCGAAGTGCCACAGTGCCAGCTAACATGCAATAGTGCCCAAACTGGCACAATTGTGCCTCACTTCCCATCACTGTTTCGAAGCAAAAATGCACATAACTTAGACCACTTTGATACTTAAGCGCACACATGTCTACTTTATTCATAGAATGATTGATTCAATTAATATTTTAATTGAATTTCATTTAAAAATCAATAAAAAAAAAAGTTGCTTGAAATAGCAAATTTGAAACTTTTTTTTCAAATTAATAAATGATTCATCTGACAACAAAATTATTAACTTAAGATAAGATAAAAACAAAGTTGTAGTTATCAGTTTTTTAAATTTTTCTCATTTTATTCATAGTCTAAAGTATTCCGAATTAGGTCTCAGTAATCTGATATTTCAATTAAAAAAGCTTTTCGTGAGAGAACTTTCAAAAATATCTTGGTAGCACAATTTTTCAAATTCATGCCATGTTTTTTTATTATACCCTTTACCAAAAATGGAAAAGGGTATATATATGTAGGTTTGTCATTCCGTGTGTAATTTCTATAATATTGATATGCGACCCATAAAATATATGTATTTATTCTGGGTCCTTATGAATAGGGAAGATGAATAAGCGATATCCGTCTATCCGTCCGTCCGTCTGGTGTACGTGAAATCGGAAGCTCCCAGGAAAGCTAGAGAATTCGGTCTTGGACTGCTGTATCAGAAATGGTCCAAAATAGATTGGTATTGAAAACCAGCGAAATCGAGCAGAAAGTTTCAGAGCTGGAAAACTTAAACTTGATTTTGCCATATAAAAGTAACTAGATAACACATATTTTTTGATTTTTTGTTAAATAAACTTATTTTATATTTCAGTACAAATAAATTTTGTATTAAAAATATAAAAAGAAATAAAAAAAGTAAAAAAAAGTAAAAAAGGCGTTTCCAGGCTTGGTAGCCTTAACTTTTTTGTTATATAAAAATAACCTACTAAAACTAATGTTTCCTTTTTATCTATAAATTTAAAATATCTTACATTCATAAAAGAAAAATATTGGTGTAAAAAATCAGAAAAATTTTAAATTCTGTTTCCAGGGTTGGGAAACTTACACTTTTTGTGATATATAAAATTAACTAGGTCTAATAATTTTTTTTATATTTTATTTTATGTTTCGGAAAGAAAAGTTCGGTATAGAAAATTAGAAAAATAAAAACCACAGCTCCACAGCTGGAAAATTTAAACTCTTTTTGATATTAAAGTAACTAAATAAAACTAGTATTTTCCTCATTTAATTTTTTGTTTGCTCATTTAACATATTTTATATATTTTATAAAGAAGAATATTAGTATAAGGAACCAAAAAAATCTAAAAGGATGATTCCAGGGTTGGGAAAAGTACACTTTTTTGATATATAAAACCAATTAAATAAATCTAGTTATTTCTTTGGTAATTAAATCTATTCTATTTTTTAGAAATAAATAAATTAGTACTTGTATTAAAATCAGAAAAATTTAAACTATGGTTCCAGGGTTGGAAATTGAAAAAAAAAATTGGGTAATAAAATAACCAAAAATAATTTTTTTTTTCGATTAAACATATTTCATGTTTTAGGAAAATCTTTACTCAAGCAAATTATTTAGTCGAAAAACAGCAAGAGGCAATTGCACTATAACAAAAAATTATAAATTTTAGCACAAAACAAATATGTACATAGATATGTATGCACTTGTGTATGTATCTGTATACTACTTATACATACGTTGGTAAAGGGTATATACGATTCGGCACAGCCGAATATACCACTCTTACTTGTTTTAGCTCTAAACATTTTTATAACTCAGTTTCATTCCAAACATTTGTCAGTTGATTGACCTTTTACGAAAAATAGAATAAAAAAATTTTTTCAAAGTTTTTCGCAGTAAAACTGAATTCGTAATGAATGTTAATTTAAGCGTACAGACGCGCAATATTTGAAAGAAACCAAAAACAAAAAAAAAACTTAAATTAAAGTGAATTTTTAACGTTACAAACATGAAGACGGGCGGCCTATCAAAACTTTTAAATCTATTCTATTCTTACAAACATTAAAACTATGTACATATGTACATATATTTTTTCTTCTTTCAGCAACAGCCGCAATAGAGTAAATGACCGCTTTTGCGAAATGGGCAAACATCATTTGAATTGTTTTTTTTTTAGATTTTTCTGCTCTTGCTGCTGATTTGTTTCTCTACGAGTATTTATTTGACCCAATTTATGCTGTCAAAACTTATAATTTTTTGCAAACTCTTTCTTTTTCGCATCATTTTATGTGTTTTTATTTCACTAGTGCCAAACCATTATATATTAACATTTAAAGTTGGGTTGATAACGAAAAAGCTGAAGAAACCCCCAGTGTGTTGATTAATTGAGTTTTATTCATTTTTTTTTTCAAATTTATTTTATTTTAACTTTTTCCAGCGCAGCAAACTAAGCGCAGCAGTCTTCTTTTTTTCTGCTTCATAGACTTTTGTTAGAAGAAAACTATTTACATAAAAAATTGGCAAAATTAAAAAAAAACAAAAGTTTATTTAAACATCACTTTCAAACATCTTTTCTTTAAATACAATAATGCACAGTGGGACAGATATAAAATATATTAAGCTGGCAAGCTCCAGGTACTTTCTCTGTATAGAAATGAGTATATTAACTGCTCATATGCCGAGTACACACTATGGCATTTTGTGACATCGCAAGGGTGTGTAGTAGTGACAACGTTTGTCATTTCCAATATTTTTCGTTGTGTGACATTGCTTTCCATGTAAAATGCATAATGTGAACGGCGTTGCTAACATTTAATAAATTGCACCACAAGAAATGCCAAATATGTACTGAGCAATAGTCACACGTTCACATCTCCTAACCCTTTATAGCTCAACATCGTGAAACTAATTGTATTTAACATATTTTAAGTTGCATAAGTAAACAAATTTGTTTTAGGATTTTTTTGAAATTTTGTTTTTTGTTGCTAAAATGGGTTAAGAAGGAAATGTAAGGAATGTCAAATATGTTGGCGATAAGAGTTTCAAATTAAAATATAATTTCACTCACGAATATTTTAGAAATGAAAAAAATAATCGACTTGGACATTTACAAAATTTAATGAAGTAGTTCGCCGAATATATAACTTTAAAAAAACTGCACAACGGCAACATTGATTTAGAAAAAGCGTAGGGTTACGTTAAATCTGCTCTGCTGTAGCAGATAAAATTTTTTATTGAAAATAAATTTTACAGTTTGAAACTAGGTATTGTACCAAAGTTATTGAGTTGAAATATAATTAATAACTACATTTAATTAATAGTTTTTATATAGATTTAATGGTTTGTAACATATCTGTAACATGGGGTGATAAAGGGCTAATACAGAAAAAAAATTTCCTGCAATTAACATGTTCAATTGAAAAAAAAATAGATTAAAAAGTTATTGAGTTAATTAAACTCTTGTTTAAAATTTTAATTTAATTAAAAGTTTAATTGAATCAATAAAATTTTTAATTGATTTTTGGAAAATGTATTGCAAGAATTTTTTTCTGGGCAATGGAGCTACTAAAATCTGCTAAAAATTTTTTTAGCAGGGATTATTTGGGCCAAAAATGTGAACTAAACGACCTCAAAAACAGATTTTGGCCATCACTAGAGGAATAGACAATTTGTGCAACACTGTGTTCGATGATTAGGAATGCAACATTAAGAGTGATTGACAAGTATCTTCTGTTAGTAAAAATCAATCGTCAATTGTTTTGTGTCTAAACAAGTGTTTTGCTACATTTTCTCCCATACATTTTTAATATTAATAATGAATATCAAGGCATTACAAAAACAAACAATCAAAAAAACAAAATGGCTTTTTAGTTGAGCCAAAATGTTAAAAATAGAATTTGTTTAACAAAATAAAAATAAAAAAAATTATTCACTTACATCACCACTAACAAAAATTGCAACGTTAAGAACTTTTCACAATTTTTTAATAGTTTTTAATTTTTTTTTATTTATTTACAAAGAAATTTTTCACTTACTTCCAAAAAAGGAGGAGGTTATCAATTCGTCAGTATTTTTCTTTTTGAGATTGTTAACTCGGTACATTTTCGACCAATTGTAAAAATTTTTGTTTTGTCGGAGAAGGTAAAGTTTCAAATTGCACCCATTGTAAAAAATAGGCGGGGATGGGTCCACATTTTTCTTATTTGATTTTAAGATATCCTGCTTATTTGATTGCTGGGAAATCTAAAAAACGCCTTTGCTTCTTGTAATTACACAAAATTTTAAAGTTGGCAAAATAGGCGAGGTTACGCCCATTAAAATTTATTACTATATTTCACTTGGTTCTACTTAACCTATTTTTACGAAACTTACCACACACCTTGAGCTCTAAAATATACACAATCTTTCATTCAAAAAAGGGGCAAAATCACGCCCATTAAAATTTAAAATTATATTTTATTTCTTCTTAACCATTTTTTTTTAAAGAGTTTGCTTTCAGTTTGGTCCCATAAATTTTTTTTCGAAATTGTTCTTTCAGACCTTTGCATTGAAGTCGAATTTTTTGCAGAATTACTGGAAACACTGGAAGTCAAACTCTTTCAAACAAAAAAAAAAAATTCAAAATCTGTTGGTTACGAAGAAGTACGTGAAATATAAAATTAAATTTTGGTGGGCGCGTCTCCGCCCATTATTTTAAATGGAAGATTGTGTACATTTTAGAGCTCAGGGTGTGTGTTAAGTTTTGTAAAAATCGCTGAAGTAGAACGACTTAAAATAAAATATTATATTTTAATGGGCGTGACTAAGCCCATTTTTTTAAATAGAAGATTGTGTAGATTTTAGAGCTCAAGGTGTGTGGTAAGCTTCGTGAAAACCGGCTAAGTAGAACCGCGTGAAATATAATAATAAATTTTTATGGGCATCACCTCGCCCATGTTTTCAACTTTAAAAAGTGTGTAATTGTAAGAATCAAAGGTGTTCGTTAGTTTTTGCAGCAATCATCAAATCAAATAAAAAACTTTTTGGTTTTATCCCCACCCAATGGGACCAATTGAAATCTATACCCTCTCAGACAAAAACAGAATTTTTACAATCACATTAAAATGTACCGAATTACGAATAAAAAAAGTGCCGACGAATTGATAACCTCCTCCTTTTATTTTTTGAAGTCGGTTAAAAAATATTTGTCTATTGAAATAATTTCAAGCTTACTAATTATCAAAAATAAGTTTTCTGCATGCATACATACATATCTTTTAAAAAAATTTAACCCAGTTGACCAAGACTTTCGTTATTGATATCGATTTCGAATATAGCTCGAACATTCATCGTGTAAAACTAACGAGAGTGACACTCAAAAATTAATTTAAAAAATTTTACCTGTCGATCAGTTTTGTCCCAAAAAAACATTCGAAATCGAAGTTTCTCTAGCAATATCAAAAGTGAGAGATTATCTAATTAATTTCGACATCGCTAACAAAAATTATTTTGTTTTTTGATTTATTTATTTTAACTTTAACTTAGTACCTCTAGACTAACAGGCTGGCACACCATCACATATTCGAAAAACTATCGAGAAAAGTTCGAAGTTCGCAGCTTTAGCGAACATTCGAATTTTTTTAACTTTGCAAACAAATATCGAAAAATTTTGTTTGGAAATGTCTTCGCTTTAGTGAGCATGCGTTTTTATCGAATCTCAGGTCAAGTGGGAAGTTATCTTTCTATACACATATGTATGTACATACATACATACACATACATACATACACATATGCAGCAGTTAGAGCTAAACAAAAACATTTGTAAAGACGAATTTGTTCATACAATATTTATGAACAACGTCTGCATTTTGCATAAATTAAATTTTGCGTGATTCCTAAATATAAATTAAATGTAATATTTTCTTTTTATTGGGTTTTCTTTATACTTCATATTTTGTTGTGTCTGGTAAAATATTTTGCTTTTTTTATAATTCGTATACTTAATAACAGTCGTCAGGAAAAAAGTTTTCTTTTCATATTAATAATCGTAATAAAAGTAGAAACATTTTAGAAATATTTCAATAAACATGTCATATCGTTATTAATATTGACTCGCAAAAAAAAAAATAAGCAAATTTTTATTCTTTAGCTTAATGGAAAAGAAATATAGACTAGAGATAATCCTAAAGGGAACAAAACCATATAAATAATGATTTTAGTTGTATTATTTTTCGCTGGACGAAAAAGGAAATGGATTGAAGAAAAAATTATTAATAAAAATTACTGGCTTGCTAAACGCATATTGGGTTGCAATTGTACATGGCAACTAGTTCGTAAAATGCAACCTTTTAAGCAAGCGTAGATAAAATATATATGCACACTAGGGCGGGTCGATTTAAAAATCGCTCAAATTACATGGAAACTCGTATTCTAGGGATCAAAATAAGAAACTTTGCCGAAGAAATCATACCTCTAAAATGTATTTTGATGTCCCGACTTTTGATCCGAAGGGTCAAATTTTCTTGAAGGGTCAAATTTTTAAAAATGTCACTTTGACCCATACAAACATTTCAAAAAATCACAAATGTTTGTATGGGTAACCCCCCGGGGGTGGTTCCAGGGGGTGTGCCACTAGCATAGGTGGGTCGCCCTTCCAAAATTAGTGGGGGTCGGTTTTGAGATTTTTCAAAAATTTACCCTTCAAGAAAATTTGACATTTCGAATCAAAGGTCGGGACATCAAAATACATTTTAGAGGTATGGTTCCTTCGGGAAAGTTTCTTATTTTGATCCCTAGAATACGATTTCCCTTGTAATTTGAGCGATTTTTTTGCCTCCATACAAATCGACCCGCCCGCACACGATATTAAACGTCTTTATTATGAGTGGCATTCTACGGTCGCTTAAATCGAATGTTCAGTAGACTTGAAATGAAATGTTTTTTTTAAAGCTAAAAAATTAAATTGGGTCTGTATGATGTATATTTAATATGTCGTTGCCTCAGAATTGATCTACCCCATATGCCACAAAGTTGCAGTGAAGAAAAACGACAATGTAGGTTTACATGAAATTTTCTCAAAATATACTCGATGGATTTCTTTTGCTTTCGACACATATTTTGAAGTAATTTTTAAATTTTTGTGCACTTTTCCGGAATGAAGTTAGAAGTTAATATTACTTTATTGTAAAAGTGAAAATACGTTTTGTGCCGCATTCACCACTTTTCTTAATTTATATTCAAAACATTGTTTTTTGTGCTGCATACGTATACTTTAGTGCTGTGAATTGAGAATTTTGTTGTTTTATTTATTTAACAGACGCCGTTGAATTTTTCTTTCTTATTTTTTTACAATACATTTCTTATAGAAATGAAGCAAAACAAGGGTTAACTTAACTTCGTATGTTTTTGTATGAAGAATTTTATGCAAACGCCAAACAGTGGCATGAAATGACGTCCAAACCCATTTTTGAAATTGTGTTGAACAACGCTCGACCTCTGGGTGTGATAAGACGCGAACCCCAGAACGTATGTTTTGCATTATAGTCGCCAGCTGATACGAAACAAGGGCCAAGAGATTTTTAGAAATCCTCGTATTGAATCCTCAGTAATTGCGAATCTGGAGGAGAGTAAATTGATGACATCACAAAATTTGTGCAAACATTTTCGACACAAATATTCGTTGCTTGTAGATGTTCTTCATAAATGTCGTCAATAATATATGTAATGCTTGAGTCTTGACTTTATTAGAATTGCTGATCCTTTGAATCATATAAAGTGTAGGCATTAATTTTTAATAGACTTCTTGAACTCAACTGAGTCTCAGAAACTAAAATTATATCAATATTTTTTTCCGTGAAGAAGTGCTCAAGTGCATTTTCATGTTCCTGATGCTTTCTTGTGTTTATATTTTTTGTTCATGTTTGGGTGTGTTTTGTAAAACTAAAGCATAGTGTTGCACCTGCAAATAATGTTGGACTACTTAGTCCAATCTAAATGGCGTAGTTTTGGGGGTGTTCCGATGTAGTGCAAATTTGGACCATGTGGTCCATCCCTAGAACATCGCAATGTTAAATCCATACATTTGGACTAGTTTGTAATAATCGTGGTCTTTTATGAAGTAGCCCTTACATGTATGTATGTATGGACTAGTTGCGTTATTTGCACGGTTTTTGTATTTGTGTATAGTTAGACTTAATAAATAGACCTTCCTTGAAATTAATCAAAAACACATTATTTTCTCAAGGTCAAACTAAATGTGCATACATATAAGCATACATATGTATGTATGCATGTACGTATTCTGTTCATACCTGAACAAGGAAAGCCATGCTTGGCTTACGTTTGCATTTTTGTAACCTTTTAAATGGTATTTTAATTACTATAGACTCTATAACTAGTATAGAGACTCAAAATAAATTTTTAGAAAGAGTATTTCAGTAGTAAACATCGGAAATAATGAACAGTTGACTCTAACCACTCAAACGAGCAAGAAGTATTGCACTGAAAATAATACAAAAATAAATTTGTTTAAGTGTCATTCTTTTTATACCCAAACTAACAATATATTTATTCGCAATGAGTTATTACAGCAAAAATAATTTACATTCTGGAACTGGTTTTCTTAACAAACTTATAACAAAACAAGAGCATTTTTTGAGCGAAGTGATAGCGATTATCACGCAAACAAGAAGAAATTGCATAAGACAAATTGATATACCAAGTTATATATTAGCACTAGAAAGAATACGAGCAGAAGTTACAGAATATAACTATGAAATAAATCGGATTTGTGGCATATTTAATAATATCTATTTCACAGAAGGTGTTTACGGTAGAATTATAACAATGGTGAATAGCGCAAAGCTTTTGCTTGAGGAATCGAAAGTAGAAGCATTTTTTGATAAACGGTACTTGTATAAACTTGCTCGCATAGAGCGCGGCGAAACGCAAATTATGTGTAAAAGAATGTATAAAAATTTTAAAGAATCCCATGCCTTGAATTGCCAATTCAGAAGGGAAATAAATGAACTGAGACTTAGTTTGCTGCAACTAGAAATCGAACCTGCAACAGCCTGCACTTTGGAAAATAATAAAAAAAGCTGGCAAGAGCAATTCGATGCGATCAAAGAACTATACAAGAAAATGGGACAAAAAAAGGCAATAAATGTAGATATTCAAGAAGAATATAAGTTAATAGAAAGAGAATTTGATTATGTAATGCAAGCAACGACAAAAGAAATCAGCCGCCTGAATCAGTCAATAGAAACCGAGACAATCAAAATTCCACATTTTAATGGTGACGCTTCTGAATGGACCACTTTTCATTTTTTATTTAAAAAGTTCATACACGAAGATGTAGAGCTTCCCACAGTGAAAAAAATGCTGCGACTTCAATCTCTACTGCAAGGAGAGCCTCTCGAATTAATTGATCATTTACCAGCCACAGATAAGGATTACGAATGTGCTTGGGATATAATAGTCCAAAAGTATGGAAACAAAAGCATCTTATTAAGAAATCTCATTGACAAGATTATGGATCAACCTAACATATGTAGCAGCTCTCTAGAGGATATAAAATCATTACTCGACACAGCAAATGAGTGTAAGCAAACGTTAAACTCATCGGGCATTAATATAGATGACATCGATCCCATGATAGCACGCATTATTATTAGAAAACTTGATGAACAAGGTCTGATGTTCTACGAATTAAGCACCAAGGAAGCTAAAGGAAGGCAGCTGTTGGACGACGTACTTCAGTTTCTGGAACAGCAGTATAAAGTTCTTAAAGCAGACGAAATAACTAAACCTGCAAATTTAGAAAAACAAGTGACGAAAGCAGACATTGTTGAAGCTCAGCCACATTGTTTATATTGCAAAATACTGGGCCACCGGACACATTCCTGTAAGAAGTTCTTGGCGATGTCAACGAAAAATAGACATAATTGGGCAAAATCTGCAAAAGTATGCCTTAAGTGTCTTGATCATGGAGAGAAGGAAGAAACATGTACTTCAGAAAATAGATGCAAAGAATGTAACAAGTCACATCACAGCATTATACACTTGGATGAAGTAGCAGCAACTTGGATGATCGATGAAGTTACACTAACTACAGGGAGTAACCATTCAACGTCTATTAGTGAAGAAGCAAAAGAAAACAACAAGAAGTCGCAAAATCTTAATAATTTATCTGTAGGAGCAGAAAAATCTGAAATAAATCAGCAAAAATTTATATCAACAAATATAAGCTCAAGCAACCAAGAGATCCAGAAGGAATCGTACAATAATTCAGATGTAAAGAGTGTGTATACAAATAAATTCTTTCCGCCATCGACAAGACCTGCAGGCAAACTCATAAATATCATAGACTTAGAGTCCCTAGCAGTTTATTTGAATTTCTGTTGGGGGCCAGATGAGTTTGATACGTACTACAAGTTAAGAGATTCAGAATCATATGATAGAGCTTGGGAAATGTTGGATTATGTTGCTCAAGACATGGTCACAAGAAAATTATCTTGCCTTAAAAGATCGGGAGAAAAAGAAGACAACACAGTCTATTCTAAGACAATCCCTCTTGAATAATTTGGTAAATGACTTTCGAAGGACAATTACATCATTCGAATCAATTGCTGAGGACCTTGACTGAGGAGAATTACCACGGTTTGGCCTTTTTGACTAAAAACTGTCACATTTTATAAACAAACAAAATATCGCCCAAATCTTCACAATTTTCAAACGAAATCGTCATATATGTATTATTATTTATATTAAACAACCCATATGTATATTATATTAGAAATAAAGAATATTTTATGTAACAAAAAAAATTCATCGACCTGATTGACAATTTACAGGAATATTTTAGCAAAAAAAAAACTGCATCATGATGCATAAAGAAAAACTGGCAACATGTAAGCATAAGTGGCGAAGTTTTTCCATATAATTTTTCATTAAAAATCACGCTGGGATGTAACCATGAGTTGAAGGTAGAAACTCGTTAACTTTGTCCCTTATACTAATTTAATGTCAGTTTTTAATTATACATAATACCGTTGGATTTTATATTTGCCTTTTTCCCTGGGGGGGGGGGGTTCACCATACAAACATTTGTGATTTTTTGAAATATTTGTATGGGGAACACCCCAGTGGTGGTTTTAGGGGTTGTGCCACTGGCATAGGTGGGTCGGCCCTCCAAAATTAGTGGGGGTCGGTCATACATTTTGACTCGATTGAGGAACTCTAAATGGGTCAAAGTGAGATTTTTAAAAATTTCACCTTTCAAGAAAATTTTATTCTTCGGATCAAAAGTCGGGGCATCAAAATACATTTTAGAGGTATGGTTCCTTCGGCAAAGTTTCTTATTTTGATCCCTAGAACACGATTTTCCTTGTTATTTGTGCAATTTTTAAATCGAGCCGCCCTAATACATATGGTTTGGAACATACGCCAAAAAGTTAGAATGGAGATAAACGACAAAACAATATTTATTTTAACCTTAAAATAGTTGATATGGAGCAAAATTAATGCTAAATATCTCGGAAACCATAATTAATTTCGCAAAACCTGCTTTGGATTCAGAAAGGGGATACTCAAAATATATATACCCCATACCTAACTCATTTTTTTTTTAATGTTTGGTGGGTCAAATCAATAATGGGCTGACGATATATTATATATGTAATATTCAATCCTTTGGCTATTTATTTTACTAGTTTCGAATACGAGTATTTAAATGCCAAAAAATTTTAAAGCTTTCTTTTGCAAAAGTTTACTTTCCCACATAGTATTTAATTTTATTAAAATTTTCTCACCTCCTTCAAACTAAAAATCATTCATGTACATACATACATACATATGTATATTTGAGTGTATGCATGAGCATTTTTATAAAAAAGAAATCCTTCCTTTCATTTCCTCTTTATAAGACAAAATCATAAAGTCATAATCATCTAAAGGGCATATCAGCGAAGAAAAAAATGCAGAAAGTAAAACAAATTGTATTTCAATGGCAGGAGCTTTTGCCAAGCAGAACTCCTCTCTCTTCTAACCAATAAACATAATTATTTGACAAAAATAAAATTAAGCAACAGCATCTGTATGCAACATTTTGTGCTTCTTTAAAGTCCTGTTTGCATGTGTATGTGTGTGTGTGTTTTGCAGCATCTGCGAGGAAAATCTCCTTCATATGTCCTTCAGGAGGTTGTTTCCTTTCATTTTTCTTTATTTATTTTTAACTTTTTGTTCTATTTTTTTTTTGTTCGCATTTTATTTTTCTTCTTTTTGTTTTATTTCCTTTCCACTACAGTTTCAAAGTCATGCAACATCCTATCGCCCCGTTTCAGTGTGCTTGTAAATACTTCTTATATTAAAGCATGAACTGACTGCAGTTGCAGCTTTCACGTTTGTGACATCGCTCAACCGTTTCGTTTCTTCTTGCCTTTTTAGTATTAAAAAAAAAGAAAATAGAAATTTTAGCTTGAATAAATTCATGTTTAAAATTATTTAACAGTTTTTCTTTATGCGTCGCTACTTTGAAACATGCCTTGGGGGCATATATAAGAGAGAAAGAAAAAAAAAACAACAACTGACAACACTTTTGAAACCTACACAAAAAAACCACCAATTTTACCCAACTCCTGAAGAAAATTATTTTCTTTTAATTAAAAAAGCGCGTTTTGGAAGATTATACGAAAAATTTTCTTCCCACCAAAGCTTAAATGAAATCAGCAGGTAGCAAACTTTGTTCACAAATTAAATTTTAAGAATGAAGTGTAATGATAATGATGATGATGATGATTCCAATATGTTGCATTGGGATCTTGTTGCTTCTTACCAGGCCTAAAGGAATTCAAGGGATAACACGGTAAAACAAAATGAAAATTTTTCCAAAATAAGTAGGGGTTCTACTGTGTAAAATCGAAACGGAAACAAATGATTTTTAATTGTAATATTGATAACATACAAATTCAAAAATATTTTCGTTCGTTTCGAAACATAGAGTACCCCCTTCCCCCAAGGTTCTAATGACTGATTCGGGTAGAAGAGTTAAAAACTTGCACAAGTATATTCATATATCGTCGTTAAGCAGCTCTGGGTCGGAGCACATTTCTCGCGTCATCGTAATTATTTCTTAAGTGTGGTCAGGCTTGTGTGTGTTGTTTAGCCTTCGAGAGTTTTTCGTCTCGCTCGCACTGCTTGACTGATCTGCCAGGGATTACCGTATAACCTTGCGGTTCTTTTGTGGAATTTCTTTTACAACCACGTTGCTACTTCCTATGTGAAGGTATAGGTCGTGTCACAAAACTACTACACAAAAATACTGTTAATAGCATCTTAAGCATATGGTCTTAGTTACTCCGCCCATATTTGTGCAACACCATATTATGCAAATTTACTTTGTATAGTATGTTAAATAAATAAATAAATAAATAAAATAAATAAATATTCGTATATAACTGTTGTAAGAATTTATATCAGAGTCTTTGAAAAATATAAACATTTGAGACATTCAAACGGTAGTCATAAAGATTATTGTCATAATGTTTTAATTTATTTTTTATAATTATTTTTGCTTTTCTTTTTCTTTCAAACAAAAAGTTTAAAACATTATGACAATACGACCTTTATGACTAACGTGTGAATCCCCCAATTATATAGGGTGTTTTTTTAGAGGTGTAGAACTTCGAATTGAAATAAAACACAAGAAAATCGTTTTAATGTCCATCAATTTGGCTTTATTGGAAGGATAATTTTATGCCATTAATGTTTAAATATGATTTCGGGCATGTGGCCGCCGCGGCTGGCTCGAATAAAGCCAATTCTACAGGTCCAATTTTCAACCACTTTTTCGAGCATATGGGGCCGTATGTTGGCAATAACGCCACGAATGTTGGCTTCCAAGTCCCCTAACGTTTCTGGTTTGTTGGCGTAGACGAGCGACTTCACATATCCCCAAAGAAAATAATCCAATGGTGTCAAATCACACGATCTTGGTGGCCAATTGACAGGTCCATTCCGCGAAATTATGCGCTCATCGAATGTTTCCTTCAATAAATCGATTGTGACGTGCGCTGTGTGGCATGTAGCGCCGTCTTGTTGGAACCACAACTCATCCACATTCAAAATCTTCAAAATCTTCCATAAAGTTGATGGACAAAGCTCCAATTGCTGTGCACGGTGGCGAATCGATTCATTCGGGTCCTCTTCAACACTTTGCTCTACAGCGGCAATTGTTTCTTCGGTGCGCACTGTTCGACGTCTCTGCGGATGCGTATTATCACATAGAGTAAACGTAGTGCGAAAACGATCCATGGTTAACCGAATTAATTGCTCTGATGGACGATTATGTCGACCATAAAATGGACGGAGCTTGCGGTAAACTTCGCGAACTGAACCATTATTTTCGAAATAAATTTGCACGATTTGCAAGCGTTGTTCTTTTGTCAACCTGTTCATGATGAAATGGCAAACCAAACTAAATATTAATCACTTGACAGCTGACAAAATGGCCGCCAGTTAAAAAAGTGATGCCAACTTAAAGTTCTATACCTCAATAAAAAACACCCTTTATAAGGAGCTGGTGAACAAAACCAGACTAGTCCCGTTAACGATTTTTTACAGGTTTTGCTATTTTTTTAAGGTAGGATCGAACTGGTTTTGAGTAAAAATATTTCATGACCTTATAGCAGTGATGCCAACTTTTTTGGCTCCAAAAGCACAAAAAGCACTAAAAAGCGTGAAAAGCACTGACGTGAAAAACGAGGGAATATTCAAACAAGTGAAGTTTAATAATGTTTAATCTTTTCTAAGCAATTCTCTATTTAATGAAATATATCCGCCGAAAAAATATGCTTTACACTGAAAAAATAAATAAACCCTTTTTATTACCGTAGTTTTGAGAAATACGCAAATTTCTTAAAAGCACTACTTAGTACTTTTTCTTAGTTTGGCACTAACGCTCAAAATTTGGCGTTTTGAGTTTTCAAAAAGCACTAAAAATAGTGCCAAAAGCAATAAGTTGAAATCGCTGCTTTACAGATGTGTACTTAGAGAGCCCGAGAAAGAAATCATTTACTGAGGACATGTCTAGTTTTGTTCGCCAGCTCCTTATATTTTAAATATGGCATGTAAGGGATAGTCCAACAAAAGATTTAATTTTGATATGCCCAAAAAACGAGTATGTATTTTTAAGTTTTACGCACAACACTTTCTTCATTAAGATCCCATGAATTTCACTGCGCATTTTAGAGGCAATTAATTTTTTAGCCGAACGGTTCTTATGAAATAAATATTCCTGCAATAAACAACTGCAATCAAAATAAAACTAAAAATCAATTAAAAGTGTATTTAAGTCAATTACACTTTTGCTTAAAATTTTAATTAACTACTCAATAACATTTTTAATTAATTTTTGCTTTTATTTTCAATTAAAGCTGTTTATTGCAGGAATATTTTATTTGTAAACCAAAGTTTAATTGACTTAAGTAAATTTTTAATTGAATTTTTGTTTCATTTTCAATTAAAGTTGTTTATTTCAGAAATATATTTTTCTGTGTATGTCTGCATGTTTGCAGAGAACTTTTCTTCTTCTCTCCATATACTACTCACGACAAGCTATTTTTGTAATTCTATCTAATACATTGCATGATAAGGGACATCCTTTGAAAAGGAGGCCTATTATAAAAAAATGGCTGGCTTGGGTTCAACTTCGAACTTTTTCGCAATTGTTGCGTGATCCGTAGGTATGGACATGTGTTAAGTTTCTATGTCATATATCGAGCCATAACGGCCAAAAAAAAAGCTTACGCACCATATTTTTTTAACTTCGTTTTATTGACGAAAATCGATTACATACTTACGATCATACATAATCGAATTTCAACAAAAGATGAAGTTCGAAAATTATGTCGCTTAAGCTTTTTTTGACGCTTATAAGACAATATACTAGAAATCCTCCCAAAATTGGAGAATAACCTTTGTCGTCTATATCCCTAATTAAATTCTGCACATTATAATATTAACATGTAAACATAAAAAAAATCTTTATTGCTCTACAAACACTTGACCAAAAGTGGCAAGTGTAACTGTTTAAATGAAACCAGCAGCAGCAGCAGCATCTTGACATAGACGTTGTAAAAGTGACGTTCCACTGCTACTTGAGATGACAATCAAGTACCAGTGGCAACAACCGCATTATGCTGCAGATAAAAAATAAAACAGAAAAATAATTTTGGCTACTTCCTCCACCGCAGGTGCAAAATACAGGACTGCTTTGTTTTGTTCCTCATCCTGAATAAAATCATAAAGCCTGCATGCATGTCAATGCGTGACTACCGATGTTTTCCAAGCAAATGTCATTGGGTTTTATTGTATATCATTTATTTTTTGACGTAATAGAAAAATATTAAATGACAAGCAGAGATACAACACAACACAAGATACATTTTGAGTACAAGTACTTCAAAGTTTCAATGTTTATTATGTCTTAAGAATATACAAAATTTTTATGGCAAATTGCATGACATTGTCGCACCAAGAGTTCCCAACAAAATGCCCCAAAAACCCAGGCCGAACAGATGTACGAGTACATACAAACATACAGATAGTTAAACAAAAAAGGTACGTAAACAATAAGTGTGGTAATAAAATGTGACGCGGCTAAAACATAAAAATCTGCAAACACACACACACACACCAACTGAAATCCTTGTCCTGCCTAAACCTTCCTTCCTTCCTTCCTTCATTTATTTATTCATACTAGTGTTTTTTTTTCTTTATTATATTTACAACATGTTTAAATTTATACTAGAATTGTATATTTTCTTGGCAAGCAAACTGCACAAAATATCAAAAACATCCAGAAAAACATTAAAACAAACCAAAAAAGTCAAACAATTTTACTGCACTTACTGTTGTAACCCCTGCTGTCTCACTCTTGCTCACCTTTGTGTTTTTTTTCAAACAAATTTTTCCCAAAAATAAAAAAAAAAAATCGCAAAGTAAATTTAAGTACAACATAGAAGTGCTCAACGTTGTTATCGTTGTCAGCTTAAGAAGCGTCAACAGGATAATGGCTTATCCTTTATAAAGGATATCTAGAGAGTGTTTTTTTTTTTTTGGTGCATGTGTATTGTCCAAAGGTAAGAAATCTGAGGGCCTGGAAAAAAGAGCTTTGTGATAGGCCTACCTGGGCTTTCTTTAAAATTAAAATCTTAGTCAAAGTGCTAAGATAATAAACTTTACTGCCTGGTTCACGATGTCGACAAGAAGCTTTCTATCGCTTACTCGTATTGAAAACAACAACAAATTTTCCTATTTTATTTTTGTTTTCAATACAATTTGCCGATCGAAAGTTTCATGTCGACATTGTGGACTGGGCTGTTAGTTTTTCTAATGCAAGAGTCAAACAGCTGTCAAAACACCAATTGAAGTTTCAATAATATTCTCCACAAATTTTATCATTAAAAGTTTTGGAAAAATTTAAATTTTGACAACTTGAATTGTTTTATCAAATATAATTGCTGAGAACTTTTTTTTAAGAAGTAACACTCAGGCAATGAGTGCCTACTACTATTACCAGGTGTTACCTTCTTTAGCAAAGGAATAGCAATAGAGAAGACAGGTGGTGAAGAAAGAGATAGAGAAAAGCTTCATTCTTTTATAACTCTGTTTTTTTTTAATAATGCAGTGTTGCAGCGCCTCTGGTGTCAAAAATGCGTATTAAATTTTTCGAAGGTGTGCTAAGTAGCTATTTTTTACTTTACCGATGATTCTGCTACACAATACCGACTACGAAGGAGGGTGTTCCGATGTTACATTATGATTAGTATCCGCTAAAGCCGTTGTAGTGCAGTGACCAGTGTCTATGCCTTCATCACTTGAACTTTCCTGCAACAACTGATACAAATGGACACTAATGTACATCAGAAAATGCATGGTGTTGTTATTTAATGACTGTCGAAGACCGGGCTCGATCCCAGGATCTTCGGTTTTGTACTCAACTTGCTAATTACTTCAGCCAACGCCAGTAAAGTGCTACTTTGACTCGCACATGAAGGGCTCCGTACGGACGCTACATATGTAATACCATACGAATTTTAGCCCATATAATCGAATAAATTACCTCATGTAAACATTTTTAAAATAATTCTTTCTCCCAAAAAAAACCGACTTCCATGCAAAGATCTGATAAAAGGAGATAAGAAGAAGTACATGAAATATAAAATTAAATTTTAATGGGTGTGCCTCCGCCCATTTTTTTAATGCAAGATTGTGTGTTTTTCAGGGCTTAGGGTGTGTATAAAGTTTTGTAAAAATCGGTAAAGTAAAACCGCGTGAAATATAATAATAAAATTTTAAAGGGCGTAACTTCGCCCATTAATTAAGTAATTACAAGAACCAAAGGTGTTTTATAGGTTTCGCAGCAATCAAATAAGTAGAAAATGATAAAATTATATTAAAAAATAGTAGGCGTGTCCCCGCCCACTTTTTATAATTTGACCAATGGAAAGCTCTAGCCTCTCAGAAAACAACAAAATATTTACAATCGGTCAAAAATGTACCGAGTGATAAAGTAACACATCTAAATAAAATGAGACGAATTGTTAACATTCTCCTTTTTTTGAAGTCGGTTAAAAATATATTTGTTTTGCCGATTTTTTTTTTGATTTTTTTAGCTTAAGCGATTTGTTTTAGTTTGGCTTTTTTTTTCGTTTTGACCATTTTTTTGTTTTTTTTAGTCTTAGCGATTATTTTTTGAGTTTTGGCGTTTTGTTTTTCTTTTTAAGCTTGTTTTTCGTTTTAGCGATTTTCTTTTGTTTTTGGTAATTTTCGGTTTTTGGCGATTTTTATACTCTTGGTGATTTTTTGTATTCAAGCGATTTATTTTGTTTCTGTTGATATTTTTCACTCAAGCGCTTTTTTCATTTTGTAACTTTTTCGGATATTTTTTAATTTTGTGATTTTTTAGTTTTAGCGTTTATGAAAATTTCGAGAGTTTACCTATTAGGGTTTCCAAGATGCAGCAAGTTGTAAAAGTTAGATGCTTAAATTACATTAACTGATAAAATACCCTGCATAAAAATATACAAACTTGAATATTTCAAGTGTCTGTATATGGGCATTTCCACAGGAATGTCAACTTTTTGTAGCGTGCGACACCAAGCAAATATGCTTTTTTTCAGAGAAAACTAAACTTTTTTTACTGCTTTATATAACTTTTTTTGTGTAGGCCGTCAGCAGCTCTACGTTAGGTAAACTTTTAAAAAAAATCGAGGTTAATTGCTTGCTGTCGCACGCGACAAAAAATTGTAATTTCTCGGAGAAATTCTCAAAATTTTATATAATTGTCTGTGTATTACGAGTACATTAGGTTTTCAAACTTTATCGTTGCTTGCTTTAATTGTTATTTATTTTTATATGTTTGTAGCGGAAAAAGTTTTGCATATTCTGTGCAAATTTCAGGTGCGTAGATCTTACGGCTCTCGAGAAAACATCCTCCGATAGATAGACAGACATTCACACAGACGGATGGACATCTTAGGGGAAACGATAGGGTTCCTTTTCACCTTTGGTGTTCAGAACCCTAAAAAGGACATAAAATACTGCGTATAACTTGCTAACTACAAAAAAGTTTAATTTTTTTTTGTTATTTTATAGATTTCATTAAGACTCTTGATAGGATGTGATTTTAAATTTTTTTGCTTCCAGAAGTTAAAAGGTCATTTGCCCTATAAAAAATATAAAAAATAGCAATCAATAATTTAAAGGGCCCATTAATTGCAACACGATGGTGTACAATGGGCGCTGAAGTCGTTAGTGTGTATCGTCTACAAGGCAAATTATGGTCATGGAGAGCTCGAGTTCAGTCCCTAGCCACACTCATCAAGCCCTCTTTCATCGATATTTTCAACGAATTAAAGTAACTAATTAAATGCGCATACTTAACACCAGAGGCGCTGCAAAGTTGTTATAAGACCTAACAACACGCTCAATAGCGAAGTTTTAAAAACAAACAAAAAATAATCCCCTCCTCTCTCTCTATCTATTTGCCACTTAAAGCTTAAATTAGACGTGACATAGCCTTAATGCCATAGCAATAACCAAACCAAAATTCAATTGGTTTATATGGTGAGAGTTATGGCGTTATGGCGAGTCACCTATAATCAAATACAGTGCTGCCTACAAGTATGGTTCATACAGCAGTTTTCTATGGCTATGGTTATGGCACCTCTGATTGCACCTTTAGGTGTCATCTTTATATATTTTATAACGCACACGTTATCACAATCGTCAGTAAAAATCTCACTCCTGTGCGTTTAACACTTTACAATCTACAATGTAGATTCTACCACAAGGCTCCTCAGTTAACATCAAAAAGCTGACTCGGCTCTTATTTAATATTGTCGCCATTATTTTGTTATTTACTTTTCTGTTAATTCTTTTTTTCTGTTATTCTTTTATGCATGTTTTTCGTTTGTTTTATTTTCGTATACGAAATCGTTCGTTGAACTTTTTGAAATGCTCTGTTTCTAATTTTTGGTATATTTTTTGCCTTCTACACATATCGCTCATTTACTGCAATAGTGTCATAACTCAAAAAAACCTGTTTTGCAGAAAACGCTTTTTAAGTTTTAAATTTGCATACAACTCAATGAAGACATGGAAAAATATTCTTCTCTAGGGAGGTGATAGAACAAGTTATTTATATGAAATTTTTACACAAGATAAAATACGAAATTCCTAATAATTCTCTATTATTAACTGAAAACACTCATTTTTTGAGTTATGACACTATTGAAGTAAATGAGCGATATGTACACACAAATGTTTTATGTTGTCTACTTGTTATTTGCTGCTTAAATATATGTACATACATACTCGTATTACAAAAAACGTGCTAAGATACAAAACTGAAAAGGAACCACATGTTCTCGGTTCCTTTTTTTTCGTCCTTGTCTTGTAGTCTATTCAATGGCTTCTTAATATTTTTTTTTTTTTGCTTTTTTGTTTCTAATATGATATGCATCTTAAAAGTGGCTTTAAGTATTTATGGATTTATGTATATAAATATGTACATACATACATACATATGTGTGTCATGATGATTTAGTGGCAAAGCTTGAGTAAAAAAAAATAAAAGCATTCTTAAATTCGATATCTGGGTCTTTACATTATCTACTTTCATTTAAATGATAAAGTGTTTTAGTTCCTTTTTAAATTTAAATAAGTATGTGTTTTTATAAAACGAAAGAAATTTTCGTTCATTCGACAATTTATACTGAAAACAGCCAACAATAAATATCAATATTTTTTTCTGATTTCGAAATAAATTTTCGAACAAAAATCAACAATACAATTGCACAATGGGATGATGACAAAATATTATTAATCTGAAAGAAAACTGATGAGTGTTGTTTTTTTTTTCTTTCAGTGTGATAAAATGAAAAGAGTCATTATAATGCCTTTTTTTCAACTTCCTGCTGTAGAAAGTTTCCGATTTTACCCCTATTTTCGAAAATCGAGTATTCATCATATTTCGACGTTTTTAGGTCCTTAGCAATGATGTCCGTACCCATTGGCGAAAGTCATAATGATACATCGTGACAAACGCCGACAATATTAATTCATTGACGATTTTCTCTATTAGGTGTCCTTATGTTAGTGAGTCCTAGTAGATTATATTATTGTGATTCGTTAGCAAATTGTTGTGCTGTATCGCTAAGTCAGATAATCATGGCGGACAATATCAGCCTAGCGACAATTGCACTGCTTGAAATGTCGACAACTTTCCTTTTATGCGCGAGCAGAGATACGTTAGAGTCAACAGTTCTAGTGTATTTCCGGTGACATTGTCAATAAACGCGTCAATAGTTTGTTTTTCTTTTTTATTATGCTATGCAATAATGTTAAAAACTTACGTATATGTGTATGTATGTATGTATTTAATTTTGTTGCCCCAAACCCTTATAAAATTGTAGACGAGGGTCACTAAAATGTATTAGTGAATATTTAGTTCAAATGTGGCCGTAGGAGAATAATGCTAAAGTCTATTGGTAGATTTTCAATGACAACCCTATATGATATGTCAATAGGCGATTACATCGGCTGGGGTACACCTAGTCAGTAGTACTATTTACAACGTCACTAGTAAATCACTAAAATTTCACTATTAACATCGAGCGAGAAAATATCGATATTATAGACTAGAGCCCCTAAAATTTACTAGTGAATCTTTGGTGCCAATGTCTCCATGTGGTCCCAAAAGAACTACTTAGTCAGTAGTGCTACAGTCTAGTGGTGGATTTTCAATGACAAGCTAATGTTAAATGTCAATAGATGATTGCATTAGCTGGGGTACACCTGGTCAGTAGTACACTACTGACAATGTCACTAGTTAATCACTGGAATTTCACTATTCGCATTTCCTGCAGGGCAGTCCATAAAAATTATCTACGTATGATTCTGCATAAATCTGCCGAACACGTCTTATAGCTTATATGCTAATATGAAGAATTACAATATTAACGGACTAATTTCTGATATTAAATTCTAATTTCGAGATTTGATGTATCCAGAGACTTATAGTCGAATCCAATAACATATATTTTACAAAATACTTTTTAAAAACCTTTTTTCGGGAATGCCAAAGAAACACCCACGCCAGGAGAGGAGTGGAGAGTGTCAAGATATTTTACAAGATCTTACGAGTACAGTAGAGTGCTGAAGATGTAAAATGCAAGTGCTTTATAATTTTCCATTTTGATATATCGCAAAGCGCTGCAAAAGTGGTTGAAGTTCAAAATCTTTTGCAGGGAGTCAGAAATAAAGGGTGTACATTCGTAAAAGGTTTATAATAGTTCAGCTCTCCAGTATCATGCACATTTAACGTTCCAAATGCATAATTTGGCTGAGCTGTTTAATTTTCTAAAATAAAATTAATTGTTATCATAAACAATTTTTGCCTTTCCTTTCAAAAGCTTCAACTGTGCACAGATGTTGAACAGTTGCAAAGCATGTGCCAACAGCTGATCACGCATACGCAGTAATTCTGACTGCAAAGATAGATAAAATTCTTGAACTTACGAACATACCCAAACTTTCAAAAACGCCGATAAAAGTATGTATGTCTGTATATTTTTATTTTGTTCCCTATGCCAGAATTAGTCGTTAGAACTTTGTTATATTTGTTCTTTGTTTTACAATATAATTTGCGTGCTGCCAAATTAACGTATTACTACGATTTTATTAAGATCTTGATCCATTCCCCCTTCTAAGTAACAAAGGTAGCGTTAGGAACAGTTTGCCTTCGTTTCACGAATTCCCTCTAAATAAATAACTCAAATAAACCCTCTCATTATTTTAAATTGTATTAAATTGGTGTGAAGTGAACTGGCCATAAGTCATCCTCTAATAACAGGCCACAAAACAAGTGTATAAATGCATCGCTTCTTTTTCGGGGTTTTTTTTTGTTCTTCTTCAAAATAATTTATTTTATCATACATACATATGTGCAGGATATTTCTTTGCGAACAAAAGTTCAATAAACTCCGTAAAAATTTTATCAATATTTTTCCAAAACTTTGTGCAAAGAAAGAAAAACAATAACAAAGAAATTGTGTTATTTTTGCAACAAAAGTATCAACCATAAAAACAACAAACAACAATTTATCCTGCTAACAAAACCTTAAAAGATATTTCAAAATTCAACGAAAACAGGACGAAAAACGACAACTGTTTTATTTTGGCTGTTTTGTTTTTTATCCTCTTTTCTTTCTGCCTTCATCATTCATACGAATTTATTTTGTTTAGTCATGTTTATTACGGTGGGTTTATTTTTTTTTTTAGCCAAACATCATTCCAAAATTTCTTTTCAGTTCTTGTTAGTAAAATAATGCACGCATTTTAAGGCCAAGAACAGACGTTCATTGTCCTTAAGGTTTTTTTTTTTTTTTTTGCTTGAATTAAGCACTTGTTTAGGTGGAAATGGCCGAATACGTGGAAAGATGGAAGGTTTTTGATACTTAAATGAAATTGATGTCAGGCATACTGAACAAATGATAATACGTCATCATCATCATCATCATCATCATCACCATGTCGGGATCGTTTACTGCTGGCGGGTGGTTAATGAATTGTTAAGTGTGCGTTTTTTATTTGCAATCGTATGCCGAAACTCGAAACAAACTAACAGTTTATACAAAAGGACATTGACATGCGAACAAAATGAAAATTATAATGCAGAAATAAATTTTCTTGCCTTCTCAGCTCTCTCAACAAAAAGAGTAAAATAACATGCTGCAACACACGAAATATATCAAGAAGCCCTATTAAATATAAACATACTGCAAGGATAAAGAGGTGAACAAATTGATAAGTATCCTTTGGTTGCCAAATTAAGCAGGGTTTTCAAATTTTTACCGACCTATTTCGCCTAATTGATTTTAAAATTCGCCAAAAATCAATTTTATGTAGTTTTTCTTAAGGCCATGACAATCGCACGATCTACGAAAAAAATACAACCCTGATCTGATGACTCCATCATACCAGTGTTGTATTTTCTCAAAAATCGTACGATTGTGTAGGATAGTGTATCACGACGGCCTTTAACATATATTTGGTAATAAATTTGTTTTTATATAACACTTTATTATTTTTATTTAATGTAAATTTTTATAAAATAATCGAATAAAAATTAAGCTCAAAATAGCCACAAGCACAGTGAACTCGCGTTAATGTGAACTTATAAAAACCAATGTTGTTCACTTTATTAAATTTTTTCACATTTTCGATTGCAATAATTTTTACTACTTTACAAACTTATTTAGTATAATATAATAAAAAAAATAAATACAGTGCGCTCGCGATAATATGAACTAATTAAAACCCAGCCAGTTCACTTTTGCGAGATTGTTCCCTTTAGAAACATTTTTCGCATAAAACCAAAAGTTTATTATGTTAAATTTTTTATTGTTGTTTATTTTACATATTTAAAAATTATTATTTTTTTTTTGAAAATACAAAGTTATTTCAAGATTTCATCACTGTTTCCATAAAAATCCGTTAAAAAATACAAAAATAAGTTCATATTTTAAAGCTTTCGTTCGCACTAAGTTCATATTTTTGAGTAGCCAATGGAAGATAAAAAGTTTAAATATTTTGGGGAGTTCATATTTTCGAGAGTGCACTGTAGAAATAAATTCGCCAAAAATTATTTCTTGTAAATTGTTCTCATCCAAATTGAAAATGCAGTAATAAGTACATACAATTAATACATCAAAATCAAACTGATTTAACTTCTTCCAGGCGTGTTTTGGTAGGATTTATTTTTGAAACTACTCCCACAACAAACTAATTTTCCGGAATTACTAATGGCCTGTTTCACAATAACGAAACGAAACTTTCGACTAAAAATTTAAATTGAAAACAACAATAAATATGAAAATTTGTTTTTGTTTTCAATATAAATTTTCAGTCAAACGTTTCGTTATTGTGAAACAGAAAATTTATTGAAAATTTAGACGCCAAAAAAATTGAAAAATCGCCAGGCTTGGCGAGAAATTGCTAAACATACTAGTATCTGACAACCCTGAACTTAATTAGTAAGTTTTTGTTTTCGTATCTCAAATTGTGTTTCAAAATGGTTTTTAAGGTGTTTTTAATTTCACATCGCTTGCAAAGTAGAAATATTAATTCCAAGCAAATATATATTTGTTTTTAACTCGGGGACTTCATTGGAGACTCTGTGTTTCAAAGGCCCTACAAATAGTTTTTGAAAGTCTGTACATAAGATAAGAGGTTTGTGACTGTTCAAAATGTGTGGTTGAAGTCTACTGACGATTTGTTACAGCAACAATGAAATGCCTATAGACATCGCTGAACCACCAGCAAATAAATTTCAAATTAAAATAAATTTATGACAATATGTCGAATAATAAATTTCTTAAATAAAAGTTAATTATAAAATAACTTATCAATTGCTTTACTCACAAAACATTCAATTGAATTAATTTTTTTTTACAAATGGCACTTGCTTACGAAAGGCGTTTACTTAATACAATCAAAAATGAATGAAAAAAAAATACTTTGAGTATTTGACAGACTAATAGACAGACAAACATAATGCGAAAAATATATAAAAAAAACAAAAAAACATGAAAATTTCAAGAAAAGCACGTGCGTATATCAACCCGTACGTATCATTTCAGTACGTTAATATTTCGTTTTATGATTTTCGCCCCAGAGCTCTTGTCAGCAGTAGCAGTCGTCAATGGCACATGCTTTTGCAATAAAAAGAAATCGGCAGAATCAAAATAATATAAAAATGAAGAAATACTCGAAAAGCGAGCGCATACATCAAAAGCCGCTTAGTATCCTTAAAGAGCTTGTTGTTAAACTTGAAAATTAAACGCACATAAATACTTACATAAATACTCGTACGTTTGTATGTCTATAAACGTACTACATAAATATCCCTCAGACAACAGAATTTATTTTCAAGGATTATCCCTACGCATGTGCCAGCCGGTGCTGCAGGGGCCCCACGAATGCAACAGTAGCTGTGTTTGTTGTCAAGGTGGTAGGTAGTGTTGCAAAAAAAAAGTCGTTGTTGAACTTCAAAACAAAATTTAAACTAACTAAAGCATAATGTATGTATATATAAAGGAGGCATTTGAAATATACTTAGTTATATACTTATGTACGTACATTGTTGCAAGGAACAAAACATATATGTATACCAAAAGAGAACACCAACAATTATTATTATTATTATTATTATTCTCACAAAGCATCAGCTGTTATCATCCTTCGCATCGACTTTATTTTTATTACAGACACATTACATTATATTCATAAGTATGTACACACACACACACACACACACACACACACACACATACACACGCACACACACACACTAATTCTATAAATTTCAATGTATTTGTGTTTTAACATTTAACAGGACACGCATGACATGATATCTACTAGACATTCACTTGTTTTATTCACACACAGAACATTGAACTTTACCACCAAAAAGTAAGAAAAGGATTCAAAATTAAATAACAGAAACTATGGGCATACGAGTATACAAATGATTTTTTTGGGCACATTTTGCCCTAAATATTTAAAACAGTATTAAAGGTCTGCTCAACGATGTCGAAAGAATACGTTCGTCTTAAAATTTATATTGAAAATAATAACAATATTGGAAAAGCTTGTTGTTTGTCAATGTAAACTGTCGAACAAATATAATTTCATCATAGGCTTGGGTCGAACTCGTTCATTCGTTCATTTTTACAACAAAGCAATAATCAAACCCATTTAAATTACACGGGCTTGATCATAGGTTTGTGGCAGAAATGAACTAGTGAACGAGTTCGACCCAAGTCTACTACAACTCGTTCATTCGTTAATTTTTGCCACAAACATATGATCAAGATTGTGTAATTTAAATGGGTTTGATTATAAGTTTGTGGCAAAAATTAACGAATGAACGAGTTGGACCCAGTGCTATTGTAAAGTAGTAGTCGGTGCTGGTAAGTCGAACTCGTTCAGTAGTTCATTTTTGACACAAACCTGCAACCCATGTAAACAATCAAACGCTAAACGAAAATTACCCTAAGCAAGCCAAAAATATCCCTTACTTGACGATAGTACCTAATGTAGCTTTCCTGTGGCTGAGTGGCAGCGATGCTAGCCTCTCAGTCCAGAGGTCGTGGGTTCGATTCCCACCATAGACCTTGGGTGTTTTCCGCAGACAAGCTAATCGCTTTGCGGGTTGTGTTTGTTCTTAAAAATTTGTTTGTTTGTTAAAAAAAAAATTTTAAAGAATTTGTAAAATCGGTTTAGCGTTTTAGGTGTGAAAGCGTAGCAAACAAACAAACAAACTCACTTTTACATTTATACGAGTAATCGGCCATGTCACAGAGTTAAATTCCGTTCGGAGTCGGAATTAAAAAAAAACTCAAAATATCAAGCCGTAGCCGGAGTATACCCCAACATACTACCGCCTCCCACAGTCTGGAGACACCTGACAAATTTCCGTATTTAAGTTTTCTTTTTTAGACACCATCTCCTACAAAAATGGGGTGGATTGAATTCCAATTCCGAACGGAATTGAACTCTGTGACATGGCCGAATATTAAGGTAAGGATAAGGGTATGAAAAGTTTTAGACCAGAGATTAAAATTATAAAATGCCATCCTTTCAAATGTATGATTGTGCAACAAAATATTCAAAATCAATTAAAGTGTCCATCATACACGACACGACAACTAAGTCGATTACCTTCGTTCTTGCTACACGTACAGCGCGCTGTATGGGTTGTGATCCTTGCTATTGAACTTATTAACGTTGCTTGTTTAAAAACAACGAGTATGCGCAATAATAAATTCATCGCCACATAAACACTTCATCACATCACATGCAAACGCTTAAATTATAAAGACCTAAACGACGAACGGTGAGAATGGCAGAGAGATAGACGTACGTTTCATGCGATTACATACAGAATCAATTCAAAAACGATCATCAACAATCGAAAGAAGCATTTATCATGTTCAAACCTTAAATGACTTAATGTGCATGTATGAACACACACACACGCACACACAACTTTGGCCCAGCTCCCCTTTCAGTCGTGAATAAAAAACATCTTCTTTCTATATTGTGCATGAAGGATACTCACTCGTGCAGTGAAACTGGAATGGCACGACTAAGTATACGGCCATTTAATACGGTAGCGACATCAAATGTCGTGTAGAACTAAATGATTCATTATCATTCCTGCTCTTAATAGAAACTGCATGAGAAGAAAAATTATATTAGAATTTTTTTTTAGAAAATTAATATAAATATGTTGTTGTCCAACAAGAGCGCCGGCACGTCTCTGAGAGATCCAAGTCTAATTTATTACTTCTGTCTACCTTCCCCTCCCACTTGCGATACATTGAAGATAAAAAATAAATAAATTTTGTTAAAATTTCGAATGGTATTGACAATAAACATATTAAAAGGCACCGTGTGTCACATAAATTTCTTAAAAAAAAACTAAAGTCATGCTTAAGTGAAGGCTAGTTTTCACAAAAAAGGATTAAATATGAATTCCAGCAAGAAAAAAGATAATTTGTTTAAGAATGGTATAAATTAGCATATAGTTTTGGGCACATATCATTATCCAAATCTTTGTCCTATACTCCATACAATATATGCGGATCTGTGTTATACAATTCTCATTTGGTTCATATAAAAATTAATAGAAGTTCGTATGTAATTGAGGCCTAAGGGTAATTGGGTAGCGGGTACCACGAGGCAGGAGGCTACTACAATAGGTCAAAAAGAGCAGCAACTTTTTGAACTAATACATTTAGCGAAGTATCACATCCCAGCAAAATATTACACATTACTATCAGAACTACTTGCCATATAATGACTTACTTTTCCGATTTCCAAATTTCATTACTCGCTTACAAATCACATTACCTAAAATTGAAAAAAAAAATTATGTACGAGTTGCTAAATGAGGAGAATAACTTTTTTAGATTAAATAGATTACGTGATCAAATTGCTGTAAGTACTTCTCAAGAATCGATTATTTTAGTCTCACTCCTTGTTAAAATCATTAACTTGGTAATCCAGTAAGGAACAGCTTCCACCAGAAATGCTTAATTCCAAACCCGATTACCTTTTTCAGAATTTTTTGCTGGGATTGTGAAGACTATTTTAAAATCATTGAAACTGATCCGCATCACACGATCTTGATCTTCTTTTGAGACTCTTTGAATATTCTTTTTTACTACGATGCCAATGCAGTAGTTGTCGTGAAGAAATTAAAGAAGAGGCAGTTTTCCGTTTTTCTCTTGCGTTTCTCTTGCGAGACGGAAGCTTTAAGGCAGACATGTACTAGACGACCTTCCATAGTTATTGGTTAAGATTGGTTTGAGTAACCTTATCAGACAGCTCAATGCGACAGGTTGAATATAGTACCAATCAACGTATCCAAGTAGTTGGATACCCTTCTACAAATGACAGCCAATCTGCAATTAAGTTCCACACAAGTGTGTACTCCACATCTTTCCTTGTGCAAGAATGTCGCAAAGCCCTAGATAAGCTTGCGCAACACTCATCTATCACATTGAATTAGGTGCGTGGGCACGGAACTAATTCAGGCAACATACTTTCGGATGACCTGGCAAAGAAGGGAAACCTACTCAGAGTAGTTGATATCGACAGTCTCTGTATGCTCCCACTCTCATACTGCTGAAAGCTTTTTGATGTTGCCTTTTTCAATTCAGGTCAAGACATATGGCACAATGAGCCCACTTGTATGATAGTGAGAACCCTTTGGCCCCGCTTAAATCCCCACATAACTAAAAACCTCATTAACTTCACTAGGAAGCACTTGAGGAATCTCTTGGCTACACTGGCCGACCACTGCACTTTCGAACCCGTGGTAAACGTATGGTCTCCCGTACAATGATTACCGCTTCAGTTGTAATGATGAAAAAGAGGAGAAAAGCATCTCGCATCTCCTTCAGTAGCCTATCACAGTTATTGGAAATAGGACTCAAAAATCTGAGTCTTTATATTAAAAGCAGTGACTGGTATGACAGTTAACATTCTTTTATGGCGTGTGCACACACACGACCCTTTCCCCGACCCACTCTCTTCTCTGCTCTATTAACTATTCATTTATATCTGCCCACTTCAGCTTTATTTTCCCTTTCTCTCCAAAGGGGGTCCTATAATAGATCACGGGTGTTGGCTTTCCCTGGGCCCCAGCTGTGGTAATGTGGTTTTTCCGTTGACGTACCTTTGGTACATTACCCATAGAACTTATTGTTACTGCCGAATTTCTGGCAACAGTGCAACGGATGTGCACATATTTATAAAAGGAAACAGATCTGTTATGTCAATCAGGTGCAGCGTTACCTGGAACTTCTCTGAGTTCAAAAGACGATAGAGATGAAGACTTTCGGGGTGGAACTTTTAGGTATCACCAGATGCTTGTCTCTGGTACCATTGGTGCCGGTTGCCCGACAGTAAGGCTACTCTAGGAGTTTGGATGTATGTAGCGGTAGTCAGGATCCTTCCCTAAATTTTTTTTTTTTTAATTTTCAATTTCGTCCTACCCTCACGGGGTTAAAGGGATGATGTTGAGCAGTGTGGAGTAGGCACTGTATATTTGGCGGCACAGGCATGCGTCCAGCTATAATGAGTGGTCGAGCTGTGCCGGCAATGGTGAGGTATTATCTTAGATACCTCACTTTGAGAATTGTACGTGGTTGTTGTTGGTTGCCACCAAAATCGCTGGGAGAATAGTCTTGGTATTCTAGTGTTAAGCCTAGATGCCACTATCGGCACAATGTACCGATTTTCGCCGGCTCACTGCAATAAAGTCCTGAGTAATAAACCAAAATGGCTTTATTACTCAATTAATTCCGGAATAAGTCTATATTGCTTTATTACCAATGCATTGTGGTACAATTATGGCATTATATTTCAATTAGTTGAGAAATAAAGCCAATTTAGCTTATTACTTATGACTTTATTTCAGTGAGCCGACGAAAATCGGTACATTGTGCCGATAGTGGGATCCAAGCTTTAGACCAATGCTAGTGGTTGGTGTGACCCTGTCAGCCAAATACTATTCTAGGTGCTGTTGCCATACAACAGATAGTACTGTTTGGACAAAGTCATTACGTCAATGAGCTTAGATAGTTCTGAGTACCCCAGCAATGTACTTGACTTGACACATGGTGCATTCTAACAGCCGGTGTTTAGACCACCCGTGTGATTAGGCCGTAATGGCAGGTACTCCCTTTCTCTACTTTTATATATTCTCCAATTTACAGGTAGCACAAAGGCATCATCGTATTGGACCCAAGTGAGCTGGACACTTAACTTTCACCTTTCACTAGCCACCTGCTAACCTAGCCTAAACTAACCTACACCGCCGACAGGAATGTTCTTTCATAATTTAATCATCTAGATTATACTTGAAAGAGAGCGTAGAATGGGCAGCTATCAAGCAACCATGTCAATGTGGTGTTGAAATTCAGCCCAATCGATATTTAAGGCGGTACCAAGGCGCAAAAAAGTATGGGGTAAACAATGATCATGGTCAGTGAAGAATAGGTCGAGAAAGCGCTTGTTCGAGCCAATAAAAATCTCAGCATAAAGAAGGTCGAAAAGACCCTCGTTCAATATGTCTTTCTTCACGATATTTACGTGAGTGGTACCATGTACGTGAGTGGCCATAAGGAGTCAATCAAGTTAATTTCGGCAATTAGCAATTGGCAGCCACAAATCTGAAAAGTATAGGGCACACACATCATCATGGTTAGTGAAGAATAAGTCGATAAATCGATGTTTTGAGCCAATAAGAATCTCTCGAAAATACAATCGGTAAATATCTGCTTGTGCATATACATAATATGTCGTGTTTCACGCCATTTACGTGAGTGGTGTCCACCTCTAATACATACTTGCATAATACACCCAAAAATACTCGTAACTAAAAAGCTTTTATATTTCTTCTTGAGTAATCCCGAGTTCCTTATGCATATCACTTGGTTTTTTTCATTGAAATGCATATCTTTCCTCAGATATTGGCTTCACTTTTTTTTGTATATTTCTTTACATAATGATCTCTTGGCCATAACAAGTCAATGCTGGCTAATAAAGCTGAGTTGTTAGAACAGAGAAAGCTGAAGAGAGTATTGCAATAAAATTGATATTTGTATGCATGTTACAATTATTTAAACGAGTATGAATGGATGGATTAAACATTAAATGTTGTTGTTACATGTTGAACAACATGAATAAAGTAATCATGAGGCAAACAACAAAACTTCACAACGTTCAACAGTCCAACAGTCCAACCAACCGACCCAACCAGCCAACAACCAGCAAAACATTCATTCAACTTACTTAATTTTCAGCGCTTAACAGACAATTAAAATCCAATTAATTCTGACTTTTATTATGGTTAAGCCGCTTAATGTTTAACAATTGCACTGATGTTGCTTTTTTTCAGTTGTTGTTGTTGCCGCCGTTGCCGTTGCTGCTGCTGCTATTGCAGCTTTATTCAAATTCATTCTTGTTGTTCTTTTCGTTGCTTTGGTAGGTCCTGTTTTTCATATATATTTTTTTTTTTTTTGCTTTGCCTGCTCTTCTTTCAATTGTAATGAACTTGAAGTTAAGTTTTAATCGCGTTGCCTTGTTTTCTTTTCCAGTTTTAGGACTTCTCATGTTACGGTAGTCTGTCTCATTGTTTCCATGTTGCTGTTATATAACTTGCAGCCATTTAAATTTTATAGATGGCATTTGAGTTATCTAAAGGATTTGTACACATTTGGATTTAAATAAGTATAGATGTGAATCAACATTTTGAAAGAAAATGCTGAGAACTTCCAAACCATGTCTGGTGGCGTATTCCGCGCGTTATTCGATATAGTTGCCATGTGATCGTCTGGGTCGATTGCAGCAGCTCATAACAGATGAGACAGAACATTACCTTGACGTCATGGGCATTCAGAATTGGCGTTGAATAGACTAAGTGATCAGGCAACTTATGGAATTTTTAGCTGTTTCGGTTATCGCTATGGATCTATTTTTAATCGCAAGTAATTATTCGTTTATTTCGTACGTGCAACTCGTGTGGCACCCAATTTTTTTTTTGCCTTGGACGAGTCCCACTGCTTTCAAACGTTTTGAATTTGCTGCTTGAGTGACTCTCAATGACTTTGCAAGTTCTTCTTGAGTTTTACAACAATCTTCGGGGAGTAATGATTCCTTCAATTCATCATCTTCGAACTTTTTTGACTGACCACGATGGTTTAGCATTTGTTAATGCTTTCATAGTACCAAATTATTATTTTACTTATTGAGTAACATATTTTTTTATTAAAAATACAAAGAAGTTAATTATTGAGAGGAGTTAGCTGGATCCCATACGCATTTCACTGTTGATAACGCATATTATCCGGGAACCTTTACCCAAAAATTTCTTAGAACAACTAGAGATATTATGTTAAACTTCCATTTAAATAAGAATTCAATAATCAACATGTTTTTTTATTTTCTAACTTTACTATTGCTACATTGCCTGACTTTTTTGCAGCTCGAATTATAGTTGTAAGAAGTATGTAATGAAAGTAAATGTAAAAAATAACAGCAACTATTTATTAAATCATCACTACTAATAAGGTTTCACGCAAAAAGTTTCATGAAAAATGTCATAAGGTATAAAAGTG
Source organism: Tachina lurida (assembly GCA_944452675.1). Taxonomy (NCBI): domain Eukaryota; kingdom Metazoa; phylum Arthropoda; class Insecta; order Diptera; family Tachinidae; genus Tachina; species Tachina lurida. Next base: position 115,950,783 of record OX101755.1, read on the forward strand.
GTTTCTTATTGTGAAATATTAACCCAATTCACAATCTTCTGCAAATGGTCTTGCACCGTAGCATGTGCAATATACTATACCATTGTGTACATGCAACGATGCAAGACCATTTGCACAAGATTGTTAATTGGGCTATTGTAAAGTTTGACATCGGTTCGTCGCAGTATATGTACATATGTGTATGTTATATAAAGCAAGTGACCTACCATGTCTGATCATTAAAATCATTGATTGACATCTAAGCAATATGTATTTTAATTTCCCTAAATCATTATAAAGCCGAGATCCCACCATCGGCACAATGTACCGATTTTCGTCAGCTCACTGCCATAAAGGCCTAAGTTATAGAGCAAAATGGCCTTATTTCTCAAATAATTTCGGGATAAGTCTATTTGACTTTGATGCCAACGCAGTGTGGTGCCATTATGTCCTTATAATTCAATTAGTTTAGATATAATGCTAATTTACTTTATTATTTATGACTTTATTGCATTAAGCCGACGAAAATCGGTACATTGTGCCGATAGTGGGATCTAGGCTTAATAATTTAAAACTTTCTTCGGAGAAATCTTAATTTATTTAATTTATTTTTTCAATTTCAAAGTGAAGCTATGAGTCGACCTATACCGTGCCTGTCTTATATATGATTGTTCTTTGTTTTGTTTTTTTTTTTTTTTTGTAAACTAATTCACTTCATTTTGTCTCTCATGGTGGTGTTGTAAGCCGGAGTGATAGACATGGTTCTTGTTGTAACTACTGCTACCTACTGCTGGCCCTCCTGTTGTAATTGTTATTGCCGTATGATTGCAATATTTTTGCATACATTTTGTTTTTAGTTTGGTTTGTTTTGTTGCAAATAAATAACTTCACATAAATTGAAATCTACATTGAAGTATAAAAATTTTGCTGCAATTCACTTGTAAACATTTTTAAGTGATCCTGGGAATATGTATGTATGTATGTACATACATGGCCTTCTTGATAATGTTAAAAATATTTGTATAGAACGCTAGTTTTTGAAATTCCCACAAGAAATATGAACATTGGTGTGCACTGTACTTATGCATGTACATATGTATGTATGTATGTATGTATGTATGTATATATGTTTGTATTTACATACATATATTGTGATAGATTTTTAATAAATAATAATAAATATTAATATTTATTAAAAAATATGTTAATTTTTATAAAAAAAATTCATTTGAATGTATGTATGTATGTATAGTACATAATTTATTTCTTACAATAATTTGCATTCAATAAATTTAATATTAAACACAACTTAAATTTATGTAACCAAAAAAATTCATTTAACTCGATGTCTATGAATGTTTGAATTCGTAAAATTTAATGCCCAAATTATATATAGAATTCCGTACATTGACCTTTCTTAAATTCCTGTGGAAAAGGTCTAATAATAAAGAAGTAAATACATACATACTACACATGTTTATATACACACACGTTCGTATTTCGCATACATATTTCATGCACGCAATAACGGAAATTCTATACACTAGTCATGGCCAAAAAGAAAAAGCCAAATGAAGGAAAAAATGTAGAATAAAATATTTAAACAAACACACACACACACACACATCACATTTATATTTTATGTCTAGAAAATTCATGGGCAAAGTCTAGCGGTGAAGTGAAAACGTATGAAGAATCCTGAAAAATCCTTACGCATATTTTTACACACAAATAATATATACAAGGACATACATTTCTATATTAATACAACATACACAAATACATACTTACATACATACTTATGTATGTATACATAAATGTAACAAGAACAAACAAAAAGGACCGACAACATGAAGGCAATTGACATGTTAGACAGGCCAGGCTGCTTGAATAAAATTAGGCAGAGAGACAGATGCCCACGTATACATACAATATATCAATATGTATGTGTGTACATATGTATGTATTCCTGTAAGTAAGTTTTGTTTAGGCATGAACCTATTGATATAATTGTACTAGTACTGGTATAATTTTGCATTAAAATGGTATCTTTCTTAACTGCAAACTGAATCAATACAGCCTGAGATTTCAAAAGTAGGAGCTGAAAAGTTTAAATTCCTGCCATTAAATTTAGGGAGTTAACGTTTACTTCAAGTCAATTTAAATTGACGAGATCATGAAGAAACAAATTTTTGAGTGCGAGCTTAAAATTAGTTTCCCTCCCTCCTTAGCTAATCGGATGCGATCTGGAAATCGCCAAACTTAGTTTAGAACGTTCACGAGTTTAGCTTGCGATTTCCTAAGATCGTTTACATTAAATGTTTGTTAAAAAACCCAATATATAACTAGGGGTCTCCACTAGCCATGAACTACGTATGGGCATCATGTCGGACATCGAAAATGGCTAATGGAGACCGCTCATGTCCATGTTTTGTTCATGCTCTGACATCAATGCCCGAGCATATGTCTGAGCAACAATGTTCGCCATGAGCTTCTCAGTCGGCAACCATTTGCAATAGAAAGAAAAGAGACAGAACAAAATTATTAAATATTCCGTCTTTATTGCACTAGCGCAAAATACTTTGATATGCCTGAACATTGACATCGAACGTATTCACCTCAACAAAGAAGTTGATGATTTTTTCACAGTTGCTCTGCCGGCGTCATGTTCATGTCATGCCCAAGTCGATGGCTATTGGAGACGTAGGGTAAGAAAATATTTTTAATAATTTGTTTGATTTTGATTAGGCTAAAAAGTTCGTATTTTCGGAAGCCAAATTAATTTTTTAAGGAACAAATAATATCTAAGTTGACTATAAATATTCTGAAAAACATTAGCAGAACGTAACAACATGCTTTTCTCGAAGCCCACCACAACTGCATCATTAGCTTTTTTGTGTTCGGTCCACTGTGTATAATGTTAGTTGATGCAAATTTGAGCTGTGAATTGTTTTGATTACAAAAAACTAAAAAACCGTTTAAAATGTACTTAAACCGACCGGTTGCGGTTTTTTAAACCTGGAGAGTTATTGTGTAACTCTTTCCGAAATCAAAACTGTTTGAATTTGTATGCTTTTGACATAGAAATTCTAAAGCTTCTTCTGTGACTTATGAATGCTATCAAGGCGAATTCAGTATCAGGTGACCTTATCGCTACAACAATTTTACAACACAAAAAACAACACGTAGTTTGCTATGCTACAAAACCAATCTGTCAGAAGATTTCTAAGCAAATTTTGACGTTTTGGTTCAAAATGCTGAATTTGGTAGCAACAGCTGATAATCAGCTGAACTGATAAGGTCACCTGATACTGAATTCGCCTTGAATGCTATTTTCCGCAAGATGGATTCTGTGAACCACAAACATAACTACAGTTGTGTTCAATTTTCTAATCCAAATTTAATATTCACTACTGCTCCATTGGCAGTACAAGCCACAATATCGGAATCCAATGGACTGTCGAACTCAATAAATGTTTGCCGTAAAAGGTCTTGATTTCTTTTTTGGAATTACATGTTCTAAAAATTCTACTGAGACTCATTACACTTGCCATTTCAATTATGTAAATTGACGTTTATATGTATATCGCCTACCCACTTATAAATTGTTAAACTGTAGTTTTGATCATTCCATTTTTCATAAGTCAAACGTTCTGCTATAATTTGTTTTTTCTAATTAAAAACCCATCAAGCCATTCCGAACTTTGATATAATAATTTCTAATGAATCAGTTTTTTTACAAATGCATCCCCTAATTTTGTCCACGTTGTAAAGAGCCTTGAACATGAGCTTCACCTTTTTAAGCGTCTAGCAAAAATAAAATCTACACGAAATTCTAAGAATATTACCCTAAGAAACTAATTTGCATGAAGTTAGCATAAGTAGCAAAATTTAACATGATCTTAAAGAGTTTTGCCATGAAACTTAGCATTAAAAATCATGCTAGAACTCATAGGTGGGTTAAAATTAGGTAATGCGACCATTTTTAATGTCAAATTGTATGGAGGAACTCGTTAACACCTAATTAAATTTCGTCACATATGCTAACTTCATACCAATTTTTGCTTATACATAGGGGAGTAGGAGTCTAAAATCAAAACCTAGCTCCCGCCGAGTGGCATCAAAATTCAAGCTTTTCGTTATAAAAGAGATATAATAAAAAAATTAAAAACAACACACTTAAAAAAAAATTTCCTATGTGATTTTTTTAATTTTTTATTTAAATCTCTTTACATTTTTCTCAATTATTCATGAACTATTGCGAGTTCTAAATTTAAACTTGGCCACAGTGAAGATAAGAAATTATTAATCAACATATATTTTTTTAAGAATTTAAAAATACAGGTTTTCGAGAAAATTGCCCGGGAACATAAAGTCAGTAAAGTTTTACCTCTAAAGATTGTAAGCCCAACTCACAACACATATCATTTGAAAGGCCATATAATGATTCAAGATTTCGCACTAACGGTAGTGTTATGCCAGAGGCATTATTTGTACAAAATTTGGCTATAAAAGCTTTCACCCAACGATAAGCTTTAATTTAGATGCCTCTCGGCGGGAGCTAGGTTTTAATTTTAGACCCCTAGTTTCTTAGGTTGATATTCTTAGAATTTTGTGTAGATTTCAATTTCGCTAGACGCCAGTTGCTTTTTTTCGTACACGAACAAATCTACCCACTCTAATGTATCTACATAAATACATATGTATGTATCTACATACATACATATACATATGTATTGACAAGAAATTAAATTCGATCAAATATGTGCATACATTATTCTATTGCACAAGTCAACATGAATTTTGTCTGTAACCCTGCAGCCACACGTTCAATAAATCGCTTTCAATTTCATCACATATACTGTTTGTCAAAATTCCTTGAAATTGATAGCTGTTGCACAAATTGATAATCAATTTCATTTCATTTTTTAAATGCCTCCGACGAAGAAACAACTCAACTTTGTAACTTCAATCAATGTGTGCTATGACCAGCCGTTCATATTGAAAATTAAATTGCCATATAAATGGATAGGTGAATTTGAAAGCAATCTAGTTTTCAATTTAAAAAGTTTGAGTGTGCAAGTAAAGAAAGTGTGAGTGTATTGAAAATTTAAGGGAATTGAAAGGCAAAAATTTAACGTGTGGCCCCCAAGTAAACCACGTTTTATGAATTGACTCTTTGATATAGCTCGAGAATAAAACAAAACACCACAATTTAATTTATATTGGTGTTAATTCTTCTCAAGCCTTATAATTTTGGAGTTATTGAGAAAATGAGACATTTTTAGATTTAATTGAACTGTAGTGAATTTTATTTAATCAGAAATAATTTCTTCATCAGGCTTAAGTTCAGTAATTTCAATTCTTACCGAATGAAATATTTTTTTTAATCAATGTGAGTTTGCCCCAGCTAATAAAGTCTAGTTATTGAGAAAGTTTTGGTAAAAACATATGTTTCTGAGAAAATTTTAAATTTTTATGTGGTGCAGCCTCCCCAACTTTGTATCTACATATACATATACATACATATCGCGGTAAATCTTGAAAACCCGAGTCAATCCCAAAAAAACGAGATTTACAGGCATTTATTTAACCTCAGTAGTATGTGGCTCAGTAAACGACTGAGGAACGCCAGACCACAAAAAAAATTATTTTAAATAAGTTACAGTTACATTTAATTAAATATGTATTTATGTATTTAAATATTTTCAAAAATTAGTAGGCGTGTCTGACCCCATTTAAAAATTCATTTTGTATCCATCCTAAAAATAGTGTAAGCGTTACAAAATACATATGTATGTACATATATATCTGCACACCTACGTACATACATACATACGTTTATTACATAAGTTCATACATATTACATATCATATTTACGCATACATACATACATATGTACATACCTAATGTTTGGGCTTATGCAAATAAGTATGTACATATGTACATATTCTGAACCTTTAAAAAAATTTAGCAAAATGCCCTTCAGCTTGATGCATACCCAAATATGTATGTATGTATGTATGTATGTACGTTTTTTGTGTGCCTTAATGTGTATAACTTAAGGTATGGTCACACTTGACAAACATTTGCCCAAAAAAGCGTAACCAGCAAATACTATTGAGAAATCTTTTGATTCAGACGCGTGTTTATTAAGTTCAATAGTTTCCAATAATATTTGCGTATTTGTTAAATACGAAACTAATTAACTTAATAAACACGTGTTTGCAGCAAAAGATTTCTCATTAGTATTTGCTGGTTACGCTTTTTTGGGCAAATGTTTGTCAAGTGTGACCGTACCTTTAGCAAGTCTTTTTCAGCATGCATTCATTCATTGGTTGCATTTAAAGAGGCGTGCAATATTTAGCTGTCTTACTACAGTCATTAAAAAAAACAACAGAAACAACAACAAAATAAAATACAAACGCATTGTAGCATAAAGCAATAAACATCATATAACAGGGGTAAACATTATCAATGCCATACAATTTTATATACCTATACACACGTACACACACAATCAGACACACACTCAGTTACAAACTGCCAACAAAAGTTTATTTTTATAATTCGATGTTAATAAAAGGCAAAAAAGAACTTAAAAAATCCAATAAGAATTTGTTAGCAATAAGAAAAATTAAAAATGCTTTTATAAGCTTTAAGCTTGTATTGCGACTTAGACACTCAGCTGGGTATAGCAGTCGTGGCCGAGTGGTTAAGGCGTCTGACTCGAAATCAGATTCCCTATGGGAGCGTAGGTTCGAATCCTACCGGCTGCGTTAATTTTTTTTTAATTTACTTTTTGTAAATATATACTAAATAAAATATTTTAGTAAGGAAATATTTTTATTTACTAAATTAAAAGGTAATTTAATTAAAACAACGTTTCATTGAGCAACAATAAAATATAAAAAATTGTTTATGTTTTCAATATTAAAATACACACCAGATCAAGTCGAATTCATACCACGCCAAATTATTTATTTTATTATTTATTTAGTGTATGTAAATATGTACATACATATGTATGTATGTATGTATATACAGCAGAGCTGGTAATCGGACACTCACGGTCTTGGTAGTTTTGTACGTTTATTAAAGGTGTTCGCTTATGCGAGAGGTGAATATTCTTTTATTTATTTTACTCGTAATTTTGAATCTACAAAATTTGTCCGGGAACGGGATAAAAATTAAACAAAGATATTAAAAAAATCTACAGCAGCCAGCAATCTAGATGCAAAAAAAATTTATACCGCTTATTTGAAAAAAAAAAATTTATTGTACTGTATCTTGTCTACAGTAATAATAGTTCAAATAATACTTGAAAAAAACTTTGCGATATAACGAATTTTAATAAAAATTTTAACACTTTTCTATGTGTTTCTACAATTCATTTATTTAAAGTTTAAATTAAAAGATAAAAATTAAAATTAAATTTTAAACTAATCAAGTTAGTGGTATCCATCTCTGTTCTTTTTAGTTTTTTTTCACAACTTTAACACATTTTACAGTATTTTTCGGTTAATTGACCCTACGGTTAATTGGTTTCCACGCTTAAATGAACCATATGATCGGGCAAAAAAATATTGCTTACGAAAGCACATGTAAATTTCCTCGGATAATTGAGCCCGGTTAATTGATTTTCACGCTTAATTGGTTCAAAATTCATGTCACAAAAATAAATTTCCTCTTGTTTTTACCCGGTTAATTGCATTATTATTGAATAATAATCTAGCATATTTGCACATACATATTTGACATCATTTGTGAAAAACACTGGGTGGCATCTCTACTAATTGAAATAATAATAAATACCTGCGTATACACATATATTAAAGTCCTGCACAAGACTATTTATAAGACCTTTCAAGACATGCGACATTTTTCAAACGCTTTACTACAGCGAAATATTCTAAAACAAACGCTAAAAAACACTGTTGGCAAGACAAAGAAATTAAAAAAAAATATTGCCAACAGTGTTGTTTAGCGTTTATTTTAGAATATTTCGCTGTAGTAAAGCGTTTGAAAAATGTCGCATGTATTGAAAGGTCTTATAAATGGTCTTGCGCAGGTCAATAACATATATGTAAATTTTTTTCTGCTACTTGCATTTTTTTCGTTTAAGGAAAAAAAATTATTTTGAAAAACTTGAAAGTGCACATATGCGATTTCTTTTAATTCATTAGTAGTTCCAATTATGCGTGATTTCTGTAATTGAACAAAATGTTCAATTAAACGGGATTCTTGTAATTGAACGAATTGTTCAATTAAGCGGGTATCGGCTAATTGGTTCCCCGGTTAATTGAACAAAAAGTTGTGCAAATTTTGATGTGCAATTAACCGAAAAATACTGTATTACAAGGCACGAATAGTTATCGCTTATGGGGAACAACTATAATGTACAATATCTTCCTGTGCATGCGAGTGAAAAGTGTGATTAAACAATAGTTGCACTTAAAAAATACACAAAACCCATTCATATGTACATTTTCTTTGTCGGTTTTTCCATCTACGACATCCTTCATACCTAAATACTTATGTATGTAAGTATGTATGTATAACCAAGCATATTAATAAAACAATACAAGTAGACCAAAACAATTTTTTTTTTTGCTCAAGTCCAATTATGTCAATAAAATATTTTTATTTGTAATATAATGATTATTTATTGCATTACTTAGCACAATTGTAATACAAGCCGCCTACAAAAGACATGAAGCAAATGGAACCAGGGATTTTAGGTTCAATTAGACGTGGCATACCATAACGCCATAGTCATAACAATGGCCAAACCATAATAATTTTTTTTTATAAATAATTTTATAAAATTTATGTACATATACATACATATGTATTATAACTTATTTACATTTGTATTTGGCTTCAGAATCAAATATGCTAAGTTATTTATACAGCAGTAAGCTTTTTATGTTTGTAACAGAAAATAAAACTTCAATTGTCATGGTTATGACGTTATGTCATGCGACGACCAGTAACCAAATACATTGTTGACCATAAGTTTGGTTCGAACAGCTGATTTTATGGCTATGTTTATATCACGTCTAATTGAAATTTTAAGGCCTTAGTTTGTAAAATGCAACGATAATTGTTAACAAATTTTAAATGGAACAAATTTGTATTATAAAAATAAAATTCATGGAAAATTTGTCAGCGTTTAGAATTTCGTTTTAAGAAATAAGACCCTTAGTTATTTTAAAAACTTCATTATATGACGTCATACATATCGACGGCTCCATTCTAAAACATGCTAAATCAAAAAAGCTAGTTTTGAGATAAACGCCTTCACAGTTTATTGATGATATCTCGGGAATGTTATGAGATAGAAACTTGAGACTTTTTGTAATCATGTAATAATTGCAATAGATTTTTTTTAGTTTATTTGAACTTTATAAATTTGTTGTAGATCATAGTTCAAAGTGACTTAGAACACTTAAGATTGTCATCTTAGTAGACTTAGCATATATGTATCTGGTGCTCCTTTCTCATTCATTCTCTAAGTACATATAGCAAGTTTTAGTTTGGAGAAAAATTTAAATTGAATTTTTTTTAGTACTTAATTGCAAAATAATTCATGCTAAGTGTACTTAAAAAATTTAAAAGGGAATTTTTTTAAACTTGACAAATTATGCTAAGTAAATTTTTGCTCATAACTTTCGATAGAATAGTCCGATTAATATCAACATTTTACAGAATGTAAGTTAATAAACGACACAGAGAAAAAACTGCCTCATAGAATCAAGAAGATCTTCTCTATGAACCGTTTTTAGGCTAAGGGGTATCCCAGCAGAAAGAAGCGACGATTTTTTCATAGAGATTCCTTATTGTTTTTATGTGGTAAATCTTATTAATTTAATCAAGAAGAAAACTACATAAAATCAAGAAGAAATCTTATTATTCACAACTTTTTTTTACTCAATTTCCGTTAGTTTTGGCACCAAAAAAACAATTCATTGAGAAAAACTTCTTGATTCTATTAGGTTTTCTTATAAATTGTTAGCTATAGGGATTTCTTATTGATTTTATTAGGTTGCCTTCTTGATTTTTTTAAAAAGGTTTTCTTCTTGATTTTATTAGGTTGCCTTATTAATTTTTTCAATAAGGTTTTCTTCTTGATTTTAGTAGGTTCCTATATGAGTATGTGTAAAGCATCTTATTGATTTTTTTAATAAGGAAATGTTCTTGATTTTATGAGGTGTCTTGTTATTTCATATTTATAAATAGACATAGAGAAAATTTTTTTATGATCTTTTTCATTTTTGTATAAGAATGTTTGCACAATAATTTCAACGGCTATTTAGGCTGCTTAGTACAGAGAATAAAGACGCAATTTTTTTTATTTTTTATTGAAAAAATTAATAAGATAACCCAATAAAAACTACAAGATTTCTTCTTGATTTTTTCAAAAAGGTTTTCTCTATGAAATTAATAAGATTTCCTTATTGAAAAAAAAAACCATAGAGAATTCTTATTAATTTTGTTCTATTTTATGACGTATTTAGTAGGCACTGTTTTCTCTTTGGATGAATTCAGAAATGCTATTCCCAGCATAACATGCTATGTCGACTTAGCATGTTATGGAATGGGGCCGTCGATATGTACATATACATACATACATATGTACATATCGCTCATTTACTCAAAGAATGTCATAAATCAAAAATTACATTTTTTCAGAATTAATCTTTATATCGTTCTTTATATTTGCAAAAATTTCTTGAAAAACAAAAAATAATTTCCATTAAGTTGTGTGTAAATTGAAAACTTTTAACTCGTTTTCTGGCAAAATAGTTTTTTTAAGTTATGACGTTCTTTGAGTAAATGATCCATATGTAATTAATTTAAGTGCATATGATTGTGTTGGCAACAGTGAAATGAACCCATAAACTAGTTAAACGCCCTAAATAATCCATTTAATATGTTTTTAAGAAAATAAAATATTTTACTATATAAGCAAAATAATAATAAACTAGGAGATATAGTGCTTTTATAGAAATACTAGAATAGAATAGAAACTTTTTTAAATTTAAGTATAACTTTATTTAATCCAATATTTGGCCACTCCTTTGTTTGACATATTCAGGGAGTTATAAATATTATAATAAAATTAATAAACTATTATAAATATTACAGACATAAAAAAGCAAAAAATATGATTAGAAAAATTATTGAGGAACATACATACTTAAGCCAGGATCCCACTATCGGCACAATGTACCGATTTTCGTCGGCTCACTGCAATAAAGTCGTCAGTAATAAACCAAAATTGCCTTATTTCTCAATTAATTCCGTAATAAGTATATGTATATGGCTCCATTACCAATGCACTGTGGGGCAATTATGTCCTTATATTTCAATCAGTTGAAAAATACGGCCAATTTAGCTTAATGCTTATAACTTTATTTCAGTGAGCCGACGAAAATCCGCACATTGTGCCGATAGTGGGATTTAGGCTGTAGAAACAAGTAGGTTCTTTCTATTCTGTTTTTAGAAATCAAATATCTTTATCTTTTTGGGCTAAATTTTTCGTAATTAAAGTTATAAGTGCTACATGATTTTTATTTTATAATTTTTTTATATAATACCTTGAGCTTTATATTTAAAAAAATTTTAACTAAATTCGTAAGAAGAAAATCTTTTGATAAAATTTAAAAAAATATATGTCTACGGCAACACTGTCTCAGAACAACAAGCTCTTGATTTCGTTCTCATCGAGAGTTATAAAATGTTGCCATAATATAAAAAATTTTAAAAGCATTTAAATATTAAAAAAACATAAAAATCGGACAAAGTTTAAAATTATACATATTTATAAAATGATATTATTTAAAATTTATCACACAAACTATTTTTCATTTTAAGGTAAAATTAAAATTATTTTTTTATGAATCATATCTTTGAGAACTTTTTATATAAGTACATAGATCAAACAGTGATATTTTAAAAATTATATATACTTCTTTATACATATGTATACGTATTTTATACATATACATATGTATTAATTTCACTCCTCGGAAGCCTAGGTCCATGTATTCATGTTCAGACACATTATTCTGTAACTCTCTAAAGCTAAATATATCGCTAAAAATATATAAAGTCGATTTACGGTCCTTTCCACAATGTACAATTAAAAGCTAACAGGGACTTCAACGGAAACTTTTATATGAAGAACTTGCAGTTAAAGTTCAAGTTAACTTTTAATCATATATTGTGAAAAGGGACATTATTGTTTTATGCCATCGCCAAAATGTAAAATAATAAACAAGTACAAAATAAAAAATTTTTTACGATGACATAAAACACTTAAATTTTGAAGTCATTGCCTGATTTAGCAAGAGACGTTTGAAAATTGTATTCGTACACGAAAATCGATAAATCGACTTTATATATTTAGCATTAGAGAATTACAGAATAAGGGGACAGGTTTCATTTACATATATGGTTTGTATTTAGGCTTATTAGAACACAACGTTCGATCTTGGCGTTGGGACTGCCAACATCACCACCAGGCATGCAGATGTATGTAGATATTTAGCCATGCAAACTATTAGGGTATCCCGGGTTAGAGCCCCGTTATTCCTAATTTACACTAAGCAAGTCTTATTGCTAAGCTGATTAGTTTGTTGGAGAGAGAGAGAGAGAGACGAGGGGAACATGAATTTTTCTTTTCCCTCGTCTCTCACTCCTAAAAAAACTAATCAGCTTAGCAATAAGACTTGCTGAGTGTAAATTAGGACTTAGAGCGACAAGGGACACCAAGTCTTTTTAGATAGTGGGTGAGGTTGACATTAAGAAAAGAGCGATTATGTGGATAAATTAAAATTTTTTTTATTAGTCTTCAGTTTCCTATTAGATCCCCACCATTATTATTATAAATCGAATTACACAAGTCAGGCTTTTTTTTCTAGTCAAAAGCGTAGCAGACCTTACTTACGAGGGCAGTTCGGAAACTTCTTAGCCTATCAATGAAAGAGAATAGTTAGTTTTTCAAAAATATTTTTATTTTGCAATATAATCTCCTGAAACTTCAATACACTTAGTCCAACGCTTTTCTAGCAATTCTATCCCTTGATTAAAATAGTTTTCCTCAAGGTCTTAAAAATAGTGGTTTACAACTGTAATTGCATCTTCATTTGAGGTAAAACGTTTGCCAGCAAGGAATTTTTTTAGATTTGGGAACAGTTAAAAGTCACTGGGAGCCAAATCAGGAGAATAAGGTGGGTGGTCAAGCAACTCGTACTTTAATTCATTGATTTTAGCAATTGTTAAAACACTCTTGTGCGCTGTTGCGTTGTCTTGATGAAAGCCAGGACGTTTTTCTCGAATTTGTACATTTAATTGATCCAAAAGGTTGCAATAGTACTCTGAATTTATTGTTTTACCCTTTTGCAGATAGTCAATCAATAAAATACCTTTGAAGTCCCAAAAAACCGTTGCCATAACCTTACCAGCCGATTGAATTGTTTTTGCTTTCTTTGGGGCACTTCCTCCAGCTTCAGTCCATTGTTTGGATTGTTCTTTTGGCTCTGGAGTATAGTGGTGGATCCATGTCTCATCAACAGTTATGAAACGACGCTTAAAATCCATTTTATTTCGCTTAAAACGATCCAAACAAGCTTGAGAAATGTTCATTCTTATGCGTTTATGGTCGACTGTTAACAAATGCGGCACCCATCTTGCAGAAAGCTTTTTCATCTGTAGTTCTTCATGCAAAATTAAATGGACTCGATCATTTGAGATGCCCATGATATTAGCTATTTCACGCACTTTTATTCGTCGATCATTTAATACCATATCATGCACTTTGGCTACAATTTCTGTTGTTGTTGCTGTTTTGGACGTCCACTACGTGGTTCATTTTCAATGCTTGTACGACCACGTTTAAATTCAGCAACCCAATTTTTTACTGTTGCATATGAAGGAGCACTTTCACCTAACACATTCACCATATCATTATGAATTTCTTGTCCCAATAAACCTTTCTTATGTAAATATTTAATGACACCACGCATTTCTAATTTTTCCATTGTTAAAAAATCGCGGATGCGTCTTTTGTGAACACCTGTTTCTATATGAAGGAGTTGCCAGATCGAAACAAAATTTAACATGTGTTCATAGCAGAGATGGAAGTTTCCAAAACACTTAACTTTTTTCTGTTTATACCGCGCTTTTTGTGCTAGGCTAAGAACTTTCCGAACCGCCCTCGTACATAATTTTGCTTGCAGAATAAATTCAGAAATTATATTTAACGTTTGTAGAAAACCATTAAAAAAATTCACTATTGTTTTCGCTACAAAATTTTAAATTCATATTTTTTTTTAATTTCGATTAAAAAAATGTAAGTACTAATTTCCTAGTTGTGGTTTAAAGTTTACTTTTTCGGCAACTCTTCCAGCACTTTATTAAATGCAAATACATACATACACACATACATATATTTATCAATAATTAAATAAATTCTCTCGCATTGTTTAGTATTCATTTAACTTTGTAGTATTTATTGTGTTTATTCAATAAACTTTATTGGTACGTTTGCTGAAAATATTATTAATTATAATATTTAATAAATTTTTACTCTGTGAATTAAGTTTAATATTTTTAACTATTTCTCAAAATCTTGAATATGTATGTGAAAAAAGCAATTTATAATTGTAGTGTCTGTGATACATTAAATAAGTAAATTTTATTAAAAGATCTTGCAAAAAAAAACAACACACATCTCTCCCTCGCTTTGAAAGGAAATCTAGTAATTTTTTTGTATGAAAATTCTTACGAATCGAAATTAATTACTAATTTTAATTAATTTTATTAAAAAATTAGGAACACATCTAGTTTGGCTCTACTTTTTAAAAAAGAACCGATATCCGATAAAATAAATAGGAAAAAAATTTTATAAAAAAAATTAACGGCGAACCTACTTGGTTTCCGAGTTATGGTCTTGTGAAGGTCCACTACAAAGTTGTGATCATACGATATATTTTTTAGCACCACCAATCCAATAGAAAATTTAAAAAATTTAAAATTAAGGATTTTCTCCAACATGGTATTTCATAAAACGCCGCTGCTCACTAAAGGTTTTATAAATTTTACCATCTCCTGAAAGATATTCTCAAAAGCTTTTAAATGATACCAATATTGACGGAATTCGTTGGAAAAAATTTATACCCGTAAGTCACAATTTTGTACTGGAACTTCAGATGCCGATAACTCGGAAACTAAGGCTCGTCGCCAATTTTTTAATTTTCTATCTGATAGGGACAGTTTTTTTTTTGAGAGATGGAGGTAAACAAGATTTAAGCCAAAAATTATATATATATGTAAGTATGTACATATACATATACAGTGTGCAAACATATATTTACTTAATTCTGAATATATGCACATACATACATATCGAGCCATATTTTCGATTTTATTGTAAGCGATAAGTAATCGAAAATAGACTTTATTTATTGAAATTATAATTTGGTGGGCCTACCCACCAAAGCGACAATTTACGTACAAAAACATATTTGAATATTTAAAAAAAATCTTTATTTTATCGTAAGCGACAAAAATTAAACTTTTCAGGAGAAGGGTTTTTTAAAATATTCAAATATGTTTTGCACGTAAATTGTCGCTTACGATGAAATTGTACAGTCTGTATCTTAAAAGTTATTAACAATTTTGGCATTTTGCTAATTAATAAACTATGGATAGGCCCATAAAATTTCAATTTCAATAAAAAATTAGATTTTCGATAAAATGTCGCTTACGATAAAATCGAAAAGAAGGCTCGATATGATATGATAAAAACTTTTAAAATTTTTTATAGTTAGTGAACTTTCTACCGCTTCAAAATAAATTTTGTTTATTTGTAAAAGATTCCGCAAACTTGATTTACGCCAATTTTAAATTTTCGGGTAACAAATAAATTTGTAAATTAGAGCAATTTTGTGAAAACTGTGCAAATCTGAGATCATGAATGAAATTATACATAGTGCAGTTTGCTGCACCGAAATGTGTTTACATATTTTTAAGCTTTTTTAAGCGACTAAAGCTCATATTAATCGCTCTACGTTTGCTGGCGGCCTCAAACTGCCCTCTTTTAACTTAAAATGTTACTTTAATATAAACAACAACAAAAACTTAATTTCTCATTATTTAGAATTCGCATTTTTGCGTTTATGTTGCTTTGGTTTTCAGCCAATAAATTAAATATAAATTCGATTTATTCCCAGATAATGGAGAAACTACCACAAAAGGCCAAAAATATTGTTTTCATAGTCGGAGACTCAAAAACCCGCGATGGTTCCGAAGAAGACGTAAAGAGAATACATCAAACTTTTGAACATAATTACAATGCCGAAATATATAACTGGATGGATCGCACCAAGATTGAATATAAGAATTTATTTAGTGATCGTGAGTACAATATTTCTTTAATTCGTTTATAATTCTCATTAAATTACATATGCAGGGCAAATTATTAATAAAATTCCGCGAGAAATTTTACTTGCTATTAGTTAGAATTGTTCCCCGGGAAAAATTTCTCGCGGAATTTTTATTCATAATTTTACTCCCTTCGCAAACGCAAAGTTGCCTTTGTCTGTCTTTTAAACTTTGTTTCACTCTGCACGCGCAAAGTTTGTTTTAACAAATTTTCACTATACTACAAAGTGATTATGCGTAATGAACGAAACGAAAGAAAACTGCAAAAAACAAAGCAATTTTTCGAATACAACAAAGTCTGTACTCACCCCCATTCATTTTTCCCTTCTCTCACAACAAATTCAAAGGCTTTGCAAAGTAAACTTTGCGTATGTGCAGGGGGTCTAAGTAAATGTTTCATTAAACAAGTTACAAAGAGAACCCTGCTACCGATATCAGGAACCAAATATTCGAAATGTACAAATGTTTTTTTTAAAAATCAAATGTCGGTTTTTTTTACTGAACATCTATGTTTTTTTTCTATTAAAAATCGATTCACTCGAGGCAAAGCAAGGCCTGAATTTCTATGAAGATAGAAAAAACAAAAGAATATTTTGGAACCTAATTGAACTTTTGTTTTTGTTTTCAATATAATTTTTACATGGTGAGGTGTTTTAGACTATTTAATATCTTGAGATC
This sequence comes from Tachina lurida, assembly GCA_944452675.1. NCBI lineage: Eukaryota > Metazoa > Arthropoda > Insecta > Diptera > Tachinidae > Tachina > Tachina lurida. Next base: position 115,967,892 of record OX101755.1, read on the forward strand.
ATTGGTGGACCTAGAAATGTTTTTAATACGGGCCATTATGGACCTTTTCATGACTAATTTTTAAATTTTTTAATAATTCTTGTATGGCAACAGTAATTCTTGGCTGTGGGGATAATGTCCCCCAAACATGGTCTTCCTAGGCCTATGCTTGAAATGGACACACTCATTTATTTAGATCAAAACATTTTTACGGATTTCTTCCCTCCCTTTTTTCCTCTCTCTTTCTCTCAGTAAACAGATAAAATAACATACACTGGAGTTCGGTTATAACGAACTTCGAACAAACTTTTCGAACTTCGGTCATATATAGCAAATTTTTGTTTATAAAGAACTCTCAGTTTATTATCTAGCTAAAAAAACGATAAAAATGGCAAAGATAAAAACACAACAAATCTCTGTATATACATATCGTTAGCTAAAATGTAAAAAGGCCTAACTAACAAAAATATAATTTTACAGGAGAAACAAAAAACTAAACAAACGTGTAGTTAAGTCCCCTTGTTATTTGTTAATAAAAGCGTCCTTTTTGATCGCAGAAGTGTAATATTTTGTCAAGACATGTAGTTTAATGGCATTTTTGTTAGTTACACCTTTTTGCATTTTAGCTGACGATATACATATATAAAGCTATGAATATTGAAAATTATTAATTCGCCTTTACTTTTGAAATTGCTTATATTTCTTGCTGGGAAAAAATTATTTGCTCTTGTTGAAACGAACTTTGCTTATAACGAACAAATGCACGGTCCCATGAAGTTCGTAATAACCGAACTCAACTGTAGATATATAAAAAATTTTTTCTGAAACAAATTTTATTTGTTTTTATTTTTAGCGCTGAGGATTTTATAACATTTTTAAATTTATATTAAAGGTATTCATTTCAGTTTTATTTTTGGAAAATGGAAAAATGTATTTTTTCCGTGTTTGTTGTAAAAAAAATACATTTTTTCCAACAAAAAAAAACCGAAATGAATACCTTTATTAACAATACAAATTTTTTGTTTAATTTTTCGAAATGAAAATTATATTTTAATATGAATTGTCTGTCGATGCTTGAACCTGGTTTAAGATTTTAGTTGCTTAAAATCTTTTATTTGCTTAAAACCTTTTAAAACAAGAAAACATTCAATAAAATAGACAAATTCGAAAAAATAGTTCTTGGTCTAGAATTTTTCATAGCAAATTTTTTTATTTTCCCTATTATTTGCTATTGTTTGAAATTGTTACCCGCGCAAAATTTCTCGCGGAATTTTATTCATGATTTTCCTCATTATTATTTTTCGGACGCTCACTAAACTTAATGAGAATTCTGAAAATTGTATTCTTTATGAATTCTAGTAGCAGTTAATTTCCTTAAAATTTTTAGATTTTTAATAATTAAAAATATTATATCGATATACATACTTACTGTTGGCGGCCAGTGTCTCGGCTTCAGGATTAAAATTCCTATAAACTTGTTTCCATTCACCCACCATACCTACTCGTATCATCCATAAATAATTTTCTTCACTATATCAAAGATAACTTAAAATTTCAGTAAAGAAAAATCCCGACTGGCTGGAAAAGTTCAGTAAATGTAAATTTGTAGCTGTAATTTGCTTGTTTCACGGAGATAGCGATGGTCGCCTTTACCTTAACAATTCGGTACTGCTCCTAAAATGTTTCTTTCTAAACCCATTGTTCTACATCAAACAACTGGATGGCAAACTGAAATGGCTGATAGTGCAAGCGTGTCGCGGTAGTCTTAAAGCTCCCGACTTTCATCCCGATGGCGAGGAGAACTTAAAATACTTAGATTATTATATGGTGTCTTATTGCACAGGGGAAGGTCTGCCCAGCTACCAGCTGGGTAGAGGTGGCAAAATTTTCATACAATATCTATGCGATCAGCTTACTGAAAACGCTGAAACAAACTCTGGACGCTCACTAGTCACTATGATAAAAAGTGTTAATGATAAAGTTCAAAAATATGGCGTTGAGCAATGTTTTGATAATTTTCCAAGACCAGAGTATTTTCACAATTTCATAGATGAACGCGGTTTTAACTGAAGCAACATTTATTATAGAGATTAAGAAGGGAGGGTGCAATATTTTACTGCCACAATGGACGGAACTCAAGTAAAATTTTTTAGTCATAATTTTATTTCCATTATGTAAATGATGCTTGTTCCACTATTTTAAAAAATAATTTGAAAACTTTCAGGTAAAATAAAATCACTCACTATAAACAAAATAGCCGACTTCGAAAACTCGAAATTCTATCTTACTTTTTATTTCTACCTCCGCCATCGGTTTAGAATACGTGTGTATTGTTTCTCGGGGAATATTTAGAGTTGGGCTGATAGTATTTTTAGCTTCAGATGGTGGACTTGGAACATTTCTAATTAAATTTCTATTCCTTTCCTTTCGAATCAAAGAGTAGACTTTCTGATATTATTTTCAAAGTAAAAATGCATTGACCACAAATATATTTTTTTAAGAAATAATGTATGCATTTATTTATTTCTTTTTTTTAAATTAATTATAATGGTAAAGCAACAAATACATGGTGAAAGTGAAAAAATAAATTTGCAATTTGTTCTTTTTTTTTGTTATTGTATATTTTAGTTTTATTTTTATTTAAAAATTCAATTTTATTGTTTATTCTACTTTAAGAGTTTTTGTTTTCATCTTTGTTTACGACAATTTTATAGCAACACACAATCCCCGCTTTAAATTAAAAAGAAATTCAAATTAAATCCAGTTCTCCACACATTCCTTGACATGCAAATAATGTGTTTGTTTTTATAAGTCGTCGTTAAAAAATAAATTACCAACCTAGTGGCAAAGCAGAAAAAAGAGAGAAAAAAAGAAGAAATGTAAATGAAATGAAAAAATAAATAGAAGGGAAAATATTGTTTTGTTTTTTTTTCTTTGAGATTTTACGATTTCAATTGATCGAACACACACACATACTTTTCTAACACATCATTCAGTCTTCCACGGCATACTTTTGAGTCCATTCACGTGCATTTTTAATGGCCTCAGCCTCATTGACTTTCCATAATTCAGCGACATCATTGGCCAAAGGATCATCGGGATTTGGTGCACTTAGCAAAGCCTGAATCGATAATAAGATGGTGCGAATTTGTAAAGCGGGACTCCATTTATCTTTCAATACATCCAAACAGATGCGACCCAAACGATCGATATTTGGATGATAGATTTTTGTTATAAATCGCACTTTTGGCGCTGACATTGGATAATCTTCCGGCAAAAATAGTTCCAATTTAAATACGCCACCCTCGAAGGGTGAGTCAGTTGGACCTGTTACGATGACATGAAAATATCTGGCATTGTGTTCATCCGGAATGGCATTGATACCCGGTACGGGTTCTTGCATTAGACGTTGAGTTTCTTTAATAATACGACGTGGTAGACTGGACATTTTTCTATGTATGTTTTAAAAATATTTCTTCCTAGTTGGCTAGAAAACAAACAAACAAAATCAAATACAACGATGGGTATGTTGTAAACAATCAACCAGAACGTTGTAGATATGATGTAACTATAGACTGCCGCTACCAATAGATAGATAGATATTCTCCTTTAAATTCCTATTTCGGTTATATCAATGCACTGTAGCGCAGTGACTGCTTGCAATATATTGAGTGAAAAACTCTGAAAAGAATACAAAAAGTTGAGCATAACATATGTATGTTGTTTAAGAAAAAGGAGTGTGAAAGTTATGGAAACATTTTTATAATATAAGTTCTACACCTTTTCCGGTTGTAATTCAGAAAGCGTCTGTTGTAATTCAGAAAGTGTCAATTGTAATTCAGAAAAAGAACAAATTTTATTAAATATGAATTTATTTTAATTTTATTATAGCCAAAAACCATTTCTTTTATAATTTTTTTCCTCTCAATTGCTTCTTTTCCAATAATTACTGTTCTGCAGATGGGACATGCACTATCTACAACAGTGGTGTATATTTTTATATAATTTTTGGCCATAAAATTTTTATAATATTTATTATTTTCTGAATTACAATTGATGGTTTCTGAATTTAAATTGATGTAGACAAATTTTTATCTTTTATTCGATATTTTTTGTTTTTAATTACATAAATAAAAATATATGTTGCATATTTTTAAATTATAACAGTTTAAGTTCTAGTTTAGAGACCTTTTAACAATAAAATAATAAGCCTACAATTAACACTGAAGAGTAAGAAAAGTAATGACAATGACAAATCGTCCAAATATAACCAAAGGGCCCTTACCAAGCCAAACAAACCATGAAAATTTATAAAAGTATAAGTCATGTTTAATGTTTTTTAAAGGTTAAAATAAAACCTTTTCAAATGTTGCAAATTTTCTTTTTTTTTATCTACATATAATATTATATATCTGTTACTAAATTCATTTTTGTACACTTTGAAAGTTGAAAGTTGGTGCCACTAATAGAAAGAGTTGGGAATATTGAGAAAATGTATTAACCTTATTCCAGTTAAAAAATTGGAGCTTGTTTACTCGCTCTCGAGAACAATTTTGTGCTACTGATAATTAAACCCCTAATCTAATCCCCAAGGTCTAAAAAAATAGCATAAACCTGTCAACAGGAGTCAGTTGTTTTCGACAACGTGTACACAAGACCCAATTTTTTGTTATTGTGTTAAGGTTACGTCGATATCGACAACTGGAATAAGGGTAATTATTTACATATGTTAATAATTGTATTCACCCCTATCGTGAAGTGGAATTTTTGTTCCCGTGAAGTTTTCATTTCCCTCTAAGGGAAAAATGCTATCGTGAATCTCCTTTGAATTTTATTCCCCGCTTTCATTCCCCGTGAATGTAAAAAAGAGAAGAAGATTTGTAAAGCTTAAAAATTAATTGAAAATCGAACATATTTTACTTTAAAGTTGTGTTTTTAAATATTGTGGGGGTAGTAGAAAAAAATCTTTAGTGAGCCACCTAAAATTTACTGTATGTGAACCAATGTGATTCATACTCCATGAAAAAAAATATATATTTCTAACTTTTAATACTATCTTAATTAGAAGGAAAATATCGAAATTATGCGATGTAATCATGAATAAAATTCCGCGTGAAATTTCTCTCTTTTCCTATTAGAATTTTTTGTTTTCCCTATTATTTGCTATTAGTTGGAAAAATTTCACGTGGAATTTTATTCATGATTGCCCTGAATAAATCAGTTCGCCTGCAAAAAAAAAGTGAACAAAACCAAGGGAAAAGTGAAAAAATCCCGTGATAAAATTATTTATAATAAGGGGAATCAAAACAAGGGAAAACTTTTCTAGGGAAAAATTATTCACGATTGCAATTTGGTGAAAAGGGTAAATATTTCGAGGAAAAAAATTTTCACGAAAAAAATCGAAAAGAATACAACTTCGAAACCAATACTCACATTCACATTGCACGATTTATATGGCTGGAAGTTGGAATAAAATATTCTATTAAAAAATTATTTTAATAAAAGCCATCTTTTAATAGTTTGTTTTCGAAATAACCGTAATTTTCAGAACAGACCTTTTCTAATTTCCCTCTATAGGAAATGACTGATTTTACCCCAATTTTCGAAAATCGTGGTTTCATGATATTTCGACGTTTTAAGGACATGGGAGTCAATTTCTACTATTTTCACGATGATGTCCGTGTGGGTATATTCACGTATGTGCATTTGTATGTGCTTCTGAATGTATGTAAACATCTCATAACTTAGAAACTGGTGAAAGGATCGGTACCAAATTTGCCGCATTCGAAATATGTATGCTCACCTCGCTCTAACGGAATATTTTGAAATTTTCCAAAAATAAAATGTTCATAAAAACTGTTTTTGTTTACCGATATTAAACTATTAAGCCGATCTGCAGCATTTCAAATCAAAATGATAATTTCAATTTAAAATTGAGAAATTTCGAAACATAAATCTGATTTTAAATTTAAAATTGAGAGAATTCCACATGAAATTGAGAACTTCTACTTTAAATACCGTAATATTTTCAAAACGGAAAATTAAAAAAAAATTTGTTTTTTTCTTATACAAAAAAAATTAAGGTGTGCTTCTCAAGTGTACGATAAAACCGGTTTTGTGTGGAAATTTTGTTTTCACGTAAACGTCACGCAAATTTTTCCAAAATCTGTAGCTAAGCGGGAAGTGTCAAAGATAGACTGCAAGGTCAAGTGATTCCTTTTTTTTATTCTATTTCATTGCCGGTTTAATAAAATTTTTGACGATTTCACCCAATTTAGATGTGGCCGGTAGCTGGTCTTAAAATTTAGGCTTGTTCAAAACTTCAATCTAAACCAGTAAACAAATATTTTATATTGACTTACAAATCGACACGTTTGGCGAGAAATAACCGCATCTACAACCCTAATTGCTACTGCGGATAATGCTAGAAAATATATTGATTGCGTTGTTTCATGCTGGTGGCTCTTAATGGGATTTCCATTCCACATTCTAAACAAATTTTTTCAACTAGCCTTGAGAAACTCTTAAATTGATTTCTTTTAACTAAAGAACTAAACTTCTAATTTATATCAAATAAATTTCAAGTTAAATTAATACTAAAACATAAGTTGTTTTTACAATGTAAAATTTACATCATATTCATATCTATCTATGTACATATATGCATGTACATATTTGTATGCATGTGTGGTGCTTTGGACTGAGAACAAAACAATATGCATTTGAAAAATATCGATTTAATTGGTATGAAACATTTAATCTTTCAAAGACAATAAATATGTAGAGAATCCAGTGGAAAACAAGCCGTCTACTAAAATGGCATGAACGAATAAATACGTAAAATAGTATTATTAACCAACAGAAAAAAGAAAAATTTCATTGTTATTACTTATTCCTCTTTGCTAGAACTTTTCGCCTTTCGCCCGTACAATGGCCGCTTAAAAAACAGCAACAACAAATTTACAACAACAACACGAACCTATGTGCGATAATGAATGGACAAAAAAGAAAAACATACACATTTTGTTGCTGCAGTCTAATAGAATTTTTAGGAAAAATCGATAAATGTAATGTCTTCAAGCCAGATTTTCGTTCCAAAAATATTAACAATTAGAACATCAGATTTTATAGACAAAAAGTGCAACTATAATTTAAATATTACTACTCATTATAAATAAATCAATTTTGTTCCAGAATTTTTTCTATACCGCAAAATCGTTTACAAGCACATTCATGTATTGTACCGACATACACACACACACACACATCTTTTGCATGACCATGTTTTTTCACTTATGCACAAAGCATTTTTTTGGGAAAAATTTATTCGTTTACGTATACTTTAACACTTACCACTATTTATTGTGGTTTTTCGTTAAAACTTTGGACAAAAGAAACTATTAACAATTTTTTTATCTTAATTATTTTTGTTTAAAATAATTTTCTAAATTTTTTCACGAACGCACCACGAATTTTTTCTTATTCTTTTGGTATTTTTGCTTTGTAAAGATTTTCTTTAATGTCAAAAAGAGAAGAAGAGCGCTATAACGAGAGAGATGACAAGTGCTACTTTTGTTATAAAACAGTGCTGGCAAACGTAAAATTATTAATTATAAACAACATAAGAATTTTATATGCATGTATATTTTTCTACGTAAATTTTTTTTATAAAAATATAACTAAAATGCGTGCATATTAGTTTTATACTTTGCAATACACTAGAATAGAATAATTTAAACTATAAATTTAATTTTAATATATTGCTGGTATACATACTTCTTGTTTAAGTGTGTACCTTTAGGTAAGTCACTGCTCAATTCATGTTCGTAAGCATTCGCTTTGCCAGTACATCCAGTTGCCGGCGAACTGACACGTCTAAAATTTTTAGCTCCGCGTTCGTTTTTAAGCATTTCACACATAAAAAACTTCTTAAAAAGAAATATAATTTAAAAAAAATCCAATAAAATATCACCAGGTAAATACCTACATACATGAGTAAATTATACAAATAAAAATTTGTTGTAGAACTTCCGACAATTTCGACAAAATAAAACATAATTTAGAAGAAAAAATCCTAAAATGCTATCGTTACGTAAATATATATAAAATATACATGCAAATAATCTGTATATATAGGTATTATACATATGTATGTATATTCCTAATTCCTATTTCCATACATATATAATTCATAATGTTTTATTAAGCTTAAAATTTGTTCTTTTCTTTTAATAAGTCTGGTCTTAGACTGTTCAGTTTAAGTTGCACAATTTTTGATTTTGTATGAGGGAGTTGAGAAAGTAATATACCTATATTTTTCCTACTCATTCTATTTTATAGGTCTTAAAAATTATTTTTGATTTTTGGAAGGGATATTAAACATATTTCCAAACAAAATTTTTTGTATAAAACCCTCATAAAACAAAATTATTTTTTATGAATAACACACTATATGTACATATGTATGTATATCGTGAAATTTATTAGAAAATTTAAAAAATAAGTACTTAATAAAATTGTGCTATTAAATTACAATGGAGCAATTTATTTTACCGTTAACCAACATTATTCGTATTTTTTACTTTTCTCCAATAAGAAAAGAAAAGAGAAAACACTAAAATTTAAATAACGCTAATTTACTAAAGAGGAACAAGGATAGCAATAATTAATAAAGTTTTCGTAGCAATCAGCTTTTATTTGCTGGGCTTAAACAGCTTGACAAAAGAATAGAAATAACAACGAGCGAGCCTGTGTGATATTGTGTTTATTTAAAAGTTAATTAAAGTGATTTTATATTAAGAATTAGCAAAAATATTGAATGAAATTAATTACAAAGAGCACAGAATTTTTAAGTGAAGTTGGGGAATTAAAATTCAGAGCATCAAAATTAAAATTTCATGATCAATTGTAAAACTTGATACCGTTATAAAGCCGAACAGTCAAACATGGAGGAAATGGTTGACGAAGTTCATTTAAGTGCAAAACGTGTAAAACCGACAGAGTGTAAAAGTGTAAATTTATGAATTTTGGCAAAACGATACAAAAACTAAAAAGAAATGTAAATTAAACATCTGTTGAAATTTGTTAAAATCATAAAAAGTAAAGTAGATTTATTGGCAAACTCGTAATTAATGGATATCTGGAAACGAAAATGAAAATTCAATATGGAGGAAACAGCAGACTAATTTCGTTAAATTAACACTTGTTGAATACAGCCATACTTATAAATTAGTTTTATTAGTGATGTTTTTAGTTATTTCAAATTGTATACATATGTATAAACATATGTTGGTATGTACTTAAAGATCAGATTCCATAAAGTGAAAATTGGAAAATATACAAAAGTATAATTAGTGAAAGGTCTTACGCAAAAAAAAGTTGATTATGGAGAATATATTTAACAAAATTCGCTATCATGAAAAGTGTGTATCAAATATGTAAGTATTATTTACTTTATTTATTTCCTTTTTTATTTGCATATGCATGCTTAAAAATGTAAAAAAGTTTTGTCCATTTCATAATGAGTTTGTGTTAATATGGAGTTTATGTAATAAATTTCTTTATCCGCTTTTGGACAATAGACCAGAGCGATAAACGATCTTCCGCTTCCTCATATAAAAAACGCATTTGATAGGAAAGCATTAAGGGGTACATACATACATCCATACCCAGCTAGCATTTGGGTGATCATTTTTGGCAGAAATATCTTATATGATTCTCTACAGATCGCTTTTGATGATTAAAAAGTGATTTATCACTTGGGCGATTGAAAGAGGATTCACTTATGATTCATCTATATGATCAAATAATGATTTCTTGAAAATAGAGGAACATCATGCAAACCGCAAAAAGGTGATTTAAATGATTTCATATGAAAATTGCTCAAAAATAATCAGCAAATCGTATCATAACTGATTCTTTGGTATGATTCATCTGTAGGGTACCATTTTCTCACAACGGGAGTATCATTTATGATCGAAAAATGAGCTCATATACGGTTATTTTTCCCGTCAAGCTGATTCGGAATCGATTGGATTATGATACAAAATGCTACCTGGGTATGTACATTAGAGTGACTCAACTTGTATGGAAGCGAAAAAAAGTGATTTTGTTAAATATTAGTTAAACATCTAAACTAGTAGCTCGCAAGTGGTCAAGTTTTATATACCATTGGATGCTGCTTCAAAAACTCTTTTTCGATGATACCAAATTTTATTTATGTCGTCTTAGAGCAAAGTACAAAAAAATTTGAAAAACTGAAAAAGAAATTTTTTATAAATGGTCCAGCTCACGGATGGTCAATGCTAGAACCAAAATATTTTGGGAATCATCATAAAACATGTCAAGCTTTACTTTCAGAGGGGTAACAAACCACTTTTTTCTCTTCCATACAAGTTGAGTCGCTCTAATGTACATTTGTATGAATGTATGGCTGCATAACTTCTGATTATTTGAATAGATTTCTTTAAAACTTGACACCAATGTGAATCGGGAGCTCGCGATTTATATACTTATGTACGTTGTTTGCAAACATGTCTTGGTTAAATATCAAGTTAAGAACAAATCAATACTCTTCATACAATCCCTGGAAACAATTAACATACAAATCATTAGTTATAGCTAGAGATGCTAATCGGGACAGGTTTTTTGAAATCCCGGGCTTCGGGATTTAGTGATGGAGTCTCGAAATCCCGAACCGGGACCCCGGGATTTTCAGGACTTACAAAATCCCGAAAATATTGTGCACAAATGTACGTCCTTATATTAAAAATAATATTTTAATTTTTTTACAAAATATTTTTTTGCATGTTTAAAAGGTACTTATGTATATAATTCAGACATTTAATTGCAAATTTTCATTGAAAAGTGCAATGTATGTAACATTTTTCCTAAAAAAGAAACCGCCATAAGATATATTATATATATATATATATTTATTCAAAGCAAATTTTTTATTTTAACTTCTTACTAAAGAGAGTTTCTAATAATTTTTGACATAGAAGATGACATTATTTATGCAAAAAACGGCATTCAGATAATCCCGAAAATCCCGGGCTTTAAAATTAAAAAATCCCGGGCTCCGGGATTTGCATAGTCCCGAAAATCCCGGGATTTACGGGCTCGGGATTTCCCGTTTAGCATCTATAGTTACAGCATTGGTGAAATGAGTTCCAAGTAGAATTTTTCACATGACGGAAGTGATACAAGTAACTGAATGGTATGCGCTTAAACGAGTTTGCCATTTTTATCGTTTACCCTTTCAATTCTTCGTTTATTTGTATCTTTATTTGCTTAAATGCAATTTACAGAATCCTTAACGTCCTGGGTCCATAACCAATGTTAAACAATATTCTTCTTTGTTTTTTTTTTTAATTTTATTCATTACAAAAAATATAATTCGAGTATAAACTTATGACAAACCAAAAACAATTTTTCAACTTCTTGAAATATAGAAAACAAAAATGTGACAAAGCATAGTAGGTTTAAAATTTACATGGAAACTAAAGTGTATTTGAGCAAAGTACATACATAGTATTTCAAACAATATACATAGCTTCAAACTGTGCGTTGCGATGGCGTTCAATGCAACTGTCATTATCGTTCAATCAAGGATTTGAATCACATTATTATTATTATTAATGATTTCTTTTGATTTTGTCCAACTTAAGCACTTTTTGATTACCGCACTGAAACACCCATAGATATCTCATCCTACTCAGTGCAAAATAATTTTCATTTAAAATTTTTTTTTATTTGATAGAATGTCTTAACTTCATAAATTCATAAAAGCAGGTTAAAACCACCATCTTAACAAATTTTCAAATCTCGTGATGCAAAAGAATTTAACATCTAGAATAAATCAAATAGTTTTTAATTTCATTACGGAGTGTTTTTTTACAGAACACAATATTGTAGGTATGAAATAAAAAATAAGATATTTTAAATTGCTTTCAATTCACATATTCGAGTTGAACTAAGTAGAAATAGCAAACTAACCTTTTGTATTATTCCAAAAATTCTTAATGCATAATGTTCCTGGCCACTTTTATTAAGGTCTTAGATCCCTACTTTTCTAATAAATACCTACTGTTAAATTTGTTGAAGTTTTAAAGTATACCAATGAGTTTTTTTTAATAATTGTGCTATTCTCGGATTTTCGAAATCATTATCTAGCATGATCACCCACAAAAGGTGTATAAATAGAGATACTTAGAATAATCAAATCGAATATAATATTTATTGATTTTATTTTCCACAATACTGTATGTGGAAATTATTTCGCGTCCTATATCTTTATCTAAGTTCAATCGATTTGGAACGTTTAGTAAAAAAATCCTCATACTTTGCTTGCACTATTTTACTTTTTTTTTATAAAATTCCAACTTGAGTAATTTTCAACCGATATGAATTATGCCCTAATTCTGATCGACGAATGTATCGTCTTGTCTATGGACGAAAAAAAGAAGCAGTTTTGATTCTGTAAAACGATTATTATTTATTGTCTATGCTAGAAGGTTCGTGTATTTGGTTTATGATTTTGTTCTAAACATTATATCCAACACATATTTATTCATATATTTTTCAGACTATTGTATAATAATTTAATTGAATTTTTATGTTTTAAAAACATGTCAATAATATTTATATATTTTTCATTGTCAAAGACAACAACCATTTTTGAAAAAAATAATTTAGAGACTTCAAAGACAAGAACTCAGAAACATTTTCAAACAAATACGTCCTAAATCTTTTTACTGAATTAGGGCATTATTTAAATTTAATTTTAATTATAGTATAAAGTACGTTTTATAAATAAAATAGAAAAGAAATAGTAAAGGTATTCACGTAAAAAGTTGGACTGTTGTGGAAAAGCTAAGAGAAAAAGAAATTTATATATATTATTATATTATATTATTACATTGTTCGATAGCGAATGCCATAATCTCAAACTGAAAAAACGTGATCGCATCAGCTCGTTATCGGAAGCGACGATTATACCCCTGTAATTAACAGTATTTGCTCGAGCATCCAAATTTAGAAGAAACAAAATTGAACAATATAAAATTTTTTGATTTTTTAATTTTCACTCATTTGTAAACAGTCTTGTAAAAGAAAAACGAAACAAGAAAATTAAAAAATTTGTTACACTAAATTTTAATGCTGGAACAAATTTGTTCTAAATTTTTTAAATTTTGATTTCTAAATTTCAACTTAAACAGCATAACATTTTCAATATATAAAAGTTTGTTTAAGGTCCTGATTCACTATCATACACCATGGCACGATTCATTCACAAGAAAATCTTGCAGAAGCCTGACCAACTTTAAAAAATCGCTTAGAAATGGTGTTTTAGGTGCCACACTATCATACAAAAATGATGCAAAAACAACATTCTCAGCTGCCTGACAATAAAAACAATGGCGCGTAGTCATAGTCAAAACAAAGTACACTTTAAGAAGTTAAAACCAGTATTTTCTATGGAAATAAATGCATTACACATTTCCAAGAGCATAAAGGCCGGGTCACAATGAATCCGTCATGCGTTAAACTTCGCCTTTTTCAACTGACAGCTAAGTTGAAATACATGGTTTTTTATGAGGTCGGTTACATTCAGTACGTGTCCGTCAACGCAAAGTACAAAATTTGGTTAACTTTTAACTTTTTGCGTACGTGAGTAGTTTGACTGATATTGGTTGGTTTTTTGGTATGTTCTGATTAGGTGTGTTCCACAAGATTTTGTTAAACTTCGGACTAATGGGAGTAAAAATAAAAAAAAACCATAATTGCCCACCTTGAAATACTAGTGCTGCTTATTTTTTAAATTAAATTTTATTTTAGTGACTTTAGTCGCCTAAAACGCATAACATTATAAAAACAAAAAATTTGCATCATTGGCAACAGCTGTAAAAAGTTAATGAAAAGAAATCTCCAAAAAAGTAGAAGCTACGTGAATTATTTAAAAAATCATAAAAATCATTTTTTCTTATAATAAAGAAATGGAGAAATATGCACAAATGTACTTACAACTTTAGCTTTATTTCAAAAATATTCCGTTATGCTTTTTAATAAATTTGTATGTAAAACCTTTAAAAACAAAAAACAGCTGATTATTTAATTCTTGTCCGAACATACCGAGTTCGTTGTCTAATTCGAATTCGCTGTAAAAATTGCACAAAAATTGCTATCTGGAACGCTTTCGGATAACTTTGTACAAGTTCGGACTGTTTTGTTATGTATCTGGAATAGACCTATTGTGTTTCGTGGCAGCAAAAATAAAATTAAACAAAAGAAATAAAAGAAATAAATACAAAAAGTTGAATTTAATAAATAAAATGGAGAATCGACCTATAGAAACTGTTCAAATGCTTCCGTCAATAAAGTACTCATTGTGCCAACCTTCTCCGTCATTGCGTTAATGTCAGTTGAAAAAGGCGAAGTTTAACGTATGACGGATTCATTGTGCCCCGGCCTTGAGAATTACTGAATTAGGGCATACATATTTATTTTCGAAAAAAGTTTTTGAAGAAATGTTTACATAATAGTGCATTTACACTGTCTCGAAATCTAGCACTTTCGAGATTTCGAGCTAAGTCAAGGTGCTTTTTTTCCAGATTTCCCATACAAAACGAAATCTAAATTTTCAGTAGATTTATAGGAAATCTAATAAAAATCTAATGTGTTTATTTATTCTTTACTACCCTGTACAACAAAAGATGAGTGAATTATCTACCGTCTGCTTAAAAAAGTGTGTGAATTGGCTACATGCAGTTATTTGGTTGTAGTTTTGGAAACAATTCAGTTGATGGGTTTTGTTTTGGATAAAAAAATCTTGATAAATGTCAAAAAAGTTGGTGTAAACGGTATAGATTTTCATAAAGATTTTAATAAAAATATGCTAGATTTTGTGCTGATGTAAATGCCCTATAAGCGGAAAAGTATAATTACTATACTTTCGACAATTTGATTGGAACAGGAATCCCTCGATAATTGGAACTTCTTTTTTTTTCTTTTGGAAAATATTTGGAAAACTGAAAAATGTTTTTAGGACTTGGGTTTTGCTAACATACGAGTAGTATACGCTAACCTGCAAAATATATATCAATAATTTTGCCATATCCTAAGCTTAAATTTAAAAATCTGTTGTAGCAACACTGTGAGCCAGACACAAACCCAGCCCACTTTTACTAGCGGGTGTTAAAATGTTTTTTTTCTTCAGATGTACATATGTATGTCTGTACATACAAATGTATCTATGTTTTATATGAAAAACTTCAAAACGTTCAAAACTTGAGTAAATGAGTGAGAGCGCAAGTTGATGCGTATTTTCTTCTTCAATATATAATGAGAGTGTTGTCTTTATTTTAGAATTTTTAGTAAATAGATTTATTTTGAGCTTTATATGTGTTAAAAAATTTAAAAAGTTGTAGGTATCGAATCTATACTATAGATACTTAGATGTTACATGTTTATTATCTTCTTAGTCTTAATAACAAAAATTAAAATAATTATAATAATATTAAATACATACTACTTAATAAAAACAATAATTATATTACAAAAAATAAACAGTACTAATAAAAATTATTAAATATAATTAAGAATGTAATGCGCCATACACATGATAATTTAGAAATAGTAATAGTTAATAGAAATTTAGAAATGATTTAAAGCCTTATTCAGAAAAAAATAATTTTGGTTTACAAAATGTTTAATGTTTATGGCATTCCCTATCGAACAATGTAATAGTCACCAATTTGTCGACACCGACTTCACTGCAGCACAATACCAAAAAATTTAAGCTTGTTGACTCGCTCTTGAGAACAATTTTGTGCTACTGTCAAGATCACGCTGATTTAAAAAACAATGAAAAATATAAATATTATTGTCATGTTTTTAAAACATAAAAAATCAATTAAATTATTATACAATAGTTTGAAAAATATATGAAAAAATATGTGTTGGCTATAATGTTTAGAACAAAATCATAAAGCAAATACACGAACCTTCTAGCATAGACAATAAGTAATAATCGTTTTAAAGAATCAAAACTGTTTCTTTTTTTCGTCCATAGACAAGACGATACATTCGTCGAACAGAATTAGGGCATTAATATTTTTATTTATTTTTTACTACCCTGTACACCACATTCATATAAAAGGTGATTGAATTAGCTACGGCCTGCTAAAAAGGTGTGTGAATTGGCTACATTGCAGTTGTTTGGTGCTAGTTATAGAATAGTTTCAGTTAATGGTTTTTATTTTGAATAAGAAATCTTGATAAATATAAAAAAACTTAGTGTAAACAGTACAGATTTTGAAAAGGATTTCAATTGAAATTTACTAGATGTAAATGCCCTATTAACATCAATAGCAGCGGTTGCAAAGAAAAAAAAAACAAAAACATTCCACTTTAATACGTTAAAAGAATTTGTCTAGCTTCAGAATTTGTATTCAAAAAAATTTATGGCTCATACTTTGGCTGAGTTCCGTTTGCTGTTAAAACTTGTTACTCAAAAATAATAATTTAATTTCTATAAAATATAAATTGGCCGCAATTGTAAATAAATATCTTTTTACCCGTTTATATTAAAACTTTAATGTTTTGAGAGCACATTCGTATAATTTATTTAATACCTACTTATGCCATGCACGTGTAAAGAATATATGTATTCCATTATTTTCTTCGCTTTCTGTTATCAAGCAATAAATTAGTAAAAAGAAAAAATAAAAAAGACAGCCATTGTTTTTGCAACCCCTAAGTTTGCCCTGACTGACAAGTACTACTTTACTATTTCTATCCCTACACCATCTTGCTTCATTCCAGTTCTATAGTAGTATAGCCTATGCTACCCTCATCCCTTAAATTTTTGTCTTATGCTTCGTTCTAGGATGCCATTAAATTTGTTCTCGAAACATATTTTCTTTATTTTAAAGACCATCTTTTCTTTTAATTTGCTTAAATAAATAAATATCTAGTATCATGCATGCATCCACACATACTTATGCATGGCCAAGCACGTGTATATACATTTGCGTATATGTGTGCATGTGTTTGTATCCTTTTATATTATGTTCCTTTTACTTCCTTGTTTTATTGTTTGTTGAAGTTCTTTCTTCTTGTTTGACATACTTTTTTCTTATATTTTTCTTATTTTTTTATGTTGATTTAAAGAAAAACTATTTCAAGGAAAACTTCTTCCTTACGTATTCTACTTTTTAAACTAAGCAACGAGACAGACTACTCTTATTTATACATACATACATACATATTTATGTAAATTATGTATGTATGTATGTATGTATGAACTTCGTGCAACGTATGTCTGACAATGTTGGTTATGTGTGTAAGTATGTATGTATGTATGTATGTATGTGTGTGTGTGAAGAAAGTTTCTATTTTATCTCAACAAACTTTAGTTGAAAATACGACACTTTCATTTTCATGGTTTTCATACAGACAAACAATTATTCTTACTACAGTAATATAAAACCAAGCACATCGTATTTAAATAGTTGGCTGTTTCTTCATCAGACAGTCACATTGGTGGTGGCATTCAGTCGCATGTCTGTGCAGTAATGGCATTTGCAAATGAAAGGAAGAAAAAAATACTCGTAATAACAAAGTTTGCTAAAATATTTATGCAATTTAAGTTTATGCCCTAATTCAGTAAGAAGATTTAGGACGTTTTTGTTTGAAAATGCTTCTGAGTTCTTCTCTTTGAAGTCTATAAATTATTTTCTTCAAAAATGGTTGTTGTCTTTGATAATGAAAAATATAAATAGTATTGCCATGTTTTTAAAACATAAAGCTTCAATTAATTTATTATACAAAAGTTTTGAAAAATATATGAAAAAATATGTGTTGGATATAATGTTTAGAACAAAATCAAAAAGCAAATACACGAACCTTCTAGCATAGACAATAAATAATAATCGTTTTAAAGAATCAAACCTGCTTCATTTTTTCGTCCATAGACAAGAAGATACATTCTTCGAACAGAATTAGGCCATTAGTTTATTCGTTAACAAAGTTTAGAATTATTACTCCCTGTTTTTACAACACAGACAGAAGACTTGAGTAGAAAATTTATATAAAAAACACAAATTTTTTGAGTTATTTTTATACAAAATTTCTGGACGAGTTTGACTGCCTGGCTTGTGAAATCAGGCGGTTAGTTTTAAACTTTTATTTATAAAAACAGAAGCATATATTCATAGTCCCTATCGGAAATTTGGCTAACTTTAAACTAACTTTAAGCTAACTATTTCGCAACTAGTACTGACTGACACTTCGATTACTTTGCAATGTAATCAACTGACTATTTTAACATTGCGATATTTTAGGCACTACTTTCAGTTAACTTAAACTTGACTTTAAGTTAACTGAAAGTAGTGCAGAGGCATAACTCAAAAAGCTAGTTTCGCAGAAAATAAGTTTTACGCTTTCAATTTACATACAGATATAAGATATAAATATATTTTCTTTCCTCAAAAGATGCGTGTAACAGATAATGACAATGAGATACTCAAAAAAATATATATACATATATATTTAAATAGTCTTAACGTTAATAACACTCCTTTTGATTTTCATACAAATTATCTAATTAAGTCATCTGCCCATAGTTTTGGAGCTTTTTTCGTTTTGGCGATTTTTTGGTTTTTTTATTTTGACAATTTTTTTCAGTTTTTGGCGATTTATTTTAGTTTTAGAGTTTTTTTAGTTTGGTGTTTTTTTCGTTTTGGCGATTCTTGTTCGGTTTTTAGCAATTTTTTCGGTTTGGCGATTTTATAATTTTGGGATTTCTTAGTTTTTTGCAAATTTCAAGTGTCTGTATGTATGTATGTGTACGTATATATGTGTATTACATGGAATTTTAACATTTTTCGTTGCTCGGTTTGAAACACCCTTTAATTTCCAACTCTCATGTATCTGTTGTTGTAGCGGCCAAAGTTCTACATAGTCTGTCAAAATTTCAGGTCAGTAGCTCTTACGGTTCTCGAGAAAACAGCCTGTGATGGACAGACGGACAGCGTAGCGAAAACAATAGAGATCCTTTTCACCTTTGGTGTACGGAACCCTAAAACGGCACATTCGTATCAAGCGCATTGACTCTGTCATACTTATAGCCGGAGTATGCTTATACTTAGGCTATGGATATTTAATCGGACAAAAATATACGCATGATATTCGGGATATTTACTTATTATTGGCCACAGCATACATACATACATACATATGTGAATATAAAATAGAATGGAAAATGTGTAGGTGTGCGTGTATGGCTGTATGAAGATATGCATTTTGTGTGTAAATAAAGTAGCCCTGTTTATACGAATGTGTAGCCGATTAATAGTCAGAGTATTTTTATAGTCATGCGTTAGTTATAGTTGTTTGTGCTGTGTAATTTAAAAAATGTGTATACCCAGTTGACCACGGCCTTCGTTAATGATATCGATTTCGAATATACATATTTCGAACATTTATCGTGTAAAACTAACGAGAGTGACATTCAAAAATGAATCGAAAAATTTTCTCGGATTTCGTTAGCAATATCAAAAGTGAGAGATTATCGAATTAATTTCGATACCGCAAAAATGCAGCAGAAAAAGTAAACAAGTATTTTTTTTAAATTATTTATTTTAACTTATTTATTTTAACTTACTTATTTTATTTATTTGTTTAATTCCGTGATTTACGCTCCATGCTTTGAACATGGTACCTCCATTCTAACAGGCTAACACACGTCCACTAGGATATCGTGTACAATTTTTTTATTCAATTATTGCACATACATATGTATGTAGGTATGTGTTCTTATTATATTTTTTAACTTACAGTGCTGTCATGCTTCGAACTTCGTACTTCTAGACTAACAGGCTGACACACTTCCACGCAGCTACAGTAACACATTCGAAAAACTTTGGAGAGAAGTTCGCAGTTAGGAATTTCAGCGGACATTCGAATTTTTTTTAGATTTGCGAACAAATATCGAACAATTTTGTTTCGAAAATTCTTCGCTTTAGTGAGCATTCGTTTTTATCGAATCTCAGGTCAAGTGGGTATACATATCGCTCATTTACTTCAATAGTGTCATAACTCAAAAAATGTGTTTTATCTTGTGTAAAAATTTCATATAAAAAGCTTGTACTATCACCTCGAGAGAGAAGAATATTTTTTCATTTCTTCATTGCGTTTTATGTAAATTGAGTACTTTAAACGCGTTTCCTACAAAACTAATGAGTTGTGACACTATTGAAGTAAATGAGCGCTATGTAGTTGTTGTATCTTTATAGTATTCGTACCTATTCGTTTTAAAATTAAGGCGTGTGTTTGCATATCAGCGGGTTTTCCATTTTTAGCTGTACGCATTCATAGTTGTTTGACGGCCAATACTCAGAGTACTCAAAACAATACTTTGTCATTCTCAAGCCTTTTGTATGCAATTTTTACACAATATTAAATATGACATAACAATTTTTTTCTATGTACATTACTTTACGTCTACACCTGATATATTTTTATCATGACAAATATCAAATTCCATATAGCAAAAACAGCTAACATAAAAAAAATAATTTTTCAGTATAAAGTTTGATTTTTGTCAAGATAAAAATATATCTGGTAGGTATAGAGTCTATACTATAGACGTAGGGTAATTAACTCTAAAAATTCATTTATTGGGATATTTCTATTTCGCAAAGAAAACAAAATTTTGGTATATGTAATTTATATACATACATATGTACATATCGATGGTCTCAGTTAGAAAGGTCCTAAATCGTGTTTTTTACGAAATTGAATTTTTCAGTGATTCCAATACATTTCATACAAGTACATCTTCTCACAAAAATATATTGCAATAGTGTAAGAAATAATGCTTTTACAAACAGTTTTCCAAAAAAATTTACATTGTGAATATTAGAGTTTCTATTATGTTTTACCTTCTCCTGTAAACTGACAATTATTTGAGTTGGGGCCTTTCTACTTGAGACCATCGATATTGTGCAGAATTTTCATTAGAAAATCTTTAACCATTTTACATCAACTTTGAATTTAAGGAAAAAATATATAATATGTATACACAATTTAATCGCATTATTCATTAAAAGGCTTTAAACTGAATCCTTATAAACAAACATCATCTTAATGCCTTTAATAATATGAAAATTATATCCAAAATGAAAAGAAGAAAAAAAGCAAAAATACAATGAACTTTATATTATTTTGAGGAACGGCAGACCAAGGAAAGCCCAAAAATATAAAAATAAAATGAGTTCATTAACTTACGAACCCTAAAGACACACAAACAAAACAAAAACTCATCCTTTGCTAACGGTATATTGTTTTTGTCCTTTCAAACAATAAAGACTACAGACACCAACCAACACACGCACACATCGAAACACGTTTATTCCCCATTAAATTTGTTATTTACAGACATATACATATGTATGTATGTACATACATCTATGCATAAGCATACATATTTACATCTATGCATGCATAAACACCTCAACACATACATACATACATATGTATGTAAAAATGTATGCAAATATTTCTTAAAAACTTTCTTCTTTCGTTAAAAGAAAGTGCAAGAAGACAAAGAAAAAAAAATTAAAAAGCTGGCAATTGCACAGGGAATTTCGTTGTCGTTTTTCTTTTTAAGAGCGATTAAAAGAACTGATAATGACACCATAAAATAAACAAAAGAAAAAAACAAATTTAATATAGCAATGAGTATTTCAACGAATTCTCCCTTAAAGGACTAAAGAGAACAAACACATACAACAAGAGAACTACTACGAAGGATAAAAAATGAGAACACTAACACACCAATATGTTGTGCGAATAAAAGGAGCAAAACAAAGTAAACATTTTAACGCATAATAAGAAAGTGTTTCGCCCTGTCTGTCGGTGGGGCGATATGAAAGCGACCGTCTGTGTCTGCCTAATTCACCGTCACAAAGGACATCAAAAGGAAAACACAAACGCATTTAATGAATTAAAAAACAAGGCAAGCCGCCATCATGCCAAAATTATAAATAAGACCTGAAAAAAAGTTTATTCCAGCCAGGCAGAGGGTATACATATAAAGAGGACAATATTCTTTCTAACCTCCCTACACATCTACATACATATATACATACATACATACATACATACATACATACATACATACATACATACGTTCGCATTTGCCACTAAACTTTGCAACGTAATGTGGGCGCCTTATGAATAAGACGAGGGTCGAGCATGCAAGCAAACATCATCCCTCATTCCATGTAGTACATAAGTACGTATATACGAGTAAATACATACATACGACTGAGGTGTGTGTGTGTGTACACATGCATGCATTCATGATGAGTAAAAACCGTTAGAAAATATTACACATGCATGTACATATGCATCTATGTATGTATGTACATACATACATAAACTTGTATATTGGTATATCGGGTCACACAACACAACAAAGAAAACCCTTAGCAACGCAGGCCCAACTGAAATCCGAACAAAAACAAACACAATGAAATGGAAATAAAAAGGACAACAAAAAATCATAATAAAAACAGCAAAAATATCCGTTTACATGTGTTTCTGATTTTGTGTATGTGTGAGTGCGTGTGTGTATGTGTGTTGGTTTTTATGTGTGTGTATGAATGTCTAGGCCTTCGACAGCGAGTGTAGGAGCAGTGCCGTCGTCTGCCTTATGGTTTTGCTTTCCTTGCTTACTTTAGCAAAATATGCATAAGGTTTGCTTATCAGACTGTATGTAACTTTACAACTTTAATAAACACAAACATATGCAAGTGTGTAGATATACATACATACATATCTATACATGTATAGTAAGTGCTGGCCAATTCTAATACATACTTTTCATTACTCAATACTTTTCATTTGTGGTACTCGACACTACTTGATAGGTTTCACGCACTATTCACCGAAATCACGTGAAAGGATGGCATTTCTATTATGTACATATGTACATTGCACATACCCTGTCGGGAATTCTTTTAACTTTAAACTAACTTTAAGCTAACTATTTCGCAACTAGTATCTACTGACTGACACTTGGATTACTTTCCAATGGAAACAACTAACATTGCGATGTCCTAGGCAGTACACTCAAAGAATTTAATTTTAATTTTCATTAATCTAATGAAAAATTCATTAAAATTCAACCGACGTCACGCTTCGTTGGATTAATGAAACCAGTTTCGTCAAAATTATTTTATTGAAAACTTCATCAAATTTATTTAACAGTGTAATTAATGCAGTGCTATAACTTCATCGAAACAATAAAATAATTTCATGAAAAGAATGAAATAACCTAAATATAAAGGGGTTTCTTAATAATTAGAAAATATTGTTGTCATAAATCCAATAAAATATTCTTACGAAACCAGAATACCAACGAAGCAATTCAAATGTAATTCTTTCACAATATTTATGAAATTTTCATTGGATTTGTGAAATTATCATTAGATTTGTGAAAAAAATTTTAATGAAGTGTAGTGAATTGTCTCACTCTGCATTACTTTTCAACTAACTTAAAGTTAATTTTTAGGGTTCCGTACACCAAAGGTGAAAATGGAACCCTATTGTTTTCGCTACGCTGTCCGTCTGGCCGTCTGTCCGTCCGTCCGTCTGTCCGTCACAGGGTATTTTCTCGAGAACCGTAAGAGCTACGGACCTGAAATTTGGACACAGTGTGTAGACCCTTGGCCGCTACAACAACAAATACATGAGAGTTGGAAATTAAAGGGTGTGCCAAAACGAGCAACGAAAAATTTTAAAATCCCATGTAATATACATACAATTGTATGTATGTATATGCACTTGAAATTTGTAAAGTTAGTGGATTTTTATACAGACTACAACAATTAACACTAAAATTTAAAAATGGGTGTACCATCAGTTAATGTAATTTCGACTATGTAATTTTGATAACTTGCTGTATCTTGGAAACCGTAAGAGCAAACTTCTTGAAATTTTCAAAACCGGTAAAACAAAAAAATCTAAAAATTATAAAATCGCCAAACCGAAAAAAAATCGCCAAAATCAAAAAAAAAATCGCCAAAACGAAAAAAAGCACCAAATTAAAAAAAAATTCTAAATCGAAAATAAATCGCGGAAAACCGGAAAAATCGCCAAAATAAAAAAATCGCCAAAATGAAAAAAATCGCCAAAATGAAAAAATCGTCAAAATTAAAAAAATCGCCAAAATGAAAAAAATTGCCAAAATGAAAAAAAAATCGCCAAAATGAAAAAATCGCCAAAATGAAAAAAATCGCCAAAAAGGAAAAAAAACGCCAAAATGAAAAAATCGCCAAAATTTAAAAAATCTCCAAAACGAGAAAAAAGCAAAAATTACCAAAAAAAAAATTATTTCAGCTGAAAAAACGTAAAAAACACTGTATTAAAAAAAATGCTCAAAGCCCAACATACGGAACCCTTCGTGCGCGAGTCAAAGTCGCACTTTACTGAATTTATTTATTTTAAATCACCTAGTAGTCAGTAAATTTAAAAAAAAATTTCTGGGGTTCGAACATGTATCATCACACGTTGTGTACTCAACGCGCTACTACCCAGCTAAGGTACCATCTAAAATAATGACAGTTTTATATTAACATTTTAATATAAAACTGAAATGAGTTTCAATTCAACTTAAGAATTAATTTTGGATCTGTTCTGGATGACATTGCAGTTAGCTTTTAGTTAGTCTAAGAAAAGTTAACTATAAGTTAATTATTTTTGTGTAGTCAACCACACATTCTCCGACAGGTTACCAACCGTATGTATGGATGGTCTCAAGTAGAAAGTCCCTAACTCGTATTTTTTACGAAATTAAGTTTTTCAGTGATTCTAATACATTTCACAAAAATACACTTCGTCAAAAAAATTTATTGCAATAGTGTCAAAAATTACGATTTTACAAGTTTCTATTATGTTTTTACCTTCTCCTTATTTGACTTAGGGACTTTCTACTCGAGACTAACGGTATGTAATACTACACCAATCTTAATCTTGTCCTATATAATCGAATATCTTACCTGATGTAGATATTTTTAAAACAAATTTAAATACAGGGTAAACTTTTTTCGGTTTTGGCGAACTTTTTAGTCCTGGCGCTTATGTTTCGTAATGTCTGTTTTTGGCAATTTGTTAGTTTTAACGTTTTTGAAAATTTTAAAAGTTTGCCTCTTGCGGTTTCCAAAGTACAGCAAGTTGTGAAAATTACATATCGTCACCTTAAATACAAACGGACGTAAGTAACTACACTTTTATATTTTTTTTACAGAAGAAACAAAAAACGTTTCAAATCAATAATAATAAAGTGTTCTTGGTAGTTTTCTTCGAAATTTACTTGTAGTACGGATACTTATACGTTTTTAACCATTTATTTCCTTTTTATGTATGTATACATATATATATATAAGCTTTTATGTTAGTTACGTTCTTTGCATTAAAAAATAGATGCATTCGTAATTACGTCCATTTGAATTTGTTTAATAAAGTCGTCATTTTTGATCGCAGTGGTCTAAATATTTGCGTGAACATGTAGTTTGATAAAATGAACCATAATCAATCAAAAACTCGATTTCGAAATTTTGTGTAGTTACGTCCGTTTGCATTTGACGATATGTATGTATGTAATAGAAATCACATTAACTGATTTTAATGTTAATTGTTGTAGTCTGCATAAAAATAAACTAACTTAGCAAATTTCAAGTGTCCAAATATAAATGTATATACATATATTACATTCACCCTTATCGTGTTTGGCGTACTTTGTCTTCTACTACGTCGCGACGTTTTTGTAATAGATGAAGGAACACTGTGACAATTTTTCTTTAGTCTAGGACGAAACTGTCGTAGTCGGAGTCTAAATACGCCAACCACCATAAAAGTAATCAGGATTTCATAATTTTTCGTTGCTCGCTTTAAAACACCCTTTAATTTTTAACTGTCATATATTTGTTGTTGTAGCGGCCAAAGTTTTACAAATTCTGTGAAAATTTCAGGCCTACTGAGGTAGAAAAAAAAAATAATGGTGTCCGGATAACAGAGTCCATTGTTATAAAAACTTGACTTTCCGGATTATCACGCTGTCCGGACTTGCAGATGTCCGAAATATCGAAATGATATATACTGTATTTTACAAAATTTACGACAGCTAAATTTTGTTTCCCCGTGTAATCAGTATGTAAATAAATAACTCCTATATAAGTGTTTAAAATAAAAAAAACTATTATTTAGCCAATATTCATGGGATGCCGATATAGTAAATTCGACCGGGGACAGCAAAAAAAAAAAAAAATTAAAAATGTATATATGTACGTATATCGACATTATGAAAGTTTACGCCTTAGCCTTATTTAAAGGGATTTTGAAGTCCACCCCCTTTTTGCTCATTGTTATGTTGAATAACTAGAGGTAGGAAACCATGTAATCCTGGCCAGGATTTTCAATTTTATCGAACAAACAGGCATACAATTCACATACATACCATACCTGGCTTTTTACACGTACAAAACAGATAAGTGTATGTATTTACATTCGTTCGAACTTCGATATGTATCATATGTATACATATGTTTGTATATAACTACTTATATAAATGTACATACATACATATCGATGGCTTAATATAAAAAGGGCCTAACTCAATTTTTTTCGAAATCGCGTTTTTAATGTTTTGTGGGCGACAACGTATAATTGCATCCTCTTTGAAGATCTTAGTACGTTACAGTTCAAAATCAAGGACTTATGTCAACTTAAAAAACTATTTCTGCATGTAAATGCTTTGATTTTTCTTCAGTTTTTCGCTTCTCCTGTAAAATATCGAAAATTCGAGTTAGGCCTTTTTTATATTAAGCCATCGATATGTATGTATGTATATATTTTTTATATCAAATGAGAATAGAGAAACAAATACCAACGACAAAAACAACAAAAGGAGGATATGCATATTTGCTATTCACTTTTAATGGAAATATTAAATTTGAGTTTGTTTTTTATACAAAACAGTTAATATTGCAAACGTATGCGTGACCGTGTTTTCTTTTTCTTTTAATTTTTTTTTGCCTCTAATACATATCGTCAGCTGAAATGCAAAACCACGTAACTAACAAAAAATTCAAAATCGCATTTTTAATTAATTATTGGGTATTACATCGAAAAACATGTCCCTACAAATTTTCAGCTTAATAAAAAATTAAAATAAAGAAACTTTACTTTAGACACTTGAATAATATTGTTTAGCTTTTTTTCACTCTTCTATTACATTTCAAAAAGTGCATTTAAGTAATTTTGCATTTCAGCTAACGATATGCATATGTAAATGTATGCGTGTGCCTTGTGTTATGTGTAGACTTATAAATCGTTGGCTTAGAGTGCAAACCTGCTAAATCCACTTTTTATAATATTTTACATTTTAATGGCGTCCGAAGAAGAAATAGACGCCGGATCGACTGGCATCAACATTTTCTTTAATTTGAAACTTTACATGTCGGAAAAAACTTTATCCATTCGGCTAGTTTCCTAAGATACATACATATGTATACGATCTGATTACACTATTTTGTCTCTCCTGTAAAATTTGTGTGAAGTGAGTTAGCAGTTTTACACTCTAAGCCCACGAAATGTATTTAGGGGTTTTTAGTAGTTTGTATGTACATGTCCTTTTAGTATTATTATTTTGGCGTAGTTTCCATAACACAAACGCAATGTATCTAGAAAATTGATGTGAAAAGCACTATTTTTTTTGAGCAATTTCTATTAAAATTTTGTAGGCAAGGTGAGTGTTTTGTACTGTGGAAACTATTCCTTTGTTTGTAGTTTCTGGTTATGTAGTTGTTTTACAATGAAGTACATACAGTACTGTGCAAAACAAAGGCAACAAAATCCCTATTTACCTCAAAATTGCAATATCTTAGACATACATCATTATATGTATGTATATATGGGCAATTCCACAGTATATCTTGTACGTTGACCAATCAATTAAGCTTATATTTCAGAAAAAATTAAAATTTTTCTTTATTTCTTTATGTACTTTTGAGGAGCGTAAGTAGCTCTACTTTTGGTAAAATATAAGGAAAAATCAAACAGCATTGATCTGAAAAACAAGTTTAATTGATTGGTCAACGTACGTGACATCGTACGTGACATTCTGTGGAATTGCCCATATGTAATTATATGAAGCAGTTCTTGTTACGTACTTTTGGAAGGCAATCATGCTAGATAACGAATTCACAATTCCGTTCTTCCATATTTATATTTAGTAAAAAATAGAACAACGAATAAACGAACAAACTCATAAATTGGGATTGTGTAAAACAATATACTCCTCTTAGACACGGAAAGTTTACTTTGCAAAGTCTTAATTCAGCTGGGAGAAGGACAGAAAGAGATAGTATTCCTCCCTCTGTTTTTCACACAGCTGGATCAAGACTTTACAAAGTAAAATTTCCGTATCTAAAAGGGATAATATTAAAAAAAAACCTGATATAGCGCCAACAAGCTTAATGGTGTCTAGTAGTTGCTAAATTACGAAAAAATATAAACCTGATCTGATGAATTATTATTGTCTTTGAAAATGTTCATAAACTCCATCAGCCAGGGTTGTATTTTCTCAAAAGTAGAACGATTGTGTAGGATAGTGAATCACGGCCTTAAATGTTGTTGTTGTTTAAGTTTCGTATATTAAGGATCTTGTTTTTTTAAACGCAACGCTAAGCGTTGACAAATTTTACCCCTTTTACACATGAAAAGTTCATTAACTATGCAAAGTCATAATTCAGCTGGGAGAAAGACAGAAAGACAAAGTATTCCTTTCTCTTTCTTTCATCCAGCTAAATTAAGACAAAGTAAACTTTGCGCGTCTAAAAGGTGTATTTTTTCCACATAAAATTTGTCAACGTTTAACTTAACAAAAAAATTTGGGGATCTAAAAGCGTAAATATATCTATAGTTTGCTGATGTTTATGTCGATAGTGTGATGCGTCTTAGGACAAGACAATTTTCTCATATTATTGTTGCATATCCTTCGCGAACGGGTAGTCATCTTGTCGCGATGCGAAGGCTTAAGTGCAAGGAAGTTTAGAGCCGAGCTGACGTTAGTAATGTTAGTTACTACCGGTAGGGTCACCCATGTCAGAGGGGTCTAAACTGAGCACGAAACTAAGAACTACCCACTCCCGTCTGTTAGCTTCTGCTTTCCATTGGTGGCGGCTAACAGACTTATACTTTCGTAGACAATGATCTACAAACATAAATACACCAGCATCTCATGAGTGGCTGGTGGTCTGCATCTGCCTCCGGTAGAGCCGCAGTTTCCTTATTTTAAAACTTCAAATTTATGTCCAAAATGTACGCCCTGTATATGAGGTACAAAGCTTTGTAATCTTCGAAGGCCCTAGTAATGCAGCCGCCGTTTCAGGCTGGTCTTGGTAAGGCCATAGAATGGATAAAAATCAAAAACCACATTAAAGCTTTTGTTCTATTTGATTTTAGCTATAGAAGATGAGGTTGATGAGCTGATAAATGACCCATGATGATGGAGAAGAAACACCCAAAATCGACCACAAAGAGAGCGATTGAAGATCAAATGCCATTGCAAAGCCACACAATATAGGGAAGCTCAGATACCAACCAATGAGGTAATTCACTTTTTAATTTTATGGTTTCTAGGGTTTCAGAAAACGTGAAGAATGCAGGAAACGGTTTAATGATCAGCAAACATAAATTCACCAGCGTCTCATGAGTGTCTGGTGAAATGAATATGCGCGTACAGTGGAGCTGCAGTTTCGTTCTTTTAAAACTTCAAATGGCTGGTAGTCTCTATGTTATAGAAAAGCAATCATAGAATTATGTTTTATATTGTTTGATAGATGGAAAAATATTTTTTCATTCTCTTGTTGACTATTCATAGTGTAACTTGTCTCTACATTTTAGTTTAACAAACTTTTTCAATAAACCAACAAACTTATAATAGGTTATGGGCGATCTTAAAGATAGTGTTGGTATACCGCAATTTAATGGTCGCGGTTACGATGAGTGGCAATTTCGTGTAAAAATTCATTTTGAAAATTTGAATTTGGTGGAAGTTTTAATGGGAAGAAGAATGACAGAAGAGCAAGAGACAAACTGGTTTCATTCGTGAGTAATGACTGTTTGGGATACATTCGTGAAAAGCAAACTGCAAAAGAAATGTGGGAAAGCCTCCAGAATGTATTCGCAAAGAAGTCCCTTGTTAATGAAGTGCTGGCAAGGAAGCAAATATTGAATCTGCAAATGAACGAAGGTCAAACAGTAATGGAACATTTGATGAAACTTGAAAATTTGGTACGGAATCTGAAGATGGCCGGTGCTAATATAGATGAAAGTGATATCGTTACGCAACTATTTATGACTTTGCCTGATAGACTCGATCCATTAGTTACTACCTTGCAAAATGTAGAAGAATCTAAATTGAGTTACAATATGGTAAAGGAACGTTTGCTACTTGAAGAAACCAAGATTTCAAATCGTGTTGAAGAAGAAGGATCTACAAAAACAGCTTTTGCAGGAAAGAAAAATTTTAAGAAAACATTTTCAGGCCGTTGCTTTAAGTGCCATAAAATTGGGCATAGAGCTCACGAATGCCGTCAGGGTGAAGCACGTAGTGCAAAAGGTGTTAAACAAACAGACTCTATTTGTTTTATGGCTGATACTAGTATATCAAGTACTGGTAAGTCATCTTTGAAATTTAAATTAGATTCTGGAGCAAGTGACCATTTGGTAAATGAAAAATAGTATTTTGATAAAATTAATAATTTGCCAAATCCAATTGAAATTAAAGTTGCTAAAGATTACCAATCCCTAATTGCAAACCAAGTTGGCGTTATCGTTGGAAAAAGCAACAAAGATGTTGATATAACACTACAAAATGTATTATTCGTTCCAGAGCTAAGAGATAATTTACTCTCCGTCAAGAAAATGACTACAGCTGGTATAGAAGTGCGATTCTGTAAAAACAAAGCTTTTATTTTAAAAGAAAATAAACTGATCGCAACTGGTTATTTACAAGGCAACTTATATGAAGTTAGCTTGAACGTTAAGCAAACTGTAGCAAGTTTCACAAATGTTGAGAAGAATCAGTTATGGCATAAGCGTTACGGCCACATCAATCAGTGTTCATTTAGTGAATTGGTTAACAAGAATATGGTTTGTGGTATCAATATTAAACCAATAAAGATAGACTTCTGCGATAAGTCCCGCGTTAAATCTACGAGGCCACTGGAGAGAATTCATTCTGATTTATGTGGTCCGATAGATACTGTGACTTGGGATGGTTCGAGATACTTTGTGTCTTTTATTGATGATTGTACGCACTTCCCAATGAAATATATGTACAATTAAAAAGAAATCTGACGTGTTTAAGAATTTCATTGAATATGAGGCGATGGTTACAGCTAAATTTGGAACATCAATTCCTAAACTCACCATAGATCAAGGTCGCGAATATGGATCAAATGAACAAAAGCATTGGTACAAACAGAAAGGAATTCAAGTTGAAGAATCCATAGCTTATTCTCCACAACAAAATGGTGTTGCTGAGCGATTCAATAGAACGCTAGTGGAGAAGGTAAGAACAATGCTATTTCAATCAAGTGTATGCCTAAATATGTATATGTGGAATGAAGCGGCTTTGACTGGCGTTTATCTAATAAACCGAAGTCCAACAAAAGCACTAGCGCAAGATGTTACTCCTGCAGAGATGTGGTTCGGGCATAAGCCAAATATATGTAAGTTCTCTTAAAATATTTGGTTGTAAAGCTTATGCTTGGGTACCGAAACAAAAACGCCAAAAACTCGATGCTAAGAGCAAAAAATTAGTTATGATCGGTTATGTTCCCAATGGTTACAAATTATGGGACAGAAAGGTCAAGAAGATAGTAACTTCAAGGGATGCAAAGTTTGATGATACGAAATTTCCTTATGCAGATGGGCAAACAAACGCAACGTCTTTAATAATAAGAAGTAAAATGCAAGAAGGGGATGAAGATCATAATGTGCCTGTTGTTCTTAATGATGACGATAGTCCTATTGAAATACCTGAAAATATATCTGAAACAGATATATTAACTTCCTAAGAAGATGTAAGCCATGATGGTGGTAATGAAACCAGCGATGCCAATAATGACAATTATGATGTATAGCGCCAATTGGTCAATTGGAAGTAGCGAAGAACATTTTCCCAGAAGAAGCCAAAGAGAGCGAAAACCTCCAGGTAAATTTCTTGGATTTAGTTTTGGTATTTCATATGCAGTGAAGATCTTAATTTTGTGGATGTTCCTTGTCAATTCTCTGATATTGCTACTCGTCATGATGCATCTGAATGGTACAAAGCTATTAAAGAGGAATAGCAGTCAATGGAATCACACCATGTTTGGAAAATTGTCAAACGCCCAGAAAATACCAAATTACTGAAATCAAGATGGATTTTTAAAATCAAAAGTGATGAAAATGGTATTCCAATGCGCTATAAAGCCCGGTTGGTAGTAAAAGGTTTCCTCCAACGAAAAGGAATCGACTATAAAGAAACGTATGCACCTGTGGCTAAATTGACTACTGTTCGGGTGATACTAGCTATAGCTGTTAAAAAAAAATTAAGTCTATTTCAAGTTGATGTTAAAATAGCATTTTTAAATGGAAAACTTCAAGAAGAAATTTATATGGAAGTGCCAGATGGGGTCGAAACGAAAAATGGTATGGTTTGTCATCTTCAAAAATCCCTTTACGGATTAAAACAAACTCCATAGTGTTGGAACGATACTCTTAATCAATACCTTATAGCTTTTGGATTTACCAGATCGAAGCATGATTATTGCTTGTATATGAAATTTGAACATTCTGATATGTTATTTGTAATTATGTATGTGGATGATTTGTGAATTGCAAGTAGTAGTGCAAAACTAATTGAACGTTTGAAAAATCATCTATCGGAAAAATTTGAATTATCTGATTATGGAATACTTAAACATTTCTTAGGAATGAAATTTGAAAAAGATGATGAAAATATAATTATATCACAAGAAGCAAGTATCACTAAAGTTTTGGACAAATTTTGTATGATGGACTGTAACTCAGTGAAGACACCTATGGATAAAGGTCTGAAATTATCTATCTATAAACCTAAAGCAACATTCCATTGAAAAACCATATAAAGAATTGCTTGGTAGTTTAATGTACATATATAATGCTGCGTGTGAGACCTGCCATCTGTTTTTCAGTAGGATACCTTGGTCGTTTCCAGCAGTACCCATCAGATAGGCATTGGTAGGTAAGCTTTGAAAAGAGTATTAAGATATCTTAAAGGAAATGTAAAGAAAAAGCTGAAATACTCGTGTAATGGTAATAATTCAAAAGCTTTAGTTGGTTATGCTGATGCAGATTGGGTTAGTGATGAAGTCGATAGAAAGTCAGTAAGCGGTTATGTTTTCAAAGTTTATGGTTGTACGGTTTCCTGGGCAAGTAGAAAACAACAAACTGTTTCAACATCTTCAAGTGAAGCATAATACGTTGCTTTGAGCACAGCTGTGTCAGAAGCTAATTGGTTACGTGGATTACTTCAAGATTTGAGAGAAATTGAAAATGAGGCTATCACTATATATGAAGATAACAATGGATGTATTTGTATGGCATCAAATATGGGGTGTAAGAAATCTAAACACATAGATATTAAGCATCATTTCATACGGGATTACATAGAAAAAGAAGTTATTAACGTGCAACCTATCGGGACTGTGGATCAACTAGCTGATATATTTACAAAGTCCATGGATAAAAGCAGATTTATTAAACTTTGTGCTAGTTTAGGATTGCATGATTGAGAAGGGGTGTTATAGAAAAGCAATCATAGAATTATGTTTTATATTGTTTGATATATGGAAAAATATTTTTTCATTCTGTTGTTGACTATTCATAGTGTAACTTGTCTCTATATTTTTGCTTAATAAACTTTTTCAATAAACCAACAAACTTATAATACTCTATATGCGTACAGTGGATCCGCAGTTTCCTTCTTTAAAAAACTTTAAATTTCTGTCAAAAATTTACGTCGTGTGTATGAGTTAAAAAGCTATGTTATCTTCGAAGGACTAGTAATGCAGCATCCGTTTCAGGCTGTTCCTGGTAAGGCCAGAGCATGGATAAAAATTAAAAACCACATTAAAGCTTTCGTTCTGTTTGATTTTAGCAACAGATGATGAGGCTGATGAGCTGATAAATGGCTCATGATGATGGAGAAGAAACACCCAAAATCGACTACAAAGAGAGCAATAGAAGAGCAAATGCCATTGCAAAGCCACATAATATAGGGAAGCTCAGATACCAACCAAATGAACGAAGGTCAAACAGTAATGGAACATTTAATGAAATTTGAAAATTTGGTACGGAATCTGAAGATGGCCGGTGTTAATATAGACTAAAGTGATATCCTTACACAGCTATTTATGACGTTGCCTGATAAATTCGATCCATTAGTTACTGCCTTGCAAAATATAGAAGAATTTAAATTGAGTTACAATATGGTAAAGGAACGCTTGCTACTTGAAGAAACCAAGATTTCAAATCGTGTTGAAGAAGAAGGATCTACAAAAACAGCTCTTTCAAGTTTCAATGAGGTAATTCACTTTTTAACTTTATAGTTTTTAGGGTTTCAGAAAACGCAAAGAATGCAGGAAACGATTTAGTGATCTACAAACATAAATTCACAAGCGTCTCATGAGTGCCTGGTGAAATGTATATGCGTGCAGTGGAGCCGCAGTTTCCTTCTTTTAAAACTTAAAAACTTCAAAGTTCTGTCAAAAATGTACGCCGTGTGTATGAGGTAAAAAGCTTTGTAGTCTTCGAAGGCCTAGTAATGCAGCCGCCATTTCAGGCTGGTCCTGGTAAGGCTAGAGCGTGGATAAAAGTCAAGAACAACCTTAAAGTTTTCGTTCTGTTTGATTTTAGCAACAGATGATGAGGCTGATGAGCTGATAAATAAAGCATGATGATGGATCACAAAGAGATGCCTTCGCAAACCACGCAATACAAGGAAGCTCAACCAAGAGTACTCGTAGTTTCGAAAGTTTCAGAAAACGCAAAGAATGCAAGAAACTATTTAATGATATACAAACATAAATCCGCTAGCTTAATGAGTGGCTGGTGATCTGCATCTGTGTCAAGTGGAGCGGCCCTGTGTATGAAGTAAATGGATTTATAATCTTCATAGATAATGCAAATGCACGCTCCAGCTTTCAGGTTGGTCTAGGTAAGGCCGGAACGACAGTAATGGCCAAAAACAATCTTATAACGTTTTTTTTCTGTCCGATTTTAGTGATAAAAGATACTTTGTACTATTGCCGTAAAAAGTAAAAGGACGCTTGAGGAGCTGCTACATGGCACATGATTGTGGAGAAGAATCACTCTACTTCGTCATAGAGGACGATGTGCATATAATCTGGTAAAACCCAGACATCAACCAAACGGTGAGTCACTTTTTAATTTTATAGTTAGTAAGAAATTAACAGTGGTTGATAGGGGTAATGAACTCACCTTTATTCTCACTAACAGGCATTTTATATCGATCGAAATTTTATAATATATCAGTATGAATAAGAGGAGGAAACTAATGAACTGTAACTTGCCTCAGATATAGGCATTTATACAGGATTCATTATTTTAAATAAATAAACTGGTAAGCTGGAGGAAAAGACAGCACAGATATTTAGGACGAATTTTTATTTTAACTACCTATTACCTTATCCAAGTGAGCTGTCCTCAGAGCGACTGTAAATTTAGTCCTATCTAACCTTTTATTGTATACGCTGTACATATGTATGAATATTCTGAAATAGTTTACCTTCCATATATTTTTGTAGTTTGTTGATTTTCTTTTGAACAATACTGTATATACACACACACTGAAATAAACCGGCTTATACATTTTATCGAAGTACTCTTTAAACTTTTCTAATGTTTTGTTTTAATATTTTGTGTCTGCCTGTTTACTTCACGTATTTTTGCTTTATCTTAATTGATTTTAAATAATAATGTGATTTGCAAAGGATATGCAATTACTTATGTATGTACATGTATATGTACATATGCATGCATATCGCTATAAAAAATGAGATTTTTATCTATCTATGTATATGGATATAATAAATGGATGGATATAATATTTTGATATCCGAATTTTAGTCAATGAGAAGGTCTGGATATCAAAATTAGTCTTTGAACATATACAGTATGCAAGGTTCGTATTCGAACACCTTCAATAAAAAAACCCACTGCCTTGTAATAAATTAAAATACTTATTTCTTGCAAGACTTTATTTATAGAGATTGAGCTTTCGAAATCTCATGAAATTTTCTTACGAACAAGCCGAAACATAATCACTTTTGTCAAGTTTCTTAGAAGACTCAATAAAATTTTACCATAA
This sequence comes from Tachina lurida, assembly GCA_944452675.1. Classification (NCBI taxonomy): domain Eukaryota; kingdom Metazoa; phylum Arthropoda; class Insecta; order Diptera; family Tachinidae; genus Tachina; species Tachina lurida. The sequence goes on from OX101755.1 coordinate 116,004,361, forward strand.
TGTTTAAAAAAATATATAAAATATGAAAAGAATAGTTTCTCATTAAAAACGGGAAGCTCGCTTTTAATTTTAGATTTTAGACATTTTTGACAACCGCTTGGCCGAGAAAAAATTGGCCCACTCTAATGTATACATACATACATATATCTATGTATGTATGGAGTCTTTACTACAGTAGAGTCGTAACTTAAAAAAACTTGTTTTGAGGAAAATTTTTCTTACTTTTTTATTGATTCTATTTCACTCCTTTTCTATCAGAAAATCTGCTGCTTGTAAGAATTACTCATTAAAGAGAAGGGCCCTAAGGCATTTTCAACATGTTTTAACTAACTTCAAAAAGCTGAAAGTTCTCAATTACATACATATGTATATGTACATATATCGTTAGCTGAAATGCAATCACGTAACCGCGTAACTACACTATTTTAAATTTTATAGGAGAAAAAAAAACTGAGTGACTCAAGTAACATTTCCTTATTTTCATGTTTAAAACGGCTGATGGTTATGATAAAGGTTTGGAAATTTCTACCAGAGTGCGGAGAGTGCTCGAATTAAACTCGCTCGCAAACGAATTCAATTCGAGCGAGTTTTATTTTTTGTATTGAAAAGAGCTACTCTTGTCTGCTCGCGAGTTAAAATAATAAAACTCCCGAGCGCATTTAATTCTTGAGAATCGAAAATAGGACTCGCGAGAAGAATTCAAATTTTAAGAGTCAAAAATAGAAATCGACTCGCGAGTCGAGTTAAAAAGAATTATTCGCGAGTTTTATTAATTTTGTTTGCTCAAATTCTGTTTTCTATAGGTCGCAATGTTGAACTTATATTTTATTACTGAGAGGTAAGCATTTGCATAACTTTTCATGAAGCAGAAACCTTAAAACATTTGAAAAATACCTCATGACATGAAAGTAAGAACATATATTTTTATATATGTGTATGCATTTTTAAGTACTAAACTTTTCAAATTCGCATATAAATACATATATTTTTCGAATAAACAAAAAAAATTTTTTTGTAATAACTACTCGCTTTGAATTCGTTTATGCTCGTTTTGCACTCTTTTAAAATTTGTGCTTACGAGTTTTAAAATAAAACTCCCGAGTACAAATTTTAAGGCGAGTAATTTAATGCTTACGTGTCGAGCACAAAAGGAGTACGAGTCTTATAAAATTTAAAATTAGAACTCGTGAGCACACATTTTAAAACGAGCGAGTTAATAAAAATTGTTCTCGCGAGCAGAATTTTTCCCTACCCTGATTGCTACATATATAATACACAATAATTAATTATAAATGCGATGGTCTTGCATTTCAGCAAACGATATTTATTCCAAAGCAATGATAATTACAGCTGAAATTACTTAAAGAAAAGGATTATAAATAGAGATTAACTTGTTTTTTATTAATACATATAAAAATGTTTTTAATCGAATATTTTCAGTGATAGTTTTTCTGAAAATAACTTTACAAAGTCCCGGTCCATACTTGCAATTTTTGTTGCAATAATTCTGGAATATGTGGGAGAGTTTTGAAATGGAAATACATATATGTATACACTTTGTATTCCTATCTCGCTCTTATACATTAAAAAATAAAAAGTTGTTGCAACAAAAATTGCAAGTCTGGACCCTCACAAACTTACAAAAAAAAAAATTAGCTTAAAAATTTAAAATCGAATCTATTTTTTTTTTCAATTATCAATTATAAAGAAAAATTGGCACTTATTTATTTAATTTCACATTATCTGATCCGTTAGATAAGCTACACACATACAACAATTTTAGTTGCTCAACTTTTTAAAAATTTCTTCTGAAATTTCTTTTACGTTCACACACGAAAATATTTTCCACTAATTATCGTATTTTCTTTAGCTTAATCTTTTTAAAATTTTCATATACATATGTATGTATTTATGGTATGCCTGATTGTATGTAATTATATATGAAATCGAAACATTTCTGGTATATAATACGCGGATCAATAAGTCCGTGAGTTTTCGAACTTCCCTTGTAGTTATATGAAATGCTACACTGTTCCCATCAAGTACCACCTGTTAATAGACTACTGTCAAATTTTGAGCAAGTGTCGTCATTTACTTTGCATTTAACAGCTGTTCAAAACATACAACCTCGTGTATTTTTCTAAAAATGGAAAAAAGTGAATTTTTTAAATATTTCTTAAAATCTTAAATTTATTTTCCAATACTAATTTAAAAAAAATATAACACCGACATATTTGCGCAAAAAAACGAATGATGAATGAGTTGAGGAACTCAAATTGCAGTGTGTAAACCGCAGTCGTCCAAAGTGGCATCAGAGTGCCGAACTTCAATCCGTTTCTTATACAAACTAATACATATACACGAATATAATTCTCTAAGTGGCCAGCACTGGTGTAAACTCACCAGTGTTACCAAAATATATATTCAAAATTACACCACGTAGGGGCCAAAATTACCCGATTTCAACGGAATTACACCCAATATTAAAATAAATATTTGACACATTTTAAAAGGCTTGTTTAAGGTCTACTTATTTGTTCAAAATTTGACAGTAGTCTATTAATATGTGGTACTTGATGGGAACACAGTTGCTTTGCATAATTAAAGAGAAATATACAAAAAATGTTACTGGAACTTAAATTTTTATTACTATTGCTTAGGAGAGATTTAAAATTATTATTTCTTTAAATAATAAAATTGCAGCAACGGTATCAGATGATAATTTATTATATTTTATTATATTATATATATATATTTATTACATAAAACAAAAGAACTTCAAATTACCCGTGAACTACACCTAAGAGCAATTACCCATGCGCAATACATGCACATAAAAATTACACCTGATTCGGGTAAATCCCGCGATTCGGCAACACTGAAACTCACCCAGTCTTACTAATGCAATCTTTCCCGTTATAATTTTCTCAATATTTTCTGAATATTTCGGCCGTAAACGATATTTTTATCATAAGAACTTTACACTTTTTGGGATTATCAGTTTTTAATTCGATGAATAATTTTTCTTGTTCAGGCTTTCTAGTTCAGTATTTTCAATTAAATTTTTTATTTGAAATTAAATTGTTTTATTTTTTTATTAATTCCTTTAATCATATTATAATTATAAAGATGTATTGCCGACGGCTTTTCAAAATACGATCAGTTCGCAAATATTTTTTTTTTTTTTTTGAAACAAATGTAGTTCTAACATTTGAGCGGAAACAATTTGTCGAAATAAATATAAAATGAAAAGAAAAAAAGAAAACACTCATACACAAAAACACGCTCAGTAGAGGAAACAACAGCAACAACTCTAACAAGCAGTGTGGCCAATGTACTTTATTTTTTTTTGTATTGGCGGGAATAAAACCATAAATATCGTCAAATATCCACACAGACAAAAATTAAACTTGGTTATGATGAATATGGACCAATGATTTTGTTTCTATTATTTTATAATGAAAAAATTAAGTTCAAGCAAAATAATTTACTAAATCACATAAAATAGTTGTCTAAAAATGTTTTTCCAAGATCGGTAAAGGAATTTATAAATTCGGAAACAAATTTTACTAAGAAGAGATAAATGAAATTTGTTTTTTTTTGTAAAAACAACACATTTACTGAACACTTTTTGTTGTTGCTCTTTTTACGGTAAATAAGAAAATAAAACATTTAATTATTACACTTTAAATTTGCATATTACAAACAGTCAAGTTGCCTAGAAGATATTTACATACCTACTAAAAAATAATTTAGTGCTTTTCATATAAATTTTCTAGACAAGCTGATTGCATGTAATGTAGAAACAATTTCAAAAAACATTTCGAGCCTTATTTTCAATTTTATCGTAAGCGACAAAAATTAAATGTTTCAGGAGATGGTTTTTTTAGGGTTTCGTACACGAAAGGTGAAAAGGAACCCTATTGTTTTCGCTACGCTGTCCGCCTGTCCGTCCGTCTGTCACAGGGTATTTTCTCGAGAACCGTAAGAGCTACGGATCTGAAATTTGGATACAGTGAGTAGACCTTTGGCTGCTACAACAACAAATACATGAGAGTTGGAAATTAAAGGGTGTTCCAAAACGAGCAACGAAAAATGTTCAAATCCCATGTAATATACATACAATTGTATATACAGTTGAAATTTGTAAGGATAGTGTATTTTTATACAGACTACAACAATTAACACTAAAATTTGAAAAATTTAAATTAAAGGGTGTGCCATCAGTTAATGCAATTTTGACTATGTAATTTTGACAACTTGCTGTATCTTGGAAACGGTAAGAGCTAAACTCTTGAAATCTTAAAATCGTCAAACCAAAAAAATCGTCAAAAACAAAAAAAAAATCGCCAAAAAACCTTGAAATCGCCAAAATGAAAAAAATCGCCAAAATTAAACAAAATCGCCAAAATGAAAAAAACTCGCCAAAATGAAAAAAATTGCCAAAATGAAAAAAAAATCGCAAAAATAGAAAAAACGCCAAAAACTGAAAAAATCGCCAAAACGAGAAAAAAATCGAAAAAAACAAAAAAAAAAAAATCATTTCAGCTGAAAAAACGTCTAAAATGCACATATTTAAACAAATTTTATTCTAAAGAAAAGTTTTCAATTTACATACAACTAAATAGAGATAAAAAAATATATTTTTTTTTCAAAAGGTGCGTGGACAAGCCTTTTACATTATATTTTTACACAAGATTAAATATGACATAACGATTGTTTCACTATTTTTGGCTTTAATAGCAGGCAATTTTCTCTTGAAATCATCAAAATTATAATTTCTATTAAAATTGGTAGGTTCGTGTAATTGTACAATCGTTCTACAATTCTGCAACAATTTAAGCGAACAAATTGTCCAAAAAACAGTTTAGCATTAATAAGTTGTCAAAAATATTTTTTGAAATTTGCATTTTTGAAAAAATATCACACAAAATCGTGCATTTGTGCCAAAATATGAGACAAAAATATGCATTTATGACCAAATTATGCAAAAATATGAATTTTCAGCAAAATATGCAAAAATATGCTCTAACAATCAGGGTTAAGGGAAAAAACATGCATTTGCATGAAACCCCTGTCCCTGATTATAACAAAAGTTAAATTTTTTTCGAATATTCGAATAATTATTGTTCATATGACAATACGATTATTAAGAAGTTCAGCGGTAAATCGCCATATATGACAACACCGTTCACACATAAGAACTTGCAACTAAAAATTTCAATGCGAACCAACAAGAGTGATTAATTAAATGATGTTCAAAATATATACATATTTACTTTTTTATGTACATACATAAATACATTAATGTATACATATGTAGAAACTCATGTACATACATGTATATAAATAAAAATAAACCTACACGTTCACATAGAATTTTTGTGCGAATTTGCACTCCTCTTTCACATGATGTGAACTTAAATATATTTCGCATAAGTGTGTTTTATTTATTTTTATTAGATCTTCATTTTGGCAAGAATAAAATAAAATAAAAAAAATAAAATATTTGATATTTCACTCATCACTCACATTTAAGTTACTCGCACTATATATTTCTCAGATTAATGCTCTCCCCTGGCTCTCTGCCCTCCTCTTTATGACATTTCAAACCCCATGGAGGCTCCCTTTTCTAGAGAAAACAGGTGTCTGTTTGTATGTGTGTCTTTAGTTTTTTTTTTTTTTTTTTTTGGTACTGTAATTATAGTCTTTTTCTTGCGAATATTTGCGTGTGAGCGAGAATTTGCCAAATTTTAATTGAGAATTGGCAATTTTGCAGTTTTGAGTGTTTGCTTAGCTTTTTATTTAAATTTCATGTGAGTGTTGTTTTTGGGGCACATTTTGTTTGAGGTGATGTCATTATTGAGCATACAAATATATTATTTTTCTCGATAGGTTCTTAAAAATTTTTAAAGAGAAGCTTGCAAAAACATGTTTGCGAATTTTTTTTGCAAGTTTCTCTTTAAAAACATTTAAGAGTAAAAAATGTTTAGGTTCATTGTGTATAAACATTGACTTCCATCATGTTTTTTTGTAATTATATACATACATTATTCATACATGTAATGCGAATAAACTGACAAATGTAAGCGTGTTCATACTATATACAAATTGTTTTTATAGGTAATACATTTTTGTATAGTAAATTAAGAATATTATGTGTGATGTCTGCTTTTGGCCAATTAAAAATTTTCCCATTAATATTTAACCATGATATTTTGTGTTATCAATCATGTTCACCAGCTGATTGCTTTCAAGTAAAGGAAGTAAATCAAAAGCTTCCTCAAATAGCATTAGACCAAATAAATATTCGGATTTGAATAATATCCGGTAGGCAAATAGCTCTAAACCTTCTATTAACACCTTGTGTTTAGAAAAGTGGCCAGCTTCACGCTCTTATTAATTCAGCACAATTAGCTTCACGCTCTTATTAATTCAGCACAATTTCACAACAAAACTGGGCACTGCCACTCCCATAAAAAATTACCAGTATTTTTAGTACATACACTAAGGGAAAAATCGTATTAAAATCAGATCGATTTCAGATCGCATTTAAGATTGTAATCTTGAAAAAAATCTAATTTTAAGATCAGATTCAAGATTTTGTTATTAATAAAAAATTTAAGTATACGATCCCAAAATGATGATTCCGTTCTTTATTTAAAGAATGCGTTCTTAAAGTTTAAGACCACGTTCTTAAATTGAAGATTACGATCTTAAAATTAAGATTACGTTCTTGATTTTTAGAATTCATTCTAAACATTAAGCATTTTATGTTTAAATTTGAGAACGTCAATCTAACTGACCAAATTTCAAAATTAAAATCTGAAATTTTCTGCAATCTAAATTCAAGAATTTAGATTTTAAAATTAAGATCGTCATTTTTCTCTTAGTGTACTTCTACTCCAGCAAGTTGAATGAAACTTTGCGCATATACTGGATCCTAGATATAATTGAATGCAGAAAAACTCATCTTGCAATTGAATACTACATCAAAATTACTGCAAATTTAATCAATAAATGTTTTATTTTGCATATTGATGAAAATTTGACATCACATGGGATGCCAACATAAGAAAACTATGAGAGCCAAGTTAACGAAACAGAGAATAATTCTTAATTGCAAACTTTTTTTGAATAGAAAAGTTCTTCAAAATTTTAATATTTCTACTCAATTTTTTGAAAAATATTGTATAATTATAAACAAATTTTTTTAATCAAACATGGCAAATTGTTGAGTAGAACGGTGGAAGTGGGAATAGATGTCCGTCAGGGGTGTGTCCTGTCACCTTTTCTATATAATATATGTGGCAATATTTAATATGTAGTAGCTTAAGTAGACTTAAGCATAGTTTTGACGCTACTGGTACGATATTCTACCTTCGCATGATCTTTTCTTTCCATATGTAGTATTTTAACCACTGTGAACTCCAGCTGAAACATAATACAGCATAATAAAGCTAAATTTCCTTAAGTCTACTTCAGCTACTGTTCTATAATTGCCACAGATATAATTTCGCACACGATCTTTGGGAAATCCCTTGACAATTCCAGTGGAATAGTGTGGAAACGGTAAGACTGTCTTTCGCTCCCACCTTTGCGCATAACACCGCAGCTTAACGTTGACAGCGGGAGGTTATGTCTCAAATCGAAAATTCTCCGTATTAATGGAAAGTTAAGGGAATTATTTGTAATTGATATAACTGAAGAGGATGATGGCCAGTTTTGTTATATAGGGAGCATTGTATTTACACACGGAGGCTCGGCAGAGGATATTGATAATTGAGTGCAGAAAGCCCGTCATACATTCGGTCATCTAAGATCATCCTCCCATCTGTGCACACGAAAATTTCAATCTTTAATGTGAAGATAAAACCCATCCATGGAGCGCTCACACTTTTAGAAGGCATTCAAACGACATTACTTGAATTGATATAGACTGGAATCAGCAAAGGAAAAGAAGAAAATACGTCCGGGGACGTCCAGCTCCCGCAGGGAGAGGACAGATTGATTCCGAAGTAAACAACAGCGGCAAGAGTTGGGGAAAGTGAAGGCGTTGGCATAAAACATATGTAGATACATATGTTCAAGAAATTTATTAAGGCTCTATTCTCTTTACAGGAGCTATGGAAACTTATTGTTATTATTTAGTGTGGTCATATAGACCTTGACAGCCGGCCAAAGTGCAATCAGAGTGCCGTGCCGAACTTCAATCGGCTTCTTATACAAATGAAAACACATACACGAATACATTCCCTTCGTGACCAGCACTGATTTAAACACTTGTATTAGCTCTCACTCCTTTGTGATAATAGTTCTTGTCAAAGTCTGTCATTGTATTGATGACATTTCGTCATCAAATGTATTGACCACCATAGGTGATGTAGGGCTTTGGCATTATAGTGATGAAACAAATCATGGGGTCAAAAACGAACACAATTTGCACATAATTTGTGTGTATGTGCAATGACCCGGTCTCTTATAAATATTAAAAAGGTTAGCAATTTCTCGCTTTCACAAATATAATATTCACCATTATTCCAGTTTTCAACATCGACGTTACGACAATACAATACCAAAAACTTAAGGCTTGTCTATCCAATGTCGAAAACCATTCACTGCTATTGACTGGGTCATGCTATCGTAGAGAACAGGAGGAATATACTCTCAATATCACAAAATTGTTCCCATGAGCGAGTATACAAGCCCGATTTTTTTTGTGTTGTATTGACGTGGCGTCGATGTTGACAACTGGAATAGGGGTGATTTTTTACTGCAAATTCCTATGACAAGAAAAAAATTATGTACGTAACAAACAATAAAAAATTTTATTGTTTGTTTTCTTTTGGCCAATATGTATTTTATATATCGTTATCTAAAATGCTTAAAATGGTGTAACTAACAAAAAAAAAAATTCAAAATTATATTATATTTATATTTTTATATTTTGCTTCTCCTGTAAAATAATATTTTTGTTAGTTACAAAATTTAGTAATTTAGTTAGTAAAAAAAATTTTAATATTATCGGCCATGTCACAGAGTTCAATTTCGTTCGTAATCGGAATTGAATAAACCTCAAAATCTCAAACCCTAGCCAGAGCATACCCCAGCATACCACGGCCTCCAACAGTCTGGACACACATGACAAATTTCGGTATTTTAGTTTTCTTTTTTAGACACAGTCTCCTTCAAAAATGGGGTGGATTGAATTCCGATTCCGAATGGAATTGAACTCTGTGACATGACCGTATAAAAAAAACCTTTCTCCTGAAAAATTTAATTTTTGTCGCTTATGATGAAATCGAAAATAAGGCTCGATATTTTTAAGTAAAAAGCAAATACTTTTTTTCACACTAAGCAATGAAATTTAAATCACATATTTATTTTAAATTAAAAAGGTCAGATGCATCTTTGTTGGATGCATCTGTTCAACTATTGCTTAGCAACATGTTGCCCTAAAAGTATGTAAACAAAAACTCTTAGCAATATTGTTTCCAGTTTCTGTTGCTCTTTTCTGTAGAATTTTCTAGTAAAATGCACTATTAAAGCCAAAACGATGCAATAAGAGAAAGTGTCCTTAATATCCTTTAATGAAATATGTAGATTATTTTTTTGAAGAGCTCCCATTTCTGCAAAAACCAGTTGGTTGCAAGAAATTAAAAGAGAAAAGGAATACTTACTTACTCTTTGCTTTAGAAAATGAGAATCAAAAATATGTAAACTGCAAAACTTACTCGTATTACATAGTGCGTTTGTAATTGCAGCTTTTCTTTGGTATGACTGAAAGCTAGCTGGTGAAGTGCTTAGAGAGCTTTATCGCTAACAAGTTGAGAATTTATTTAAACAAAACGAAAACAAACAAAAAAAAAAAAAAAAGAGTTGACATTTTGAGTGCATTTTTTGCATATTTATTGATAATTGAGCAGCATGAAGCCTAAAACAAAAATGCAAATAGTTTTTTTTAGTTAAATTTTTTTTTATAACATTTGCTCTTGCTCTGTCTGCCGTTTTTGTTTCTTTTGCGCTCATTTCGCTGTTTCGTTTGTGTAAAGCAGGAAGGAGAATATGTACATACATACGTACTTGGCCATATTGGACAAATTTACAACAACTAAAATTACTTAGTGCTTCATGCAACTACCACGACGACTATTTTGTAGGCAGACCAAAAAACATTTTCTTTATTATGTACATACATACATACATATATGTATGTATATGTATCTATGTATATATGTATGTAGGTATATTCTATTACGTTTGTATTTTGTGCTTCAAGTGTATTGCTTGCGTAGGGAAGAGAGCCAGTCCATCAACCAACCAAACCATCATGACCATGCCACCGTTTCCCTAAACTTGTGTGCTTACGAGTAGCTAGCTATCCAATATATCCAGTCAGTTAGCTATTCATCCATCCATTTATACATGTGTACGTACATCCATCCATCCGTCCACTTTTCCGTCCGTCAACAACGTCGTCGTTGTCGCCGTCGTTCTAGCCGTCGACACTATCCATTCGCAAAAATATTCAACCATCCACATCCATCCATTCCAACTTGTGAGCACTTATTTTAATTTTCTTTGTTTTTGTTTTTGCTTTGTGTGCTGTTCCTTTTTGTTGCTGCTGCTGCTACTACATTATTATGTATTTGTTATTGTTGTTGGGTTTGTTGTATGGACTCCACTAGCAGTGGAAGTGCTAAGGCTGGTGTTATTGTTGTTGGTTGCTTGTTTGGTTTGTTGGTAGACTGACTACCACTGTATGTACTACGACACTTTGTATGCGATTTACTAGCATTTTGGCATAGAGTGCGGCCAGAATTCACTCGTCTCACACAACGAATTTAGCTGCGCTTGCAACAACGCAACTTTACGGGTTCGCTCGCACACCGGGGCCTAATACTACAACCATTACCACAAAATAAAACCAATAACAACAACCAATACCATTACCTTTAAGTTTCAATATCGTTTGCAAAAAAAAAGTAAGCAACGCGAAAAAAAATATCAAGAATAGAAAGAAAACAGCATAATTTTTCATATTTTTTGATATGTAATTGAAAAAAAAAACGGAACTAAAAAGTGACCATCAAGTGAACGTGTTGAAGCGGGATATGTAATTATTTTTTCCTCTGCCGCTTTTACTGTGTTGTCACCATCATTATTGTCATCTTGATTATGTGGCCACCACATCGCACTTGCATCTGTAGCAGACTCTGCGGCAGCAGCAGCAACAGCAGCAGCAGCCCATAAGTTTTATGATAAAAATTAACTAAGGAAAAAATAAACATAATTTGTTTGCAAGTAGAGTGTTTAATAAATTCTCTTTTTCTACCACGACACGTTGTGTTGCAACAAAAAAAAAAAATATATTCAAATTCAAAGATTTTGCGCCACCAAAGTGTAAAAAAATAAAAATAACAAGTAAAAATAAAAATTGTGTTGTCGTAAATTTGCGCGGCATCTTCGAACTACTCTTGTGGTGTTGTTTTAGTTTGTGGCAATAAGGATTACAAGAAAACAGTGTTCAAAACAATATTCATACAAAAAAATATACTAAAACATAGAAAAAAGAAAATAGAGAGTGTTGGAAAGTATTCACATACAACTTTTTTTTCTTTGACTTGGTTTTTTTTTGCCAAGGAGTTGTGCCTCTTTCCAACCATCTACATATGTACGTATTCTAAACCACCAGTCAGTCAGTCAGTGAGTCAATCAAACAAAATATTCATTCAGCCTGCTGACTGCTGCATTATTTGGTCTTCGTACATTTTTTTGTTGTACACATTTTTGCTATATAGTCCGTTTTTAGGAAGAAAATAAAAATCACAAACTCACACGATATGGAAAACTAAACGTATGTGTGCAATTTGCATTTGATTTTCCTTATTGTTTTTCTTATTTTTTTGTTTCAAATATTGTTGCGAGACTGGCACAAACAACAAACAACAAACAGCAGCAGCAGCAGCAGCAGAAGCGAACAACATCTAAAAACCATAACAGTGCCACACGTAGACGCACGTAGACGTATGTAACGGATGCATAAAAATATAATAATAAACATAAAATTTTACTTCAAAAACCAAAACAAATTATTAACGCGAACATAAATTAAATTAGAAAAAAAAATAGACGAATACGCCAGAAATATTGAAATTTTGCAAATATCAAAATCTAGTGAAATTGCTAAAAAAAATTTTTTTTTTTAAATTCTTGAAATAAGAAAATATTGTAAAGAGAAATTGTGCTTAAAAAATAATATTAACAGAAATACCTAAACAAAAAAAAAATAATAAAAAAGGAAATACATATACTTACTAACAAAATGTTTAAGAATTTGTGAATTTTGGAAGTGTTACAAATAAAACTTAAAAAAAAAAACACAACATTAAAATTCTCAACTGGAAATCTGCAAAAATTGCAATTGTAAGTTCAAGTTTTAAATCATAAATCCCTCCAAATTTCATACAAAACAATTTTAAGCTAAAATATGCAAAAACGAGAATTTTAAATAATTTTATAAAGCAACATTAGTTACTTTTCCAGTTTGAAATATTCATTAAAAGAAAAAACAAATTATGCAAACCATAACGAAATAATTTTAAAAAGCGATCTTGGGATTATGTTTAAACTCTAATGTTTCAAAGAATTATGGAGAATTTTCATTTTAAATATATATGTATGTAATTAAAATGAAAGCCGCGAATAACGTTGCAAGTGACAAAATAATAATTTTTCAGTTTAGAAACAAACTTCTTTTAAAGGCAAGCCGAGACTATTTTGTTATTTGTTATTTTTTTTTAACTTATCGAAAATACATAATTATAATTAACATTAATTATTCTTCCTCTGTTACATTTAACAATTACTTTCGGCAATTCCGTTCGTTTCATTTTTTTAGTTACTTAAACAGTGGGTCTACTATGTAATTCGAAACGAAAGAAAATGCTTTCGAATTTACATATTATAAGCATATAAATTCGAAAGCATTTTCTTTCGTTTCGAATTGTCGCGTAGACAGAGCCCCTGGGAGGTTATTATGTAATTCGATTCGAAACGAAACCTGTTCGAATTTGTATGTTATTAACATGGCAACTCGAACATATTTCCGTTCGATTCGGATTATATAATAATCCCCCTGGTCTTTCACTGACTGGCTCTTTGCAAATGCATTTTGACGGCATAATTTTGGATGTTTTGATGTAATGTTAAGGATAATCTGTGAAAAAACATGTTTTGCAAAATTTGTCTTTTACAACGTTATTCAGGGCATTGCTTCAATTACTTACTTTTTGTACAAAATATCATTCATTTCACAAGCAAATGCTGATTTTCTTCCCACAAGACGTTAAAAAAATATAGTGAAAATATAATGCGACCAAAGTTTATTTTGTCCAAAAAAAAAAGTCAGGACAAGAAAAATAAATACATATGCGCATTTCTCCGAGAAATTCCATTTTTTTGTCGCGTGCGACAGCAAATAATTAACCTTGTATTTCTGAACAACGTGACTCGATTTTACCTAACGTAGAGCTGCAGACGGCCTACACAAATATATAAAGAAGTAAAAAAGAATAAGTTTTCTTTGAAAAAAACAATCATATTTGCTTGGTGTCGCACGCTACAAAAAGTTGAAATTCCTGTGGAAATGCCCATATGTGTATTAGCTCTTTTTACAAGGGCGCTGCATTCGATATCTTATAAGATTTTAAAACATTTGATGATAGAATTAAAATGGAATTACCATCTTGAAATTTTATTCCAATTGAGAGCCATAGTTTGCTTTTTGGATAATTAACGCAGGAACATTCATAACAACATTGTAATATGTCGCAAAAAGGGAATTTAATGTTTTGTAAAAATTTCACGCAAATGACTTGTACACTCACTCATCCACTCACTTAAGAGGAAAACTTTTTTTTAAGTCTTCATCTTCATTGAGTAAATTGAAAATTTTAAACTCGGTTTATTTATTTATGGTATTTCAGTCAATGGACTAATAATCCTTACAGACTAAGATAACATTAAAAAATAGGTAATAGTTTCTGTGAAACTAGCTTTTTGAGTTATGATAATCTTACAATAATTGAGCGCTTTTGTGTATTCACAACCTGTAGTATATCGTATGCCGTTTGAAGTACAAATATGGTACAGCGGTATTCCGGTTAACCGAACGGTATTATGTCAAGTCAATTCCTTAAATCGAAAAATTCCTTAAATCCGGTATAATTTTTTCCTTCATTCCATGAAAGTATATATTATAATATTGTCATAACTCGAAAAATGCATTTTTAGAGTTAATAATGCAGAAATAGTTGGGCATTTTGTATTTGATCTTGTGCAAAAATTTCTTGAAAAGAAGACATTTTTTTAGGTCTCCATTGATTTCTATGTAAATTGAGAACTTTGAACGCGTTTTCTGTAAAAGTAGTTTTTTAGTTGTGACACTATTGAGGTAGATGAGCTTTATGTATTTGTGAAAACTCTGTTGTATATTGTGTTATTATATTTCAAAAGAAAATCAAAATTAAAAAAAAAATAAAAAATATAAATTTATATAACTTCAGTGAAATTTATTTTTCTATGCTTTTGATAACTTTTATTCGCAGTGTTATTCATAAAATTGTTGCAGTTGTTGGATTCAGATATCCGACATTTTTGGCATTTTGTTTTTCGCAACAAAATATTTTTCCCGGTTTTGGCCATTTGTATACATAGTTTCAATAAGTTCGAACTACTTCTGAATATTTTTTTGTTGTATTCTGAGTTTTTAGACTTTCCAAGTTATGAATCTGAAATTAAACAGAAATGAAATTGTGCTTTCATAAGCTTGCTGCTAAGGCCCGAATATTTTTTTTTCTTTTTTGAACTTGCGAACTCCCTCCTTTTTATAGTTGAATATAATTTTAACAGTTTCCGAGCCCGATTTCAATTTTAAAATTTTTTTTTTTAAGAATCTTAGAATTTTACCAACTTGAATTGAATTTGAATTATGTTTTTTAAGATTTCATTATTTTCATTAGTTGGGGAAATATTGGAAATTTCTTTTTTTATAAATTTAATATAAAAAGAACAATAATATTTATAAATTGTTCTTTTCTCCATAATAAATTTCACACACTTCCGATATTTAATACATTTATTACACAATATTTTTCTTTGTGCTGTAAAATTTTCAAAACACATATGAGCATTTCTCCGAGGATTTCCATTTTTTTGTCGCGTGCGACAGCAAACAATTAACCTTGTATTTCTGAACAATGTGACTAGATTTTTCTTAAAATTTTACTTAACGTAGTGCTGCTGATGGCCTACACAAATATATAAAGAAGTAAAAAAAAAGTTTCGTTTTCTTAAAAAAAAACAAACATATTTGCTTCGTGTCGCACGCTACAAAAAGTTGAGATTCCTGTGGAAATGCCCATATTAAAAAAAATGATTCTGTGTTATATATCTAAAATTAAAAGTGGTTTGTATTTAATCCAACATCTTTGATGAAAATCGTATGAAAATAACTGTCGTTTTAAATTGTAGACAGAAAAAAAGTTATAGGGGAATCACACAAATTTCGATTAAAGATACGAGTATTAAAATTAGATTAAAATTTGATTAAAATTAATGTAAATGTAAAACACTTAAATAAAGTTTAATACAGAAAGTAAAACGGACTACAAAAAACAATTTAGTAGTCAAGTGAACACTAAAGGTGGCACATAGCCGCAACCGGTATATGTCTGTCCAGTACAAATTCTATTTATTTATTTATATAGTATAACAAAGTTTTTTTTCTCTTAATTTTTAACTATGTGTGTCCGGTTATTATTCTAACCAAATTCCGAAGTGTTGGAATTTTTAAACTCAGAATCTATTGTATTTCCGCTATTTTGGTTTCCCCCGAAAATTTCGGTCACTCTTCCAACAGTAGAGTTCTGCCAATCTCTGGTGTATTTTTCTATAGCCCCATTGTTTTATTTAATTTTTGAATTCTTGAAAAGATTTTGAATTTTCTTTTGTGTTGCTATTCAGTAATGATCCCAAGCTCAACAACAATTTACATTGACAACTAAATATGGTTAGGTTAACTATACGAACAGTTTGCTTACCAAAATTGCAAAAAGACCTTGTTGTATTAAAACATAAAAAAACTGACCCAAAATTCATCCTAGGGTGAATACAAACAATACAATACATTGGTCACAAAATATTATCACACGAAAATAAGTTTTATTTACATTAAAATTAACAACTGAATTTGTTTAGATTAACCTTCCTTATTAATTAATGTTTGTTTGGTGTTTTCAACTGTGTATGTCCGTCAAATTAACCAAGAAAATAGTAAATATCATTAAATTTCGCATTAAAAATTAAATTTTATTGCAAAATGTAATACTTAAAGAAATTAATAATTAGCGAAATGGGGCTATTTAATGAAAAAGTATGAATTTTAAATTCAACTTCATCGTACATGCAATTTGTGTTTGTTCTTTTAACTAAAATAATCGTTCTTTTAAAACAAAAATTTACAAACTATTAGCCTAACAGTAGAAGTTGGTAAGATTTTTCTATGTTAGTATATGTGTAAAGTTGTGGCTTTAATCCTGGTACTCTGTTCAAAATTTCACGCAAAATGGTGACATAATCCATATAAAAGAAGTTTACGTGAAATATTCATGAACAAATTTTGCAAAATGTGTACTCTGTTCAACTCGTGAAAAATTTATGAAATGTACTGGCAACATTTTCTTGCCATCTGTGAAATAATGTGAGTGGTATTTATTTCGTGCGAAATATTGGCAGCTGATGTTTCTGTTTACAAAAGTCGATCAATGTTGCATACTTGTAACCAATAAAAACGAACATTTTTTTTCCGAAAAAGTAATATGGGCATCACTTGTTCATATGTCAAATTTTTAACGTGAAATAATCAATATTGCTGAAAATGTTTCAGAACATCGAACGGAGTACTAGGCTTTATAAAAAAATTTTTATGAAAATATGTCTGTATATGGGTATTTCCACAGAAAAGTCCACCTTTTGTCACGTCACGTCACCATGCAATTAAGCTTCTATTTCAGAGCTATGCTATTCGATTGTATTCTAGTTTTTACATGCAAAGAAAGTATATAAAACATTAGGTTTTCTTTGAAAAACAAGATACATCACAAAGTAACGTTTCGTGACAAAAAGTGGACTTTTCTGTGGAAATGCCCATATGCAAACTCCTGCTATATCGCGTTTTCGCTATAAGAAACATAAGCTCAACTGTAAAAATATTTATGGTCTTTTGCAACTTTTTTTCAATTATGTTCTTGTAGATTTTATGTCTCATTCATAAAAAATATTTTTTTTGGGTAATAAAAAATAGCACATATGGGCATTTCCACAGGAATGTCAAACTTTTTGTAGCGTGCGACACGTAGCAAATATGCTTGTTTTTTCAAAGAAAACGAAACTTTTTTGTACGTCTTTATATATTTATGTAGGCCGTCAGCATTTTTACGTTAGGTAAAATTTTAAGAGAACTCGAGTCACGTTGTTCAAAAATACAAGGTTAATGCCTTGCTGTCGCACGCAATATGCACTTTTTTTTAAGTACGCGTACAAATTGTCAATTGAACGTTTTCTGTCGACATCGTGGGACAGGCGTTTATAAATTTTGTTGTAATTATCCATAAAAAAGTGTTTCTAAACAAAAAAGAAAATTCCATAAAGTTTTTAGAAAAATTACTGGAAGTTTATAGAAGACGTGTAAAAAATCTCGTCTGTCTATTTACATTGACAACAAAAACAAATTTGAGTACTTTGTTTTTATTTTCAATGTAAATACGAGTGGACAGACGAGAATTATTACTTGTCTTATATAATTAAAGTGGCAGTTAATGTCCTGGTACATGTCAGCGACATGTAAGCGTATGGGTGATGTAGTTCTTAATGAGAAAATTTAAATTTGTACATAGACATATATTTCTGTAGATAATCTGTAATACTTGCAGCTAAAGGTAAATTTCGATCGACAAAAAATACTTTAGACAATACAAAATTCACTGAAATCAAAACTCTGAAATTACCACGATTCAATATTTAAGATATTGCCAAATTACGCAATACTCGTTAAAAATTTGTATTCGTAGCCAAAAGCCGCTAAGTCGACTTTATAGCTTTTTAGTGATGTAGATACAGATAAGATTAAATTTTAAAGAACTAAAGCATCATGTATCGAAGTCAACAAAATTTGTTAAAACAACAAACAATTTTTTTATTCATTTTCTAGCAATCGCGATCACTTTATTTCGCTAAGATGGTTTGCGTCTTGTTTTAAAATTTTTTTATTGCAATCTTATCAGCTAGCGACTAGTGGGAAAAATGTAAGATTTCTTTGATTTTTAGTGCCAATTAAAAATTAATCACACATTTTAATGCATACGTTTGGTGATTTTCAAATATGCGTATAGTGGCAACTGCTGTTTCACATTTGCACAAGGATTGAAAAAATAATAATAATTTTAATTTCGCACTTGGAGAGAAATATGCCATTTTTATTTTGGCATGTATTTAAATAAATAGGACTTACACATTCGTATCATTAAAAAAGGGAATGTATTTTATATGTAATCAAATAGATCCAGAAAATAGAATCTCTTCCGACACATTTGCGATACCTTTTCTTCATCAGCTTGGAGGTATGCGTATTTAGTCCATTATATATGGTGTCACACATGCAATAGACCAAAAGTTCTCAATTGAAATAGTATACGAGAGTTGTTTTGATTTAGCGTATCTTAAACTACTGAAAGTGTTTGATAAAATATTCTGAAATTTACCATGGTAAATAAGATAGTCCTCTTTATTGTTAATTGTTCCTCATTGAAAGCTAATGCCCTAATTCAGTAAGAAGATTTAGGTAATTTTTGTTTGAAAATGCTTCTGAGTTCTTGTCTTTGAAGTCTCTAAATTATTTTCTTCAAAAATGGTTGTTGTCTTTGACAATGAAAAATATAAATATTATTGACATGTTTTTAAAACATAAAAATTCAATTAAAGTATTATACAATACAAGGCACATTCACAAGGTAGTAGCGCAAATGCAGCTGAGCTATTTTTTTTCAAATTATAGTTCATTCGAAACTTCAAAAATTTTTTACGAAAGAGAAATTAAAAGAAAATGTTAAAAAATTTCAATATAAAAAATATTTTATTAAAATAATTCTGTGAAAACAAATTTAAAAATATGAAAAAACTATTAAAAAAAATTGTGAGAAGTGCTAAAGGTTGCAAATTTTGTTAGTGGTGGCTGCCGTGGAGAAATATTTTCAAATTTATGTGAATAATTTTTATTATTATTGTGTTAAACAAATTCTATTTTTGAAGTTTTCGATGAACTTAAACCCATGTTGTTTTTTTCTTTGTTGTATTTTTTCATTGTTTTTGTAATCCTGATATTACCTGGAAATGAATTTGCCTTGATACAATAGTTTGAAAATACATACATGCAAAATATGTGTTGGATATAATGTTTAGAACAAAATCATAAAGCAAATACACGAACCTTTTAGCATAGACAACAAATAATAATCGTTTTAAAGAATCAAAACTGCTTCTTTTTTTCGTCCATAGACAAGACGATACATTCGTCGAACAGAATTAGGGCATAAGTAAAATGAGTTAACTTGTTAAGTGTCAAGATATATAAAAAATTACTTAATACCAAATCCAGAAATTAACTTAATTTGCGTCAGACTGAATGGGCTATTATGAAGACGACCCTATTTGAATCTTTGTTGTGGCCATTTATTTTAATTTAAATTTAAAAAAAGCTGGCAACACTGGTGATATTGCAATTTTTATTTACGGCCTGACCCACGATATCGACAACGATCGACTTGTCGCACACTTACATTTGAAACAACAACAACAAATTAAAATTTGTTTTTGTTTTGAATGTAAGTGTGCGACAAGTCTAACGTTGTCGACATCGTGGGTTTGGCCCTTAAAATTTATGTCATATTAAGACCTTAATACACCTCAATACATGTGGCAAATCTTGTACCGATGGGTTAAATAGAAATATGTCATAGATGATGCTTAGGTGTGGCCCCAGCCATATTTCGCAATGAAATCGGTTGGATGGAAATACAAAAAATATAAAATTGTATCGCTACAAAAGTCCAAAGGTGCTTACAGTTTTCCTAAGAATCGAGTTCGAAGTTCGTGAAACTTAATAATAAATTTAAATAGGATGCGTGGCGGCGTCCACTGTCTCAAACATTTTGCCCTTTGTCGAAGTTGACTGTTTAAGTAAAAACACAAAATTTTTTCTTTAGTCTAGGACTATAATGTTGCAGTAAAAGTCGAAACACGACAACCATGATAAGGGGAATATTCAATTCTGTCATCATAAGATTCTAAGGTGTGTGCCAATTTTATGAATACATAAAATTATCAGCCTTATCGTGGTTTGCGTATTTCAAATACGTCTACGACTGTTTGGTAATAGATTCAAGGAGACTTCAACAGTTTTTCTTTAATCTATTACCAAACAGTCGTAGTCGTATTTGATATACGCCAACCACGATAAGGCAGTATATAACAAATTTTAGGGGACGTAGCCCCCACTAACATTTTCACAATCAGACCGAACGGTGTTATGAACCGAATTTCGAATTTTTTGTTTTTGTAGTCGGTTGACAAAAAAATGTTTAGTCTTATTATTGGCTCGATTATGAATGTCAACTGAGCTTTAGTTGCGTTGTCAAAATGTTATTACATATGGCAACTGAGAACTAACAGCTGTTAATTTCAGTTGTAAAATTGCCCAAGTTTTTAGTAACTGCAATATTTTTAGAGCAGAAAGCAAAAAATTTAAATTTAATTAAATAATTGAGTTTTTATTTTGGAAAGGTGAAAATATGATTTAAAAATGAACAGCAAGACTGTTAATTAAATAAAAATTATTAAGGCCTTATAAATCGTTTTTAAAACATATTTCCATATACAATTTTGCTTATTAAGCCTTTATAAAGCCTTAATAATTTTCATAAATAAGGCTAAGGTTTTAATTAAAACTTATTTTATAGTTATTCATAGTAGAGTTCGTAACTAATTCTAAAGGATTTGAATTGTCAATTAATTGTTGTCTAATAGATGCCACATTTTGTACTTCTTTCTTTCTCTTTATCGATAAATAATTCCACTGAAATTTTTAAAAATTTTTACTTAACATTTTAACACTTATAGTTTTTATATTTTGAAGCTTTGTTTGCACTATTTTCAATAGCCAACCGATAACTTTTTTTTTTTTAATTTCGTTCGCGTTACCAGTTGACTAGGCAACTGATTTTCGATTGCCATCAATAATCAAGCCATAAATGTTATTTTACTATCTACGCTATAACGTAGTGTATAAAGTTTTTTAATAACGTTAATTTGTTGCAAAGATTTTAAGCCATTTTTTATTAACTTTAGCAGGTGCTGCAATTGAATTGAAATGCTAATCATAATCAATAGTAATCGTAATAGTATTTTCGTTTCATATCTTTTACTCAATTTACAAACAAGCTGTTAGGAATATTCAGCCAGAAAAAAATTACACCACTCAAACTGGGCATATTCGTTGTCAAAAGTGTTGTTAATAATGTTGTTTGTGTTAGAATTGTATACATCGTCGTCAACTTCACAACGAATGTGTACAAGTTGACAACCAGTGCTATCAATAACCAAAAGTTGGCAATGTACTGTTGTCAGTTTATACAGGTCCGTTTATAAGTTGACAACCAGTGCTGTCAACATCAAAAAGTTGATAACGGTTTGTACAATTTTAACACCAATGTTGTTGATACAGTTTTGACAACGAATGTAAACAACTTGAGTGTAATTTTTTCTCTGCAAAAATTTAGAAGTCCGATGTATTGAACATCAAACCCATGTAATTTAAATGGATTTGATCGCCGGTTTGTGTCCAAAATGAATGACTGATTGGACCCATCTGTAGCCTACAGTCTATTTTTGTGTTCTAAAGCCTTTGAAAGAAGGTAAATAGTCAAAGTCCTCTTGCGATTCGAAATCGCCAATTATGGAAAAAATTGTCTTGCCATTTTCATTCACATAAAACATTTTTCAAATCATCAATTTATATTTTAAGCTGTTCACAAAATAGTTAACCATTTTTGAGGGGAAGTAGGCGACTGAGAATTTGTTGCGATTTTAAAGTTTTTACTTAAATATATTTCAGAATATTAAATGTATGAAATTTTATAAAAATTTAAAATTAGTGAAATTTGACATCGACTGCATCGATTTAAATTGAAGTGAATTCTAAAATTTATTATACTATGCTTATCATATTATTTACATGGAAAAAGGAAGCAGAAGTAGGGTACTGAAAATTTGCTATGATTTTTCCAGATATTAAGGGTATAAGAAAAAACTGGCATGAAGTTAGCATAAGCGCCAAAATTTAACATGATCTTAAAGAGTTTTGCCATAAAACCTCACATTAAACATCACGCTGGAGTTAGTAATGGGTTAAAATTACGTAATGCATCCATTTTTAATATAAAATTGCATGGAAGAACTCGTTTACACCTAAATCAAATTTGTCACTTATGCTAACTTCACGCCAATTTTTTCGTATACATAAGGCGGTAAATGTTTATCCTTTGAATAAATAAACGCGGAAAAAAATCTATTGAACTCAAACTCTGTAAAATTTTACATTAATTTTAACATGAACCAAATAGGAAGTGTATCATACATTAGTATATATGGGCATTTCCATAGGAATGTCAACTTTTTGTAGCGTGAAATACAAAATTAATTGCTTGCTGTCGCACGCGACAAAAAAATGGAATTTCTCTTGTAATAGTGTTTTCACACTGCAAGTTAAAACCTGGTTTTAACCTTAAAACCATAAACAGCTGATTTTGCATTCAAACTGCCAGTTTGTTAATTTCAGGTTTTAACTCACAGACTGTCTAATAACTTTGCTCAAAGTAAAATAAATCTCCTGCAGAAATGCGTGTGTTTGTTGTTGTATTTTTTTCTGCTTTTTATAACACTTATTTGACAAACTGTACAACTGTTTTTGTTTGTATGAAAAACTAAGAAACTGTACAATGCGCTCTAAAATGGAAATTATTTTATATTTTGTAAATTAATATTTTAAAATTATGGAACTAGTAATACAAAGTGAAGAAGTGCTTGGAAATAAAGTTATTGTATATAAAAAATGCACAAATAAATCGCAAAATACAACTTTTTTAGTGGTGGATCGATATGTCATATCGTTTATTTTCACTTTCCAGAGGTCAATGAAAATTTTGTTGTTGTTTTCGTTCCAAAGAACTCTTATTTTTCCATAATTTTTTACATATTGTTGCTGCTGCATCCATATTTAAGTTGAAAATCTTTCAAGCGACATCTCTTGTTGTTCACTGGCATAAACATTATCAGCTGCTACCGGTCATTTTAACTTGGCAGCACTGAATTTACCACAGCGAAAACAGGGTTTCATTTCATAAAACCAAAATAAAACCAATTCAGAAATGGTTTTAAGTTGGATTTAACAAAAACAATTTGTATGGTAAAACCAGGTTTTAACAGTTGGTTTTGATATTAAAACCAACTTTTATTAAAACCAAGTCAGTGTGAAAACACTATAACCCGCAGTTTTTAACTTAATAATTAAGTACGTAATTAGCTAATTTTTATTTAAAATTAAGTTGTAATTAAATACGATTTCATTTTTTCAGTGGTTAATTAAAGTTCTTATTAAATTACGTTGAAAGCACGGCAACCCTGCAAAATTTCCAAAGAACAGCTGTTTAGCATAAACAAAAAAGTTAGGTTATAAACATGTAGAAAATTAAAATTGCATAAAAATTCATTTTATGAAATCAAACGAACATCATAATACATTTTTCTATTACTTTATTCCATAATATGAAACTTTGTATTGTATATGTTATATATTTATGAAATTTAAACGAAATTCTTTTTAACCCGACCACATGATGTTTTCAACCCGACCACATGATGGCATGTGTATGTTTTCAATAAACACATACACGCATAAAAACATATGGTACATTCATAAAACTTAAGTAGTATTTAATTACACAAGGTTGGGTATTTAATTATTATTTAATTATGCACTCAAAAACACAATTTCGTATTTAATTAGAACTTAAAAATAATTACAGTTTGATTAGCCAGTCAAAAACTGGGTGTAAGTCTTAGGTCTAAATTCATAGTCTATAGTTAACTATCGCCCGTAATTTAACTAACGAATTTTCTTATATATTTCAGTGGTTAAACCAACTTCATTAGTTAACTAAGGACTGTGAATTCGAGCCTTAGTGTGGCTTCTTACGAAGTTGCAAATACTCAATTATTGAAATTTTAAAGTCTAAGACAAATTACTTACTGCCTTATTCATAAAAAATATTTCTGTTTATGAAACAAATTTTCTATGAAAATTTGATTAATATAAACCTTTTATAAAATCGAAATATTTTTTATGAATTAGGCCTTAATCTTTAGAAAAAATACCCCACCATAATTTTCTGCATAGATTTTCTAAACCGTAACAAATCCTAAACTCCACATGGAACGTCACATAATATGTGAATAGCCCCATATGTCATATGAAAGAAATATTTTTCGGGTAGTTGCCCTGCATGAAGACTCTTTGATTTACAGTAAAATTTATTTATTTATTCACAAATTAAAGCCCGAATATTATATAGAATAAAGAAAAATAACAAACTTTAAAGGTGATCGATTTATTAATAAAATTTGCATATAAAAAAATTGTTATAACTTCAATTTCTTTTGTTCAGCTCCTTAAAAATTATCACAATTAATTGCCGTAATTGTTAAACAAACCCCTTTAAATGCCAAAGAAAATGTTTGCAGCGCAAATTTCCTTTCAAATTATTTCAAAATTAATACCGAAAGTAAATCCCAATAAAAGCAAGAAGTCTATAAAGGAATGTGTTTTTGCTTTCTTGTAAGTAAAAGGAAAACAAATCCTAAGGATCGAAACATGACACTTGAGAAAACTTTTTTCAAGCATAATAGTAAAAAAAAAAGAAAATACTCAAACTCCAGACAACCAAAAGAAAGTAAAACAAAAAAAAAAAAAATATACTTGCAAAGAAATTGGGAATAAAAATGTTGTGCAGCCAACAAATTAAATAAAAATCAACAGCAAAAAGCAGCTGATTGTCAAGAAAACGCACTTGCTGCAGTCTCACATTCACACAAACACTCAGCAAAGGAACCCCCACTTGATAAAACTTTTAAAGGCCAAGCCACCCACTTTAAATGAGCCATGCACACTTGCCCACAAGCAAACAAACACACACACACACACACGCACACACTCGCATTTGCACATTCTCTTGCTCAAATTTTGTTGTTTTTATTTTTTGTTTTGTTTTTTGTTTGTTTTTGTTTTTGTATTTGTGGAGTGCATTAAGATGAGCCCCCCAAAAAACAAAAAATTGTGTTTGCCATTATTGCGTCTCAATGGTTGGCGGCTCGGCTCGGCTCAGCTCAGCTCCACTGTGAAAAGAGCTTATAATTTTATTCTCTTAAGGAATTTGTAAGAGTATACGAGTATTTTAAGGAATTGTATTTATTTATTCCTGTCTTAAGTCTGTTGTTGGTGGGTGCTTGCTTGGTGCTGCATACAATTTTGGTATTTTGTTGAATGTCTGGTGGGCCTGTGTGTGTGTGTTCGATTTATTTCTTTCATAAACTTTTCTTGTTGCAGCTTTTTACATGCACTCTGTGTACAAGACTCTGGCTGCATAATGTTTGGTTTTTATTTAATTTTTTTTTTCTTTTATATTCTTTTTGCTTTTGAGTACGAAAAACATGTGAGGGTTTTGTGCTGCGCTTTTGCAACTTTGCACACAAGCACACACACACACACACACACGCACACACAAACGTATTATTTTTCAATACAAAGGCAAAAAAGTTTGGGGACCTTCACAGAGATTGAAATTGCGTTAAGCCTGCAGTTCTTGCAGATACTTTCATACGTTCGTTTGTTACGCTTGCACCGGCCAAAAATGAAAAAATTATAATAAAAAAAAAAAATAACAAAAAGAAATAAAATTTTAACCTTTTTCTTTTTTGTGTTGATTTTGAAAATCTATAAAAAAAGTAAAAAATAAAATTAAAAAAAATAATAAAACATGAAGATATTTATGCATTCCCATGTTAATGCGCGCGTGTAAAACAACAAAATTTCTTTGAAAACACATTCAAACAAACCAAAATTTCTATCGGTTTAATTCACTTCTTCTCTTCTATATTGTTCCTTTCCAACGCCGGACAAGTGCAGTGTCTATTAAGTTTTTTTTTTCATTCTAATAAAACCCACAAGAAAAAAAGATATGTTTTTTAAAGAAAAATAAAAAAAGGATTAAGTTTCTTTTAAAATTATATGGAATTAAAAATCCCCCATAAACATAATTTTATGAGAATTTTGGATAAAAAAAATAATAAATAAAAGCGGTTTGCTTGATGGTGAAACTATTTTGAGAACTTTTAGCAAAAAAGAATATGAATATTTGGTTTTAAAATAATTTGTTACCATAAAATTTTTGGATAAGAAGAAAAAAACAGCTGCAATAAATTATTTGATTAAAAAGAAAAGTTCATATAAAAAAAGAGTTTGCTGCGCAACCATTGTCAATTAAATGTATAAAGGAAAAGGAAAAGGAAAATTTTTGTTAAAGGTGGGTGCTGGAAAATCAAGGCTGATTATAGAATAAATAAAAAATGTATTCTGAATAACATTTCAAATAGTTTTGTGAAATTCTTGTGTGTGTGTGTGTGTGTGTTACTAATTATTTTTTTTACGGCAGTACTTTTTATGCATTTTAAAAAATTTTAGGCCTTATTCATAAAAATAATTTTGGTTTACAAATTTCTAATCAAAATTTGTTTTGTAAACCAAAATTATTTTCACTCATTTCTTTCCGACAAAATTGTTGTGCAGACAAATTTATTTTTGTATACAGTTTGACAATAATTTTGGTATGTAGAAAAATAAATTTGTCCGAACAAAAATTTTGTCTGAAGCCAATGGTTGAGAGTTCCGCTTTAAGGTATGTTTTTGTAAATGAAATACAATTTTCGGTTGGCAATTTATATTGAAAATAAAAATAATTTTGAATTCATCTCTCTTAAAACAATATGTTAATTTTCAAACGAAAATTTTTATCTTATTTTCAAAAACACTCACCATAGCCTAAAATTATTTGAAAAAGTTTTCAAAAATAGATTTTTTCCGTTGTTACTTTTTAATAACAATTTTTGGAATTTTAATGAAATTTTTCAAGCAAAACTTTCATTAAAACAAATTTTCATAAACAATTTTTTTTAAAAAGCCTCTATCAAACCTTAATAATTTTTATAAATAAGGCTGTAAAAATTTGTAATTGGCTTTTTAATAGTGCCGAATGTGATCAGTTGTTGTTGTTTTGTACAAATTTTGTTTTTATTTGTTGAAGTAAATCTATATATTTTATTTGTTATTTATTATATATTTAATAATAAAAATAGTTTTCAATTCAGACCTTAAAATTATAATCACATTTTTATAACATAATACTACATAATTCATAAAATATCGTTTAATTGTATGCATTTCTTTTATTTTAATAGTTTCAAAAAAAAAGTTTTACCGTCGGCAAGGAAAGAAAATTTTGTTGAGACAAACACTATTGAAAAAAAAATTTATTAATTCAATTTTCAATTGTGAATAATTTAGCTAAAAAAAACAATGAGTAAAAAAATTTTATAATGCATGAAAATGTAAAATAGTGCTGGATAAATTACAAGATCCAACCAAATCTGATGATACGTGCAAGTGCTGATTTTCAATGATTTTAACGTAGACATATGTTTGCTAACTACACTGAATATAATACTTGCAATATACACTGCAAAAACTATTAATTATTACTTTCATAAAATAAATCAAACTTTCGTACATATCCTTACTAACATTATAAATCACGCTTATCGGGAATAAAAGGACATTTTGTTCACGTGAATTATTTCCCGTGAACAGAAAATGATGAACAAAATTAGAAAATAGTATACTGACACAACAACAACGCAAACATGATAAAAATTTTAGGGAAAGGGAACACATTTCATGTGAACTTTTATTCCCGATAAGGGTGAATGAGAGAGTAAGTTTGTTTGTTTGTTTGCTATGCTTTCACGCGCAAACCACTAAAATGATTTTGAAAGTTCTTTCCCCAATAGAAAGCTACATTATCAGCCTATTTTTATCCGGTTCGGAACCGTTTTTTTGTACTTAGTTCAGATTTTTCCCGAAAAACACATTTTTGGGCTGGTTAGGGCAATTTTCGTTTTGGGTTTGATTGTTTAAACAATTTAAAACCCGGTTTCTATTCTGTTTTTTAATTTTTTATCGCCTTTTTGTCGGTTTCTATCGTTATTTTTTTTAACATTATCAGTGAGTAACAAATAACAAAACATTCATACATTTTAAGTATAGTTTCCAAAATATTAGATCAATGCGAGCGGAGCCGCGTGTAAAAGCAAGTTACGAA
This sequence comes from Tachina lurida, assembly GCA_944452675.1. Classification (NCBI taxonomy): domain Eukaryota; kingdom Metazoa; phylum Arthropoda; class Insecta; order Diptera; family Tachinidae; genus Tachina; species Tachina lurida. The sequence goes on from OX101755.1 coordinate 116,032,962, forward strand.
ATAAATTTTAGACAAAAATTCTGTATTTTATAGTCTCTTTGTTTCAAGTATATATAAAATATTATTATTTCAAGTATATATAAAATATTAACAGTCTTATGTATAAGATACAACTTCATGCCATTTAGCACAAGTAGTAAAATTGAATATGGTAAGAGTTGATATTTAAGAAGTTAGCAGTGTGATTAGAACTACCCATTTTTTCCAAAAAATTCATTCGTGTTGAGAAATAAAAATAATAAAATATTTCGAAAAAATGTTGCATATTTTTTTGAACAAATTTCATTTCAATGATGCTCTTTTTCATCAGATTAAGTAAATAAATTAGAAAAGAAATAATTTGACCAAAGTCTAAGAACCAATTTCACCAACTTATTTAAATATCAATTCACATTTAAAATAAATTTTTCCATACAAAAATTAATGAAAATCGACATTTAAATATGAATTGGTATTTAATTAGAGTTGGTTTCAAGATTTAATACGCCTCATTGGCACCAGAGGCGCTTCAACACTGCATTATTAAAAACGTGTAAAAAAGCGGAGTTGTAAAAAAAGAATGAAGCTTTCCTCTATCTCTTCCTTCAACACCTGTCTGTCTTCTCTAACGCTATTCCTTCCCTATCACCCTCTCTCACTATATTCTCTTCAACTCACAGGTAGCACAAAGGGGTCATTGTATCGGACCCAAGTGAACTGGACTCTAAATATCACCCTTCCTTACCAGCAGCCTGCTAACCTAACCTACTAACACATTGGGCCTTATCACGAGTGTCGTATCACGACTTCGACTACGACGATTTTGTATTAGACTAAAGAACATTGCTAAATTTTTTCTTTAATCTAGTACAAAATCGTCGTAGTCGTGGTCGAAATACGACACTCGTGATAAGGCCCATTATTAAGTCTTACGAAATCGAAAACGCTACTACTTATAGATAAAGTCTCAATAAATTATTGAGAATTACAAAATTTTGACATTCTCTTTTGCCAAGTTTTATTTGTACTTCATGGCCCTAATAGTAGAAGCTTTTACTCCCAAAAATAAGTTAACTCGTAACGCTCCAGGCGGCGGTTTAAGGATTTGTTACGGCTTATAAAATTTGTACTGAAATTAAAAAAAAAATGTTACTAAGGAAAGGGGCGAGGGGATAGTATGTATATATAGAAATTAACAAAAAGCACAATAGCAGAGTTATAAAGTTAGCTAAGCTTAATATTTTAATAGTTCACACCATTTGTCATCTCTGCACTATCCCTTTCCTAAAGAAGGTATTACTTACATACCTCTCATAAAAAAACAAATTAATTACTTTTAAAATGTTTGAAATTTTTGTTTTTGACTTCTACAGTTTTCCTAATATTTTCTCTATTCTATTCCCTTTCAGGTTTAACCGATCTACTGCGAATTTTTTTTAATAAATTACAAAATTCGCTACAAAAAAAGTGAGCGTTGCAAAACCAATAACAATAAAGTTCTGGAATGTGAAACATTTGCAACTCAGAACAAAAAAACGAAAAGGAAAAAATTAAAGAACCGAAATCAACCAAATTAAAATAAACTCAAAATAAAGAAATTTCCTTTTTATTTGTTTTCAACATAGACTTTAAAATTATTTAAAATAATCAAAGAGACTAGAGCCCTGTTTTAATAATTTGTTTTTAGTTGAACAGCCGTGACAGACTCGTTCGTGCGTGCAACAGCAACAAAATAATATAATTTTTCAAATACAACAAAATTAAAAATTTTCACAACAAAAATCTACAACTTTCGCCAATATTAATTTTATGTTTTCAAAAATACACAGAGCTCTAGTAAAAATTTAAAAAAAAAACGTAACATTTTTTTCTAAATAAAAAAAATTTTAAAGTTTGGGATTTTATTAACAAAAAAAAAATAAAACATTTCACTGAAACTACAAAATTAAACCTTTAACAACAACAACAACAACAACAACAACAAATACAAATCAACAAAAATCAACCGCTCATCAGACAACAAATATAATGGGATTTTTGGCGATTTCATACAGAAATCTAGGACAAACTGCATTTCATACGAGTATTTGAAAATTAAAAAGAAGCGGTAAGTTTTTTTTATTATTACTTATTTTTTCCTACTTTTCTTAAATATGAGTACATGCATACATATATTCGTTTATTAATAAATGTCAAGTTTTCTTTTAATGTTTCTGTAATTAATTAAAAAAAAAAATTAATAAATTTTCTAAATGCAATTTTAATTCATTTTCATACAGCAACATTATAAATTTATTTTTATTATTGCATTTTTTGGATTTAATTTTGATTTAACAATTTTTCTTGCTTGTCTTAATTATTTATTATAAGTGTTGCAAGTAAAAATAAAAACGAGAACAAACATAAAACTCTTCCGATTCCCTTGTAAATCAAGTCATTGTTTTCTGGTTCTCTACACAGTTCTTCATTAATTTTAATCAGGCTTTTGTGTGTAACTTCATTTGTTGTCTGAAGGAAAAAAAATAAACAAACTAAAAAATTGCGTGTTAATTTCATGTGCAAACCATTTTATTTAGTTTATGTTGTTGTTAGTTTTATGCTTATTATTATTAAAACATTTTTTATTGTTAATATTAAAACATTTATTTATACGTTTTTAGTCAGCCGTCATAATTTAGAGTTGAAGTTTTTACACTGAAAGAAAGAGATTGCCGTATCGTATTGTCCTCGGCTAGATGGACAATACGATAATTAATTTCTTCTAGCCGTTAAAACTATTATAAAATAATTAAAAGGTTCTATTTCCTAAAGGGAATAGTCAAGTATATAACTAGTTTTTGGGCAAAGGAGCTGGTTTTAGTTCTTTTTCTAGTTATTTTTCCGCATGAAAACTCAATTGATATAATTAAAATACCTTGTGACAGGTCGCAGGGCCATCCTTGACTTACTTCTTAGTGGTTGTTAGATGAGTAACAAGTACATTCGTATTTGTACTAAGTATCGTATATTCCAGCTTAATGACTCGATTATGGATGGCAACCTAATTTAAGCTGCGTTGCCAGTTGCCAAAATATTGTTACGCGTGGCAACTTGCAACTAACAGCTGTTGATTTCAGCTGCCAAATTACAATAATATTGGCAACCACGAATATTTAGTCGCTGCATAGTATTTACGAAACAAATGGTGGTGCTAAAATTAAAGAAATTAAACAATTAAAATTTAATTAAAAAAGAAATTGTTGGTTAAAAATTATTTTAAGCGATAAAATTTATTCAAAGTGGAGGCGGTAATTCTTCAGAATTTAAATTGTCCTTTAGTGCCGTCTAATTATGTGAAACATTTTGTACTTCCTTCTCTTCATCGCAAAACAGTTCCATTCAACTAATCAACTTTATTAAGTATTTTTTGAGCACTTTTGCGTACGAATTTTCTTTTAAGCTTTTATATATCTTATATATTTTGAGGCTTCGATTACACTATTTTCATTATTTGCAAAATTTCGATTAATATTAAGCAACTGGAGAAAGTTGCCATACATAGACCGGCACTGCGACATCTGATGGATCTTTTGTACCATAGATCTGTGAATTAAATTAAATCAATCTCTGTATAGTCGCTCTCCTTATGAAAGTCAGTACAAATATTGGAGAAGCCCGCCTAATATCATGTGAGCACTGAAACTCAGAATGAAAAACACGCCTTCTGCTGTCACATAATACGATACACTCCCAAAGAATGTGTGTCGTCGTCTGGTCATTTTCCAAGCATAAACGACACAAAGCTGAAAGAACTTGGTTACTTTTCCACAGAGGATAATTCAGTGACCAGAAAGAAAACCAGTAACAAGCCGTAAATTATTCCTGTTGAGATTCAGGATGTCATTATATGTAAATGGCTGGATCAAAGCCCTGGCCTGCCTTAAACCAGGAGAAGAAGCCCCATTTCCCTAGCGATCGAAGTGTTATCTTCTTTGATCAGAGATATTACAGTCGACTGACTTACGCCACAAAACGACTCTGAGCCCATAAAAGGAGCAGCAGAGGCCCTATTGGCCAGTTCATCCGCTTCTTCATTCCTTGGATGACCGCTGTGACCAGTTATCCAATAAATGGAAACCTTGTTCCGTATGGATAGCTTTTGTAATGAGTCAAAGCTCTCTAAAACTAGCCTAGAACGAAATTCCCAAGAAAGGAGATACTTAGGAGCTGCCTGGCTATCGGAAAAGATAGCTATATGCGCACCTTTAATGCTCCTATTTAAATTAGTATCAACACATTTGGTGATTGCCTGTATTTCTGCATGAAATACCATAGGCCATTTGCCCACAGACAAAGACGTTTTTACGTTGGACCCAAATATTCCAGCACCAACTCCATCCTCCGTTTTGGATCCATCCGTATACCAACATAAACTTCTGGAATCCACATCGGAACCCTGGGTGGAATTGTAACATTGAATCTCCTGTCGAACCTCAGTTCACAGTTTATCCTGTCACTAGGCATTCTTAGCAGTCCTTAGTTGGGCATTGTACTCAGGACCGACGAGTGCCCACTAGGCATTCTTAGCAGTCCTAAGTTTGGCATTGTACTCAGGACCGACGAGTGCCCGTTGCCAACACAACGAGCAGATGTCCCGAGACCCATCCTATGAGCGGCCATTGCCGCAGATGATTTAATAAAGATTTGTATGGGTGGTAGTCCAATCAAGGCCTCAATGGCTAAGGTTGGACATGACCTCATTGCGCCTGTTGCAAGAAGACACGCCAATCTCTGAACTTTACAGAGTTTGCCATACATAATACTAATTTTAATATCGGTTTTGTTAACAGTTGTCAAGGCAATTGAAATTCGATTGCCATCCATAATCGAGCCACAAGAGAACGATCATACTTTCGCTCTTAACAGTTGTTTTTAGCGTGAAAACTTAAATTAAAAAAAAAATAAATAAAATTTTTATTCATGCACAACGCTCATTTGCTGCAACGTCGTACTATCTCAAAAATTTCATTAGGATTGATAAACATATTTTTTATTCGGTTGGCAGATACATATGTGCAGTTTGCCTTATCTTGGGACCTCTCATTACAAAAGTTATATTAAATAAAATAATATAAAGGAATGGAATGGAATGGAATTATTTGCAAACCCTATTGTCGTTGTTATTTTATTAATATTAAATAAATTCAATAAAGTGCGTTTGTGACTCGCACATGCAGGGTTCCGTATGGCGCTTATTTCTTTTTGGCGATTTTTTTCTATATTTATAATTTGATCAGGCTAAAGTTTGTATAATTTTGTAAGCCAAATTACATCTGATAATTATTAATGAACAAATAGCACAAAAATTAATTGGAAATATTCTGACAAACACGTAGTAGAACGGAACAACTAGCTGTTTTAGTTATGAGCTTTTTTTTTAATTTTGAGCTTATTTTTTTGATAATTTTTTCGGTTTTTGGATATTTTTTTTTAGCTTTTTGGCAACCTTTTTACTTTTGGTGATTTTTTTTTTGGCGTTTACGCGATTTATATTATTTTTGTTTATATATTTCATTCAAGCTATTTTATCTTTCTGGCGACTTTTTTGTTTTAGCGATTTTTTTATTTTGAGATTTTTTGATTTTAGCGGGTTTTCCTCTTACGGCTGCCAAGATATTCGTACACAAGTGGTGAAAATTACACTAACTTATAGAATACCCTTTAGTTTTGATTTCTTGAGTTTCAGGTTTAAATGATCAAACAGAATTGCGGCATAAACTAATTTTCCATACAAATTGACACAAAAAGCAGCAACAGAAAGAAGTCGAGAGATAGAATCTATTTTATTCTAACAGGGGTTTTTCTCCTTCGCTCACATATAAATACATATTCTCTCAAAAATGCTACCATACTTTCAATAAATTGCATACATTTTGTGAACAAACCTACAAAGAAAAATAGGCACAAAGGAAAATGAAACAACAATTAGAGAGCATTTGAAGTTACTGCTGTTACTGTTATGGGCTTTTTTAATTTGACAGCGATTTTTTTGTGAAGTCGCGGACTTATTCTGTTTAAGCATTAAGGCACAAAAATACACTAACATTGAAAATTTAAGTGTATATATAATTGTCTGTATATTACATTAAAGTTTCAATATTTTTCCTTGCTCGCTTTAGAACAGCCTTTAATTTTTAACTGTTTTTAACTATATTTTAGCGGCAAAAGTTGTACATATTCTGTGAAAATTTCAGGTTCGTATCTCTTACGGTTCTCGAGAAAAGAGCCTATCACAGACAGATAGACGGGCAACGAAAGGGTTCCTTTTGCCTAAAAAGTTTACACCTTATTAGCTCAAGCAATTTGAAAACAAAGCCAAATATCGACACATAAAATCCAAAAGTAAAAATTGCGCTTAGGGCCTTTTGCAGTTCAGGTGACGAAATGTATACCTTATTTGTAAAAGATTTTGTTGTACAAGGTATCAAAAATTATTTTATTACAAAAAAATATAATCAATAAATTTTTGGCGAAAAATCGTTTTTCCTGTGAAAGTTTTTGCTTATAAAAGCTCCTTGGCCAAATTTTGAAAAGCTCGTTTTCTTATTATATGCCAAAAAGCTCATTTTAAGAACATTTGCTGTTAATTTTTCTTAATCGTGAAATAGCTTTTAATCGTTTTAGCTTTAAAGAAAACAATTTCCATGCTTTAACGAACGAACAACACATTTTATCGTTGTGTACCATAAATTACAAAATTATCAACATGATTTTCTTTAAGTAGCTACAAAGAAAATTATAACTTTTAACAAGTGTTGTTGTACACTTAGTGATTTAAAATAAAATTAAAATAAACATGTCTGTGTTTAAAGAGAGAGAGCGAAAAAAATGCAATAAAAGAAAAATAAAACAAATTTCTTCCTACAATCAACTTTAAAGTACGAGTATAATGTATTTAATTTACTTAAAAAAGAAATGTTGTTTAATAGTTCTATGTATAGGGTTTTGTTTGAGATATAAAACCACACATTCAAGTAAAATATTGCACTGTGACTAGATTTCATACTTCAGACAAGTCGATTAAAATGTAAAAATAAGTTTATTAATAACGAAACTTGGCCATAACATGATTAATTAAACATTCAGCTTAATTAATATTAATTAACTCAAAATTTTCTTTCTTACACTTAACTCTTAATGGAATATGCGAAAGGAAAAAAAAATAATTTATGCAACTAACTACATTATGATTTTTTTATAGACATTGTATGATGTTGTAATTCATGTGTAAAAATTTAAGTAAATTGTTGAAAGATGGATAAAAGATGATTTCAATCTTCAAAAGAAAATTTGGTTTTGATTAAAAAAAACGTTAAAGAGTTTGGATAACAAGCGCTGAAATTAAAATCGTTAGACTATGCAGTTTTAATATTTGTTTGACATGCACAATTTTTTTTCAACGGCAACTTTTTATATAGAGTAGAGAATTAAAAAAATTATTACTTCTCTTAAGATGAGCAGTTGGTGTAAAATTTCAGGTTGGTGTCGCTATTTGGGGCCTAAAAGTGTTATACCAGAAGCCTATGAAATTTAAATATTGTGGTGCGGAACTAGAGCGAATGCGGATCGCTTCCAAATTGTAAAGAAGTTCTTTCTATCTTTTGATACCAATCAATTGGATTGTGAAAATCGTTAATAATTTTATTCGATTACACTTTTTGCTTCAGACTAAATAAATAAATTTTTGCTGTTAGTTTTCATAATGAAACATAGAATATTTTGATAGAATCCATCGAATTTTGTGAAGAATTTATTGTTATTATGTCAGTTTTCAATTTTATAGTAATTGTTAATGCCATCCATAGACTACACAAGTTCACTGCATAAGTCTGGCACTGTAAAGTGCGTTTGTGTAGTGTATGAGGGTGGTTGTGCTATTTACGCACTGAACGATTTTGATATTTGCCCAAGTTTGTACAGTACAACCAGAAAAAATATTCTGAAAAGAGTTCCTAGAATTATACAAAGAATCACTTGCATTATGGGCGCATTAAAATAATAAATTCAGTAAAGTGTGAGTTTGACTCGCGCACGAAGGGTTCCGTACGTTGGGCTCTGAGCATTTTTTTAATACAGTGGTTTTTCCGTTTTATCAGCTGAAATAACTTTTTTTTGATTATTTTTCGCTTTTTTCTCGTTTTGGCGATTTTTTTTAATTTTGGCGATTTTTTTAATTTTGGCGATTTTTTTATTTTGGCGACTTTTTTTTTAATTTTGGCGATTTTTTTTTTAATTTTGGCGATTTTTTTCATTTTGGCGATTTTTTCATTTTGGCGATTTTTTTTATTTTGGCGATTTTTTCATTTTGGCGATTTTTTCGGTTTTTTGCGATTTATTTTCGATTTAGAAATTTTTTTTAATTTGGTGCTTTTTTTTGTTTTGGCGATTTTTTTTTTGATTTTGGCGATTTTTTTCGGTTTGGCGATTTTATAATTTTGAGTTTTTTTTGTTTGACCGTTTTTGAAAAAATCAAGAAGTTTGCTCTTACGGTTTCCAAGATACAGCAAGTTATCAAAATTACATAGTCGAAATTACATTAACTGATGGTACACCCTTTAATTAAATTTTTTAAATTTTAGTGCTAATTGTTGCAGTCTGTATAAAAATACACTAACTTTACAAATTTCAAGTGTATATACATACAATTGTATTTATATTACATGGGATTTTAACATTTTTCGTTGCTCGTTTTGGCACACCCTTTAATTTCCAACTCTCATGTATTTGTTGTTGTAGCGGCCAAGGGTCTACACACTCTGTCCAAATTTCAGGTCCGTAGCTCTTACGGTTCTCGAGAAAATACCCTGTGACGGACAGACGGCCAGACGGACGGACGGACAGCGTAGCGAAAACAATAGGGTTCCATTTTCACCTTTGGTGTACGGAACCCTAAAAACTGCACAGTTTACTTGTATAGTGTTTGCAATTCTAAGAATTAAATTGCACTCATAAAGTTTTCTTGCTCACGTTTTGATTTTTTTTGTGGCAAGTGTGAGAAAGTAACTGTATAAAATCAAAACTTGAGTAAGTAACTTGACATGTGTGTACCGAGTATTTGCTTGAGAGTTATATCTTGTTTGGAAACTTAGAAGTTGATAATGTGTTTGGTTAAGTAGTCTAAAATAAATAATTACATATATGTATAGGATGGCGTTGGTTTAAATAGCTAGCACATTGACTACAAAACCGAAGGTTCTGGGTTCGAGCCCGGTCTCTGACTGTCATTATATATATAACAATACCACACATTTTTCTGATGTGCTTTAGTGTCTATCTGTATCAGTTGTTGTATGGAAGTTCAAGTGATGAAGGCATGGACACTTATCACTGAAATACACCGGCTTCAGCGGATACTAACGCTAATGTAACATCAGAGCGCCCTCTTTCGTCGGTATTGTGTATTAGAATCAAAGTAAAGTAAAATGACCAATAAATTGGCTACTAAGCACAGCTTTGAAAATTTAATACGCCTCATTGACACCAGAGGCGCTGCAACACTGCATTAAAAAAAACATGCAAAAAAGAAGAGTTGTCAAAGAATGAAGCTTTCCTCTCTCATCTATTCCTTCACCATCCCTTTCCTAAAGAAGGTAACACCTAGTAATAGTAGTCGGCATTCATTGCATAAATGTTACTTCTCTTCTAATTATTTACGACCGATTTTGGTCAAAAAATTCAGTTTGAAAATTATGCATTTTAATCTTTTTTTTTGGCAGGTTGTGGCACGATATGATACTTTGACCAAATCTGCAACATGTTCTTAAAAATGTACCGGTTTTATTAAGTCTGTTTCTAGTTTTGTAGTGAAAATTAGAAAACTCTCCACTAGCTGCTTCCAGTTTTCTTGCTGCAGCTTTGATTTTGTATGTCAGAAATGAGACAATATTATATACCTTTTGTATATCTCTGTTATTCTCTCTCACTATAAAATCAAAACTTGGGCAAGAAAACTTGACCAGGGTGTCAGATATGGCGATTTCTCGCCAAACGTGGCGATTTCTCAATTTGTTTGGCGTCCAAATGTTTGGTTTGGCGACATGGCGATTTTTCTGGCGATAAATAAATTTGTCGGCGATTTTTCTGGCGATAATTAAATTTGTTGGCGATTGCTATGGCTATTTATTTAAACAAAATTTAACTTCAAAATTTTTCTAATTCATGAAAATTAGTTTGTTGAAGGAGTAGTTTAAAAAATAAATCCTACCAAAACTCATTTGCAATAAGTCAAAACAATTTGATTTTGATGATTTTTCTTATATTAGTTATAGTCGTTAATGCGTTTTGAATTTGGATGAAAAAAACTTACAAGAAATAATTTTTGGCGATTTAATATCTAATTTTGGCGATTTTCTGATAAGTTTTGATACGATCATTTTATAAAAATTTATATTAATAAGTGTTATATAAAAATAAATTTATTATTAAATATTTAACAAGAAAAACAACATAAAACTGATTTTTTGGCGAGTTTTGGCGATTTTTAAAATCAATTTGGTGAAATAGGTCGGAAAAAATCTGACAACCCTGTACTTGACGTTTGTGAAGCAGGTCTTTATATTAATTTCAATATGAACGCTATGAGAATTATATTAATATATTTATAGGCATGTTTCTGATTTGCAAACACGGAAGTTGATAATGTGTTTTGTGAAGTTGTCGAAAATAAATAATTACAGGTAATTTGGAAGTAGTGAAGATGTCAATTTAATGAATAATCGGGCCTGTTCTGCAAATCACGACATGCCAAATCACGGTGATTTCAAAAAATAATGAAAGCTAAATCATTGCTTTTGTAAATTTCACGATTTATAGTTTTGGAAGTTGAAAGAAAATATTCTATTATTAAATGAAAAAACTTAAAACGCAATAAAAACCCACTATCAAGTCAGCTATTAATAGTTTACTTTTGAAATCACGTGATTTGAAATCACCGTGATTTTCAGAACAGGCCCGAATGACTTCAATTTCTTATTACCGCAATTGTATATTTAGTTATATTAAATATTACACGTTTAGCCTTACAAACATTTGCTTATCAGCATGCGGCATGATTAGATATTAATGTATTATTTTGATTCAATGCCACAATTACTTTAATTTTTCATTTCATTTGAAAAGCTTCCAAAAAGCTTTTAAAAGAATTAGTATTATATAATACTCAACTGTACTTTTATAGTAATGAAATGGGAAAATATAATATATAAAATTCAACAATATTTTTATTTTGCCCAAAATACAAGCATAAAGTAAATTCCAGAAAAAAAAATATATTTAAAGAAAACAAAATAGAAATCAATAAATACCACATCAAATGCACCAAACACGGCAAATAAACCACCTTTGCCATCATGCCGCAAAAACGACGCACAAATGATCCTACCTACACCCACCGCCATACATAAAACCACCCACCCACCCATTCACTCGCTCACTCACTGCCAACATTCACTTTTCTTCATTCAGTACACTCAGTCATTCGGCTTCCCATTGCAAAAGCAACTCAAACCTTAATTTTATTGCAAAAAAAAAAAAATGAGAAAACAAGTAAAAGAAAAGAATCCATTTTGCTCACACATTTTATTTTCCCGTTCCCCCCAAAATAGCACTAACTCCCGAAAAAGGAGTATGCACGGAAATATGTACATATGTATGTATGTATATGCTATTAATGCATATAAATACTTTATACTATCTCTGGCCTATTATCCTTTTTTATTTATTTCAACAAATACACATGCAAACGCAGTGAAAAATTTCATACATATTTTTGTATATTTTTATAAATTTTTTTTTAACCAAAATAAGACAAAACATTTGCCAAAAAAAAAAAGCAAGAACAAATCAACTTAAAAATGTATGTAAAAACATACGACTCCTTGTGTGTTTTCTTCATTTTTTTATTTTGTTAAGTCCCGAAAAAACTCCAAACACACTCAAACTTAAACACACATACATATTTTCATTCACACAAACACACGTATAACAACGAATGCATTTGGGCAAAAGGAATAAATTTTATTTTTCAAGTACACACACACACACAACAAAAATATAAATACATACATCACATTTTATTCATTTACAGGATACAATTCTCATATGCACACATACCTTTAAATTTATTTAAGTATGCGTGTGCATATATGTATGTATGTATGGCTGGCACATATGTATGTAAAGTGAATATAGAGAAAATGACAATCAACTGAACTGACAGACCTACAGATAGAAATATCAAATAAAACTACAAAATACTTGCAAAATATGTAAATATGTATGTATGTAAAGTGAATACATGCACTCATGTAAGAGAATAAATATAACTACATACATAGTTATTTTGTAATATTTGCATCAGGTGTCTTTTAGAAGCCCAATTTTCAATATTCCCCGGGAAACAAATCTTTCTATTCTAGACGGATGGCAAGATAAATTAATAGTGGAAGAGAATTTCGAAGTCAGTTAACTTGTTTCTAGTTGTTTTATTTTACCTGGAAGTTGGCAAAAGATTTTTCAAAATAGCACAACAAGGAATAGGGAAAGCACTACCAGCCGTATAAATTTACAATGATTTTTGGGACTTATAATTTGATCATTTCAGAGCCTCCCTCATGCTTGAGCAATCTTTGCTAATTGCTCAAACTTATTTTGGACAAGGTTTTTGGAAAAATGCATATTACTCATATCGATTTAGATGAGAGCCAGTGTTGTTAGATTTGACGATTTTACGTCATTTTGACGATTTTTTATAGCAAATTTCCCAAAATGACGATTGACGATTTTGTTTCAAATATTCCTCATATTTTGACGATTTGTTGAAATAAGTATTTAGTAACATAAATATGCAAACAAATCCTTGCAGAAAAAATTTTATTTTAATTACAGCATCAGTTATTTTAAATATGGACTCTGAAATTCTTCCTTTACTAAAACTTTTTTCCAAATCTTGTGTCTTAAATCCCAGTTCACATTAGTCAAGTCTTATCTAAACTTAACACCCTTTTTTCTTTGAACTTTCATCGGCGTTCAAACAATGCAAGTCTTACTTTTCAGCTCATATTTGTTATGCATAGTTTTGTGTATGCTTGTGATTTTTTAACATTACGAAGGAGAAAGCAAAACTTATTGACAGTTTATGAAGGTGAGTACTCTTTTCTTTTCCCTTCGTCTCTCTCTCCTACAAACTAATCAGCTTAGCAATAAGACTTGTATAGTGTAAAATAGGACTAAAGAAAAATATTAAAGCATTGAAAATGAAATAAGAGAACTCAGATTTTTTAACTTTCAAGATAACGACTTATACCTATAAGGCCCCTTTCAGATTAGGCAATTTTACTTGCGCAAGTCTTGTGTTTGTGGGTGTGAGAGGAAAGGTCGGTTTGAGTACAGACTTGCTTGTACTTGGCAATTCTATACTTGTACTTGGCAATTATGTATATTCAAGTATATCCAACTTCCATTGTATACACAATATTTAAAATCACTTTCACAATTACAATGAATACAGAAATGAAAAAAAAACTTCAACAAATTAAGAAAATTCGAGCATAAGAAAATTAAACTTGCTCAACAAAGTTGCTGAATGTGAACATAAAAGCAAGTTCAAAAGAAAATAAATCAAAGTGAAAATTATGCTTGCGCAATTAAAGTTGCCTAATCTGAAAGGGGCCTAAGTATATTTTGGAAAAAAGTTAAATCGATTAAATTACCAAACAATAAAGAATAAATAACTTATGTGAGTTTGTTTTTCCCATTTTTTTACAAACTCATCAGCTATTTAGTAATATTAATCTTACTAAAGCCAAGATATAAAATTTACTGAAAACATAAACCCTTGAAATCATTGTGTTTCCGAAAGATTATTAGAAGTGTAACTCTTCGGAATGTTACAATGTTGACATTAAGAAAAATTTTATAAAAAAACAAATTCTAAAATGTATAGTTTTATTTTGAAACTAGTTTTATTTAGAAATTGTTAACACACTATTATATATTCAGAATCTTTTGATTTAATTTCACCCTATAGTTTTTATCTTTGACAATAATGTCGATGAATTGTTTCTTGTTACATAAAATAGTCTTTTATTTCTAATATGATATATTAGTTGTTCAATTAAATAGATAATGCTTGTATGACGATTTTTCGACGATTTTTTTTGAAAACTGTGACGATTTTGACGATTTTATGTTAAAAAATTGACGATTTTTAGACAAAATTGTCTAACAACACTGATGAGAGCATAGTAGAGAACAAAACACAATGGCAAGACTGTTGTAAACTACAGAGCTTTATTACCAAAAAGCTTTCAAGTAACATTCAGGCAATGAATGCCTACTACTATTACTGGGTGTTACTTTCTTTAGGAAAGCGATAGTGCTAGAGAAGACAGGTGGTGAAGGAAGAGATAGAGGAAAGCTTCATTCTTTTACAACTCTGCTCTTTGCACGCTTTTTGATAATGCAGTGTTGCAGCGCCATCTGGTGTCAAATGAGGCGTATTAAATTTTGAAGCTGTGCTTAGTAGCCGTTTTATTGGTTATTTTACTTCGCCGATGATTCTGCTACACAACGAAGGAGGGCGCTCTGATGTAACATTAGGATTAGTATCTGATGAAGTCGGTATAGTTTAGTGACCAGTGCTTTATGTCTGCAACACTAGAATTGTTCCCACAACAACTGATACAAAGGGACACTAATCCACATCAGAAAAATGTGTGGTGTTGTTATTTAATGACTGATGGATACCGGGGTCGAACCCAGGACCTGCGGTTTTGTAGTCAACGTGCTAAAGGCCATTTCAGACTATAATACAAGTATTAATACTTATGTGGAAAATGCAACTCTGACATGTTGAGTTGTTATTGTGTTGTTAAAATTTTTTAAACAGAAATCAGATCAGGGAGGCATTTTCGTCAAAAGTATTAATACTTGTATTATAGTCTTAGTGGACCTTAACTACTTCAGCCAACGCCACCCCTTTCTCTTACACTACGATGCATCAAAATAATATAATATATAATAAAAATAATTCTCAAATTCCATTTGCACTGAGAAATATGTACATACTCGTATGCATGCATGTAAACTTAGGGAAAAGTTGCAACTTAAAAATAAGAACGCGTCACATTAATTCAATAATTTTGAATATAATAGAAAATGTTTATTGAGATACTTAAAAATAAATTAAATTAATAAATTAATATTTTTCTTGAATATTGAATATGAAATCTCAACATGACTAGACTTTCTCAACTTGACTACACTTGAAGCACACTTTATTCCTTTTTGCATATGGAGGATAGACACTAAATCCAACATGTTAGATTAAAAAAAAAATTATGATAATTTTTCTAGTGTTAGCCCTAGTTTTTAACTTAATATTTAAGTATGTAATTAGCTAATTTTTTTTTATTTAAATTTAAGTTGTATTCAAATACGATTGAAAGTACTGCAGCGCTATGAAATTTCCTAGTGCTATGGAAGGCTTTTCAAAAAACAGCTGTTTAAGATAAACAAGAAAGTTAGGTTATCAAAATGCAGACAATTTAAATTGTATAAAATTACATTTTATGAAACCAAACAAGCATCAGAACGCATTTTTCTATTCATTTATTTCATGATATGAAACTACTCGTATGTATTGTAAATAGTCCTTTTAATACGACCACATCATGTTCTTATATATGTATGTATATGTTTTCAATAAACACACACACACACACACACACATAAAAACATATGGTATGCTCATAAAACTTAAATAATATTTAAATACACAAGGTTGGGTATTTAAGTATTATTCAATTATGTACTGAAAAATGCAATTTCGTATTTAAATAGAACTTAAAAATACAATTTGATTACCAAGTCAAAAATAGGCTCTTAGTCTTTTGGGTTTAAGTTATCAAAAAGTAATTAAAAAAATTTTTCTTCGAATGAGAACGCTGGTATTTTAACAATTTACGAAGTTTCTGTAAAGCGTTTTCTTTACAGCACTCATTGTGGCCTTTCTTTAAACCCAAATTAATGAAAATATGTGACACATTTATTCTTCTTAACAAAATCCGTTTCCGTTTCATTTGTTCTACAATCAATACCTTCAAATACCTGACGAATTTGGCTAAAAATATGTATGCAGGCAGGCAGGCAGGCAGGCAGGCATGCATGAATTTATTTTTTTTTATAAAAATATGTATTTTAATATTATTTGTTCTTGTTGGTTTTTAATTTCGTTATTGTACCAGGAAATATTATAAAAAAAAATTTAAATTTCTGTAGACTAACCCTCATCATATGCACTTTCAGAGAAATGCCCGAAAAAAGAACAAACATACACACACACACACACACAGAGAGATACACATATTATTTTATTTCCTAAAAAATATTCCCAAAAAGACAAGAAAATAAATAGAACTTTTTATTTTGAAATTAAAATAAAGAATACAAAAAAGAAGGCCAAAAAGTAAATGTGTACAATATATTTTTTGCCAGGACACACAATTAACTCTTTCCCAACTGTAGACGACTACAGTACACACACATACATACATACATACATACATACATACATACATACATACAAACATATTTATTTGTTTCCATGTGTAGAAATCATCATTTCTACATTCTCATTCACAATTACAAATTGCCAAAAAAAAAAAAGAATTTTATGTTTTAAACTTAAAACAAAATTTTGCGATTTTCTTTTTCGAAAAAAAAAAACATACACACACACATACATACATATATAAATTTTTACACAGAGTCCTTAAAAGTTTTTTATTTACCAAATGAATGAAATACGAAATAAAAATTTACATTTTTGTATTGTGCTTAAAACAAAAAACCCTTTTTTCGGCAACTGCATTACAAAAAGGACCTGAATAATTTTTAACAAAATTCTGCCGCTGCAGTTAGACGCAACAGCAAAGTATACTTAATAATTAAAGTCGAAATGAAAAGGAAAACAAAACAAATAAAAAAAATGTGTGGAAAAAATATAATACCCCAAAAATATATCCTGGTACAAACAAGGTCGTTTTTTACTTTTTAAATAAAGTGTGTACGTACGAACATTATTCGTTTAAGAACCGGCAGCTTAAGTTAAAATTTATTTAAGGACCGTTTCAAAACATACACTAAGTCACGGTGGTACTCAGAGGAGGAAGGGAATTTTGTCTTTTTAAGGTTCCGTACACCAAAGGTGAAAAGAAGCCACTCTATTGTTTTCGCTACTCTGACCGTCTGTCCGTCACAGGGTGTTTTCTCGCGAACCGTAAGAGCTACTGACCTGGAATTTTGACAGAAGATGTAGAAAATACATGAAAGTTAAAACTTAAAGGGTGTTGCAAAACGAGCAACGAAAAGTTTTAAAATCCCTTTGTAGCAGTACGGCATTATTTTTTATTAATTATACTTATTTAGACTTTCATAGTCCGATTTGTCTGCGAATAAATAAAATAATAAGTACTATCCAACTAGGACGTACATCGGCTGGTCTGGCTTTACACTATAGAAAGGATTAATTTCTCCTTCCTACACCTTGCAATATATATACAATTGTACATAGACACTTGAAATTTGCAAAATTACTGTATTTTTATACAGACTCCAACAATTAACACTAAAATTTAAAAAAACAATCAAAATTAAAGGGTGTTCTACCAGTTAATGTTATTTTGACTATGTAATTTTTACAACCGTAAGAGGTAAATCTTGAAATTTTAAAAACGCTAAAACTAAAAAATCCTAAAATTATAAAATCGCCAAACACCAAAAAAAGTCGCCAAACACCGAAAAAAATCGCCAAAAACCGAAAAAGCGCCAAACCAAAAAAATCTCTAAAACTAAAATAAATCACCAAAAACCGATAAAATCGCCAAAATTAAACAAAAACTTCCCAGAACGAAAAAAAACGCCAAAAACCGAAAAAATTGCCAATACGAAAAAAAGCTCCAAACACGAAAAAACTAGTGTCCCAACGGTAGGAACCCTTCGTGTGCGAGTCGAAGTCGCACTTTACTGAATTTATTTATAACTTAAACTGCAGTTCATTTTGTAGTTGTCTTGTGCTGTAACATACCAGTGTTGCCAGTTTATGGAATTTGTCCCCAAATAAATTGGGGATTTTGTTTTCGCGATTGCGGATGAAAATTTCGTATTGGGGATCTGGGGATTTGTTAAGGATGATCACCAAATTTGAGGGATTTTTTGTTGGGGATTTTTTGCTGGGGATTTTTTTTCTAACTGATGGTCAAACAAAAATGATTTTTGAACTACGAAATATGCGTCTGGCAAGTCTAAAAATGTGTGTTACTATTCATAGTGCATGGTTTCTGATAAAGAAAAAGTATCAATAATGACTTGTTGGAAGCACTTCTTAGAATAAAAACACAATTTAAAAATAATTCAATTTGTGTTGACAAATTTAATACTTCTGCTGAAATGCTAAAATTTTTTAATACAAGTATTATGTACAACACAATTTATGAGGCTGATGAATCAGAAGATTTCGATTCTGAAGTTTTTGAAATGGTAAACTTTGGCTAAAATTTTTTGTACTTGTGTGTATTAAACTATGTGTAAGTTTTTCTTTACAAGTTTTATAGGTTTAAATTAAATGTATATAAATGTAAATATAGCTATCGATATAAATGAATTTTATTGAATAAATATGTTATTTTTGTATTTATTTTTTAAATAAAATTAAAAAAAAATTATTTTTTTCACAAAAGAATAAATTTGAATCAAAAATACCCAATTTGGGGATATTTGGGGATGAGAAATCAAAAATTGGGGAAAACTCTAGAAACAAACTGGCAACACTGTAATACATAAATACTTAGAAATCTGTGCCAAAAAGGTAAAAGTGCTCAAGTCGAGATAAGCTAATTTTGATTTAATGGTACCTCCGTAATCTGCATATCTGAAGGTACCACTGGGCAAAATTTTAATTAACTTGCGCGCTTTTCAAGAAGTTATAGCACAACAACTTGCGTCTTATCTTATCTGCCACAGAAATAAGTGGGTTATGTGAAAGTTGGCTTGACTTCAAGAAGACCAAACTGTGCCTCGTTTCTGTAAGGAACGTGAGCAACTTTCGAGTCGAAAAAATTTTTATCATCCTGTGAAACACAGGGTGAGTAAGAAAAAAACTGTATTTGTTGATATTTTTTGTAACTTTATATAAGTTTTTATGTGAGTAATAACCCTGTGTAAAATAGGAGAACCAATATAATTATTTAATTTTTCTCGATGCGAGAACTTCTCACAAGTTACAGAAACGGGGTACTGAGTAGGAGTTGAGAACGGCATTGATATCAGCTGGAACCTTACATTTTCGACGTTAGAAAGTTCGATGTCTTCATGTTTTTATACTCCGATTCAAGTCGCTGTTAAAAAAAATTTAAAAACAGAGAGAGAGAGAGACAGAAAGAACTCTCATCTCAAAGTCTAGAGACGTATGTATGTATGTATCTATTTTCATTTTACATTTCGAACTTAAAGGATTAAATTTAAGGCTTTGAAGCACCTTTCTTTTTCCTTTTTGTAATTGTTTAAGTTCTTCTTGTTTGTGCTGTTGTGTCCTGTTCTTGTTTATTTTTTTTTGTGTGTGTGTGTGATTAATTGAAGTGTGAGTTTCAAAAGCTAAAAAACCGCCGTTATATTCATACGTGGTATCGTCGCGACGACGATATAAACATTTTAAATGCCGCTGTCGCTTTAATGGCAAATTTGTTTATGAGGCACACACAAGTATGTGTCTTTGTTTGCTTGTTGCAAGCTACTAACTCACACACTCTTATTTGTGTAGTGAAGAGACAGTGCATTTTATATTTAAGGTTTTCTTGGTTTTATTTGGTCACTCACTCACTAACCAGAAAGTCGACATACTTTTTATTATCCTTGTTCGTCCTGTTTATGCCAAAGTATTTCTGTCTGTGTGAGTTTTTGCCTTTTAGTTTATTTCAATTTTTTTTGTTTTTGCCAAAATGTATAAAGAGTGGGTAATCAACATATGCACATGTTTCAGTTTGCCCCGTCAAAATTGCATTTCGTTTCATCATCATCATCATCTTTTACTTTTACTTTTCTTTTTTTTTTTCGCCGACTGCATAATTGCACATGCACACGATTTTTGGCAACTTTTTCTTTTGTTTTGCGAAACTTGTATAAAACCCACATGAAAAAAAAGTTTTCTACATTTTGTAAAAAAGAAAACAAGCAAAATTAACCCTTAATATTTTATTTAAAGTGAAAAAATTTGCTTTTAGCATAAAAGTGCACATTTGAATTTTTTCTTTTAATATTATTTTGAATGTGAATTTTTACACAAAAATCGATTTGTCTGGAAAAATAATTGATTGTTGAAATATGTATATCCATCGAAGGAATACAAAAAAAAAATTGGGAGAAAATTTGTATTCTAATTTTTCCAATGTATTTATTGCTGTACCATAATGCGGCGGCTGCTCAAGACAAGTACAGTGAACTCGAGATAATTCAAAACTGCAGCGCTCAAGGGGCCAGGGAAACATTTTATATATCAGGGACTTCAAAATAATAAGAGCTTAAAATAGCTAAAACAGCTCTTATGAGATGTATAGGAAAGCTCTAATTTAATGTTAAATAATTTTAGCGTAACATTTTATTATCAGCAATTTCTCAAATATTTTTCAACTTGATGAGTTCAAAATTATTGTCAGATTCAAGTTATCGTGCATTAACAGCATTTTCAGGAAAATTCTATACAATCAAGATTATATTCTATTCTTACACTTTCTGAAAGTCATTTAGTCCTAGCTTAGTGACGAGGGGAAAGGAAACTTATCTGTTCCCCTCGTCTCTCTCCATCAAACCAATCACTAT
Source organism: Tachina lurida (assembly GCA_944452675.1). Lineage (NCBI taxonomy): Eukaryota > Metazoa > Arthropoda > Insecta > Diptera > Tachinidae > Tachina > Tachina lurida. The sequence continues at coordinate 116,053,851 of OX101755.1, forward strand.
ACAAGTTCACTGCACAAGTCTGGCACTGTACAGTGCGTTTGTGTAGTGTAGGGGGTGGTTGTGCTATTTACGCAGTGAACTGAGTAAATATCAAAATGATTTAGATATTTGCACAAGTTTGAAAACTGTACAGTGAACTTGTGTAGTGTATGTTGCAAACACTCAGTTGTGTAGTGATTTTCTAAGAGTTCACAACAAGAAATGGAGCGCAGAACAAATATTCTGGACAGAGTTCCTCTAAATACACAATTAATCACCAGCATTGTGGCGAATTAAAATAAAAAATACACAGTTTACTTGTATAGTGTGTGTCACAAGTTTAGTTTACGCAGTGCCAGACTTGAGCACTGAACTCGTGTAGTATACATATGGCCGGCATTAGCAATAAGACTTGCATAGTGCAAATTAGGACTTAGAATGCTGTCCTTTTGCAAATACATAACTATCCAAAGTCATTTATTCTGTTCTAATTAAAATCATCAATAATGAATGCCTTTGGCCTAATGGATCTAATCGTACAAAACAAGCAATTAAACAGCACAGTACAACAACATCACATGTGTTCATATGTATTAATGACAATCTAGAGAACTGTCACTGAAATAATAACAACAACATATTGATTGTTGGCCACAAAAAGTAAATCACAACGAAAAAATATTTAAAAAAAAAAATATGAACTAAAAACCACAAGAAAATCTATCTCGTTAAGTGCTGGAAAACAAATCGTTTTGCATGTTCAAACATTTCAATGCAAAATGATAACAATAATATATTTTCTGTATGTGTAATGGTTTTTCCTTATAGCCAAACTAAATCTTGGCTTGTTGTGAAGAAGAAAGAAATAAATAAAAAATAAAAAAATGTGCGTTAACACTTGCAAAAACGTATTCGTACACTCGTCTCTGGGTACATACGAGTACTACGAGTATTTTCATGTTTTCTCGCGTATAATGAATGAATTTTTAAAAGATTATCAACATTATTCATTAAGACACCATCGAGAGTTAATTTACAACCTCACAGCACAGTGCTGCAAAAAAGTATGCCTACAAAGCAAAAAAAAAAAAATAAAAAATAAAATAAAAAAATAAACGCAATAAAATAAAAGCTTAACAAAAATAAAAACCTACACACATGAATTTGTAGAAGGAATAAGGTGTTTGTTGGTTGGTTGGTGCTTGTTAGGGGGGAAAGAGAGAGAGAGAGAGAGAGATGCATGTGCTACATGCAGCTTGGTTGGCCAACGTTGTTTTGCGTTCTTGCGTTTATGTCTGCATAACTGCGTTTTCATTTTTGCCATTCAAGAGTTGCATACATACTTTTTTTTTTTTGCTTAAATGTAATTTACAAATGCGTTTTGTGTGCACCATCAATTATGATAATTATCAGTTTTATTGACATGGCCTGTTGAAGTAGCAACTTAAAGAAGCAACGAAATCTAAAGCGAAATAATAAAAATCGTGGCAATAAAGCTAAAATATTATAAAGTCACACACACACATAGCCATTGCAAATATGTATTCGTATTTTAATCCCGTTTAAGAAATGCATACAAACACCAACTTTATTTAGTTCCTCTTAATTTCTTGCAACCAATTTCCAAAAATAAAAGGAGCAGCCAGACAACGACGCGACGGCTGACTGAAGCTGTAGTGTAAAGTATGAGCTTTTTTGTTTGTAAGCCACAAATAAATAATCATGCGTGGCTGGAAAAATATAGAATGTAGTTCATATTCTCCTTTCAATTTCTTAAGTGGTCCATTGCAGAGGCAAAGATTTTCTTCCATTGCTACTATGACTTTGTGTTTATCCAGCAACATGTGTCATTATGTTAATTGTAGCTGGCGCTTGCACCATTAAAGAAAATAATAATAACGCAAGATTTTTATTTGTTTTTTTTTCGAAGCGGACTGGAATCTGTAGTAAATACGTACATATGCTTATACATGCAGCGGCATGTGTGTTTGTGTGTGTCGTAGTCTATGAAGCTGTCAATAACTGAGGCACAGTGGTATGGGCTGAACGTTAGAATCGAGTCATTCCCAAGGGTTCGCATATATCGCCGCTGTGTTAACTAACTGACCTAACTATCAGTTTTGCCAGATTACGTGGATTTTTTTTTGCAAATTGGGATACAATTTTTTTTGGGAATTCATTAGGCTTAATTTTTACGTTTTGGGGATTTTATGAGATATTTTGGGGATTTGTATTTTACTTATGCCAGCCATACACTACACAAGTCTGACACTAAACAGTGCGTTTGTGTAGTGTATGGGGGTGGTTGTGCTATTAACGCAGTGCACTGAGTAAATATCAAAACGATTTTGATATTTGCTCAAGTTTGAAAATTGTACAGTGAACTTGTGCAGTGTATGTTGTAAACGCTCAGTTGTCTCGTGATTTTTTAAGAGCTTAAAACAAGAAATGAGCGTAGAAAAAATATTCCTAGAATTATACAAAGAATCACCTGCATTATACACACACTTGTATACGAGTAGTGTGTGTCACAAGCTTAGTTTACGCAGTGCCAGACTTTAGCACTGAAATTGTGCAGTATATGGCCGGCATTAATAGATATATTTTTTTTTATTTATTTCTTAGTTTATTTTAATTTCAATACATATTCCAATTGCTCTTATTCTAGTTCATAAACAATTTAAAATGTTAACAAAAATGCTTAAAATAAAAATTTTTACTGGTGACCATGAACTCGTTTTTGACAATTGTTGTTGGCAAGACTTAAACATGGCTTTTTACAAGATATGTATATCACAGGTACTCGCATTGGCGAGATTACTCATCACATCTTTGGGGCAAAAGTTTATTCATATGAAGATGCCGCGGGATCACAGCAGTTTAAAGAACTGGTAGAAAATTTGTATTAATTATGTATCAACGAGCAACGCGTGGATTGAACGACTTTTTACGACAATGAACTTAATATAAAAACTAAAATTAGAAACAAAATTCAGTACGCATTGCTAAAATCTCTCTTACGAAATAATGGAATTTCTTGTAACATTCTTGATGCATTTCCAGAAATGGTAAAATTTTTTAACTCTAAAAGTATGTATCAAAAAATTAGACAACGTTAAAGAAGATTTTGACCCTAAACTTTTTTACTTTACTAATCAGCCCAACTAACGTGCTAGATATAAAAATACAAGTATGTAGGTTACCCAAATATAAACCATATGTATAAGTAATATGAACCACAGTGCATGAAATATTCATAAGAAAATAAATTATTAAATTATGTTCTGTAAACCGAATCCGAGTAAATTTTTCGTTTTCAAAAATTTAAGAATGGTCCTGCAGACATGTTTAAAATTACACACGATAATATTCTTTCAGATATGATATTTGAGAATATAAATAATAATAAAAAAATTTTGAAAAATATTTCTATTGTCAGAGGTAGTTTTCTAAAATGGTGCGGATTCAAATCGATCGATTTACAGAACCGGGCAGAGTATTATTTTTAGTGCGTAGTCTTGAACCTAGTACAAATTAATTTTTTTTTGGAAATTTCGCGGACCAAAATTTTAAAATTGGGGATGTCAGTCAAAAGAAATATTGCAACCCTGCTAACTACCATTTTTGAAATTTTTACAGGAGAGCAGCAGAGCATCTTATGGATGCGTCTGATATGTTTTTACTTTTATGGGCTCAACAGTAATTCTTACAGTCCTTCAAATTGTGCACAAGATGTCTTATGACTTAAAGGGTATTTACACCTGTACAAAAGCTAGCAGATTTTAATTAAAATCTTTATGAAAATCTCTACTGTTTACACCAAGTTTTTTTTTACATTTATCAGGAGTTTTTATTTGTGCAAAACCAAACCCATTAGCTAAAAATTTTTCAAAACTACAACCAGACAACTGATATTTAGCCAATTCATAAACCATAGCTAATTCACATACCTTTTACATAAATATGCTGTACAGGTTAGTAAAAAATTAATAAAAATATTAGAATTTGAGTAGATTTCCTACAAATCTACTGACAAATTAGATTTCGTTTTGTATGGGAAATCGAGTAAAAAGCAGTTGGATTTATCTCGAAATCTTATAACTACTAGATTTCGAGACAATGTAACTGCCCTATTATAAAGTCTAGTAGTAAAATTGGATCATTAAAAAAATAAGGTAGATCGATTAGTTCAATAAAACAGCGACCCTACACCATTCTAAAATAAATTCAGTAAAGTGCGACTTTGACTCGTGCACGAGGGTTCCGTACATTCGGTTTTGAGCATTTTTTAATGTGGCCTTTTTTCAGTTTAAACGATTTTATTTAGTTTGGTCGCTTTGTTCTCGTTTTGGCGATTTTTTCTGTTTTTGGGGTTTTTTTCATTTTTGGCGATTTTTTTCTATTTTTGTTATTTTTTTATTCTAGCGATTTTTTTAATTTTGGCGTTTTATTTTAGTTTTAGATTTTTTTTTAATTTAGCGATATTTTTCGTTTTGGCTTTTGGCAATTTTTTTTCGGTCAAGGTGTTTTGATTCTCTGCTTATGATTCGATTAGGCTAAAGTTCGTAGAGGTCTGTAAGTCAAATTACATGTGCTAGGTTTTTAAGGAAAAAAAAATTGCACTCTTATGGTAGTTGTAAATTATTCTGAAAAAAAAACATTAGCAGAACGGAACAACATGCTGTTTTCAAAGGCCGACCGACACTCCTTCATCACCAGCGTTCTTGTATTTGGTCCACTCTGTGTGGTGTCAATTAATGTAAACTTCAGCTCTTTCAATGCAAATGGAATATGTGACTTGTTTTGATTTATCGCACTCCAATTTGTTGATAGCTTTTTATGTAATGAAAGCTCAAATTTATTCTATCAATAATTTACAACAGTATTGTCGCTGTGTTTCGTTGTTCTTTACCTTGTTACTTAGTTTGTTTGTTGGTTCGTTTCTGCTTAAGAAACAAACTAAAAGAAAATGCATATGTTTATAGAAAATTTTACAAAATGTTATTGAGAATTACGCAAATAAACATAATAACCTAAAAAGCCTCAAACAAAAACTCGAATTAAGAACAAAGACTTACATATGTTTACTTTTACTGATGAAAAATAAAAAAAATATTCTTTATGTTAATACATAACAGATTTAACATCAAGTAAAAATTACTTCAGTATTTTTATTCATATATAAAAATTTCTATTTCTCAATAATTCGAATAATCGAATAAAATTTTCGAATTTTCGACTGCGAAGTAAAAACTTTTGTTGATATGCATTTTATTGAAAACAAATTGTATAACTGTTATACACATTTTTACTCACTATTCATTCGAACAATCGAATAAAAATTAATTTATTCGAATACTTTTCGAATAAAATTGTTCTTATTATCTTAAATAAATTTTTATTGCAAATCAAAATAATTCATTGAGTGATTTTCATCTGTGGCATCAAATAGATGTTGCTTGCAATCAAACATTTCTTTAAATAAAATAGTTAAAATTTATGACAGCTGAGACCACTGTGCGAAATCTGCTGATTTTGACTTAATTACTTTAACAACGAAACTGCGTGAGCGTATGTAAGTCTAAGATTATCAAATATGCATGTTTTGAGGATAAGAAATAAATAAAGCAAATATATAGAAATAAAACGCAGTAAACCTATAAAGATTTCCAAGTAGTGATGAATGATGGTGCTTAGAAGTTGTTTGAGACCCAGCAACAACAACATTTACATGTTTCCCGCCAATTTTACTTTGATTTTTTTTTGCATTTGTAAGTGATTTGAAGTTTTTTGTTGTTGTTGTTTGTCTATGTGCTACGAGTGCGTATGCATTTGTATCTATTACTTCAAACGCATTAATGATGTTTGCTGTTGTTGTTGTTGTTGCTGTTGTTGTGGGCATCTGCCATCTCTTGCAATTTGGCATGTGTGCGTTTTTATATTTTTGTTCTTAAATCTGTCTGTGTGTGTGTCCGTCCGTTCATTGGTCTGTCATTATAAATGCTGGTTTTTATAATTGATGATGATTAAATCAATGCTACTGCGATTTTTCTTTTATCTTTTGTATTTTATTTTATTTTTTTTGTTTCATTTCGGACATTTAACACAGCTTCTGCACTTTTTTCACGCAATTTTTCATTTGCCACTTGTTAAATGCATCAATGTCTTCTGTTTGCTGCTGCAAATGCCAGCAGCAGCGGCCACAACAACAAAACATGCAGTTTATTTTTGCTTCGATCTCCCCTTCTTTATTTTATTGCATGCGAATAGTACGAGTAAGCAATAAGAGTTAATCTGTTTTGTTGTATAGAGGAGAGCTGCTTCGTTATTAAGTAATTTGACTCTTTGGGCCGAGTAAAGAAATGAATAACAAATTCCTTTTTGATCTTTAACACATTTTTATTTGGGATGATGTCGATTGTATTGTACGAGTATGTGCAGTATTTTTTCCTGACTTGTGCAGTTATTCATTGTGTTACAGGTGCAACATAATTTTTTTTTCTTCATTTATTTTTCCCATGCATTCTTTGTTTTTTTTTTATTTTTTCTTGTTTTGTAAACTAGCGCCACCTTGTTTTTCATTGCTTTGTTGGCATATTGCAGCAGCAGACCGACCCGACCGACCGACCAATTAAGATCTTCTGTTTTTCTTTAGACCGACTGCAAATGAAATGTTGTTGCTTGGATTGTATCTTTTAAACTCTCATGTTGCTGCTGAATTAATTCGTTGCGTTTCTTTCTTCGCTTCGCATTTCTGGTTGCAATGCGTAAAATAATTATTTAATAGCACTTTTGTTATTAATGCTATTTTAATGTTTTTCATGCCATTCCATTCGTCTTTTATTTTATCCTGTAATTTTGTAGTATAAAAATTATTTTAATTGGTTTATGGATCATACGAATAGTGTTTCATTAAAGTAATTCCTTTGAATTATAAATAAAAGAAGAAAGAAAAAATAGCGAGAAATTATAATTTGTTTTATCAAGGACTGGAACGAGTTAAAGTTAAGTCATGTTTTACACTCGGCAGTTTTACTTGAAGCAAGTCTGAGTTTATAGGAGAGAAAGGAAAGAAGAAAGAAGAGGGGTACTGACTTGCCTGTACAGAAAAGTTACTTCAATTCTGTTTTGTTATTTCATTCGCTGCATTAAAACAATACGAAAATTGAACAAGAAACCGTCAGAGTGTAAACAAATGGGCAGTTTTAAAAGAGAATTGAAGAGAACTGCTTCAAGAAAAACTGCCAAGTGTAAAACATGACTTAAGCGAAAAAAATCCAGTGCGTTTAAAAAAGTGTATGAGAAAAATATGTAAAAAATTTTGTTATGCCTTGTTCACATTTACGTGTTTAACACCTCATTCGTGTTTAAGAGCTTAAACACCACGATTTTGAGATGTTTTACCATACATTGACTTGTTTTGTTAAACATCTCAAATGAAGTGTTTAGGATTTAAACACTCCCTCAAACACGTAAATGGTGTATGTTCAGTCCGTTTTTTTTTTGTTAACTCTGGCAACTTTGTGTTGTTATTAAAGGTGTCTTTACACGGCAATACAAAATATTACAACTTTAAAGAATCAAAATATTATGAAATTCTCTCCGTTTTTAAAAAATAGAGTGCAAGAGCCTGTTGTAGGTATTTTTCATGTTTACACTGATACTATAAGTAAAATGCAAGCAAAGATATTAAACTGTTGTCGTTATGCAGAAAACGCGTTGAAGACATGAAAAATATTCTTCTCTCACGGGGTGGTAAAACAAGCTATTTATACGAATTTTTTCCATCATTAGTTCAAAAAACGCATTTTTTGAGTTTTGAGTCACTACACAGAGAAAACAGTGAAAACATTCTATGTCTATTTATAGATATGAAATAACAAGACACCTCATAAAATCAAGAAGATTTCCTTATAAAAAAAATCAATAAGATGCTTTACACATAATCATATAGAAACCTACTAGAATCAAGAAGAAAACCTTATTGAAAAAATCAATAAGATAGCCTAATTAAATCAAGAAAAAAACCCTATAGTTTACAATTTATAAGAAAACCTGATAGAATCAAGAAGTTTTTCTCTATGGATTGTTTTTTTGGTGCCAAAAATAACGGAAATTTAGTAAAAAAAAAAGTTGTGAACAATAAGATTTCTTTTTGATTAAATTAATAAGATTTACCACATAAAAACAATAAGGAATCTACATGAAAAAATCTTCGCTTCTTTCTGCTGGGATACCCCTCAGCCTAAAAACGTTTCATAGAGAAAATCTTCTTAATTCTATGAGGCAGTTTTTCTCTGTGTATTTAAGTAAATGATCGATATGTAAATAAAGTCCCTTTAAAAGGACTAAGGATGTGAAAATTTAAAATCAAGTACGCTATATTTTCTATCTATTAAATTTCAAATTTGTTATACAGTGTAATCAGTATTCTTGAAATACTTATAATATTTTTAAAATGAACCGAATGGTAAATGCTAACATGACTTCCTAAGTATTAAAAATATGCATTTTTGGAAGCGATGAACATGCTATTCTCTAAAAATTGCCTATTTTTTAGGGTTCCGTATATCAGAGGTGAAAAGGAACCCTATTGTTTTCGCTACAATGTCCGTCTGTCTGTCTGTCACAAACTGTTTACTCGATATCCGTTAGAAATACGGGCTGAATATGTAAAACTTAGGCCGCTACAACAACAAATATATGACAGATAAGAATTAATCGGTGTTCTAAAGCGAGCAATGAAAACTTTTGTAATCCTAATGTAGTATACAGACGATTGTATCGTCTCATGACCGCCAAAAAAATCTTAAGCGACATAATATTCGAACTTAATAATAATCGATTTTCGCAAAAAAAAAGTACAAGAAATGTGTTGGTTAACCTTTTTTACGGTTATGGCTCGATAGATGTACATACAACTGAAATTTTCAAAGGGAGTGTATTCAAACAGTTAATGTAAGTTTGACAACTCAACGGGTGGTTATTGGTTATTGGTTTGCTGCAGTAATAATGTATTTTTATTATACTGTACGGCAAACTAGTAACCAACCGACGAATTTGTTGTATCTATGAAAGCGCAAAAGCAAAACTCTTGAAACGTTAAATCTAAAAAAAATCGCAAAATTAAAAATGAAAAATACCAACAAAAATTAAATAAATCGTTAAAATCAGCAAAGTTAAAAAAATCGATAAAATCTAAAAAAATCACCAAAAGGAAAAAGCGCCGAAACTAAAAAATCGCTAAAACTAAAATATGTATGTATTAAGAAAAACGAAACATAAATCTTCGAAAACCCAAAAAAAAAAAAGAAAACGCCAAAACGAAAAAAACGCCAAAACAAAAAAACGCCAAAACGAAAAAAAACGCCAAAACGAAAAAACGTCAAAACGAAAAAAAAAACCCCAAAACCGAACTAAAAAAATTTCAAAAGAAAAAGAAATCACCGAAGCAAAAAGAGCGCGAAAACTAAAAATCGCTATAATTAAAAATATATATTTGTAAAAAAAATCGTTAAAAACCCAAAAAAATAGCCAAAAATAAGCAAGCGCCATACGGAACCCTTCATTTGCGAGTCAAAGTCGCACTATAATTAATTTTTTTTTTTGCTGGCATGTTGGATTAGTACACTCAGGGAAAAGCTGCATCTTAAAAATAAGAATGCGTCACATTAATGTTTCATATTAATTCAATATGGTTTTTATTGATTTTAAGCTGTTTTTTCTACGGGTGTATTAATTATCAAGAGATAAATTTTTTTGGACAAAAAATTGGCGGGTTTTCGGAACTCAAATTATTTGATTGCAAGAGTTTAATTTTATACTCAATTTATATTAAAGATTTTGATACTGACTTTGCATCAGACATGTTTTTATATCAATATTAAATGTGTGTGTCTGTCTGTCCGTGCTGTTGTCTGACTACACTTTACGCTCTAAATACTCCTGAAATAATCAACGTGTTCAGAAAAAAATAAGAACCGATGAAAAAAAAAAGTTAACGACACCACTGGCCACATACTTATTTCCACAATTAAATATTTAAATGTTGTATCGTGAAACTCATACCAAACATAAAATTAAAAAGGGGTTCTTTTGCTAGTTTCTCATTAATCAACTCCTGCGTTTTTTTTCCAAAACTTTTTGGTTATGAGTAATTATGCATGTATGTACGTATGTATGTATATCTTCTCCAAAGTTGTTTCAGACTTGTGCAAACTACATTTTCAATAAACTTTATAATGATGTGCACAGTGCACTATTGCGAGTATAAACAACCCTTGTACTCTGTTACCAAAATTATTTAAGAAAAAAGGAAGTATTAAAGTAAACAATGAACTCAATTTTATATATGATTTTGATTATATTTGGCCTTAATTTATTTAAGTTTATTTTATTTATTTTTGTTAACAAGCAAGTGCATGATGCCGTCTGGCTATTTCATTGTTATTAGGCAACTGTTAGGCGGCAACATATTTCAAGAATGTGCCTTTACACTCAAAGAAATTCACTGGCAGTTGCATATGAAATATATGTATATGCCAGGACACAAAAAGCCAAGTTAACATGCAAGTGTATTTTGCTTTATTATGTTGCATGCCTTTTGTTTGGCCGGCCAAGAAAACCGCAAAGTATCTTTTCTCTTTTGTGTAGAATAGCATTCACACACACACACACACGCATTATTCAGCCTGTTTGTTACCTACCGAGGTCGGACATGTGTGAACGCATTTGCTGCTTTGTCTAACAACAGCCTGTCTTACAAATTACAAAATGGTTGTTTAATTAGAGTGAAGAAATGTAAAGAAAAACCTTCATTTACCTTCATTTTTAATGGTTTATTATTGTAAACTCTAAATTATATATTTAGTTACAAAGCAAAATTTAGGTAAATTATCCCTCGGTCAGTTCAGACAATTGGTCGACTGAAATATTTAAATACATACATATGTATGTATGTATGTATGTATGTGCACATATACATATGCATGTATGTGTGTTTGGTTAGAGAAATATGCCAATTAATAATTGAAAAGACCAGCCAGCAGAGTTCTAGAGAACGTTAAACAAATTGTGCATTGACACTAAAAATATGTATTATTATGTTTGTCAATTTGAGGGATAAACTGTTTTTAAAACAGTTATGGTGGCTACAATTTTCAACAATCATATCGCTGGGGCGTGATATTTGAAGTTGCAAAATGTGTTTTATAGTTTTATGCAAAATTAAAAAGAATAACTTTTTTGTTGAACATTTTAACTTTCTAATTATTTTCTTACTTTCGAAAAAGGGGTAAAACAGGACCCTTAGGTTAGATTAGGAGACCCAATTGGGTCCATTGTGATTCCCTTCTATTGTCCAATAAAAAAAATGTAATATTTATCCTCCCCGCCCCACTTGTAGGCAGAATTGACCCTATAATCCGCCATTGAGCCACCGCATTCCCATGACGAAGCCCCTAATGTCCTCTAGTTTAAACTTGCCGATATCAGTAATGATCTCATGGAAACGTCTGCTCAGCCATCTAAGCCTATGACGTGACAGATAATATGCTCAATGATTTCTGCTTCCTACAAAAATCAAGGAGTGCCAGTCTCCCAAATGCTGGTTCTTGCTCTGACCGAGCAGTGACCTATCAACAATCCCATCGCCTTCCATTTCATGTCCAGTAGCAGTTTGGATCTTCCTGAGTCAAGTTTTGCCCACATAGCGCTCGAGACTCTACAATCCTCCCTACTTCGCCATGAACTGTTGGTCCTGCTTTCTACCTAATTACTGAGTTCCCTATAGTACCCTACAAGAACAATGACGGTCATTTGATGCATCATCTGATAGAAATTCCTGATGGAATTATACATCAGAAGTTTCTATAATTTTGTTAAGGGCAATATGAAAAAACTGATGTAAACATTCGTTTACTCTCTCTCTCATACTCGTGAACTTCATGAACTAGTAAAACATATATCTGAACTGCTCACTCCACAGTATATTACTAATCAGTACTGATGTAAACATCGTCAGAACTGACTAATCAGTACTGATGTAAACTGATTTAAATTGTCATACCTATCAACTCAAACGAACTTATATGCTAATAATAAATATAATTTTTATATTAGTTTAACATTTTTTTATTATCAAAAGTATTTTAAAATATAATAAATATTTAATCACAAAGCGTAGAAAATAATTATCAAAAACTATTTCGATACCGCCTTCTTTAACCCCCAACGCATCTTGCTCTTTCCAAATATCTAAAAATTGGAAAAGAAAGTAATACATATAAATAACACATATGTATGCATATTTTAAATTAAACTTTATAAAATTTCTTTTGTAAATTGTTCTTATCTTACTTTTTCACAAACATCATTACGAGTATTTTCACATCACTTTTATAACTTTTAATTTTACAAACCGAACGAACTTTAAAATAATTTCAGTAAAATTCATTATTTTAGAATTTTTGACATATGTACATTAGATGTCCCACTCTAGCACACATATATGTTAGAGTAGAGCAACTATAATCGCTGTTGAATTGAATGTGAAATTGTTGCAAATGTGTTAGTAAAAAAATGTTATTTGTGTTAGTTTCAATCATTCATTTCTTGTAGGGTAATTATCTATCGGTAATTTCACCGATCTGTCTGACATTCCCTCATCTAAAGCCGACCCTATTATATGCCAGCTCATCTACAATTTCATTTCCCTCAACTGTGGCTGTGGCCAGGAACCATGTCCTCTAGTTTACACCTCCCGATATTAGTAATGTTCTAATGGAAACGTCTGCTCAGCCATCTAAGCCATCTAAGCATACGACGTTGCAGCTTCGGGCCGTGACAGATAATATGTTCAATTGTTTCTGCTCACATCCTACACAAATCAAGAAGTGCCAGTCTCCCAGATGCTGGTTCTTGCTGTGACCGAGCAGTGACCTGTCAACGCCCCTATCATGATTCGCATTGCCTTTCTATTTATGTCCAGTATCAGTTTGGATCTTCCTGATCTTCAAGTTTTGGCCAAAAACCCTCGAGTCTCTACAATCCTCCCTACTTCGCCATACTGTTGGTCCTGCTTTCTACCCAATTACTGAGTTCCCTATAGTAATGACCTATGGTTAATTTAAATTTTCAAGTTTTGGCCACATAGTCCTCGATACTCTAAAATCCTCCCTACTGCCCCTGTTGGTCCTGCTCTTTACCCAATTACTGAGTTCCCTATAGTAATGACCTGTATGTAATATCTCTGATCTGTCTGACATTCCCTCATCTAATGCCGACCCTATTCTCTCATCGGCAATTTCATTTCCCTCAACACTGCTGTGGCCAGGAACCCCACATAGTCTGACACTATATTTATCCATAAACAAGTTGAGGGTTCTCCTACAGCCACTAACAAGTTTCGACTTGACATTGTGTCCCTTCAAAGCTTTTAGCGCTGCTGTATATCGACCTTCTCACCTTCAGCTACATTCCTGGCCACTAATTCCGTGCTACCAGTTCAGTGCCACTGGTTCCTGGCCACCAGGGGGGTTACTCTCTATTGCGATGCGAAAGCAATTACGATGCGAAAGCTAAATGCGTTGATATGCAAATTTGGTACTCTCTATTACTTTCGCAAAACCTTTCGCAAAATTGTTTGAAAAAGTGGCAACTCGGACATTGCAAAAGAAAATATGGCAAAGGTTGGCAGTACTGAAATGTCAAAATATGTATAAAAAAACGACAGTTAAAATCAAAATTTAAGAAAAAGTGAAGTGTAACAGCTTTTAATTGAAAATAAAGTGATGGATTCTTTAGCATTATAGTTTTATGAAGAAAACGTCCATGTATAACGAGTTGCAAAACGAGTCTTAAAGGTTCAATTAGACGTTACATAACCATAGCCATAGAAAACAACCTTAACGCCATAACTCTCACCATAGAAACCAATTGAATTTTGGTTTGGTTATGGCTATGGCATTATGGGTATGTCACTTCTAATTTAAGCTTAAGAGATAGTTCCGGCATACTTTCCTTAAAAGACCGCAGGTAAGAAAAAATCTAGCGGAATATGTTATTAAATACATATTGCTCTATTTTAACTTTGTACAAATTTTGCGTTTCTGTATGTTCTAAACGCTGTTCAACACCAGCTAAAAGTTTATAAAACTAGCCGCTACCTTAAAATTACTTGGCCAAGCTGGATACCAACATCAAATTGGTCAGGACCATACCTTAGGAATATAGCAGCAGTCAATGTCCGTCCCTTAACAGAGCTCTACGTAGCGATTGAGCAAATACAAAACTGAGAGGGACCATCACCTGTGCTGGAAATGCTTATGCCCCTATCACGGTTTTCAACTAAACTCAGTTTGGTCGCCTAAGAGTAGACCAAACTTACACACGACCAAACTGTTTTTTAGTATTATGAACCACAACTGTTTTTTAGTTGAAATTGTTATCGCGTTGCCAACTTAAAATATCAAGTTTGACAGAAAGCAATTAATTTGTGTGAAAAATTAAAATACAGTTTTAGAAAAAATATTGCTTTGTATGATTTAGTTCAAAGAAATCATACTAAATTGATACAAATATATGTAGATTTATTTTATGACGACGAAAATGAAGTCGCAAATATAGATGTACTACGTATCGAAAGAAAGAAAGAAATTCGTGATGATTCTAACCATCATGAACTACCCAATGCAAGGTAAGGAATAATCAAAATAGGGAACGAATTCTTTAAAAAATAATTTTGGAATGTTAAGAAAATTTTGCTATGAAGCATAATCAATATTTCCAGTTACGATTTTTCCATATTTTCTATTTTTTACCTGTAACTAGAAAAACCCAACCACCGACTCAACTACTTGAAAACAGTTGTGTATACTCAACGTTTTTCTCAACCAAACTTACGCATAGTTGTAAATGATAGTACCAAAACACAACTGAGAACTCAACTGTTAATTTAGTGGAGAATGGTAATGCAAATTTATCAATCACAACCAAACTATTTTAAAAGTTGAAAACCGTGATAGGGGCATTAATTTATTTTTACGCATTTTCACTTGGTGTGATTTTTTAAATCAAATATGAATACATACATACAAACATACATGTGTAATATTATAAGTACTATTAGTGTCACATTTCATTATAAACAACCAGCTCTATCCCTTACAGGAGGTCTATTAGAATTTAGGTCGTCTGTCAATTTTGTCCACAAATTATTTGCGTCCTATTTGCCATTTGCTCACATGCAATCCACTAAAATTTCAAACTACCGTTGTTTTGTTTGTAATTTTTTGGCTTTTTCCCTAAAAACTACGATTTAAATATAAATATTTTGGTTTTATAAAAGGTTTATTAATCAAATTTCCATAGAAAAATTTGTTTAATAAATCAAATTTCCATAGAAAATTTGTTTAATAAATCAAATTTCCATAGAAAATTTGTTTAATAAACCTCTTATAAAACAAAATTCTTTTTTATGAATAAGACAGTCAATATATAAATGTTTTTTTCAACGTATTTACATGTTTTTCTCACTTTGCGTTTGGTATTTAGCTAACGCAAGATATTTGCGCTTATCGAGCGATTTTGACAGGCGCTTTCGCATTGTAGAGTACGGTGGATACCAGACTTGCGAAACGGAAAATAAAAGATGCGAAAGGTAAATGCGCAAACGCATTAGAGAGTACCAATCGTTCGATTTCGTACCATTTTTCTTTCGCATCGTAATAGAGAGTAATCCCCCAGTTCTTGGAAAACTCTGCATGCACTCGGCAGTCTGAAAGAACTACGCATGTTCGTTCCTCAGGTATAGACACCAGTCCTTGTGCTTTCCCCCATTTTTGATCCATCTGTAAAGACTGCATTACCCTCATATAGCTTATCGAATTTGATAGTCCCAATCCGGAATTACCAGTGATAATGTTTTACTAAAATCAATTTCAGCGACCTTATAGCCCATAAACCCAGGCGTTACGGATCCCTGATCACTAAAACTAATCTCATTTAAGACTGATGTGTGACCTGTTTTTCCTGCCCTCACCAAACCTGTTGCTACGAGTCGAAGGAGACTTCTAGTCACTGTTCCCACCACAAAGTCCTCTATAGGACGTATATGAAGAATGACGTCCAAGGCATGCTAAGGTGTGCTCCTCTGAATACCTGTGATGCTCACCACAGCTCTGAACCTCAGCTAGTAATCTCCTGTGACTTAACTTCCTCAATACCTCCCACCATACCACGCAACCATAGGAAATAACCTCCTTGACAACCGATGTATAAATCCAATTTACTATCTTCGGTTGCAGAACCTAGTTCCTTCCTATGGAGTTCTTGCATGCGTAGTAGGCATTCAGCCCTTTAATGGATATAGAATGTTACAATGTTATAAAAAATATATATGACATTTGAAAATTTATTACACAATAAAAATTCGGAATAAAATGATTTTAGAAATATAGAGGTTATTACAAATGATTGTACCACGCCTTACGAGCGTAAATTTTTGCTTTAAACTAACGCTAAATTTAATTTTTCTTAATAACAAGTTAACGCCTATATATATAACGCCTTCAGTCCACTGTGTGTGGTCACATCGATTTTGAATGCGTTCTACAGACTCTCTACACTTTTCGCCCACAAAGCCTTTCCGCTTGACTCACTTAACACTGGCAAGTTCCAAAATTTTAATGATCTATCAAACTGAAATGTGATTCCTGTCTAGGGTTTAATGCTGCAATGATGAAAAAGAAAACTTCGCAATTATTTAAAGGATTTTTATGTTCTTCAGTTGGATTGAAAGCTCATTTAGCTGTAATAAATCTCCAAATGTCTTTCATAATTGAAGGCAAAAAGTACGGCAATATTTAATGATTTTAAAATTTAATTGAAATCTCATATATTTACTATAACTTCATATTGTTCTTTCTCGCTTGCTCTGCTCTTCACCTGAGATGCAGTGTAATAAGTAAAAAAGAAAAAAAAAAACCCACAAGCTCATTGAATGTGTCTGCGTATCAGAGATCAATTGTGGCACTTCCTATGGCGCTAAAATCGACGTCAGAAAAAAAATACCCCCCCACTTTAACAGCAGCAGGCAGTAGCAGCAAAAAAAGTGTAAATAAAGCTTAAACAAAACAATGCAATTAGGAAATGAAAAATTTGGAGCTGAAGTTCCATAGCACTACAGCACAGTGGGGCTGAACTATAAATAAACAGCGATAAATATAATCAATATTTTCAAAATTCATATACCTTATAAATAAGTTTGAACAAAACTTGTGTCTGATAAATATTTGCTTTTTTCTGTATGAGTCCTTCAAATGAAAGGTCATAATTAAGAGCTTGGACATGGTTCCCACGTAATCTTTAAAACACTTTCTGAAATATCTTCAAGGTTTTTCGGAAAGTAAAATATTTGTTATGTGTCTTGAAACATCAAATGGGAAAAACTAATGCCGTTTTCTTGTCTAGAAAAAAATGCAACATTTTTTAACTTTTTATTAAGAAAAATTTAATTTAGCGTTCGTTTATAGTTAAAATTTACGCTTGTAAGGGGTGATACATACAATAACTTCTAATAAAATCTCTAGTTCACAAAACCATTTTCTTGCGAATATTCATTGAAAAGTGCATTAAATTGAACATTTTTTTCTAGAAAAGATCCTACAAATCGCTTTAAGCAATTTGCATATTTCTACTTTCCTTACTTACTGTTACTTTTTTTGCTGTCGGCTGCACACTGTGCTCAGCAAATTCGATATGAAATTGCTGCCTGCTGCTCTCAATATGAAAAAACAAATGCTTATATTACTTTTTTTTTCATAAATTTTTTTCTTGCTAAATTTTTTAAAAGCCTCTGACGATGGCAATAGCAGCAAAAATAATGATGATGATGACGTTTCCTTGTTGCAGGATGATAAGTTTTATTTTTTATTCAATTGTCCCAGTTTTATTTTATTTTTTTGTTGCCTTTAGAATGAAATTATGAAACCCAAATTTTTGTTAAAAAGAAGGAGGAGGAGGAGGAGCAAGAACAGCAGCAGTAGCCAAGTGGCAGGCAATATGTGTATGCATGTGCAACACTAGAAGCCAACAAGCAGCAGCATGTGAATTTGATTATATTTAACTGATATTGTGGGGTTTTTTTTAAATTTATTTACATGAAGTGTAAGACGTTTTTTTTTTTTAATTTTTTGGGGTTAACTTTAGTCAGTATTCACAGCCAGCAAGAGCAACAGCAGCAGCAGTTGCAGCAACAACAACTTTAACTTTCGAATTTTGTGGTGACTTTGTTTTATGTGCTTGAACTTTTATCGGGCTTCCTAAGTTTTAAATTTTGTGCGTTTGTGTTATTTTGTTTTGTTTTTTTGTTTCAAACGTGTGTATTCATCGTAAATTTTTGGCAATTTTTTTTTTGTATTCGTCTTGAATTTTTTTGTTTTTTTTTTTTTGGTAGATTTTTGTAAAACATGCAAGTTCCCATACTTTGTTTCAACGATTTGTATAAATATTAAGTGGCTGGGTAACAAAAAGCAACCGGCCATGCATACAAAAGCACGCATACTTAACACACACAATTATGAAAGCATTCTTAGAAGTTCTTAAAAAAAACAATAACGTTATTTGCAATTAAATAAAAAGTTCCCAATTCATAATAATTTATTGACTCAACGCTGTTATTACGAGCTTTTAAACACACAATGTTAAATAATTCACTGCCGGAATACCACGATGTTAACTTCGTTGCTCTTTACTTAAGACTGTCGCTAAGCTGACGCTTCGCTATTTTTATACTTAAGATAAAGCTTACTAGAGGAATGTAAGGTCCAAGCCCATTCAATATACATAATTGCTTTCTATCACTTCATTATGCGGCCCCTGCATGTTGTGACTTGTTGTACAACTTGATTAAGTTGTACAGCCAATTGTTACGTTAGAGGTCTGGTGGACCAATGGTTGGTCATTGGTTAAATAAAAAATCAAAAAGTTTTGATTTTCATTCAACTGACGACCAACTTAGCTATCAAATTGGGGCGTGTAATGGCGATTTCTTTTTTCGTTTTTCAGTAGAGCTAAAAAATCGTAGCTCGTGTTGACTCTATCAAAATAATTTCTTAATGAAGTTTGAGGAAAAATTGGTTGAAAAATTGCAGCCTATGCAGTGAACGATCAACTGGCATATGCAACTCAACTGTATGACCAGTTGCAACGTGTACGACCAGTTTCAACGTGTACGGGCCGTATTAGTACGTGTTGTAATAATTCGTTCTGCAGGTTTGTGTGTATCAGAGAACAGCAATGAGTAGTGAAAAAGTGATTAGGAGTTGAATCATGATTTATAATTTCTTGTACTTATGCGCACTCATACTTATTGCAATGTTGTCTATGAGTTATATTCACTGGAAAGTTGGAAGTGCGCATCGAACTCATACTTAGCAACATTTATGACGTTGTTGATTTTGACTCTCCTTAACTCAATCCCTATGGACGATGCAAAATAAGTATGATTCATAATGCGAACATTAAAGCTCTCATTTAAGGTTATGTGTTTCTCTGTTGCTTTTTTGTTTGTTTTTTGTTTGCACGAATTGAAAAACAACGCTATTTACTACTATTGTATACTACTTGCAAACTGCTTAGTGAATAAACTTTTAAATAAACATACATGCATTAGTTGACTGAGCTGAATCAATGTGAGTAGTATAAGTATTTTTAAGAAATTAGAAATCAAACTGAGGTGATTTATAAGTGTGAGTGTGGTATGTCTATGATATTCACATCGCATTCATATATATTTCAACCTAAAAAACAGAGTAGTTGAGTTTAAATGATGTCTACTCACTTATATTTAAAATTTCATGAGTCAGTATGAATAGCGAAAAAATTATTCATTGCCGATCACTGCTGTGTATGTACAGTGACAATAGACTATCATTGTAGATTCTACAATGTAGAAGCATTATAGTTGTTGTTTTTGTCTGTCGTCTGTATTGACTTATGTGTTTGTGTGGTTGTACATTTCTTAATTAGCAGAAGGTATACCATGAAAGTGGTTGCTATGCTTTGAATATTCACTTCAACAGCGTCTTGTATGTTTGTGTGCTAGTGTATTTATTTACTATTATTATTATTATTATTATTATTATTATTGTTGATAAATGTTTAAGGTCAGTTCACGGATATTTGCTTAACAATATAGGTGTAACAAAGATTTGAGAATTTTTTTTTAAGCTAAAGAGCGACGAATTAATGCCTATTTTTTAAGCAACTTCAAAAACTAAGAATATTTATTAATTCTTCGGAAGTTTTTAACATGCCTTAATTACTTACTTCTGTAAGATTATATCTTCCATTTGATCCCATTTCTAAAAAGTGGGTGGGAATGCGCCCATTACATTTTTTCCTTTTGATTTTATGTACTTTTACTTATCGGACTGCTACGAAACATAGAACACACATTGTGCTAAAATATTTGACACAATTTCCAACTTGAAAAAATGGGCGGAGCTACACCCATTAAAATTTAATACTACATATCACGTGCTTTTAGTTAACTGATTCTTAAGAAACTTGACACACACCATGAGCTCTGAAAGTGCCATGAGTTTATATTTAAAAATGAGGGCGGGTTCACGCCCATTTAAGTTTAGCAATAATTTATGTCCTTACCTTAATATAAAA
Organism: Tachina lurida; assembly: GCA_944452675.1. Classification (NCBI taxonomy): domain Eukaryota; kingdom Metazoa; phylum Arthropoda; class Insecta; order Diptera; family Tachinidae; genus Tachina; species Tachina lurida. The sequence goes on from OX101755.1 coordinate 116,074,509, forward strand.
AGGCCCTAACTCATAATTATTATTTTTTAAATCGAGTTTGTTTATTTCGATAGAACATGTCCTTATTTGCATCACAGTGGTGAAGCCAGCAAGCTCAGCATCTGCTTAGGGAAGGCTTCCAACCCACCACTGTGACCAGGGCAAGCACAAATAAAAATAAATTCAGTAAAGTGCGGCCTTGAGTCGCGCACGAAGGGTTCCGTACGTTGGGCTGTGAGCATTTTTTTAATAGTGTTTTTTACGTTTTTTCAGATGAAATAATTTTTTTTTTCGCTTTTTTCGCGTTCTGGCAATTTTTTTTAATTTTGGCGATTTTTTTTAATTTTGGCGATTTTTTTTCATTTTGGCGATTTTTTTTCCATTTTGGCGATTTTTTTAATTTTGGCGATTTTTTCATTTAGCGATTTTTTTAATTTTGGCGATTTTTTAATTTTGGCGATTTTTCCGGTTTTTCGCGATTTATTTTCGACTTAGAAATTTTTTTAATTTGGTGCTTTTTTTTCCTTTTGGCGATTTTTTTTATTTTGTCGATTTTTTTCGGTTTGGCGATTTTATAATTTTGGGATTTTTTTGTTTTACCGTTTTTGAAAATTTCAAAAAGTTTGCTCTTACGGTTTCCAAGATACAGCAAGTTATCAAAATTGCATAGTCAAAATTACATTAACTGATGGTACACCCTCTAATTAAAATTTTTTAAATTTTAGTGTTAATTATTGTACTCTGTATAAAAATACACTAACCTTACAAAATTTCAACTGTATATACATACATACAATTGTATGTATATTACATGGGATTTTAAAATTATTCGTTGCTCGTTTTGGCACACCCTTTAATTTCCAACTCTCATGTATTTGTTGTTGTAGCGGCCAAGGGTCTACACATTCTGTCCAAATTTCAGGTCCGTAGCTCTTACGGTTCTCGAGAAAATACCCTGTGACGGACAGACTGACAGACGGACAGCGTAGCGAAAACAATAGGGTTTCTTTTCACCTTTGGTGTACGAAACCCTAAAAATATGTAATGAACAACGAATCAAAACAATAGGATATTTACATCAAATCGATACTACAATGTACAGACATTAAGCGAGAGGTTCAGGTGTTTTTATCCCCACATCGCCCACCAAACCCAGATCACTCACTATTGTAGCCTCAATATATTCTCTGTGATCCCCAAAAGCAAAAAATTTCGCTTGCAAAAAAATAATGAATTAGTTCTTTTCTATATCAAGGTAAAGATATGTATTTTTACTTACCATTAAAAGTTAATATTGTTTTTCATGTCCTTCTACTTGAATGAATCTTACGAAACTTGACACACACCTTGAGCTCTGAAAATGGCGATATCTTGCATTTGGAAAACTGTGTAGGTAGGGCCGCTAATGTTTGCAAAAGTGGGCGTGACAAGCCTCCCACCCCTCCTGAAAATTTAAAATTGGCTTAAAAATAAAATTTTTCATAGAAATTGAACCGACTTCAAAAATAAATATTTAACTAAAAAAACATTTAAATTAAGTTAAATAAAATATGTTTATATACGTTACCCATAGTGCTTATCTTCTTCAGCAGCCATAGCTTATCCTAATGCCTTAAGAAATCCTCGCTTCAGTAATGAATGACAAGACCTAAATTTTATTTTTGAAAATAAATGTTTTATTGCACTTTATTGTTGTTCTCTCTTCGAGTCGACTTTTAGGTTTGCCTCCGGTTTTGTACCTACCAAAATTTCAGACAGTGTAAGCCGTCAAAAAAAGAAGTACACATGAAAAAAAAGAAGGAAGGAATAAAAAAAGGGTTAAATTTCCATTAACCAAAATATGATGCAACTGAGTAAACATTTGTAGGAATATGAGAATAATACTTAAGTACTCCATGCTTCAAGTGCTTTAACACACACACACACACTCATACACATAATTTTGGCTCTAATGTAGACGATGTCTTCTTTTTTTTTTGTTACTCTGCTCTTGTAAATTTTTGGCAATTTTTTGTCTTTCATTGTTTCAGAAACCTCTTACCCTTTTTTTTACAATATTCATTCTTACACATACTGGTGCATATTGCCAAAAATAAATAAATAAAAGTAAAAAGTCGTTTGCGGCTGGGTCCCTGCTTACAAAGAAAAATAACAAATAAAAAAATTGGTGTGGCAAGTAGACCCTCTTTGGTAACGCGGTGTTTGTCTGGTTCTTTTTTTTTTTTTTTTTTTTTGGTTTTACGCATTTCCGTTTGTTACAATTCATGACACTTTATTCTTCTATACATATTACGCTGTTAGTCCTCCTGCAATACTCTTGGCCCTCTTGGAGCTCCTGCATCGCTTCCCAGTATTGAAAAAAAAAATAAAAAATAATGTTTTTGCTTACATGTTTTTGGAAATATCCAACTCTTGTTTTTTTTTTGTTTGTTTGTTGGCATGCTTTAACAACAGTGTCTAAAATAATAATCGATTTCAGGTATCGTTGTCATGATGTCATGTTGCATGTAATGTGCGTATGTTACATATGTCTGTGTCTGTTGCTGTTACTATTGTTTTCATGCTTGTGACCATGTGTACGCAGTGTGTGACTGTTACAAATGTCTTGTTATAGATTTCAATTTAAATTTTTACACATTTTAATAGAAAAAAAAATTGCATTTGAATGTGCAACTTTATAAAAAAAAACGTAGACAGTACAAGAAAAAACTTGTTGAAAAATCTGCAAAGGGAGACTTAAAAGGAATTAATTTTTTATTCACTGAGAAGCAAACAAAAGCAGTTAATTATAAACATAATTTTAGGGAAAGATATTTGCTTCATTATAAAGCTGGGTAATTGCAACAATAGTCTTATTTCCAAAAAAAAAATCAAAATTTCGAATTTACTGGAAATAAAGTGTTGCCTATTAATTTCTTTTTGTGTATAATTAATATTCGGAATTATTCCCTTACTTAACCACATTCTCAAAATCTAAATCACACTTGGCCTAGTTACAATAAACGAACGATATGTAATTTTCTTTCTACAAATTTTTTATTTAACTGAATCACAAACTATTTTTAAAGTTTAAGTGCTTATTTTTGAAGTCGGCTCAAATTTTTTTAAAAAGCTTTTTTTAACTTTTAGTGAATTTTCCAACTTTTAGTGGTTCCACCTATTTTTTTCCAAGACATTGCCACTTTCTGAGCTCAAAGTTTATGTCAAGTTTCGTAAGAATTGTGAAATATAATATTAAGTGATGGAAAGTATGGCGAATTTCCATCTTGTAAGGTATCTAGAGTCCAACTGCTTACTCAACGATCGGCAGTATGGATTTCGTAGCGGCCGCACTACGGAAGACATACTTGCCCTCCTCTCGGAGAAATGGTGTAATTCAATCCACCATTTTGGCGAAAGTGAGGTGGTGGCTCTAGATATCTCTAAGGCGTTTGATAGAGTGTGACGTGGTGCACTTTTGTCAAATGTATTGCCCTCGGTGTCGGTGATAACTTCTCTCGATTCTTATGGAGTTTCCTCAGGAATCGCACTATAAGAGTTGTTATAGATGGGATCTCATCAAATGAGTCAAGTTAAATTCAGGGGTAAAGCAAGGTTCCGTTCTTTCACCAACTCTATTCCTAATCTTTTTAAATGACCTTGTTTGTAAAACTTTCAATCCTATTTATTCTTTCGCGGACGACAGCAGCATTTGCCATTCTTTCTCATTTAGCCATAGACCTAGCCTCCCGGAGGTTGAGGCTATGCGACAAACAATGAATGAGACATTAAACTACGATTTAGGAAAAATTTCTGAATGGGGTCATGCGAATAGGGTCGATTTTAACTCCCGTAAGACCCAATGCTGTACGATTACTCATAGACGCATGACCGTAAATGCTGCTGCCTCTATAACTATGGGTGGTATAAATATTAAGGAATCGGAAGCTCTTGATGTTCTTGGCATGAAAAATTGGGGTGATGTTCGTTGGACTGAACACATTTTTCAAGTTGCAAAAGAAGCATTCAAGTGCCGAGGAATCTTAAAACGGTGCAAGCAATACTTCAGCCTATCTGATCTTCTTATTATTTATAACACTTATATCCGACCGAAAATGGAATACAACTCTTATGTATGGGCCGGTGCTTCAAAGTCTATTTTGGGGTTGCTCGACCGCGTAGAGGAGAGGGCGAAGAAGCTCATTGGTGACAGTAGGGTATCCAACTCTATTGACTCATTGGAGCATCGACACAATGTGGGGTGTATTTCCTTGTTCTATTGCTACTACAATGGAATGTGTTCTAATGAAATTAGGGAACTTGTTCCTGAAACCCGAACATTTCTACGCATAACACGAGCTTCATTCAGGGCACATCCTTTTGTGGTCGCATTACAGAGAGTATTCCTTTTTTAGCCGTACTATTCGTATGTGGAATAAACTACCTGTGGAAGTGTTTCCTGGCACTTTCAACGTGGGAAAGTTTAAATCGAATGTTTAACTCGAATGTCCTCCTCTGCATAACCTATTTTCCTGGTGCTAGCACAATACACTCAGGGTTTATCCCCTGAGTGCTGGTCCTACCTAAAAAAAAAAATAAGGATGACTCCACCGAGTACATATTTTTAACTTAAGGATTGTGGTATTCAAAGAATCCAAACTGCTTGCCTAGTTTCGTGAGGACCGGATAAGTAGAAGTATGTATGTATGTCCATATAATTTAATTCTAAGCTATAACGGGCGTATCCCCGTCCAATTTTTTAAATGTTCAGTAGATATATGAGCCAAGTTTCGTCGGAATCGGTTTAGCTAGCACGTTAAAGAAATAATTACATTTTAATCCAATTTCTTTTGTTCGAAATTTTGTCATTAGAAAAGGCCAAGGTCTGTGCCAAATATCAAACGGTCAAAAGAAGCATTTGAATTAAATTTTTTATGAATTCTTTCGGTGGATAGCGATGCTTGAACTTTCGTAGATTCAAAATTAAGCAATCTTATTCATAAAGAAATGTAGTTTTACCACTTTTTTTTATCGTTGACAAAATAACGGTCGTTAGGGGGTCATTTACTGTGGCAACACCCATAAGTCAAAAACATAAAAGCAAAGGGAATATTTAATCGGTGTTTTCCTGCCCGCTAATTTTTACAATGGGACCAAATTAAAGCTGCATCCTTTTAGACAAAAAATTATGTTTAAAGTCCAACTAAAAATTACGAAGTTATGAAGCAAGAGACACAGCTTCGAAAGATTTAATAAGCCTCATTGACACCAGAGGCGCTGCAACACTATTATTAAAAACACTTGCAAAACAGCAGAGTTGTAAAAGAATAAAGTTTTCCTCTGTACCTTTATTAAGCACGTAACTTCTCTACCACTAGCCCTTTCCTAAAGAAGGTAACATCTAGTAATATCAGTAGGCATTCAATGCCTGAGTATTAGCTACTTCTGTTTACAAATAGAAAAAGAAAAAAAAACAAGTATTGAACAAAGTACTTTAACAGATACGTATCGCTCATTTACTTCAATAGTGTGACAACTCAAAAAACCAGTTTTGCAGAAAATGAGTTTTTAAGATCGCTTCAAATTCGGTGATTAGAAATCTTAAAAGAGAACTTCTTGCAATAACAAGCCTATGTAAAAAGTATTATAGATGAGCCAAATTTGCACTAATTCCCGATTACAAATTCTAAATTTTTTGTCTTCTAGGGAATGCCCTTTTTTTTAAATGGATTGTGTTAAAAAAGTTATTTTTCATGCTGATTTCGTTAGATGAGATTTTTCCCGCTCTCTGATATTAAATCTACCAATATGTATACGTTTTAAAGTGTGTGAAACATTTTAATGCCAATTTTGTAATATACAGTTGGCATTAAAATATAAAAACAAGTGTTTTTGACATCATAATTCTTAATTAACATGAATTGCCTGTGAACCGAAAATGGCTTCCACTTGAATAAAACTTTTCGCTTACAAATTGCCAAAGCACTGCACATGATTATTCAATTTTAATTCAGTAATTATACCTATAACTACTTTACAAATTTGTATAACTATACAAATGAATTCATAACTACACATGTACAAACAAAACATTCATCAACACTATAAACCAGATCAAACGCAAACATACACATATGAAACAACTCACAGATACAACTACAGATTAAAATTTTTATAAAATCAAAAAGTATATTAAAGTAATTTTGTTGTTGTTGTTATTTTCCAAAGGATTGTAAAGTACATATTTATAATATTTTGTCGAGTGGCGCATACAAGAGTTTAATATTTCATACAATTTCATTAAAGGAATAACAAAAAATAAGAAAAACAAAAGTGAAAAGATGTGTAAATATAAAATGTGCATTCCTTTTTTTTTTTTTTGCATTTCACTTTGGCGGCAGAACGTTTGTTGTGCTGTTACGTTCAAGTTCGTCTTTGTACACTTTAGCGCGCTCTCTTGAGTTTTTAAACTACTTAAATATCAACTGTAACTATAGCAACAAACTCTTAACATCAACGTACAGTGGTGTAAAATAAAGCAAAAAGTGTTCATAAGTATGGAATTTCTACAGCTCTGAATGATTTTGCCGAAGCATTGAAATGATTATGCGGGGGGTGGGGGGAGGGGAAGGCACTATAGATATCTTGTGCAGTCTGTAGCTGAACTGGTAACGGAGCTACAGGAAGTGTAAAAAATTTAACTAAAAAAATTTAAAATTTTCCAGATTGCCAATTTTATATATTTTACACCACTGTGCAGCGATAAATGTCCAAGCAACTGCAACTAGATGGCAGCATCACCAGTAACATCAGATAAAAGAACTTGAAATATGTTTGTAGGTTTGGAGAGAGAGAGAGAGAGAGAGGGAGAGATAGAGAGAGATATATATATATAGAGAGAGAGGGGTAGGGGATAGAGACAGAGATAGAGATAGAAGTAGGATAGATTAGGTTAGGTTAGCTTAGCAGGCTGCTGGTAAGGATGGGCGAAATAGAGAGTCCTGCTCACTTGGGTCCAATACAATGATCCCTTTGTGGTACCTGTAAGTTGAAGAGAAGATACTGAGAGAGGGTGATAGGGAAGGGATAGTGATATAGATGTCAGGTGGTGATGGAAGAGATAAGGGAAGCTTCATTCTTTTACAACTCTGCTTTTTGCACGCTTTTTTGATAATGCAGTGTTGCAGCGCCTTCTGGTGTCAAATGAGGCGTATTAAATTTTAAAGCTCTGCTTAGTAGCCATTTTATTGATCATTTTACTTCGCCGATGATTCTGCTACACAACGAAGGATGGCGCTCTGATGTTACATTAGGATTAGTATCTGATGAAGTCGGTATAGTTTAGTGACCAGTGCCTTATGCCTGCATCACTAGAATTTTTCCCACTTCAACTGATACAAAGGACACTAATCCACATCAGAAAAATGCGCAGTATTGTTATTTTTAATGACTTTCGGATACCGGATTCGAACCCAGGACCTTCGGTTTTGTAGTCAACGCGCTAACTACTTCAGAACCAACGCCATTCTCATAGAGGTATGAGAAAGAGATAGAAATAGAAATAGAGATAGAGATAGAGATAGAGATAGGGATAGATATAGAGATAGAGATAGAGATAGAGATACAGATACAGATACAAATAGAGATAGAGATAGAGATAGAGATAGAAATAGAGATAGAGATAGAGATAGAGATAGTGATAAGATAGAGATAAAGATAAAGATAAAATTAGAGCTATAGGTAGGAGATGATATGAGATACAGGTATGAGATGAGATGAGATAGAAGTTGGAGGTAGAGATAGAGGTAGGATATAGAGATAGAGGTAGGAGATAGAGATAGGGAAAGATATAGAAAAATATATATATAGAAAGAGATAGAAATAGAAATAGAAAAAGAAAGAGAAATATAGATAGAGTTAGAAATAGCGATAGATATAGAGATATAGAAAAAGGTAGGAGATAGAGATATAAATAGAGATAGAGATGGAGATAGAAATAGGGATAGATATAGAAATAAATCTAGAGATGACATGAGATAGAGGTAGGATATGGAGGTAGAGATAGAAAAAGAAATAAAAATAGAGTTAGAAATAGAGATATAGATGAGATAGACAAATACAGATAGCAGAAAGCGGAATATTTACAGTGAAATACAGGACATTAACAAGTACTTCATATGTATTTCTTTTTCTTTTTGAAAAAATATGTTTTCTTGATCGACTGATGGATGCATTACGTTTTTTTTTTATCCTTTTTGCCAGGTGCGGAAATGACAACCTGTACCCGGATTCAGTAACTTTTTGTGAACCGCAAATCCTAATATTTATCGATATATTTAGTCGTTTGCAGTAACGATAGTATCATTCTGTAATTTCTTTTTTACGATAGTATACAGCTGTGTTTAACTCACCATTTAATTCTGTGTCCTGTGGCATCTACGCATACAAAATGTCAAAATAAGCGAAGAGCACAAAGAAGAATAAAAATAAATGCATAAACTTGCTGGCGATAAATTATCGTTATATATATTATCTATAGCACACCATCATCGCAATAAAAGTTATTGAATCCAGTAGTGCGATTCACTAACTTTTTTTTATAACGATAATCGAATCATTTAAACAATTTATCGAATTTTCTATTCAGTAACATTTTCAACGATATTCGCTCTAGGTTAATGTCAGCTGTGTCGTTATTTAAGCAACAATAATTTACGTGCTGTTAATTTTTTCGACAAAAAACTACAGAAAATATCAGCTGCGTACTATCATTAAAAAGAAGTCACAGAATCACACAATCGTTATTGCAAACGATAAAATGTATAGACAAAAATTACGATTGTCGGATCGTTAAAATTTACTGAATCGCGCTACAGGTATTGCAAAACCTAGTCTGAATTTTCTCCCCACTAATAAAATAAGTACACAAAAGTTTTACAGTTTGAAAATTCGCAAGGAGGTCGGGATCACTGAAAAAATACAATTTTCAAATTACATTTCTTTAATGTAATTCGTTGTACAGGGTGTTTTTTTAGAGGTATAGAACTTCGAATTGAAATAAAACACAAGAAAATCGTTTTAATGTCCATCAATTTGGCTTTATTGGAAGGATAATTTTATGCCATTAATGTTTAAATATGATTTCGGGCATGTGGCCGCCGCGGCTGGCTCGAATAAAGCCAATTCTACAGGTCCAATTTTCAACCACTTTTTCGAGCATATGGGGCCGTATGTTGGCAATAACGCCACGAATGTTGGCTTCCAAGTCCCCTAACGTTTCTGGTTTGTTGGCGTAGACGAGCGACTTCACATATCCCCAAAGCAAATAATCCAATGGTGTCAAATCACACGATCTTGGTGGCCAATTGACAGGTCCATTCCGCGAAATTATGCGCTCATCGAATGTTTCCTTCAATAAATCGATTGTGACGTGCGCTGTGTGGCATGTAGCGCCGTCTTGTTGGAACCACAACTCATCCAAGCCAAGATCTTTGCGCAAAATCTTCCATAAAGTTGATGGACAAAGCTCCAATTGCTGTGCACGGTGGCGAATCGATTCATTCGGGTCCTCTTCAACACTTTGCTCTACAGCGGCAATTGTTTCTTCGGTGCGCACTGTTCGACGTCTCTGCGGATGCGTATTATCACATAGAGTAAACGTAGTGCGAAAACGATCCATGGTTAACCGAATTAATTGCTCTGATGGACGATTATGTCGACCATAAAATGGACGGAGCTTGCGGTAAACTTCGCGAACTGAACTATTATTTTCGAAATAAATTTGCACGATTTGCAAGCGTTGTTCTTTTGTCAACCTGTTCATGATGAAATGGCAAACCAAACTAAATATTAATCACTTGACAGCTGACAAAATGGCCGCCAGTTAAAAAAGTGATGCCAACTTAAAGTTCTATACCTCAATAAAAAACACCCATTACATAATTATTTATATTTATATTCGACTGTTTTGCCATTGTTTTTAGGTTTTTGTTTATTTGTTGAAAACAGGTCGCGCTAGAAAGGGTTTCCATTTCTCTACATGTTTTTTTCCTTCTTATTCTTTTTATTCTATAATATACAATATTGTGTGTCTTTTGAAACAAGGCGTGAAACAGTAAAAAGCGTGTAATGTAAATAAAAAAAAAGCTAAAGGAAACTAAAACGCATCGCATAAAAGAATAAAATGCAAGTGCTCTTGACGCTTTTACAAACAGAATAAAATATATGTATGTACACACTTCTGTGTAAACGCGTACACACACACCCACAGCGAGAAATAAATACATACGTATGTATGTATGTATGTATGTATAATTAAAGTCTTGTCTTGTATCCTTTGCACAGATGAAAGCACGAAAAAAAGCGTAAAATGCTACGCAAGCATAAAAATAAATACACATATCCTTACACTTGCCTGCAACAACCATATGTACATACATACATATGTACATCTGTACATAAACTTGCAACTACATTGACATTTAGAGAAGAAAAATATGTACTTACGAGTATTTTGCACAAGTGTGTAAACGTTTGCAAAAACAAGTGCATAAAATATGCAACTGCATCTCAGCCTCATCACACACAACTGCAATGCAAAGAAAGAAAAAAAAAAAATTATTTTGCAAACTTTTTTCATTCCTATGTATACATTTCAAAGTATAAAAGTGTGATCCTGAAAGGTTTTTCTATCTACGCATTTGTAAAAGAATTCATAGAAATTCTGAATATAAAGAGAAACGTCTTTTAGAACAATCCCAGTTACCCGTGTAGTCACTAAATATATTTTCATTAATACTGAGTTTCAGGTGGATAAAATGGGAGACCAAGTAAAAATTTAACTATATCGGAAAGTTGACCTGGGAATTCATGATATCAAGCTCATTAAATGTACTATGCAACTGTTGTGTTGAAGTGGCATAGAAAGCAATGAAATATTGAACTTTAGGTAAAGAAAATGTATTGAGATTCTCTTTTTTTTTCTTCTCTGCATGATCACAAAAAAGATCTTTAAAGAGTCCTATCACGGCTAAAAATGGGATTTACTCTATAATTCAAACCAAATTATAGAGTCACCAGAATTGCTTTGTACACTTCAGTGTTCTTTGGAAAGTATGCATTTGGCACAATGCATTTCTTTAGCTAAAGACAAGACTAAATATTATTAAATGAACAACTTCTTTGTACTTTCCAAAGGCAGAATTCTAATATATTTCTTGAAAGGCAGGGGTCTATAAACGTCGCTTTCGATAACGAGCTGATTCGATCACGTTTTTTAGTTTGAGATTGTGGCATTTGCTATACGAAGAATGTAATAATATGGTTCGATATCGAATGCCATAATCTCAAAGTGAAAAAAAAACGTGATCGAGTCAGCTCGTTATCGAATGCGACGATTAGACCCCAGTGGGGCGATTCAGTGATTCTGTAACTTCTTTCTAACAACATTACGCAGCTGATATTTTCTGTTGATTTTTCTCGATAAAATTAACAACACATAAATTATTGTCTCTTAAATAAGGACAGCGAATGTCGTTAAATACATTACTGAATAGCAAATTCGATAAATTTTCGTTATAACTATCTTAACGATGCGATTATCGTTAAAAAAAAGTTAGTGAATCGCACTATAGGTCTGGTTGACAAATGCTTCTTCAATATTCTTACTGCTGGGTAGTACATACATACATATGTACATCATTTATAAATTTTTAAAATGTTGCATACATGTATGTGTAGGAAATTATAGAAGAATAAAAAGTGAAACTCAAAAAAAGTATTTTTCATTTCCCAACTACATTTGAAAAGCAAAAAAATCTATTGAAATACGTATGCCGCTCAAACCTTTGAATTAACGCAATTTTGAAAAAAAAAACAATAAAGAAGCAAATTCGAATGTTTAGTTTATATAAACGAAAGATGTTTTAAAACAGAAATTTTTTTTTTTTAAAGAGAAGTAACACTCAGGCAATTAATGCCTACTACTATTACTAGGTGTTACCTTCTTTAGGAAAGGGATAGTGCTAGAGAAGACAGGTGGTGAAGGGAGAGATAGAGGAAAGCTTCATACTTTTACAACTCTGCTTTTTGCACGTTTTTAATAATGCAGTGTTGCAGCGCCTCTCTGATGTTAAATGAGGCGTATTAATTTTTTTTTTGAAGCTGTGTTTTGTAGCCATTTCATTGATTATTTTACTTCGCCGATAATTCTGCTACACAACGAAGGAGGGCGCTCTGATGTTACATTAGGATTAGTATCTCCTGAAGTCGGTATAGTTCAGTGACCAGTGACTATGCCTTCATCACTTGAACTTTCCTACAACAACTGATACAAGGAACACTAATGCACATCAGAAAAATGCGTGATGTTATTTAATGACTGTTCGATACAGGGATTGAACCCAGGACCTTCGGTTTTGTAGTCAACGTGCTAACTACTTCAGCCAACGCCACCCTGCTTAAATGAATATAAGGAAAATACACTTTACATATTTTTGTTAAAAATCGTTGAAATCTTCTTTAATCTATTACCAAACAGTCGTAGTCGTATTAGAAATACATCTTACACAATCAGGCCCATTAAAATTTTGATTAGAAGTAGTTATACAATTTATACATTTTATTTATTTATTAATAAATTTACGTTTTTAATGGTTATATGAATTTAATGTGCAAATATTCATTCCCCTGTCATCTCTAATGAAATTGCGTTAGCCTTTAATAATTATTGATTAAAAATTGATCCATTTCTTTGGCGTTGTTTTATTAATTTATAGTATAAGGACATACAACATATAAACCTCATTGATTGCAATTAATTAAAATCTACTATTCGATGCGTGCTCAAGTGTTGGTTGCACTTAAATTTCTTTTCATGCTAAAGTTGAAATAAAACAAACAATATCTAAAACAGCTGCACGTACATATAAAGTGTAGCAAAAAGAAAAAAGAAAATAAATTAAAAGACTGTGGATATTGTGAATATAATAAAGAAACTTAATAAAATTTGTTACCTAAGTTATAGGCTTTAAATAATTGGGGAATTCAAACGGTAGTCATAAAGGTCGTATGGTCATGATAGTATAAACTTTTTGTTAAAAAAAAACAAAAGCAAAAAAAAATAATATTAAAATAATTTAAAACATTATGACACTATGACACTTAAGACTACGATTTGAATCCCCCAAAAATATATATTTTAGATGCATTTATTTTTAAAATCTAAAAAAAAATTATTAATTGGTAGGAGTTATTAAAGTTGATGCAGAAAGATTCAAAATCTTGCAATAATTGCAGTTCTTAAAAGATTTTACTTTAGACACACAAGATTTTCAAAGTATTCCAGGGGAAAAATATAACTTTTAAAGAAGTCAATAAAAAGGTAAATTCATGACAGGTAAAGTTAATACTACGAGTACAACAAAGTACAAACCATAACAACAATATGATATTTTGTTGTTGCCTTGGGAGGCTCGTATGTCAAAAGCAGCTGATTGAAGACACTAAAGCAGAGAACTACGCCAAGATGGCTGAGCCTAGCCGTCGATAATTTGCGCCGCCGCAAAAAAGTTTCTTCATGTACAATATTATTATTATTTTTTAAAACTATTTTTCATTTTAAGTTTGATTTTTATATTATTTGCTCTCAGCTTCCGCCGACTATTTTCCCAAGAGCCGCCGCCGCCGAAAATATCGGCCGGCGCAACTCTGTACATAAACAACTTTTGACATACGAGCCAACAATTATATGAATTCGCCTTGAATTAGGAAAAAAAAACGTAGATCAGCTGTGTTTTAAACTTTACCTGTTATGAATTTGACTTGGTCAATAAGATTCAGGTATTGTTACCCATAATTCAATTTCGCATAATTTCTAAATATTTTGCATTGGTATGTGCTTGCAAGAAGATATGTTTTCGTTTTAGAGAGTAATACATACCACTATTCCTATATGTTACCTTCTTTAGGAAAGGGATAGTGATATAAAAGACAGGAGGGGGTGAAGAAAGAGATAAAAGGAATTTTCATTCTTTCACAACTCATTCTTCATTCTTTTTTTTACACGTTTTTTATTTACTTTTAAGTTAATATTGCAGCGCCTCTAGTGTCAATAAGGCGTATTAGACTTTCGAAGCTGTAGTAAATAGCCATCTTAGTGATTAAATTACTTCGCCGTTGGTTCTGCTATACAATATCGACGAGGAGGGTGCTCTGATGTTACATTAGGATTAGTATCCGCTGAAGCCGGTGTAGTTCAGTGACCAATTTATATGCCTTCATCACTTGAACTTTCTCAAAACAACTGACACAAAGGGACGCGAGCTAATCCTTCGGTTTTGTAGTCAAATACTTAAGCCAAATTTTTTTTTATGTCAAAAATTTATAATCACGAACTTTTATGAGATGTTCTATGACCTCCCTTTGCATTTAATTCATTTCGCTAATGGCCGTTCAGAAACTTTACGCTAGTGCTACAATTTCTTCGGCAAATTACGTCGTAGCGAAATGAACCAAACCACATTTTCACTAATGCTGGCTTTTTCTTTATGTTGTATAAAACAGTCGTTAGTCACGTTGTATACACAACAGTTTTCCTTGAAGCAAGTCCCTCCAATTCTCTTTTAAAACTGCCTATTTGTTTACACACAGAGAGTGTGTTTATTCGATATTCCTATTATTTTAATGTAGCGTATGCAATAGCAGAAGATAATTGAAGTAACTTTTCGGTATAAGCAAGTCTGTACCGCTCTCTCTTCTTTCCCCTCTTTCCAATAAACTCTAATGTTGACCATGTCCGGCCAATCACTAATATTGGTCTGGAACTATTTAGACATTCAAGACCCCTCCTCTAGAGGTTTTGGTAGCCACTACTTAAACTTTTCAGCAACTATGGTTGCTTACAGCCGCCACCAGAGAAACAAGACGCCTTAAAAGGCCGGCGGCGGTGGGTTAGGAAAAAATAGTAGGCGGCGGCTCATAAGATGGCTTGATCCGGCTGACATTGACAGGCGCTAATTTTGATTTTGATCATTTTTTTAAACATATGTATTTCTACAAAAAAAATTCAAGCGATTCGCTAAAATTCTTTTTTAGCGATAATCGCATCGTTAAAATAATTCTAACGAAAATTTATCGAATTTGCTATGCATTAACATTTTTAACGATACTCGCTGTAGGTTAATGTCAGCTGTGTCGTTTTTTAAGCGACAATAATTAATTTTAGCGACAAAAATCAACAGAAAATATGAGCTGCGTACTATCGTTAAAAAGAAGTTACCGAAAGACAAAATCGTTATTGCAAGCGACAAAATGTATAGACAAAAATTACGATTCTCAGATCGTTAAAAGTTAGTGAATCGCACCACTGATGACTTCCAGATAGTTTGTAAGATGTGGTAAAAATTTGTCACTACAAAAAACAATTAGCCGGCTGTAATTTTGAGCCGAGGCTAGTCGCATGCATCGGCTGCGGCTTGAAGTTACGTTGAAAGTCGGCGGCGGCTCTTGAGCCGGCTGTGAGCCGATCGGCTTGTTTCTCTGGCCGCCACATGTCAACCACAAGAAGGCGCCACCAATCAGTGAACACAGCGTCAGTCTTCTTGGGTGTTTGGGGTTCAACACTTACTTGGGACGAACCAGCTGTTGGGTCACTGGTGCCCGTGGCTTAATCCCCGAAAGGCTTCTGGTCTATTGTCTTTTGAACTCAGAAAATTTTCAGGCGATGCTGCATTCCTACCAAGCAAGTAACAAGGCTACTTCTGTTTCTCTGCTATTTCAGAGATTTGGAAATCACTTAAAGGCAATGCCTGAAAACTCCGTATTGGCCAGACTGTGGCCCGCGGTATCGTCACAGCCATTATCTAAAAGTGATACACCCAAATACGCAGAGTCATTTTGCAATTTCTTGTTGTTGGGCAAAATTTTCAGAACAAATTTCCCAAGAATTTCAACTCGTCTACTGCTTGGAAGAAATTTTATATTAAAATGAATCTTTCAACTATGATTTTTGCAAACGTCTTGTATTATTTATGGCAACAATAATAAAACATTTTATAAACATTTTTCTGGTTTTGTTGTACAAATTAATTTTTGCTTTGCGTTTTACTTTATAATTTTTCATAATTCTATGATGTGCTTTATAGACCGTTTTTTTTTTATTTTTTTGTGTGACAGTCACTAAGTCAGTCAGTTAGTCCAGTCAATTTAATGCACTTTGGTTCTGATTTTTTTCATGCATGTACATATGTATGTATGTTTGTATGTTGATGGTGAATGAAAAATAAAGTATAAAGTTTGTGTTTATTTATGCGGTTTTTAATGACGGAATTCCTGGAAAAACACTTGGCAAATATTTTCATTTTATGCTTATTGTTGTGTATGCAAGTGCAACAAAAAGCCACCACAGAAGTGCATTTGAGTCAATAGTGGACAGTTTTAATTACGAGGCCAACAATTTTAAAGTGTGTGAAGATATCGAAAAAATATATTTTTGTAACTATGTACATACGTATGTAAGTAATTTTTCCAATGAAATTTCTTGTAAATTAATACTTGTGTATTGGAAACATATTTTTTATTTATTTTGTATATTATGCACAATTTTCTATCTCTCTCTATTTTTTTAAGTGGCCTTTTCAAAGAAAGTTTAATGTTAGACTCATTAGCTCAGTGTAGCCCTATTAACTGAGTCTACAAAAAGAAAAAGTTCTTGCAAATGTCGCTTAAAGCAACCTTTTTGTTGTTGTTGTCGCTTACAACTTTCTTTATTATGTACTACTGTGTGTGGCAAGTTATTATTTGTGTTGACTTAATGAAAGATAATTCTTGTTGAAGTTTTGTTTGTCGTTGTTGTGTTTTTATTATCATTTTCTTCTATGACTGTAAATGTCAACGTTGTCATGCCAAGAGTTTTCGTTTTATATCCTATTTTTCTTCTTCTTCTTTGCTTCATGGCTTGGCAGCAAACAGATGAAAGAAATCAAAGAAAATAATGTTGCACTAACGCAACTTTGTATTATGAAAGCACATACATAAATATAAAGCTTATCATTATGGTACGAGTATTTTTGCGCTGTTAAATGTAATTTTCTATGACATGCTTTACACTAACAGCGTATTTTGTTATCATTTTAAAATTGAAGTGCCAGTTTATATTTTATATTTTATAAAACCATAGTTGGGAAATAAGACTCAGAGTGTGCCAATGTAAAACATACAAGGGATCAAAGAATTTAAAATGGTATGAACAATAAGTTCCGCAAACAAACTGAACAGTAATATTTATTTTAAATATCACTGCAGTCATAGGCGTAGGAACCCCTTTTTTTTGGGGGGGGGGGGTAGCGTTTTCATC
The DNA here is from genome assembly GCA_944452675.1 of Tachina lurida. NCBI lineage: Eukaryota > Metazoa > Arthropoda > Insecta > Diptera > Tachinidae > Tachina > Tachina lurida. The sequence goes on from OX101755.1 coordinate 116,091,820, forward strand.
GAAGAATTCCCTGTCGCCCTTCTATAATTATTAAAAATTATTTTAATATAACTCGTAAAAACCATTAATGATAATGCCCTCCCCACCCAATAAAATTTTTCTAGCTACGGCAACGACTTCAGTTATACCTTTTTAAAAAAATCTGGCTCTAAAATATCTAATTACAAGTTGACTGTAGTGTTTCAAAAAAATATTTAAACGAGGCCAATTAGAACGATAGTACATACTGTCACGTAAACGTCTACCCTGTTAATGGAATGAAAAGAAAATACTTTCGAAGTCTCGTAATATTCACATATAAATTCGAAAGTAGTTTCTTCGTTTCAAATTAGAATTTTGAGTCTCTCAGACTCCATAAAAAAAGACCGATCCAAGAGCGATCGCGATCACCTTTATCATCGACAAGCATGTAATATGCCAGAGAGCGGAAATACTATGGATAGAGAGCGGAAAGTACAGCCACACCTGACCAGTAAAAATGCGCAAGCGAATAATTGTAACAAAAGGAAATTCCAACAGAGTCTCAGAAGCTCCAAGGTGGTGGTTCAGAATATAAAATGACAATGAATACTCCAAAAAAATATACATACATAAGGAAATAGTTTTAATTTTAGTAACTGCGTATAATCACAGTTGTACGCTCACATATTTTCTCTCAAGCAAATGTGACTATAGCCGATTCCAATATACAAAAGCATCTCTACTTATACGAAAAACTAAAATATGCTACAACTGAAAACAAAAGGCGCATGTGTATAAAGCGTATTGCCTCTCCCTCTCATACTTATGCATAGCCTGAGTATGCTTATACTCAGGCTATGCATATTTAATCGGACAAAAAAAAATATACGCATGATACTCGGGATATTAATTCGTCATTCCCACCGTATACTACACTTGTATCAAACTCATTCAGTACCTCGTTTTTGATACAAACCAAACATTAAATGGGTTTGATCATAGGTCTGTGTCAAAAATGAGCTACTGAATAAGTTCGATACATGTCTACCGTATACATACTTTTATGTATATAAAATCGAATGGAAAATGTGTGGGGGTTTGGTTGTGCGTGTGTGGCTGTTTTAAAACATGCTATGTATGTGTTTAAATACAAAAGCTCTGTATACACGCATGAGTAGCCGATTAAGAGTATTTTTATACTCATGCATATTATTGTAGCTCATGCATTCTACAAATTTTAGCTATATCTGTTTGAGCTGCGTAATTTAAAAATTTTGTATTAACATGATTGTTGGATGTTCATAGTTATGTGTATTTGATTTAAAATTAATGCGTGTGTTTGCATATAAGTGTATTTTCTTATTTTTAGCTATACGCATTCATAGTTGTTTGACGGCCAATACTTAAAGTGGCATTCTCTTTTTTCCAACACGACACGATCGCAAAAAGATGTCAACACGTACGAATCATGCACGCAAAACTTTTTTCCAACGCGATACAACACAACACGCACGAAATCAAATTGAATAGCAAAAACTTATTATATTTTAATTTTCAAGTCAGAGCTTTAAGCTTAAGAGACCCATACAATATAAAAAATTGTTGCTGGTGTTGTGCGGTTGATGAAACAAAATATTAAATTTTTTTTTATTTCAAATACATACACATTTTACAACTAAAATCGCTTAGTGTTTTTTCGAGTCTATTTTCCCCAACACGAAACGAAGTCAGATTTTCAGTCATGAACACTTCGCGTTGAGTTGTGCGTGATCGCGTCACGAAAACAAAGCAAGATACGCGCCCATCTCTATTTCAGAGTTAACAACTAGTTGTCTTTGTACCTACCAAAATAATGAGATAGAGAAGCACAACTTATTATATATTATATTGTAACCCATTAAAAAAAACTACTACCCGAGTTTTTCTGAATGCTTTAAACCCATTCACCGTAGCAGGCCAAACAAACACACTACTGCAAATGTCGGGAGCTGCATTTATCGCCTCGTAGCCAGCTAGTCAATTCTTTTGGAGACGGCAGCAGCATCATTAGCACCTGACAGATATTCAAGTATAAATACATTGTTCAGTATTGCCACCTTCAAATATTTCTCCTTTATACAAATAAAAATACTTTTTTTTAAATGTACTTTTCACTTAAAAGTATAAATATTTATTGTGCTAAATAGTATAAAATAATTGTACGATATCATTCATTAAACATTTTTTTTATACTTGGTTCACTGTCGCCAACAAAATAGAAATTATTTGAATTGTGTTACAACGACAAAATCAGCATGGCCAACGCCTTGCCACCGTGTTGCCATGCCGTCGTCAAACGAATCATTCGTATATAAACATGTGTATTCTATTCTTGACATTTTGTAGTCGGTAGCTTGATACGATGAATGTGTTTAATGCTTAACTCAAGCAATATAAAGGAACTCAGTTTGTTATCGATTTGTCCCTATTTGGATAAACGTTCATTACCGAAGACTTAGTGAGCGCTTGTACTTGTTGAAAAACATCTTCCCCCTTATTGTGAATGGCGTCGTCGGACGTCACATCAAGACGACAGTAAATATTGTCACTTGTCAACAATTGGCTCTCAGTAACAATCTATTACTAATTTCTAAGCCTTTGTAAATTAATGGACCATGTCAATAGTAGCCAATTGTTGACAAAGAGTAGACAAGTGACAATTTATACTGCCATCTTGATGTGACGTCGACGACGCCATTCGCGATATGGGGGCTTGTTTCACTACATCTATGCCTCAAACATTTAATTTTCCAGTGTGAACATAGTTACAACCTACTACGCATTACCTACTACGCATTATTTACTAGCATCTATTTTCAGAATTTAGTGTATTTTTTTTAATTTTCATTTTTTGTTTGTTACAAAATGTTAAGTTTGGTAGCTGCTTGATGACTACGTATGTATGTATGCATGTATGAGCCTTTGAATTTGGTGTACTTTAACTCCTTCATATTTGCAACAGAACAACAAAAAAAAAACAATTGAGATGATAAACAAAATAGAAGTTTCATTTTGATGTTGCTACTTAATGTTTACGCGCAAAAAAGAAAAATCTTACATAAGAAGGATTCAGTTACAGTGCAACAAAAAAAAAACACATTAAGGGAGTTCACAATTGCATTTTAAAATACGTCTTAATATTGCAACTTTTAAATTTTAATACTTTAATATGAGCTGGCAAGTTTCTCGTTTTTGTTTGAGTGTAAATCAAATTTACTACCAGCAGGTGGTATAAAAAGCCATTTTCAATATGATAATGTTAAACTAAAAAAATTAAAACTATCAGCGCAGCTGTAGTTGATGTACAAATACTTGCATTTTTCGCATTTTGCAGAACAAAAGTTATTTTGATAAATTTATCCAACAATAATTTCTAATTTAAAAATCTTTGTTATTTTAATACTTAAATAATTTATAAGGTTGGCTACTCGCAATGGCGCAATGTTGCCACATTAAAATTTTAAGACACTAATTGTGAATTCCCTAATTGTGATGCTGCTGCCGTAGTGAAAATGGAATAATAAGAGAGGCAACAATACAAAAAGTTATGCTGCTGCTGATTAGTTGACTTTTGTCAACATCAAATGATGCGTATCCTAGACAGCATAAGAAAATCTTGTTTCATATCAGATATTTTTTCTTTTTATAATTTCAACAGAAGCACTGGCAAGATTAGCGATTGTGGCAATGTCTAGGACAATTTCTGTTTGGTTTAATATCTTTAGGCGTTTTGTTGTTGTTGTTGTTGTTGTTGTTGTTGTTGTTGTTGTTGTTGTTGTTGTTGCAGATGTGGAGCATTTTTTCGTGTTAAGGTTAAGGTTAAGGTTAGGCTTTACTTTTGTGGCAATAAAGAGAAAGAAAATCCTCTTTTTAAGTTTCTTGATACACTTTTACAGTATAAAAATAATGTGTTATAGAGTGACACAAGTTTAAATCATAATAAGACAAGAAATATATTTTTAATATCAATGAAAGGAGCTTTATTAGAAAGAAAATTTTATGAATTCGAACGCATGTTTTTCGTTTTGGTAAATTTTTCTTCAACTCTGCAAAATGGCCGATTTTTAAATATCTACATACATATGTATGTTATCTCTCCAAATTTATTTTTATTGGCGCTCGCGCTCCGGGAAAACGGCTCCCAAAACAATTTTTCGACAGTACCTTCTTTCCGATTCATTTCACAATAACAACTTAAACTAGAACACAATTGTTGAAATTGTTGTTCTAACATTTTTTTTCTAAAAGGCTGCTCATTCGAGTAATTTGAAAAAATTGCATGGTATAAATTTTCCCCCATATACCATATTTTTTAAGCATATCGTATTGATATCGTAACGGACACCCGCCCCTCTTGTATAAATTGAAAATTAATATATTTATTTCAATATTTATTTAATTTTATTTAACGCACACGCAAAGAAAAAATATGGTTGAGGTAACCATAATCCAACAGCAACATACTATGATTGAATTATATGGCTGCAGTCCAATCATATTGTTGTCAATGGAAAAGCCAAGATTAAATAATATTACTTTCTGAGTTAATAATAATATTATCTACAAAAACAATTAACTTTGTTATACCTAATCTTATTATTGTAAATAAGACAACACTATTGTTAGATGTGACTAAAATATAATTGACACTTACCATACCATGTTCTAATGTTATAATAATATTTTTAAATATGACCATAGTATTATTTTATGTAATAATAATATTTAATTTTTTAATCATATATTTATTGGCAAATTTTTTGTTTAAAACAGCTGTGAGGTAAATCCGAAATAAAAATAAATTAATATTGTTGAAATAAAATGTATGTATGTATGTATGTATAGAAATGTATACTTACATATATGTGTATACACGAAATACAGACACATCTGTATAAAGAGATATACATATGTACATATGTTCATATTATTTTTATTTATCTACCATTTTGTTTATACTTTTTAGGGTTTCGTACACCAAAGGTGAAAAGAAACCCTATTGTTTTCGCTACTTTGTCCGTCTGTCCGTCGGTCCGTCACAGGGTATTTTCTCGATAACCGTAAGAGCTACGGACCTGAAATTTGGACACAGTGTGTAGACCCTTGGCCGCTACAACAACAAATACATGAGAGTTGGAAATTAAAGGGTGTGCCAAAACGAGCAACGAAAAATTTTAAAATCCCATGTAATATACATACAATTGTATGTATATGTACTTGAAATTTGTAAAGTTAGTGCATTTTTATACAGACTACAACAATTAACACTAAAATTTAAAAATGGGTGTACCATCAGTTAATGTAATTTCGACTATGTAATTTTGATAACTTGCTGTATCTTGGAAACCGTAAGAGCAAACTTCTTGAAATTTTCAAAAACGCTAAAACAAAAAAATCTCAAAATTATAAAATCGCCAAACCGAAAAAAAATCGCCAAAATCAAAAAAAAATTGCCAAAATTAAAAAAAAAAAATCGCCAAAATTTAAAAAATCGCCAAAACGAGAAAAAAGCGAAAAATAATAAAAAAAATTATTTCAGCTGAAAAAACGTAAAAAACACTGTCAAAGTCGCACTTTACTGCATTTATTTATTTATTTAACACCACGCGTGCACTACCGATAGCTTACAAAAGAAACTGAACTGACAGAAGATGTTGCTGAAAAAGATTTTTTTTTTAATTTTTTATATTCTTATTTACATCATATTATTTTTACACAACAACAACAAATTATATTGTAGTAATACATTTTTAACAAAACTATATTGTTACACTCTAACCATATCGCACTTTCTATGAATATAATAATGTAATTATTAAATTCAAACATTACTCTGTTTATCGTAACGAAATTAATGTTTAAAATAACAATAACTAGTTTTCAAGAACCACACATTTGTTTCAGAGAACATAATATTGTTTTCTTAACCATTTTCTTTGCGTGCATTTCAAAATTAATAAGAATTTAAAAAATGTTTGTTTGTTGTTCGTTTAGCACGTCTAGATGCATTTCTTTGTTACAGTAAAATGTAAAATTCATTCCTAATAAAAAATTGTATGTACTATATCAGAACAGATTTAAAGCAGTAACCCTACACAGAAATAAATATTCCTGCAATAAATAATTTTAATTGAAAGTAAAACCAAAAATTATTTAAAAATGTGATTGAGTCATTTAAACTTTTGTTTAAAAATTTATTTAATTACCAAGTTTTTTAATTGACTCAGATACATTTTTAATTGATTTTTGGTTTTATTTTCAATGAAAGTTGTTTATTGTAGGAATATTTTTTTCTGTGTACACTTTTATTAAATCAATGTTGCCGTAGTGCAATTTTTGAAAAAAAAAAATTTATTACACGTGTTTTACTAGAAGCAATTTTTTTACTTATGCTACGAGCTCTTAAAATCTCTTAAATAAAATTATATTCTCGATGTTGAGTAACAAAGGGTTAAAGAATCACAACTGCGACTTTTTTCCGTCCATAGACAAGACGACACAATTGGCGAACAGAATTACAGAATTAATATTCTAGAGGGTGTAAAGAACAATCTCACTCTATCTGTGTGAGAAATCCGTTGAAAAAATCTGGTGAGACCACCCATCTATACATCCGATTCTCATGGGATGGACTTCCATTCAAGTCCAAAGACGTTCCTTACTGTATATAACTAGTGATATTCGCACTACTCCCGCGAATGTATTGGGTATGTTTCGGTTTCAACGTACAGTACCTTTTTCTAAAGTTTAGAATCTAAACCCAGCTTTATTATTAAGTTACAAAACTTATCTTAGCTATAAAAATTATACATACATAAAAGAATTTAAAAAATTTGCCCCTTATAATACAGAAAATTTCAATATTTCTATTTCATCGCGTTTTTAAAATATTTAAATTTTTGACGCCTTAACATCTTGCAAACTTTTGTAATATCGTAATAGTAAATTGAGCTTCGAGTCATTTGGTACACTTGAATTCTTGCAACTTTGCGGGCAATAATTTTGCAGAAAAGACGATCAAATTTCTATTTTATGTTATTCCATATTTACTTTTCATAGAATAATAAAGTGCTGTGAACCAGCCAACCAGCCAACCAACCAACCAACCGCCATGCAGCCGTCCAAGCAAGCAAAACCGACCACATTGTCTCCAAAATATATTTCTTTTTTTAAATTGCAATGTTGTTGTATTAACTTTTTTTTATATCCCAACTACTGTCTGCTGCCTTTAATTTTTTTTGTAGTTATTTCTTGAAGTTCTTTCTTTCAATTTCAATTCCGTAGAACTTTGCCACACAATAATGTTTTTCTCAATTCCTTAGAATTTTATGAAATATTAGACTTCACAAGTGTTCTGTTACGCAAATTATTACAAAAAGAAAACAGAGAAAACAAATAAAATTAAAACATATTTTTTTTTGTTGTGCAAAATTTACATATTAAACGCAATTCTTTTAATACAATTTGTTGTTGTGAGCCAAACGCGTTTAATACCAAATGTAAGACAATGTCAAAAATTGCCTGCAGTGTTTGTTGTCGTTATTTTTTCACTTTTATTTTAACAATTTTTAAATGAGTTTTATTATTAACTGTAATGTCAAACATTGTGAGCTTCAATAGTATTTTTTAGTTTAACTTTGTTAAGTCCTTTGGCCCGGCCACTAATGGCCAAGGTTGGCCATTCAGCCAAAGAACTTAACAAAAATGTTTTTTTTTATCAATATATGTATGTAGATAGAAAAAATAAATAATATTTTTTGTCGCCTGAAATCTGAGCTTAATTCATGCTTACAAATGTTAATTTTCTTAAGCTTGGCAAAACATTTCTTTGATTGTCTTCAAATTATTTTGAAATAAATTAAATCATTTTAATGTTATACATGCTTAAATATATGTGAGAAAGGCCCTAACTCATTTTTTTAATCGAGTTTTTTGTTTTATATTTCGATACATTAGATGTTCTTCTATCGAAATATACAAATAACTTGATGTAAAAAAATGAATAATGAGTTGCGGCTTTTTTATATTAAGGTAACGATACGTAAGTGTGTACTTGCTCAGAAGTTGAAAAATTTGCTCACTCTCACAACTGCCACATGTTCAGGAATGGCAAAAAACTGTTGATACTATAGTATAATGACGAAATTATTTGACATAAAAACAGGCAACTGCTTCATGAAAAACCAAAACTATTTTCATAATTGGCAGTTGTGATTGTTCATGATTTAGTGTGCGATATCTCCAAATCTTCGAAGCGCTCCTCCCAAGTTTCAAAAAGTATTTAAAGCAGAATCGAATGATTTCCGGCAAGCTATTCCTTTCGAAAGGCAGAGGAATAAACAACAACAACAGTAAAATATAAAAATCAAACTCCATTTGAGAGGAATTATTTCAGAAGCCCTGAAAAGCAATGAAGACCATTTCTTCATTTCTTGACAGTTGCTGTGCCAACTCACTGCTGCTGTACTAGGCTCATTACTTATGTACCGGCAAACAACGTGGAATTTCTCTATACTGAATAAACTTCGCTTTAATGGATTTTCCCCATAACGCATTATTTCTACGAACACTGCATTTTGGTAAGGTTTTCCTTATGTTTTGACCATTTTATAAAAAAAATTTCTAAAGCTTAGTTTTCATCAAGACTTCAGTAAAACGTTAGGTTTGACAGGATGCTAAGAACAGAAAGTAAAAGAAAAGGAACTCAATTAATTTTTCGTTGTTTATTTTTCGTTGCGCCTCTGGTGTTAAGTAGGCGCATTATTTTTATTTTAGTTGTCAATGGCACTGCCAATGGAAAAAATGGGTTGAGTCTCAGAAAGCAAAACAGAGTTGACTTGAGAATGACAATACAGGCTTATGTGTCCTTCAAAGAAATATTTATGTTTGTGAGTATATACTTTTTTTTATTAAAAGAATAATCATCTATTAAGGGTCTACACTTTAACTGCAACCCTCTGTTTCTGCAACCCCGTCGGACGTCTCGATTATAAAATTTATATGAATGGAAAGCACTATTTTTTTTCGTTTTTGGGGCTTTTTTGGTTCTGGGAAATTTTTTCGTTATGGCGATTTTTATTTTATTTTTGTTTTAACATTTTTGGAAATTTCAAAAGTTTGCCTCTTACACAGAGAAAACAGTGCCTACTAAATACCTCGTAAAATAGAACAAAATTAATAAGAAATCTCTATGTTTTTTTTTTTTTTGAATAAGGAATTCTTATTAATTTCATAGAGGTTTTTTTGAAAAAATCAAGAAGAAATCTTGTAGTTTTTATGAGGTTACCTTATAGATATTTTCAATAAAAAAAATTTGCGTCTTTATTCTCTGTACTTATGTATGTATTTTCATTTAAATTCTATACCATATACATATGTATGTATGTATGTAGTATATTGTAGATGTTATTTATTTATACATACATACATACACATTAGGTTATATTCTTAACTAACTTACTCACCAAGTATTGAACCAGCAAACTTCTACCTGATAGACAAGCACTCTAGCCAATATGCTAACAAGCAGCCTGAACAATCATTGAAATAATTGTGCAAACATTATTATACAAAAATGAAAAAGATCATGAAAGAAATTGTCTCTATGTCTATTTATAGAAACGAAATAACAAGACACGTCATAAAATCAAAAAGATTTCCTTATTAAAAAAATCAATAAGATGCTTTACACATAATCATATAGGAACCTACTAAAATCAAGAAGAAAACCTTATTGAAAAAATCAATAAGATAGCCTAATAAAATCAAGAAGAAAACCTTTTTTAAAAAATTAATAAGACAACCTAATAAAATCAATAAGAAATCCCTATAGTTTACAATTTATAAGAAACCCTAATAGAATCAAGAAGTTTTTCTCTATGGATGGTTTTTTTGGTGCCAAAAATAACGGAAATTGAGTAAAAAAAGTTGTGAATAATAAGATTATGTGGTTTTCTTCTTGATAAAATTAATAAGATTTACCACATAAAAACAATAAGGAATCTCTATTGAAAAATCTTCGCTTCTTTCTGCTGCGATACCCCTCAGCCTAAAAACGTTTCATAGAGAAAATCTTCTTGATTCTATGAGGCAGTTTTTTTCTCTGTGTACGGTTTCAAGATACAGTAAGCTTCTCTTTTGATCTGTCTGTCTGTAACTTCACAATCTTGTAAGCTGAAACTTTTTCTGCCAAACATAACACATAAGCTATGAGCAATTGTGGATCCAACAGCTATCAAATTTTATTGATATTCTAAAAAACTGGGAATCATTTGCTTACATGAGGAGAATAATACATGTTGCACAGATGTTGATAAATTTTTTCCACAATCGTGGTAATTAGAGACACTTGCAACAAATTAGGCATATTTCTTTTAAAATTTAAATTTTTATTATAAGGCCGGCATAATTTTAGCCAATGAAAAAGAAACAGCTTAGCACATAACAATTCGATCACAGGTTCGCAAAGGTTCCACTGTGCAGCGGCAATGTTTGAACTGTCAAATAAAACATATGTAAACGTACTAAAGATACAGAAAATGAATTAGAAACTAAAAATAATTTAAATATTTTACCTCTTCGTAAAGTTATATTCTCCTTTCAGCTCTCGCTTTATCTCTGTGTCTTGTAATGCAGGTGAATTTGAAAATTTTATGTTTCAGTTTTATGAATTCTCGTGTGCAGTGGTAGAGCAACATTCTTCAAATGATTTTTACATATTGCAACAGAAACTGCAACTCAACAACAGTTAGGTACAATTTCACTGTCATTCAATGTTGAATGGAAGAGTGAATAAATGAATGAATGTGCATATGTATGTATGTATGTATGCATGTGTATTTAATGTGCAATTGGAGGAATGCAAAAACAACAGAAAAGTGAATTCCTTGCTGCTTATATGCAAAACGTCATTTTCTTATCGATCGGTTTATTGTTGTTGTTGTTGTTGTTGCTATAAGGTCTGCTGCTGCTCTAATTGCGTATACTTGTTTTTTATGTTGTTGTTGTTGCTGCTGTTGTATGTCTGGAAGTCTGGCGTTATTTTCTTTTTATTAATATTGTTATTATTTTCTTGTTGCTTTTACTTTTTTCTGTTTATTTTGTTGCAACTTGTATCGTCTTTCCCTATGCAAGAATGCCACAAAGAAAATAATAAAATTTTATATGAAAATAAAAGTTAAATACATATACATATACATATGTACATATGTACGTATGTATGTGTGTAGCACATAAATGACTAGAAATTTACTTGTGTCTGCATATAAAACTTTGTTAAAATGTGTGGCTCTTAACTGCATTATGCAAAGGGATGCGCGTTATTTAATTTTGTTTTGTTGTCGTCATCATACAGTTGCATAAATTCATTTGCCAACATTACATTAAAGTAACAATATGTTTATTTTTATTCCTTTTGTATTTACTTCTTTTCGTCAAAAGCCAAAAAGGAAATACTTTTGGTAACAAACGGTAGCAAGGACATTCGTTTATTTATTTATTTAAGTTGCTTGTGGGCACACAATTGCAATTGCACTCTCACTCATTTGAAGATACAACATACACACACAGACACACACTTACGTGACGGTTGCAAGCCAGATCCCAGCAAACACATAGCTTTTAATTCGAATTGAAAATGATTTAATTTCGAATTTTTTAAGCCTTAGGGTATATAAACTAGTATACTGGTCTAGAACAAATAATGTTAAAAGGATTGAAATCAATATATGCTGGCTTGTGAAAACCCCTGGATGTCCACACTGTAATTCGAAACGAAAGAAAATGCTTTCGAATTTGCATAACATACAAATTCGAAAGTAATTTATTTTTCGTTTCGAATTATAGGGTTTTCACACTGCAAGTTAAAACCATAAACAGCTGATTTTGAAATTCAGGTTTTAACTCACAGACTATCTACTAACTTTGCTCAAAATAAAATAATTCTCCTGCAGAAATGCGTGTGTTTGTTGTTGTATTTTTTTCTGCTTTTTATAACACTTATTTGACGAACTGTACAACTGCTTTTGTTTGTACGAAAAACTAAGAAATTTTACAATGCGCTCTAAAATGGAAATTATTTTACATTTTGTAAATTAATATTTTAAAATTATCGATCTAGTAATACAAAGTGAAGAAGTGCTTGGAAATCAAGTTATTGTATATAAAAAATGCACAAATAAATCACAAAATACAACTTTTTTATCGGTGGATCGATATGTCATATCGTTTATTTTCACTTTCCAAAGGTCAATGAAAATAATTTTCTTGTTTCCCTTCCTAAAAACTCTTATTTTGCCATAATTTTTTACTTATTGTTGCTGCTGCATCCATTTCTAAGTTGAAAATCTTTCAAGCGACATCTCTTGTTATTCACTGGCATAAACATTATAAGCTGCTGCCGGTCATTTTAACTTGGCAGCACTGAATTTACCACAGCGAAAACAGGGTTGCATTTCATAAAAACAAAATAAAACCAATTCAGAAATGGTTTTAAGTTGGATTTAACAAAAACAATTTGTATGGTAAAACCAGGTTTTAACAGTTGGTTTTAACATTAAAATCAACATTTATTAAAACCAAGTCAGTGTGAAAACACTATTACAGCATAGATCCCCATATGTCATAATTTGACTTTAGAAAAATATATATAAAAAATTATAAATTTTTTCAGTGTACTTTCCGCAACTTCGCTCTGAGAATGTTTTGTAAGGAAATGAAGAAAAAAGTTGTGCTTCGAAAGTTTCTAAATGCAGTTTCTTCTTGAATGTTCGATGTTACATTCTCTTGCCTTACTTAATGATTCCGTTATAACTAAAAGGAAAAACTGTTATCTCCAAAGGTATGCCTGTTTATCTGCTTGCCTGTCTGTCTGTCTATCTGTCTGGTTTATGCATTTGCCTCCGTTTTTCTGCCCATTTCTCTCTACGGATGGTTGACTGTTTGATGGCTTGTATGAAAGAAAATTATTCGACACGGGAATAAAGTTGAAAGTTGTTGGTTGTTTATTAAATGCACCAAATACATAGACATGAATGTGTGCATGTACTTTTTTTTTTATAAAAACCTTTTGACAACAACAACAAATGAGTATGCAAGTGTACTCATCGTACCACATTGCAGACATAGGAAAGTGCATAGAGATTTTTTTCTTGTTTTCAAATGTCCTTTGAGCTCAGCCAAATGAAAATAAAATATACTTTCATTTTTTATTTTTAGAAAAAAAGAAACAAAAAAATCATGTGCTCGTTTACAAGCAGATAGTAAAAAAAAAACAAGTAAACAATCAGACGAAATCGAAATTGCTGCTCAAAAAAAAAGCTTAAATACGGAGAGAGAGTTGAAAATTTTTTTATATAAATTGTTGGTTAATTTTTTATCACTTCCTTTAGCATTTTTTAAACTTCTTGAATACCTTCTTGATTAGGCAAATTTTTTGCAGCTTGCAAAGTATAAACCTGCTAAATCCACTTTGTATAACTTGTGAGATGAAGATTTTTTTATAAATATCTAATTTTTTAGTGGATAGATAACATCTTATGCCCAAATTAAAAAAATAACGTTTGCTTCAAGTGTACGTTAAAACTTTTTTTGAATGGAAATTTTGTTTTAATGTAAACTTCAAGTACACGTTATTTTTTGTATATGGGGGTTAAGCTTTCCTCCAGTTTTATTTTCCTTAGAATCAGTACACTGATTGCTGAGAAATTTCAAGTTGAACCTTCGATTTTTTAATTTTGTTTAGAAATGCTCGATTTTTTATTATCTTTTTTTTTGTAAAAAAAAGGTCGTATAATAAAAATAAATTTTCTTTATAAAAAGAATAAAGTAGGTTTTTGAAACATTTATACAATACGCCTATTTTTTGCAGTCATAATTAGATTCTAGACAATTTATTTATTTGAATATAAATATGTGTAGGTTAGGAAGGGTGGTGCTATACCGCACCTCCACTCGGAGACCCAATTGGGTCCATTGTGATAAATACATATATGTATGTATACGTAAGTATGCAAGTCATTCCCAGACATAAATAACTGAACCGTTTCTACTAGATGAATATATGCAAGACAATGAATTAAAACAATTTTGCTAAAAAGAACCCGACTTCAATGCAAAGATCTTATAGAACATGGCTGTGTTCATAAATGCATCACTGCTCTACATCATACGAGCAAACTTTAAATTAAAATGCAGTATATTTTTGGTGATAATTTTTTTTAGTAGTAGCCATGTTTGTAACCCACATTGGACATTTATTTATGCGTTATCTACTTCAGTGAAGCAGTTTCTGATATTAAATTTTCCATTTGCAGCGCAGTAGTGCATTTACGAAATCCCCACAGATTTTCGAAAAAAAATTTATGGCATCAAACTGCCAGTAAATCCTTTCGAACAAAAAAAAAAATTAAAATCTGTTCACATATGACGGAGTTATGCTCTTTTGTGGAGGACGGAAGAGAGGAGCGAACTCAAAACTGCAGGCAAACCTCGTCAAATGATTATTTTTTCATTTGACGAATAGAATAGAATCTTTAGATACTCACATTAATTAATAAAAATATTTCATTCATAAGAATTGAAATTACTGAACTCAAGCCTGATTAAGAAATTATTTCTGATTAAAAATTCACTATAGTTCAATTAAATCTAATAATGTCTCATTTAATTCATCATGGGCACGTGACAAAAATATGTTCACTTGGCGATCACTGTTCACTTGGCCAGAACTGCTTCAGAATGCTGGAAAGCTAAGTCAACTGTAGAAAGCAAAAACAAAGTAACATAAAGCCACTACAATAATACTTATATGTATGTACCGATGGTGCATCGAATAAGTAAAAATAATTAATGTGATGATCGTAAAAGATAAGTAAGAATAGTTAAACATACATAGGTAGAGTGATATAACTTCGTGCTAACCTAAATAGAAAATGGAAAAACAGAAAATGAATAGTGATACTTACAAATGTGTTTGCCAAAGGCAAATCAATAATTGTATACACAATCAATTCTCATATTCCATTTCATAGAAATTTAAGTTTAATAGCTGATGTTAATAATAATCTCTACCCCAGTAGATAGACATGGGTGCTGATGAAGTGGGTGGCTGCACAGAAAAATATCGGTATTTCCCCCAGCTAATAGTGTCTAGTTTAATTTTTCTTCTATTCTTTAGATACTCACATTAATTAATAAAAATATTTCATTCATAAGAATTGAAATTACTGAACTCAAGCCTGATTAAGAAATTATTTCTGATTAAAAATTAAAAATTTTAAAAACCCCCGATATATCTAGAAAATATGTGATATCTTCTAAACGGCTAGACCGATCTTCCAACATAGTTAAGAACCTTCTCGATCATGTCACCTTTCAAACAGATAAAACTTGATCAAAATCGGTCCAGCCGTTTGGTCTGTAAGTGGACACGGACAGACACACAGATACACAGACACACACTACAAACTTATAACACCCCTTTTTTTTGGTCGTGGGTTAAAAAATACTAACAATTAATAGGAATTATTTTTTATTCTTCTTCTTGAGTGTTTGCATTAAAATAAAAAAGTGTTCTACAGGCGATAAGTGGCCGGTACAAAAGTATGTAAAGGCTTAAAGAAGACACTTTCATCTTTTTCTGGACGGTCCCTTTTATTTTATCCATTTTGATGTTCAAAAACTTTTGGCCAATGAAAATTGATTCTGAACCACCGTGCGGCTGCCAACAGACGCCATTTTGTGAATACGAAAAAAATAAATAATAAAAAGTCGTCGAACTATATCAAAATGGGTATCGTTGGACATGTATTTGAAAATCATATTTAATTTTCTCTTATGATTTTTCATTTCGAAGGATCATTTAGGATCTTGAAGGGTTTAAAATTGTTCGCAAGTGTGTTTTTTGATTTCTTTGAATTTTCACTTTTTTTGTGCAGGTTTAGGTTTTTTCTTCTTAAAAATACCAATGAAAGTTATGAATATATTAAAAGCTGAACAAATATTTCCTTGCAAACCTTGTAGATGTAGCAATCATAGCTGTTTTGTGACGTATGAGTGTTATATTATTTGTGTAGTACAACAATCATACGTCACAGTATGCAAGCGAGTGAAAAATAAAAAATTTTTATTTGTGAGAAATTCATCAGAATAATGATAATAATATAATTATTCATTTGGATAGGAAGCAAAAATTTAATTTCATAACTTTCGAAATTTGTATTACAAACAAATTTGCAAACAAGTTTTTTAAATTTTTAATAAATTATTTTATGCGATTAGCCAGGCCTTCCCTAAATCAAGTACAAAAAATCGTTACTAGACAGTAACCAAGAACTAATATTCAGATTTTATCCTCAAGGCAATTATGCAGTCATATTATATCATTAAGTTGTTGTTGTAGCAACTACAAAATGCTACTTCAAGTTTCTCTCTTAAAATAAATTTTCAGTTACACACAGAAATTACTCTGGTATGCGAAATTTCGAAAGGTCTCATTTCGTTTTTGTTAACAATTTAACTTGTATAGAAATAATGAACTACAAAAAAGCATACTTGTAAAACTTTCTGTAAGCGCACACACACACATGTTTATATAAATGCATACACGAATACTCACACGTACATACATACCTATATGCAAGCATACTGCTTTCTTATTACTCATACGCAGTAGTACCAGAATTTTATAAATTTTGAATCCGAAAAAAGTTCTCTCGAGTTTCTGTTAACGAGAGCATGGTTTTATATACGTATACGTAGTATTTCACAGATACACACTTAAGTATGCATATCATTTAAAGCAGGGGTTCCCACCAAATTCCTAGTTACGGAGTCCTTGTAAATTTTTTTCGCGAACCCAAAATAAGTTTTTTGTTTTAAGGTTGAATTAAACATGCAAAAAAGTCAAAAAAATATACTGTATATTATTTTGATTAAAAATTTTATTATAAAAGTTCATAAAATATATTAAAATATTTAATATGAAAAGCCAAATTTTAAATAATCTTCAAAATATTGGCGCATACTCATAGCAAAAACAAAGTATACTTTAACCCCCATATTCATTAAATTTAAAATGAATTTGAAACGTATTTTACTTCTTCATTTTCATTTCATACGAAATTTTCCTAAAATGGACTTCAAATTCATTTTATTTTTTTATGAATATGGGGGTAGGAGTCTTAAACCAGTATTTTGTATGGTAATACTGGTTTTAAACTCTAAGCCAGCTTTGCTTATGACTATGAGTATGCGCCATTGTCTCTTATTTGACTTATTTAAGCTTCACTTCACATTCTTTCAATAAAAGAAATGACAATAAAAACCAAATCAGGGGGTCTACTCTGTAATTCGAAACGAAAGAAACTGCTTTCGAATTCCCATGCTATTAACATACAAATTCGAAAGCATTTTCTTTCGTTTCGAATTACAGAGTAGATCCCCTGCTGTTTTTGATAGTGATGACAACTGCTTAGTCGGGGGAACTTCATATTTAGCAGTGAGGAGTGAAATAAATATGCATATAAATTAAAAAATAAAAAGAATGAAAATAAGAACTTATATTATTATTAAAACATTCTCGGATGATTGATACGGCCCCCAGGTGTCCGTTGATCTCCATTTGGGAACCGCTGATTTAAAGGATGTACTTATAACTCAACCTTTTTCTTTTGTTTTCGTTTCATTAAAAATTAAAGCAAGCAATACAATTAAAGGGAGCTACCAAAAAATGGTGTAAAATCCGGGACTGTTGTCGTAACATAATTTAAGTTAGAATTGATGACAGTTCTCGTGATAAAACATAAATAATAAAGTAATACCTATCCATAGTTATTTGTGCTATATCAAGCAAATACTAGACATTCCTCGGGAAATAAATAACAGGGAATTAATTTTTCCCGAGAATAAAATCCCTTTATTCTAAACAGATAGCGAGAGAAATAAAAAGTGAACCAGAATTTCGAATTTTCGAAGTCATCTACTTTTCTCTACACTTTCTTTATTTTGCCTGAAAGCTTTCAGCTGATTTTTTAAAACAAGGACACAAACGATAGAGATAAATCTCCGAGGGAGTTATTAATCACAATAGGGGCTAATAGGGAAAAATATTTTCCTCGAATAAGAACATTAAATTTAATTTTTTTAAACCATAAAATTATTTTTCGCAAATATGCAACAGCCCTCTGTACCAAATATGTAGTTGCATAAGCCTAGGGCGTACTCTACTTGCCACTGAATTAAAAAAAAATAATAATAATAAAACAAAAGATAAAAAGAAATGAAAGCCAACAAAAGCCAAATTTTTTTTATAACTTTTTTTTAACAAAACGGAAAAATCCTGCCAAATTAAAAGTAGCAATTTCACATACTTGCTGCTGCTGCTGCTGCTGCTGCTGCTACAACTACAAAGACACAGCACGCATTGCATGATGTTGGTAAATGCGTTTACATTCCTATAAGTCATGCATTTATTTATTTGCCTTGGCAGTGACAACTTTTTAGTTTTGCTGCTTCTCGTATCCATTTGTATGAAGGCATATTTAAACTTAAAGTTATGTATATAATAGTTCTTTTTTCTTTTATTGCAACAAACATATGTTGCATCATCATTTTCCTCATCAACAGCACGATGCCACACAATAGAGATTTTAAGTTTTTTCTTTTGTTTGCAGTAGGGTGTGTGCATGTGTGTGTGTTTGTGCAACTGTGGCAAAGGAGACAATGAACTTCTGCTTGAAATCTCAACAGTTTCTTGTTTTGTTAAGTAGTTTTTTGTTTGTTTGTTTGTTTGTTGTACTTAAAATTAGTATAAGACAGATAAGTTACAGAAAATGTTCACTTAAAAAGTTTTTATTATCATAGAAACAGTTATGTTTAATTAACAGAAACGCATGCACACATACACGTACATTGGCTGTATGTATGTATGTATGTATATGATTCTTTAACAGTGAATTAAGTTAACAGCCATGCAACTATTAGTTTTTATGTATACTGCGAATCACTTCAATAAGGCATTTAATTTAATTTTCGAACATTGCTGAATGTAGAGTACATGTTCAAAATAAAAAATAATTGGCTCTAAACCATAGCTGTTAAATAATGATTAGTAATCGTAATGATTACTAATTTGATTACTTTTTTTCAAAGGTGAAGTAATGATTAAATTACGATTATATGAAGTTTCGCACCATTACTAATTGATTACGATTACTAATAATCGAAAAGTAATCTGAATTACTTAAAATTAATAAAAATAATCAAAAAGAATCAAAAGTAATTAAAAAGTAATCCGACTACTTTCAAAGGTTAGTTTTTATCCTTAATAAATAATCAAAAAAAAAAAAAAAAAGAATGAAAAGTAATCCTTAGAAGTAATCGGATTATTTTTTGATTACTTTAGATTCTTTTTGATTATTTTTAGAAATTTTAAGTAACTCAGATTATTTTTTGATTATTAGTAATCGTAATCCATTATTTATCAGCAATTCTTTTGAATGCAATTATATAATCATTACATTAATTGATTACTAATCGTAATCGAAATTTAACAGCTCTACTCTAAACACTTTGTCAATGGATTGCCTTTAGCGATATGTGGCTAGAAAGTGAATGTGTTAAACAAACGGCCTGGCCCACGATGTCACCAGACATCGTTCGATCGACAACTTGTATTGCAAACAACAATAACTTTAGAAAATTTGTTGTTGTTTGAAATACAAGTTGTCGATCGAACGATTTGACGTGACATCGTGGGCCAGGCCGAAAGTTTTTACAAAAATTAAAATGATGAATATGTATATGCAGTTAAAAAAATTCTTTTCCAGGGAAATTTTTAAATATTGATTTCTTAACATTTTTCCGATTTCACGAATGCAGATTTTAAGGGCCTGTGCCACGATTTAGACAACGTTCACTAACTAACATTCTAAAAACAAAACATAAATAAAAAATATTTAAACAAAAACAAAATTAAAATTTTTTTTTAACAAATACACATATATAAGTGTGCGACAAGACGAACGTTGTCCACATCGTGGGACAGGCCCTAAACAATTTTTTTTTTTAAATTTAACTAAAAAAAATTTTCAAAAATCGAAAGCTGACTTTGAAATTCAACTATAAAATAAAAAGTTGTGGATGAAGTACTAAAAAAACCAAGACAACAATTATTTTTAGTTTTTTTTAATCAAGTATCTTCTAAGCTTTCAGAGATACTGAAATACGAGTACATGCCAGGAAATTATATATTGAGAATTTTTAGCATAGCTTTATCTGTTAAAAATCTAATAATATTTAAAAAAGTTGCAAGGTTCAGGATTTTTTTTTATTATGAAGAACAGGTAGTCTCCACTGTGCGTGGCCACCATTTTTGTAGTAATTTTTAACTATTTTTACGTATTATTCGGTTGTTATAAGTTCCATATTCGTAAATGGCAAACAATTTTTTAAATAAATGACACTTCAAACGACAGATATTTAACAGCTGACAGCTGGCGTTGCCAGATCGGCAGTTTCATATCTCTAAATGGATAATCCTGCATTATAATGTCATAAAAATTAAACAGTTTTATTTTAAATTAAAGAATCTTAAACTCTATACATTTTTTATTACCTTCCTTAAAGACTGCTTTTTATCAAATCGCTTTAAGCCAAACCAGACATTTTCTATTATGTTAAGATCCGGAGAGTATGGATGCGAGTTTCGAATTCACTGACTTAAAGCTGTGACATTGTGAATTGGAGCATTGTTGCGTTCGTAGGTCGACGGTTTGGGTCCCAATAAGTTTCTTTATTCTTTTAATATACTTCTGTACCATACTCTGGTCCTTTTTTTTTGGTTTCAAATGCCGATTTGAAAGCTTCTTAGCAGAATATAGCATCACATACCACAACCAAACCTCCGGTTTCTGTGCTGTGTCTTTGTTGCAAAAATATTTCTTTCTTTCTTAAATAGCAGAAATAAAAGTTCTATCCATCAGCTTTATCGATATTAAACTTACTTCCACATTTAAGTGATTCGCAGTGTATATTTATATGTATGTATGGAGTCCATGTTTGTGGCAGTTGATAGTACATCGTAGTAGTTATTTATTTGTTTACTACTGATTGCACGTTGTACGACTGTGTTCTTTTCAAAAGCGCATGAAATACGAAACTTTCACTATAATTTCACATTAATTACACGTGCAGCCATATTGTTTTTTTTTCACAAGTTTGTGGCATGATGTTGCACTCACATGATCAGCAAAAATAAAAATTCAATACAAGCAGTTTGTTGTTTATTTTCTGTGGAGGGTTTTATTCAATTAGGTTCTTCTCACTTTCCCGCGAATTCGGAAGAATATTTCAGGATATTACATTAAGTTTATAAAAAAAAACTTGCAAAACTCGGTGTGCTATGTTACAAACGCCTTTTTAGTATTATGTGTCGAATCCTTTTCTATTACTACGTTTATACGCACGATTATTTTTTACTTTATAGATTTTTTTTGTAAACATAAGTAATTTTTCTATAGAAGTGCTACCAAGTTTTTGCACAAACCTGGATGCATATACTATGTTTATATGTGCACTATTTGCAAAGAAAAATATTTGGAAAGAAATTAACACACAGTGAGTCACACTAATATTTTTATTTGCAAATAGTGCGCGTATAAACGTAGTATATGCATCCAGGTTTTTATTTCAAAGTAACAAAGACCTAGATTAATAATATTTTATTTAGTGTTTTAATGTAACCCACGCCTGTATCAAATTGTAATATCCTCATTGTTAAAGTGAAATTGTTTTGTATGATATCGCCACAGTTTTATCTCTGACCAAGAACTTTATCTCCAAATAAAGTACCAGCCCCCAGCATTGAAATTCCCCAGATATCGTATTTTATTATTATTTTATTAGATGTAAGTAATGCTCTCAATATTTAGTTTAAACAGAAAATAAATAAATTCAGTAAAGTGCGACTTTAATCGCACACGTAGGGTTCCATACGGACACTACATATGGGCAAATGCACAAAATGTCAGGCACGATGTCGCGTACGTCGACCAATCAATTAAGCTTGTATTTCAAATCAATGCGTTTAGATTTTTCGTTATATTTTACCAAAAGTAGATGTACTTACGCTCCTCAAAAGTACATAGAGAAATAAAGAAAAATTTAAATTTTGTATGAATTGCCCATAAGTAATAATATACACAAACTTTAGCCTTTATAATCGAATACCTTACCTGGTGTAGACTTTTTTAAACAATTTTAAAAAGCTGGTAAACTTTTGAGCGTTTTTGGCGTTTTTCAGTATTGGCGATTTTTTCGTTTTGACGTTTTTTTTTTTGTTTCTGGTGATTTATTTTAGTTTTAGCGATTTTTTTTAGTTCTGGCATTTTTTTTTTTGTTTTTTGGGTATTTCCCAAACTAAATGGGATTTTTTTAGTTTGACAGTTTTTAAAAATTTTGCCTAATACATTTCGTATACATTCCTTTGCAGCATTTTAAAAAGTGTACACAATTTTCTATGCCACTGTAACCTTTTTTCTACTAGTTCATTTACTCTTTTCAAATTAGCCAATGTTAATTTTTGCATTGTTGGTTTATTCCTCCTTCGTTCCACATCTTGCTTGCGCTAATTAAAAAATTTTAGTTTCCTTCTTCCAATTTCCGTTATTGTGGTTGGCGGAGTCGCTTAAAAAAAAGTATAATAAAACATGCGAATGTTGTTTAGCAAAAGTTTTTCAAAGTTTTCATTACCATAATGCCCCCCCCCTCTCTCTCACTTTCACGCACTCTCTCTATCTCTCTCTCTCTCTCTCTCTCTACCTCTTTTTTTATGTTTGGCATAACCTTGTAGCAGCTGTGAAAGAATTGTTGCTTTAATTTTGCCAATTTTGGTAGAAAGATGAAAAACAAGAGTGAAAGGAATTCTTTTGTGCACAGTGTTTAGAACACTGTGTAAGTTTTTTTTAAATTTTTTTTAAGTTTTAAGTTTTGTTTGAACAATCTATACCTATTTATCAACAAAAAGCTTCAAAAATATTTTAACAATAATTAATAAAAGTTTAAAATTTTTTCGTTAGCGCTAATGCTTCAAGTAAACAGTGTTTTTTAGAGTCTGTAATTTATTTTTAATAAATGTTTTCTTTTATGTGTTACAGTCAAATACATAAGTATACATACACACGTGTATGCACTAATAGATACCCAGTTGGCCAGATTGCCTTGCACGAAATTGTTATTTACGGCCTGGCCCACGATGTCACGTCCAATCGTTCGATCGACAAATTGTATTTCAAACAACAACAAATTTTCTAAAGTTATTGTTGTTTGCAATACAAGTTGTCGATCGAACGATGTCTGGTGACATCGTGGGCCAGGCCGTTAGTTTTCTAGTCGACAATTTAAAGGAAATCTTGGTTCACGATAATCTGAGTGTCCTGCATGTTGTCCTCAATTAACAATTTTGAATTTATTGATGACAATCTGAGCGATAAGTCGTGTGTTTCAAGGCGAATTGATAACAGGTGACCTTAACAATCCAGATGATTATCAGGTGTTCCAAGACTAATTGAACTGCTTTAAACATTTAAAGTGAAAAGTGTATGTATTTTATAAATATGTATGTATGTATTGGTATTTTAGTCATCTGTCTTTGACAGATGGGGTTTTTAAAGCCAGACGAATTGCATGTTGTTTTTAGTATTGTTGTATTGTTGTAGCGATAAGGTCACCTAATATGAATTCGCCTTGGTGTGTTTTGTCTTCAATCAAACACATAAATAAGTTAGCCTCTTATTGACAAAGTTTTAGCTGGCACTGCAGCCTCAGTTCGAATCCCGGTTAAGTCAGTCAATAATTAAAATTAAACGGAAAAATCAAGTAAGCAAAAACAATCAAATTCGTGTGATTGAAAGCCATCACATGGCTTCTATAAACTGGCAGATAATTAAAGTATGTTTTGTTGAGTGACATTGTCGCTTGAGTGGTCTTTGTTCCAAAAAATTCTGTCACCGATTTATTTGAGGTGTCGTCAATATTTGTTCCAAGATGTTCTATTGTCTTGCATCCATCGCTTAAGATGTCTGAAAGACTGGCCAATTGGGTATACATAATTATATACATATATGTTATATATATGGAATTTATATTTCTATTTCTCAAACTCAACTGGACTAATGTTTTATTTTTTTCCCCAACCGGGAACTTTCTGCAACCTTTTTCAAAATTCAAAACAGATAATTTTCATTTTTGTTTAATTTCTAACCTCCATCAAACCTTTAGCCAAACCTTATTGAATCTATTTAGAATTTACAAAAGTCACAAAAGATCAAACGCATTCCATTATAACGTTCACTCAAACAGCAATTTTGCTGTTGTTATGTTCACTTTGTCTGATTGTCTGTCTGTCTTGTCTGCCTGCGCTTAGACATTTAACTATTTAATGTTGTCTGTAAAATGTTAGAAAGAAAAAAAAAAAAAAAAATAAAAACTCGGCCGACAAGAAAAATTGCAAATGTTTAGTAACTAGTAAATATTTCTTACATGTAATGAGCCAGAGTCAGAGGTCAACGCGTGTCGAATTAAGTTGAAAATAACAAAATCGTAGCCAAACACACACAAATTATAGCCAACCGCGAGTCATGCCAATACGTCACACAGTTTCGTGGAATTATGTGAAAAATATAAAAAGACAAGACCAGTTACGAAGATGATAATAAAAAATTTTGTTATAATTGACTATTAAGGTTTGGGGGAAAATCAGCCGAAACCCACACACATGCATACAAATTCCTACTTCATCTTAGTTAAAATGATGCGATTGTACGAAATTATGGCATTTTGCTTAGTTTTATGGTCATAAAATTAACAAATTTATTAAAATTAGCAGCAATTTGGGTGCGTGTGATTTAAAAAAACGTACTAAGCTATTTTTTTGTTGTTGTTGAAATGTTAAACATTATACGAATATAATAATGTACAGTGAATACATGTATAAATAAATTTGAATGAATTTTCATAAATAAGCAAAATTATAATATAATTTATTAAATGTCTGTAAACAAGGATTATTTGACTTGAGCCGAGATCCCACCCCACTATCGGTACAATGCACCTATATTCGTCGGCTCACCTCAACAAAGTCATAAGCAGGGAAACCGCAAATATGCAATTGTATGTTTTTTCTTGTGCGAATTATTCATGCGGGGCAAGATATTTATCCGTTTCCGAACTTTATATTAATTTTGGCATCGATTTGTTAGTGCATATTTTTGCATATTTTGCCCTTTAAAGCATATTTTTGCATATTTTACCCTTTAGAGCATGGGTTTGCATTTATCACTTTTACACGCATATTTTAAGAATATTTTCTAATTTTTAAAGAATAATTTTCGCTTTTAGGGCATATTTTGAAGTTAAATAAATAAAACAAAAAAAATTAAATAAAATAAATAAAAATTTTAATTTGCTTACAAGCTTAACGGCCTGGCACACGATGTCACTAGAAATCGTTCGATCGACAACTTGTATTGCAAACAACAATAACTTGAGAAAATTTTTTGTTGTTTGCAATACAAGTTGTCGATCGAACGATTTCTAGTGACATCGTGGGCCAGGCTGTAAGTTTTGCACAAAATTTTAATTTTTATTTTTCGCCATCTAAATCTCATTTCCAATGTTCCATGTGGTGTATACATTTTCGTAGTTATTACTGACGTTAGTTTCAATAAAAAAATCGGTTTTTCCATTTGTGACGGATTCTATCCCGAGTAGACGTTGAAGGAAAATTGTCAAAATATAAAAGTTTATTTAGATGTGGCATGCAAAGATTTTATTTGAAAATCTATATGGACCTAGATTCTTGTTTATTGGAATAAATATTGTACATCTTGTATTAATTATCGAAAATACAGTTCCGAAGTTTTAATTCTGATATCGTGATCTCTTTTGAACTTGAAGTTAAATTTTTAGGAGATTATCCAAAAAAAATTAATTTGTATTATTTGCTTTAGTCAAAATTTGTATGGCAATTTTGTTGCAACGTCCCAGATTATTCTTTTTAATACGGCGTTATTCTTTGTTAATTTTTTTATTGTTTCCTTTATTTGCTTATGTTGTTGAATTTTTGAATTAAAAATACATTTTCATTTAAAATAAACCAATTTATTTTATTTTAAGGGCACATATTTTTTGAGTTTTTTGTGCATATTTTCAAGTTTTTAGTGCATATTGAATGCGCATAAAACACTTTTTTTAGAGCATATTTCTGGTTTCCCTGGTCATAAGCAATAAGCGAAAATTGCTTTTTTTCTCAATTAATTCTGGGATAAGTCTAAATATTACCAATGCACTGTAATGCAATCATGTCCTTATATTTCAATTAGTAGAGAAATAAGGTCAATTTAGCTTATTTATTTCAGTGAGCCGTGATTTTATAAGTTTTTAGAGGCATTAAAAATTATAAATTTTTTCTTAGTTTTTCTGAAAATTATTCAAGTTTTTCCACATAAATTTTTTTTCTTTTCAATTTCATTATATTTAAATCTAACTATTTTTTGAATCCTTGCAAATTTCGGCAAATTTTTAATAACCGTCTCTTATTTTTCTCTTTACAGGACTTTGTTATCAAAATTCAAAATTTATTTTTCGAATAAACCGAAATTCGAGAAATCACTACCAAAAAAGGCACAAAAAACGATACCGTTTGGCTTAAATTTCTTGCTAAAATAACAACAACAACAACAACAACAACTACAACTACAATTAATTATTTCCATCTCTCTCCCTCCCTCTCATACGGAGCAACCAAATTCAAAGTCAATTTATTAACGAAAATATCAAAGAAAAAAGTGTTTTAAATATGTGTTTATGTTCTCTCCGGCCCCAATAAGACAAAAGCGAAACTTTTGATTATTTAATATTTAATATTTAATATTTTTTTTTTGTTAAGTTTAATTTAAATTTTAATTGTGCGTGATTAATTGCTGTGCTGTGTTAAGAAGAGAAGAAGAACAGTCGTTAATTTAAAAGTAAACGCGTTAAACTATTTTAAAATAAAAAAAGTGTGCGTGTATATGTAAAAAAAGCATCGAGATAAAAGTGTGTTTTTTAAGAAGCACCGTAACGGGGAAGCGAGCGGCAACAACGGCCAAGATAACTAATCATCTTATGGATTGCTGGACGGGTAACGCCCGACTGGCGAGTGTTTTAGTTTAAGGTGAGTACATACTGTTAAAATTTATTTACTCTTTCTTATTAAAATTTAATTTAAAACCCGCGAAATCATAAAACTTATATGTACATACCTATTAACTCAAGAAATTACACTACTCTGGTTATACTTATGATCACATAGGTACATACTTTATTTTAATTTATTCTCACAGTTGAAGCGCAACAAATGCGTTCATTAAATGTGTGAAGTAATTAAATGTAATTTTTACTTTTGCATTTTAGTTTCTAAAGCAAATTAATGCAACGGTTATGGTCTTACAGGGTGACAAGTAATATATCAAACAGTATGGCTTTGCAGCAAAGTAATAATTAAAAACAATATCGGAAATACATATATAGGGCCTAATGCATAAAAAATATTTTGATTTTAAAAAATGTTTATTAATCAAATTTCCATAGAAAATTTGTTTCATAAACCTCTTATTAAACAGAAATATTTTTTATGAATAAGGCCGAAATTCGTGTCTGTCATGACTTTCACATCCGTGTGAAAGTGAAACTTTTCTGCATATTTTGGTGTCCTGACATTCACTTCCGAATAATTTTTTCGTTTTACTTTCGACTGCACCAAGCAACGTGAAAGTAAATAGAATCGCCTTTTTTCCACAATAAAATTAATTTATTTTAAACAAAATCTTGTTTAAAACTAGGCTTGGTATCTCATCTACCTAATCCGGAAATTTAAACCAATATATATATGGTTTTAATACATAGGAAAGGGGATATGAAAAACATTCCCACATTAGCAACCAATTTTACAAAAATATTCGGAAGTATGCAGACACCAAATCTTTTTTTTTTTGCGATTCGGAAATTTTCATTCTAATTGAAAACGTTTGAAAGTCATGACAGAGACGATTATATAATAATATTATTAGATTTTTAAGTGAGAAGTAAATTTTTATATTGAACGCCACCCCGGCTTTTCGTTGTTTTTAGTAAAGTCCTAATTCACACTATGCCAGTCTTATTGCTAAGCTGATAAGTTTGAGGGAGAGAGAGACGAAGTGTACAATATGTAAATACTATAAATTCAGTAACTGTTTCCAACCACATACCTAGTTATTTTAACTAGAAATATAATTTATGTATCAAAATTGCAAGATGAACAAAAACAAACAAGATGGGTTGGGTAGTTTAAATTTAAAAAATTTTACTTATTGAAATTCTAACTAACAATTGAAATTAAGTACAAACTTGAGAATTCAAATTGGTTAGATTAATCAACGAGATTATATCTCATTTGCAAATTCAGTTAAAAACAATTCTTCTACACAGAATAGTTTTGCTTCACCGAGCATTCTTAAAAAAAATGATTTAGGCATGGAATATCTATATTTTGAATACTTTCTTTCTGAATCAAAAACGCGTTTCACGAAATTTATGATGGTTTCTGAGATATTAAGCATTCGTTTTGCTCCATATCCCAAATTTTTAGGTTAAATAAGTATTGTTTTGCTGTATTGTTTGGCGATTGCGTTAAATTCTTCATACAAAAACGTACGAAGTAAAGTTAACTATTTATTGTTTTGGTTCATTTCTATAAGAAATTAATAATAAAAAAAGAAGATGCCGTAAGGAAAATTCAACGGCGACTGTTAAGCAAAAACATTTTCATCCAGACGCTGCCGCCGATTACATGTTTTAATATAAACTTATTAAACGCTAAAATAAAATGTTGGTGTATAACAGAAATCATATAATTTCATTCTTTATATTAAATGCACTACAATTAATTGTTACGGCGGCGGCTTCTTGGTCGGCCTTAAACGATCGACTTATTTCTCTGAACAGCAAGAAAAATAAACAAAACAACAAAATTTTCAATTCACTGCAGTAAAGTAATACGTGTGGAGCACAAAAAGCAACTTTTTGTAAATAAATTGCGTATGCAGCACTTTTACTTTAAAGTAATATTAACTTCTAACTTTATTCATGAAAGTTAACGAAAATTTACATTTTCCTTCAAAACATGTGTCGAAAGCAGTGGTGCAAATATAAAAGAAATCCATGGGGTATATTTTGAGAAAACTTCGTGTAAACGACAAACGTTTTTCTCAATTCCAAGTTTGGGGCTTATGGGCTTAACCAATTCTGAGGCGACGAATTGCTGTTAATGGTACCCGGTGAGTTTTTAAATAAATTTCTTAATTGCGTTGTACTACATAATTTGTTTGCTGTACGACTTATAATGCATTCCTCTGTTGGGTAGTTAACGCTCTAAGTATTTTATAATAAATGTTTTTGCCAGCGTTTCTTTATATACATACATATTTATACGAGTATTGTATGTTGCGTTAGTGACCTTGAATGCCTTCATACAAGCCCGTGTATGTAAAAGAGTTGTACCTATTGTGTTTCCCTAATTCAAAGTTTTATTTTTTTTCGCACAATACATACACACATACATACATACATACTTTTGCTGTTTGCAATTAAAAAACAAATGATGAAGGCGCCATGTTTGCTGACATTTTAAAAAAATGCAAACACCATTTCAAATAAAAAAGTATTTTATGTTAGAACAATAAATAGCAGCAGCAAAAGCAGTAGAAAAAGCAGCAGCCGTCACGGCAGCAACAACTAAAAACACAGAAAGCATATATACATACATATGTACGAGTATGCATGCATACATTTACACCTATACATCCATATGCATATATGCGTGTGTGTATGTGTGTATGTACATCAGTTTTATTCAATACTCCGGTTTCGTTTCGTTAAATGTCGTTTGTTTTACTTCCGCTTGACAAAGAATTCTCGTGTTGTAGCTGCAGCAGCTAAATACCACATTCTCGAATGAAATGCATTATCTCAACATAAGTAAATAATCATGTACCTGTATAAGTATGTATGTGTGTACATCCAAATATAGGGTGTTTTTTTTATAGATCTATAGAACTAATTGAACTGTAGTGAATTTTAATCAGAAATAATTTCTTAATCAGGCTTAAGTTCAGTAATTTCAATTCTTACTGAAGTCAACTGTAGAAAGCAAAAACAAAGTAACAAAAAGCCACTATAATAATACTTACACGTACATATGTACCGATGGTGCATCGAATAAGTAAAAATAATTAATGCACAAAGAAAAAACTGCC
Organism: Tachina lurida; assembly: GCA_944452675.1. Classification (NCBI taxonomy): domain Eukaryota; kingdom Metazoa; phylum Arthropoda; class Insecta; order Diptera; family Tachinidae; genus Tachina; species Tachina lurida. Next base: position 116,122,152 of record OX101755.1, read on the forward strand.
TCATAGAATCAAGAAGATTTTCTCTATGAAACGTTTTTAGGCTAAGGTGTATCCCAGCAGAAAGAAGCGAAGATTTTTCATAGAGATTCCTTATTGTTTTTATGTGGTAAATTTTATTAATTTTATCAAGAAGAGAACCACATAAAATCAAGAAGAAATCTTTTTATTCAAAACTTTGTTTTACTCAATTTCCGTTATTTTTGGCACAAAAAAAAACAATCCATAGAGAAAAACTTCTTGATTCTATTAGGTTTTCTTATAAATTGTAAACTATAGGGATTTTATTAGGTTGCCTTATTGATTTTTTTTTTAAAGGTTATCTTTTTGATTTTATTAGGCTATCTTATTAATTTGTTCAATAAGGTTTTCTTCTTGATTTTAGTAGGTTCCTAAATGATTATGTGTAAAGCATCTTAATGATTTTTTTAATAAGGAAATCTTGATTTTATGAGGTGTCTTGTTATTTCATATCTATAAATAGACATACAGACAATTTTTCTTATGATCTTTTTCATTTTTGTATAATAATGTTTTCACAATAATTTCAATGGTTATTCAGGCTGCTTGTTAGCATATTGGTCAGAGTGCTTGTCTACCAGTCAGAATTTTGCTGGTTCAATACTTGGTGAGTAAGTTGGTTAAGAATACAACATAATGTGTATGTATGTATGTATAAATAAATAACATCTACAATATACTACATACATACATACATATGTATATGGTATAGAATTTAAATGAAAATACATAAGTACAGGGAATAAAGACGCCAAATTTATTTTATTTCTTGTGAGGTCGCCTTATAAAAACAAGAAGAAAACCTTATTGAAAAAAATCAATAAGATAATCTAATAAAAACTAGAAGATTTCTTCTTGATTTTTTCAAAAATGTTTTCCCTATGATATTAATAACAATTCCTTATTGAAAAAAAAAACCATAGAGATTTCTTATTAATTTTGTTCTATTTTATGAGGTATTTAGTAGGCACTGTTTTCTCTGTGTGTGATGATCGTAAAAGATAAGTAAGAATTGTTAAACATACTTAGGTAGAGTGATATAACTTCATGCTAACCTAAATAGAAAATGGAAAAGTAGAAAATGAATAGTGATACTTACAAATGTATTAACCAAAGGTAAATCAATAATTGTATACACAATCAATTCTCATATTCCATTTCATAGAAAATTTAAGTTAAATAGCTGATATTAATAATAATCTCTACCCTAGTACAGCGTGACGGGTTGACCGACTAAAGTGGCAAATTGCCACTTTTTCGACTGCCTTTTCAGTTTTTCGACTGCCTTGCCACTTTTTGTCCCCTTTTTTTAGGGTTGAGTTATATAAAAATATATTAAAAATAAAAAGTTTAGTGTAGTTTTCTTGTTTCTTTTTTTAATTTTGCCCCTTTTTTTGATAAATCCTCTATTTGGTGCCACTTTTTGAAAAATGTCATCGGTCACCCTGCCCCAGTAGATAGACATGGGTGCTTATGAAGTGCGTGACTGCACAGAAAATATCGGTATTCCCCCAGCTAATAAAGTCTAGTTTAATTTTTCTTCTCTTCTTTAGAAACTCACATTAATTAATAAAAATATTTCATTCGGTAAGAATTGAAATTACTGAACTTAATACTGATTAAGAAATTATTTCTGATTAAAAGATCTATAGAACTTTGAAATGGAATAAAACATAGATGAATTTTTTAAAATTTACATAAAATTTACTTTATTCGAAAGTAATTATAATTAAAATATAATATCTAACATACTTATGACCGCCAACTCAGGTTCGGATGTATTCTTAATCTGGGGGGTTATTATGTAATTCGATTCGAAATGAAAACTGTTCGAATTTGTATGTTACTAACATTGCAATTCGAACACATTTCCGTTCGATTCGGATTACATAAATATTGCCATATGTCATATTCTTGTAAAATGATTTTTTAAAAAGATAGTCATATGCAAAAAATTACATTGAAAAATGGGCTTGAAGGCCAACTTTGGGGGCCGGACGCACCCTCTAAAACGCAACTTATCGGAATGAAATTTTTTTGTATTTTACATAAAACTGAACCGTTTTGGTTGGAAGGGGTGGGGGGGTGAGTGTAGACGAAAAAAAAATAACGGTCAATCTAATGTATATATATGTATGTATGTATGGATATGTATGTATGTATGTATGTATGTATGTATGTATGTTAAATATTGTCGTCAAACTAACGCCTGTTTATTTGGAGGCATAGAACTTTAAGTTGGCAATACTATGTGAATGCCATTTACACAGCTGTTAATTGTGTTATGCAATCCGTCTTCGATGTATGTACCTCTCTGTGGAAGGGAAATGGAACCGGCCACTGCAGAATACTCGATGATGAAGTTAGGGGATGGAGGATTGACCAAACCTCTCCTGCTCTACTACACGAACGTCTTTATAAAACCTGGATACCATTAACAGAAATGTGGATGAATGGAACTCCAGGGGTCCGTTTCTCAAAACTACAAATTACAAATCTACAAGTAAAATACACACAAAACAACAATAAAATTTGTAAAAGTGTTGTTGTTTTGTGTGTATTTTACTTGTAGATTTGTAATTTGTATTTTTGAGAAACGGGCCCCAGGTAGAAGAAAAAGTGTTGATTTTTATACGGACGGCTCCAAAACACAGGAAGATGTGGGCTATGGGGTCTTTTCGAGTGCTTTAGGTCTTTGTATTGCAAGGCGACTTCCGGATCACTGCAGTGTCTTTCAGGCAGAGATCCTTGCTATAAGAGAAGTTGCGAGTGAATGTCACTTCAACGACTTTGATTAACATTTACACCGATAGTCGAGCAGCTATTATGTCCCTAGAATCCCCGCTTCTAAGAACAACAACAGCCCTCGACTGCCGATCATCTCTAAATGAGATGGCAGAGCAGTTTGATATTAGGATCATCTGGATCCCGGGGCATAGAGGCTTCCAGGGGAACTCTAGGGCTGACGAGCTTGCTAGAATTGGGACAACCTTACAGGTTCCACCGGATTTGGAATGTGTAGGTCTACCCCTACTCTCTTGCAAACTCAGACTTAGGCGCAAGACAGAGGACGAAACGAATAGAAGGTGGGTCACTAGAAATGATTGCGTAATCACAAGGCAGTTATGGACTCACCTAAATAGAGAAGGTACGGATTACCTAATTTCGAAAAATAGGAAACAAATTTCGGTTCTAGTATCCGTGTTAACCGGACACTGTCTCATAGGTAGGCATGCACAAAGGCTTAGGGTTGAACACAACGACTTTTGCCGCAGCTGCCAAGACATCGATGAAGAGGAAAGCATAGAACATTTTCTTTGTCACTGTCCTGGACTTGCAGGAAAGAGAATGGCCACAATGGGCGCCCTTGAATTCAGTGAATTTTCTGACGTTGCTAGTGTTGAACTTCAACGTATTAGTAGCTTTATACTGAGCTCTGGATGGTTCGACGGTGGGGACTCCGCATAAGCAGAGTCTACGTGGCATCACAATGGACCAAAACGGTCTAAGTGAGTCCGGCTTTCTGACTGCCACCTCTACCTCAACTAACCTAATTCAATTCGAGATCAACTCATGGTCCATTTTACGTAGAAATAATAACGCAGCCGATGTTTCAATAAGAATAAAAAGTGGTCTGGAATTGCACCCAGATATGTATGTACATACATACATACATATTTCTGAATGTTTCTCTAAGTGTACAATTAATATTCCATATTAACCAAAACCAAAAAAGCGACAAGAAATAATAGAAACGTTTGTTTGAAATCCAAATGAAAAAAAACAAACAAATTAAGCAAAAATAAAAAAATGTTTCCTACGTATGAATACATTGCAAAATAATTTAACACACATTTTTTTGAATTTGTTGTTGATTCTTGTTGGGTTCACTTCAGTGCCAACTATGGACGTTTGCGTTGACGGTGTACGTTGCTTCACATGCTGTTTGTTTGCATTTGTGTTTAAGTACATAGTTGTACATATGTATGTATGTATGTACAATGTACATACGTACCACTTTTTTGCTGTGCAGTGTAGTGCGAACGACGACATAATGTTGTTGAGTTTGATTGTTTCACTGTCATTACGTTATTTTGCCGCAGTGTGACTGACTGTCTGTCAGTGTGGTGGCTCTGACGATCGTACTGTGATCGTATTGGCCTTGGCCTTGAATTGCTAAATCAAAAAGGAACAAAATGCAGGGATTTCTCTTTTTCACTCTTTCACTTTGTGGGTAGATAATCAATCGATGGCTCTTTCTCTTTCTAATGTCGAACTAAACGCACTCGCATTCTACACATGCTTATGCAGTCATGTTTTTTGTATTATCTTTCATATTATTTTTTGCACAGAGAATTATTTTTGCTCAAAGTGATATTTGTTTTGTGTTCGGTTTTATTGTTGTGTTCAATTATTATTATGAATAGCAGCAACGACGTGTGTTGTTGTTGTTGTTGTTGTTGTTGTTGTTGTTTTGTTTTATTTTATAATGTTGCTGTTGATGATGCTGCCTATTATGCAGCAGTTATGTATGTATGCATGCATTTGTTGTATGTGGTATTATTGTGTTGTATGATTTTTTCATTTGTTTTTTTAGTTGGTACCTATAAACATATGTACATATGTATGTACAATTATATGTACATATCTATATTGTCCATAGCGCTCATTTACTCAAAGAACGTCTTAACTCCAAAAAATAGAATTTTTGAGTTAGTGATGCAGAACTAATCCTCATATCGTCCTTCATATTGTGTAAATGTAAATACAAATATCTTGTTTACTGAACTCTAGAGACAAAAAAATTATTTTTCCATTAAGTTGTGTGTGAATTGAAAATTTAAATTTTTGATTTACACAGAGAAAAAACTGCCTCATAGAATCAAGAAGATTTTCTCTATGAACCGTTTTTAGGCTAAGGGGTATCCCAGCAGAAAGAAGCGAAGATTTTTTCATAGAGATTCCTTATTGTTTTTATGTGGTAAATCTTATTAATTTTATCAAGAAGAAAACCACATAAAATCACGAAGAAATCTAATATTATTCACAACTTTTTTTACTCAATTTCCGTTATTTTTGGCACCAAAAAAACAATCCATAGAGAAAAACTTCTTGGTTCTATTAGGTTCTCTTATAAATTGTAAACTATAGGGATTTCTTATTGATTTTATTAGGTTGTCTTATTGGTTTTTTTATAAGGAAATCTTCTTGATTTTATGAGGTGTCTTGTTATTTCATATCTATAAATAGACATACAGACAATTTTTTTCATGATATTTTTCGTTTTTGTATAAGCATGTTTGCAGAATTGTTTCAATGGTTATTCAGGCTGCTTGTTAGCATATTGGTTAGAGTGCTTGTCTATCAGTCAGAAGTTTGCTGGTTCAATACTTGTCTCCTCTCAAGTAATAATATGTTTGTATGGTGGGTTAGTTAATTAAGAATACAATATAATATGTATGTATAAATAAATAACATCTACATATACTACATACATACATAAGTATATGGTATAGAATTTAAATGAAAATACATATAAACAAAGCGCAAAGAATAAAGACATTAATTTTTTTTTATGAGGTCAAGAAGAAAACCTTATTGAAAAAATCAATAAGATAACCGCATAAAAACTACAAGATTTTTTCTTGATTTTTCAAAAATATTTTTTCTATGAAATTAATAAGATTTCCTTATTAAAAAAACCATACACTGAAAGAACTTTCGTCCTAAATTTTATGAATTTCGACATTAATCTAATGAAAAATTCATTTAAATTCAAGCAACGTCACGCTTCGTTAGATTAATGAAACCAGTTTTGTCAAAATTATTTTATTGAAAACTTCATCAAATTTATTTAACAGTGTAATTAATGCAGTTCTATAACTTCATAGAAACAATAAAATAATTTCATGAAAAGAAGGAAATAACTTTAATATAAAGGGGTTTCTTAATAATTAGAAAATATTGTTCTTACGAAACCAAAATATCAACGAAGCAATTCTAATGAAATTCTTTCACAATATTCATGAAATTTTCATTGTATTTGTGAAATTATCATTAGATCTGTGAAAAAATTTTAATGAAATTGTTTCATTGGACTTGTGAAGCAAAATTTTTTCGGTGTAGAAATTTCTTATTAATTTCTATTTTATGAGGTATTTAGTAGGCATTTTTTTCTCTGTGTATAACGTTCTTCGAGTAAATGAACGATATGTATGTATGTATGTAGGTACCTCCATATTTAATGATGTACATATTTTTATTTTGTTGTTTTCCCATGTTGTTTTTGTACTACTTTATTTACCATGACGTTGCTCTGTGTGCATATGCGTTTCTTGTTTTTTTCTTATTTCTCTAGGAGAATGTGTGTTTGTGTGTGTTTATTTTAATAATTTCCCTGCAGGAAATGCGAATAGTGCAATTGTAGTGGTTTACTAGTGACATTGCCAGTAGTACTACAAACCAGGTGTACCACAGCCAATGCAATCATCTATTGACATTTAACATTTGCTTGTCATTGAAAATCCATCACTAGACTGTATTACTACTGACTAATTAGTTCTTTTGGGACCACATGGAGACATAGGCACCAAAGATTCACTAGTAAATTTTAGGGGCTCCAGTCTACAATATCGATATTTCCTCGCTCAATGTCAATAGTAAAACTGTAGTGATTTACTAGTGAAATTGTCAATAGTACTACTACTACAATGTCACAAGAAATACACTATACATTTTAACTAGTGCAATTGTCGCTAGAGAAAAGATTGTTGACATAGCGACATATGTTTCTAGGCTGACTAGAGGGTTGCTTAAATAAGTTGGGGGTGTTGTATTATATTGCTGTTGCTGGTTTAAGTGTGTACGTAAAATTGCACTTTCGTATGGATATACATACATATGAGCTTAGTATGTATGTATGCATGCATATACAGTCGACTGTCGATAATTTGAAATTCAAGAGAGAGTTCGTACCTAGTAACAACAAAGAAAAAAAAAATGGCACAATACAATACAAGCTTCCTAATATGCAGTATGCGAAATACTGACAAAAAAAATATATAAACTATTTATTTACTTTGTTAAGATCGTAACCAAACTCAAAGGTGGGTATCGTAAAAAGGTGCAATATCTTGTATGTGCACTTTTGCAACACTCTTTATGCCGAAATTTTTTTTCGAATATGTGCCGCATGCTAACAACATGACATATGCTGGGTACACATTATGACATTTTGTGACATCGAAATAGTGGGCACTAGTGCGGGGCTGCCATACGTCTTGGTCTTAGATAAATTGTCCTGATGTACTAATAATTTTACTTATTTTTTGATACAGGTCAATGCAGACAAAAATTTAATTTTTGTTGATTTTTTTTCCAACGAATCGATTTTAATGAAGTTAAACGAGAACCAACTTTAATTCAACTAGTTGATGTGAAAAGTTTAAACGTGTAAACAACCTCTGAAAATAATCTAAAACCGTTTACAAATTGTTTTGTTTGACATGTTAAACATCTGTTTTTATTTTGTGCATTTCTGTGTGCGAAGTTGTCCTGGAGTCATTTTCCATTTTTAAATTTGTTTTGTTATATTTTCCAGGAAATGTTTAAGGAATAATTTTTTTTTTATTTTTTATGGAGGTACATTAGACCACCCAAATTGCCCTAAGTAATTATTTTATTCGCTTCACCGGAAGCTTCTGGTAGATTGGCCCTAAAAAAATACATGTGTGTTAAAAATTCACGGATAGCATGCAAACCGGTCTTGCGCATTACACTTTTCACCGCAAAAATAACCTTTATCTTCACTATAAATACTTTTGGCACCATAACTTTTAAATGTGGCGTTTTTCACAAAAATTTTTTGTAATCATTTTTATTTAGAATAAATAGTTCAACATATTTTCCGCATAGAATTTTGCCATAACTATGGCCTATCATAGGCATTTAATGGAATGCAACTAAGTTTTTTGGAAAGGCTTTTTATCAACGGCCCTCGCTAAAAATTAGATAGCGATGATTATAATCCGTTGTGATTATTTTATATAGTAAGATCTGTAGATTATAAAGCCCCATTACATTTGAACCGATATGTATCATTTAATAATATAAGGATGAAACCATTACATAAATACCAGTTTATTATAAGCTTTGTTATGCATTTGAAAATTATAGCCTAGACCTCGTGATCCATTGAATATATCTCAACAAAATATAGACCGTATATATGTATTTTTATATACATATGTATTTATATATATTTTTGTAAAAAACATTTGTGCACAGCACATTAAAATAATTCAAATCATAGAGCGTCGAGCCGAAAAAAGTCAAATTATACTGTCATAATGATCAAGATATAATTTAAATAATTTAAAATTACCCAGCTTACAAATGGACTTAGGCTGTGTTTACATCTGGCATTTCTTGTGTGTCACTTGCCCAAAAAAACGTAACCAACTAATTACTAATGAAAAACTGTTTGATTCAGACATGTATTTATTGATTGAAAATTGTCTATTAGTTATGTATGGAACTATTTAACTTAATAAATACATGTCTGAATCAAACAGTTTTTCATTAGTATTTAGTGCTTACGCTTTTTTTACGCTTGTGTGGCATTTGGCACACCGTTGTAAACCCGGCCTTAGTTACATGGACTGTTATCAATTTATTGAATTTTTTCAGGTTAGCTGGGAAGCAGTTCATATTATCAAGAAACTCAAATTAATGAGTTTCAAATTATCAAGAGTCTACTGTTGATACATTCATATCAGTGACAGGCAATGCGTCGTTTATTTTCGCTATTCATACTGACTCATTCAATTTTAAATATAAGTGCGTAGACATCATTTAAACTCAACTACTCTGATTTACGCATACTGACGGTGACATTGATTGATAAGTATAGCTTGAAATAAATATGAATGCGACGTCGACATCATAGTCGTGCCACATTCACACTCACACTCATAAATTACCTCAGTTTGATTTCTAATTTCAGGAAAATACTTATACTAATCACATTGATTCAGCTCACTCAACTCATCCATGTATGTTTATTTAAAAGTTAAGGTAGTAAATAGGGTTGTTTTTGGACTTGTAGCTTACTTTTTCAGTAGCTCGTTTTTGACACAAAACAATGATCAAACCCGTGTTATTTAAATGGGTTTGATCATAGGTTTGTGTCTAAAAGGAGCTACTGAAATAGTTCGATACAAATCAAGTTGTTTTCCTATTCGTGCAAAAAAAAAAAACGATAAAAGCAACAGAGAAACACATAACCTCATAATGAGAACTTTAATGTTCGTATGCGAAGTTTGCATTATGAATCATACTTATTTAGCATCGTCCATAGGCATTGAGTTAAGGAGAGTCGAAATCAATAACATGATAAGTGTTGCTAAGTATGAGTGCGATGCGCACTTCTAACTTCCGAGTGAATATGATTCATAGACAACATTGCAATAAGTATGAGTGCGCATAAGTACAAGAAATTATAAGTCATGATTCAACCCTACTCACTTTTTCACTACTCATTGCTGTTCTCTGATTCATATGCTTCTGATTCATATGCTTGTTAATCCGATTCACAAAAATTGTGTTCCCGTTGCTGCCGTTCATAACGTACTGCTCTTTTTCCTTGCGCTGGTTGCCATTGTTGTTGGTGTTGTTGTTGATATAAAGACAACAATCAACGTGTTTTGCATAATTTTTATACCTACATAGGAATCATATACATACATACACATACATATGTATATATTATATACATAAGTATGTACATATGTACCTATTCAGCTTTATTAAACTTGAACAAGTTGTGTTTCTTAATTTGTTAGAATATTTGAATGTTTTTTTTTTGTGGCTGTTCTCTGTGTGATTATTTTAAAGCGCCAAAAGATAAATTTTTCTCAAGTGTGTGAAACTTACGTCACTTTTTATGATTCTTTTATATTTTAATATTGATATATTAGGATGTTTTATTTATACTTAAGTGGTACGTACATACATTCCATACCTACAACTTTTTGCTGAAAATATCATTAGGTGTATGTATGTATTTGCAAATGGAAAGTGGCATACAGATTTTGTTCGTGTTTAATTAATATGAAAAGCACTAACATTTTAAGTGATTTTCATATCGACGGTACGACTGCCTTTATTCTGGAAATGTAGTAATATATGAGTTAAATAAGAAATATATGAATTAAAAACCATGTAACAAGACAAGAAAACTAAATTTTTATTGATAAAATTTAAAATGTTTAAATATTTTCATTGTACAAAGTCATTCTTGACAGAGTGTGCCTATTTTTAACCGTCTTGCAAAAAAAAAAAGAAGGAGGTTATCAACTCCTCTCTATTTTTTAACCGGCTTCGAAAAAAGAATGGTAACCTCCTCCATCTCTATTTTTTTAGGTGTGTTACTTCATAACTCGATACATTTTAGACCGATCATTTTTGTTGTCCGATTGTAAGAAAAGTGGGCGGAACCACGCCCACAACTTTTTATATATAATTTTATGATGTTATACTTATTTGATTGCTGCGAATCCTAGAAAACACCTTTGGTTCTTGAAATTACACAATATAAAAGTTAAAAAAATGGGCGGGGCTACGCCCATCAACATTTATTATACTATTTCATGCAGTTCTATTTAACCCATTTTTACGAAACTTACCACACACCTTGAGCTCTAAAATAGACACAATCCTCCATTTAAAAAATATGGGCGGAGTCGCGCCCATTAAAATTTAATATTTTATTTAAAATGGTTATAACTTACCGATTTTTACAAGACTTAAAACGCACCCTGAGCTCTAAAAAGCACACAATCTTGCATTTAAAAAATGGGCGGAGGCACGCCCATTAAAATTCATTTTTATATTTCACGTACTTCTTTTTATTTTCTTCTATCACATCTTTGCATTGAAGTCGGTTTATTTTGGGCAGAAAGAATAATCTTTCTGACAGTGTTACTTCATAAATCGGTTCATAATTAGACCGATAGCTTCGCGTTGGTGCCATCACAAAAAAAGATTGGGCGGGATACGCCCACAAATTTTTTTATTTGATTTTATGATATGCAACTTATTTGATTGCTGCGAAACATATCAAACACCTTTGGTTCTTGTAATTACACAATTTAAAAGTTGAAAAAGTGGGCGTAGCTGAGCCCATTAAAATTCATTTTTATATTTTACGTGGCTCTACTTAACCGATTTTTGCAAAACTTACCACACACCTTCAGCTCAAAAATAGACACAACCTTATATATGAAAAAATGGGCGGAGTTGCGCCCATAAACATTAATATTTTATTTTAAGTGGTTCTACTGCAGCCTGAGCTCTGGAAAACAAAATTTGCATTTAAAATAAGGCACGCCCATTAAAATTTAATTTTATATCCCATATCAGATCTGTGCATTGAAGTCGGTGTTTTTTTTTTTTGCAAAATTATGTTTAAAACAAGTGATGCGGCAAATACCTCTCGTTGTAGTTCAATAAATTGAGGTAGTCGCGCTACTATTCAAAATTTTATTATTTAAATGGCTGAATATCTCTGGGTCTGGGTTTACGTAATAGCTGGGCTTGTTAAAGCTTTGCCTAGTTTTCTTCGTATACTTATGTATGTATTTCGTACGTGTTCTTCTTATTGTAAACTTAAAAAAAATTATTACGACAATCACAAACGCACACAGAATTCCATCTTAACCTGCTTGCATTTACTTACATCCATACATATGTACGTACGTCGCATTCTATGACTCATTTATTCCGACAGTCAGACAATCAGCTTTTCAGTCAGTCTGTCTTTCATTCAATGAATGTCTTGAAAATGACGGACTGGTTAACGTTGTTTCTAAATTAGTTGCGTTGATTACTGCATTCTGAAACAAAAGTGTGAGAAATTTATTATTGCGTATTTATTATAGGGCGCTATTTTGCACGTTCAAGCATACATATACATACACATGTATGTATGTATGTATGTATGTATGTATTTGTGTGTAAAAAAGATTATAACCCAGTTGGCCACGTATTTAAGACATCTTTGACGACGGGTATAAAACAATGGTAAGTCGTATTGAAGACAACTCTATACAAATCGTCGACGAAATGTTCATACAAATGGCGGCGAGGTCACACAAGACGAGATGAGCGACAATGTCGCTCAGATTGTAGTCAACACGGTTTTATTGAAAACAAAACGAGGTACATACATTGTCGCTCAGATTGTCCTCAACAAAGTTTTATTGAAGACAAAGCGTGTGACATTGTCGCTCAGATAGTCATGAACGACGATTTCCTTTAAATTGTCGATTAGAAAACCCAATCGACAGGCGACATGTCGTATATTAATTGTAGAAGACAATGTCGTCTACGACGATTTGGCCAACTGGGTAATATTATTAAATTTTCATTAAATGTCACATACACATGTTAAGAAATTGAATGAAATTACTAAATGAAAAGATAGTTTGTTGTTTATCTGTCTGTCCCATAAACATACAGACATACATATCTAGTCAGCGATAACTGCAGCTAGAATGTATGTAATTATTTTAAAACTTCCCGCTTGATAGTGAGAATTGTTGAAAAAAAGTGTGTAAATATTTCTGATAAACTTAACACACTGCTATAACATTCATACATATATAATATACATAGTTGTGACTAAAAAAATAGCAGTGGAAAGCTGCTTACTTCAAGCATAATATGTATAGGTTGAGATCTTAAGCATAAAGATACTTCTACTGCAGGTTAAACTTGCAACTTTTTGTAGGAATTGCAAGACAATAGAATTTTTAATAGTTGTTCAAGTACAGCAGTTTTCCACAAGTTTATAGTTTTTCATTTAGAATAAAACTGAAAGTGTGTGAGATATCATCGAAATTTTGTTTAGCTATTTGACCACTATTTTATTTAAGGTCTGGTTCATTTGAAACTTTCTAGAAAAATTCGCCACCTGCGACAGCTCAATATAGTAACTTAAAAAGTGGGCCGAGCCATGCCCATTCACAACAAATATTCATTTTAAACTACTTCTACTTAAGCAAATGTTTTGAAACTTGGCCAACACATTGATCTGCGGAAAAAATTCAGTATTCTGACTAGAAAATTGTGCAGTGTCCATATAAATAAATCCTGCCTAATATACCATTTTTCATTTAAATAAAAATATAATTCAAAACAATATTGAGAACATTCCAAACGAAGTTGAGAATATCAATTTAAAATTGAGGAAATTCCCATTAAAGTTCTCATTAGTTTTCACTTTCTGTTGCTGTTCTGTGCTGTGCCATTCTGTTTCAAAATTTAAATTGTTACTTTTTCTGTAATAACTTATTAGATCTTTCTGACCAGAAAAGTCACAGTTTTCCTCTAAAGTAATGAGTTTTGCATCGTCCATTGTTGTGTTTCAATATAATTTTATGTTTTTCTGGTAAAAAATTAATCCTTTAAATTCTAAAAGTACAATCACAATTTATTTAAAAATATTTTTATTTTGTTTATGCTCTCACTTACAATTACTTTTAATTTTTTTTTATTTTCTCAAATTGAACTGAAACAGAACAGAACGAAACAGAATAAATTCAGTAAAGTGCGACTGTGACTCTCACACGAAGGATGACACTACCTACACATATAATACTATACGAATTTGAGCCTATATAATGAAATATATTAAGGTTCAATCAGACGTGCCATAACCATAGCCATAGAAAACAGCCGTTGGAACCAAACTAATGGGCAACACTGTATTTGATTATAGGTGAAACGCCATAACGCCATATCCTTTACCATAGAAACCAATTGAATTTTGGTTTGGTTATGGCTGTGGCATTATGACAATGGCACGTCTAATTCTACCTTTACCTGATGTAAACATTAAAAAAATAAGTACCCGCCAAACTTTTTTTTTCGGTTTTTAGCGGTTATTTTATTTTTTGGCGTTTTTTTCGATTTTGGGATTTTTTTGGTTACGGCGTTTTTTTTATTTTAGCGTTTTTTTTTTTATTTCTTGCGATTTTTTTGCTTTTTGGCGATTTATCTTAGTTTTAGAGATTATTTTTAATTAGGAGTTTTTTTTTTTGTTTAAGCGATTTTTATGTGGGTTTAGGAGATTTTTTCCGGTTTCACGATTTTTTAATTTTGGGATTTTCTAGTTTTAGTGTTTTTGAAAATTTCAAGCGTTTGCCTCTTACGGTTTCCAAGACACAGCAAGTTGTCAAAATTACATTAACTGATTGAATACCCTTTAATTTTGATTGTTTTAAATTTTGGTGTTAATTGTTGTTGCCTGTATAAATAAATACACTAACTTTACAAATTTCAACTGTCTATATACAATGTGCGACAAAACATATGCACGAACTTGTGGCGAATACAATATATTCGTGTGTGTTCTGGCTTTCACATCGTTTTCACATTTTTTCTTGTGAGTTCGGATGTCAAAAGACATCCTACGCCTGTTTAAGTTGAAATTTAGAAAATAAAAATGAATAGTGTGTGTTCTAGCATCCGAATTTAGACGAGCACAACTTAAAAATTGACGATTTCAAACTTTTAGATTTTTTCGTTTTCGATTTTGAGCAAAAAACTCGTATTCTTTTCACTTCTTAACAGTCTTGTGAAAAGAATACGAGTTTTTTTGTCAAAAGTGAAAACGAAAAAAGCTAAAAATTTGAAATCATCCATTTAAAAATCGTTTTCACCTAAAATCGGATGCAAGAACACATACTATTAATTTTTATTTTCTAAATTTCAACCTAAACAGGCGTAGGATGTGCTTTAACATCCGAACTCACAAGAAAAAATGTGAAAACGATGTGAAAGCCAGAACACATACAATTGTAATAACAAATGAAAACAGATTTGGATTTCAAATTATTTTATTTATTTACAAAACTAAGGGCTAATAAATGAGTCAATGATTATTTGTATTTTATTTTTAAATCTTATTTAAACATAAAAATTTGCTTCTCACTGCATAATTAAATCAAACTTAAACAGCCAACACTGTAGATTTAAGTGTTGTTTAAATTTTACAAACACACCATATGTTTTGTGCATGTGTGTGTTTTTTGAAGGCACGTACATGAACATCATGTGGTCGTATTAAAATGAATTTCGTTTAATTTTCGCAAATGTACAACAAATTTAACACATATTTTCATATCATGAAATATATAAATAGAAAAATGCATTCTGATGCTCTTTTTGTATCATAAAATGTGTTTTTTGCATTTCACTTTTCTGCAAATTGATAAATCAACTTTCTTGTTTATATTGTTCAGCTGTTTTTTGGAAAGCTTTCCATAATATTGTAGTGCTACCGTACTTTCAACTTAATTTGATAATAACTTTAATTAACCACTGAAAAAATGAAAGTGTATTTAAACACATTTTAATTTTTAATGAAAATTAACTCAAACTATATTTAAACATTCACTGATTTATTAGCTATAAGAAACTAAATTTGCTCAAACAAATGAAAATAAACGAAAATTATTTCCCAACATGATTAAAAATTGCAATTAATCTTCAGTATAATTTCTTATATGCGACAAAACACATAAGCACATTTCCAATAATTCATTACAAATATAAGTTTCCTTAGTATTTTGTTGCATAGTCCTTGGTTCAAATAACTTCCTGACATCTGCGTGGCATTGGTGGTATGTATTAGATTTCAAAAAAAATCCATTGCCATGGAAAAGTGCATCCGTATTTTTACAGTTTCTATGGGATTGAGATTGCGCAGGCCATTTCAAAACGTTGATCTTATTGGTTACTAACCACTTCTTTACACATTTAGCTGTGTGTTTTGGAACGTTGTCGTATTTATACTTGCGCTTAAGTGGTATTTCCTCCTCAGCGTGTGCTAGCATTACATTTTCCAGGATATGCTTATACACGAAGCGATCGATTACACCACTTACTTTATAAATTAGTCCAATTCTATGGACATAACATCATCCCCTGACTAAAACATTCAATTCTCCATGTTTTACCGTACCTTTAGTACACCCGGGGTTAAGGCGTTGTTCTTTAGCGTACCATCTTAAATCCATCAGAACTTTTTAAATTAAACTTCGACTCATCGGAGACGACTACGGCCGTTCATTTTGTTGAGCTCCAGTTTTCGTATTCCATTGCAAATTAAAGTCTGCCTAGTCCAGTCTTGGCAGAAATTAATGGCGATATGATTTTATGATCGTCTTCGAATGGATCTTATTGAGATATTCAATTGCAATTGAAATGCAATTAGCCTTGCTAATATAAAGGAATCCCTTTTTATTAATCGGATTATTCCCTGATCGTCCCATTTACTGGCTTTCTATGGTCGACCACATTTGTGTGTGGGTACTGATGAACGAAAACGGCTTATAATGCGTGATTCAGAGATTTCTAAAAACAAAAAATAGTCAGCTGATTCGTGACATAACTGAAAGTAAAAACTAATTCTGCCTTAAAAATGAGAATTTCTATTTTAAATTGACATTTAGTAATTATATGTATGTATATGTAATTTCAAAATGCTCTTAGGTATTTCAAGTTTACATTTGCTACTAGATATTTGCTCTCAACTGTAACATAGTATGCTGTTGCCAGTACTAGAGTTTATGAATGTAAAGTTCAATATTTACCTTTTTTGTTTTCCTACTCGTACTAGCGGCGATAACGGTCTTAATAGTTTCAGTTTTTTTTTTCTTATGTACATATATATTTTTTTTTATTTTTTAAATATTCATTTCCAATAAGTGTCATAGTTGTCAATGCTTCTGCAACAACTACAAATTTATTATCAAGTAGAAAAACGTACATATGGAATATCAGCTAGAAAAAAAAATGCGTTAAGAAAAAAATTGATTTGTCACGCTGCCGCATAAATTGCATAATTGCATGCATATGTACATGAGTATTTTAACTATTCAGTAGTTTATATCATTTGTTGTTTGTTTGCAATCGTTCCGCTAACCGAGGCTGCAGCAGCTCCAACTGAAGGTTGCTGATAGATAAATTAAAACCGGCATAACACATTTTTCTCTGTGTGTATGTGTGGCTGTGTGTGTGTGTGTGTGTGTGTGCATAGAAAAAGCAAATTCCTGGCAATTTTCAGTTGATTAAACGTTTCTTTGCTGTGGGATTTCCGTAAACGTTTGAAATGAAAGAATGCTTGAATGAATGATTGAACTTAAAAAATTTAAGTTAAATTTAATGAATTTAAATAAAAGTAACAGTTACTGTTTTTTTATTTGAGAAATATATATGTACATATGTACATACCAATCAAAGGATGTTGAAAAAAAGTATTTATGCAATTTGGTTATTGCCAAAAAAGTTAATAACTCAGCTGTTAATATACATATGTACATACATATATAAATACGTACTTTGTACAACTTTCTTATTACCTACGTGAGCGTTAATATTTTTATACCTACCTATTTATTTATTTATTTATTTTTTTATTTATCGGTATAATATTATGTATTTTGCGGAAGTGACTTTTACAATTTTTGCAAACATTAGCTGTGTTGATGCTGTTAAAAATGTGTCGATGAGAGGAAATAATTTATGAATTTTACCTTGAAATAACAACGGAAAATTAGAATGGGAAAAAATTTTTGTGCTTATTTACTTACCTACACTTGGTAGAAAAAATCTGCGTACAGCTGATTACAAATATATTTATACTCGTAACTATAAATTTTATTAAATAACAAAATAATTTGATTGGGCTATGTTTATTTTATTATGCTTAGTCCCTCCTGTTGGATTTATGGTAACCCTTTTTTTAAAGAATCGATAATATTTGTTTCACCTATGTAGGATAAAAAGAAATTGCAAATACTTATGCAAGCCATACACTTTGCGACCGTTGGTACAACACGTTGGATTAACAAGTTGTGTGTTTTGCCCACAAACTTTACAACAACGTGTACAACATTAGAGCACGACTTCATTTTTAACTTTTTTTTGGAGTAAAAATGACATCGGGTGTTATGCTGCATATTGTAATGGATGGTTTTTTGGTGACAAAATAAGAAGAAGAACGTAAAAACGGATAGAAAAAAAAGAATGTGGTTAAAGGAGTGATTTATATAAAAAAAACGTATTCTAATAACAAACTTATGGAAATAATAAAAGAAAGTGAGCTAACGGACTATAAAAATTACACGTGGGTGTCAAACGAAGTATTCAATGACCTTTTGTCAAAATTGCCGATGCATATAAAAAAGCAATTCTTCCGCGCAAACTCTTATACAATTATATAAAATCACTTCTTTCTGTTCAATTCTCCATTTTATACGCAAATTTGAATTCGAGCGCGATGTTTTTCATATGACCACAACGAAAATAAGAACAAAATGAAATGAAGTTGTACAACAAACTCCCAAATTTTACAACCTGTCCATACAACTAGACAAAAAATCAAATCTTTTTAATCTTTCGTACAACCGATACACAACTTCATACGACGACCCCACACACTTTACAATCTTATACACAACTTGCTCATGTTGTACCAACAGTCGCAAGGTCTGTGGCTTGCTTTACAAAGAAAAAGTTTGCGTACATAAAAAGTAACGGGATTTCACAAGACGCCGATGTATTTGATTGGTAAAGATTTAGTAGCATTTTTGTTAAAACAAGTGTTTGTTTCCTAAAATCAGTTTTAAAAAAATATTAAATAGGTATGAACCGAAAAGGAAAAGAAATTAATCCTGCGGAACGAAAAATTATCGTAACTTATGGGAAAAAGGAGAAAGTTTGAGAAAAATTGGTGAAAAAGTTGGAAGAACGCATTCCTCTCAAAGCCACGATCTGGGCGTCCTCCAATACTTAGTGATAAGGAGAAAAGATATGTCCTTCAATCTGTAAAGAAAAATTGTAAAGTAACAGCCGCGAAGTTATCTAAAGATGTGCCAACGATGTTCAAAAAAACTATTAGCTATGACGCAATTCGGAAAATGCTAAAAAAAATACGGCTACCATGGCCGCGTAGCCCGAAAAAAGCCCTTCATTTCCCTTATTAATAGGCAGAAGAGAATAGCATTTGCAAAAGAACATATAAATAAGCCTCCAGAGTTCTGGCAGAATGTAATTTTTTCAGACGAGAGCAAATTTTGTATCTTCGGTATTAAGGGAAAGCAAACAGTATGGAGAAAAAACGGTACCGCTCTTGACAAAGAACATTTGTGTGGCACAGTGAAACATGGCGACGGAAACGTAATGATTTCGGGGTGTATGGCGGCAAATGGTGTTGGGCGGTTGCAATTTATTGAAGCAACGATGGGCAAGAGGGGATATTTAGATATTTTAAAAAATAATTTAGCACAAAGTGCTGCGAAATTGGGGCACCAGAGTCGTTTTATCTTCCAACAGGATAATGACCGAAAACATACTGGCGATGTAGTGAAGCTTTGGCTACTATATAATGTTCCTAAAGGCCGTTTCACACTATAATACAAGTATTAATACTTTTGATCCCTAATCTAATTTCTGTTTCAAAAATTTCAAAAGATAATAACAACTCAACATGTCAGAGTTGCATTTTCCACAAAAGTATTAATACTTGTATTATAGTGTGAAACGGCCTTAAGCAGTTACGCACGCCTCCCCAATCACCAGACTTAAATCCTATTGAGCACCTCTGGGATTTATTGGAAAAGAAAATAAGAGAATACCCAATAACCTCAAAAAATGCGCTAAGGGATACTATCCAACAAGAATGGGACAAGATAACGCAAGAACAACAAACTATAAAGTTGGTCCAATCTATGCCAAAAAGATTAGCAGAAGTTTTAAGGCGCAAAGGCTACCCCACTAGTTATTAAGAAAAAAAATTATTAAAAAAACACAGTCTGAACTTGTAAGTACGAAGTCGTACGCAGACTTTTTTCCTGTGCCTTTTCAATACCCCCACCAGGGGAGTCTATTTTTGACTACGGGTGTGGCAATCCCGGGGCCCCAGCTGGGGTAATGTGGCTTTTTCCATTGACGGACTTTTGGCTCATTACCCATATAACTTATGTGTTACTACCCGATCTCTGGCAACAGAGCAAAGGATGTGCACATATTTATAAAAGGAATACAGGTAACTGTTGATGTCAGTTAGGTGCATGATCGCCTAGAACTACCCCTGAGTTCAAAAGATAGTAGTAGTGAAGCCTTTATGGTGGAACTGCGAGGTCTGACCAGAGGCTACTTCTGGTGCCACGGGTGCCGGTTGCCCGACAGTCAGGCTGCTTAGAAGATTTGAGTGCATGTAGCGGTCGTCGGGGTCCTTTGCTGAAAGGCCGAGTTCGTCCTACCCCACGGGGTTTAAGGGATGATTTTGGTGTGTGTGAAGTAGGCACTGGATCTGCGACACAGGCATGGGTTCATTTTGGATGGGTGGTTGAGCTGTGCCGGCAATAGTTGAGGAATTCTCATGGGGACCTTAGCGTGGAAGCCAGAGAATTATCGTGGTGGCTGTGGTTGCTACCAAAAGATACGCTGGGAGAATAGTCTTGGCTTCCCAGTGTTAAATCAATGCTAGTGGTTGGTATGACGCGGTCAGCCAGACGCTATTCTAGGTGCTGTTGCCAATCAACAGAAGTTGCTATGGCACGAACATAGCAACTGATATGAGTTTAGATAGCTCAAATTACCTAAGCAAGGTAATTAAATATAGTACAGGGATAACTATATATAAGGATTGCAACCTGTGTGCCTTTTTGAGGGGTGCACATAGGTGCATTCCTAAAAGGGTGCATGGGGGCGTTGGTCTGGCGTCTAACCTACACCCGGTGCTTTGGCACCCCTGAGATAAGGCCGTAAAGGCAGATGCTCACGGAAAGCTATCGCACATCTTTGCCTTTTCAATGATATATTTTGTTTTTCCTTTATTATTTTCTAAAGTGAATTCTTTTAGTTTAAGTTTTTTGTTATTTTTAAAGAATGATATTCATAAGAAAAATAAATACTGCAAATAAATTAAAAAAATTATTTTAAGTACCAAATTCTTGTGTGGTTCTAGTATACTTAATAAATGTATGCAGATTTTTTCTACCGAGTGTATGTACTGTGAGCGTCAAAAGAAAGTAAACAGTTATGTATTTCATCTGTATAAAAAGGTTTTGTTACAGTCCAGTAATTAATAAAAATTAAAAAATTTAATTATAGTTTAAGAAGCTTATATAATAAGAGTTTAATTATGTATAAATAGTAAACGAAAAGAAAATAATAACAAAAATAATTCACTTTATCTTAACATAGTGATGGCTTTTACGCATCAAAAAAAAAAAAAAGCAAACAGTTGCAGTATTCCTTGAGTATTCTTTAAATATTTCGGGATAAAACCTAATTTTTTTTTGGAAAGCAGTTAGTAATCTAACAAGCCGATGTAGTGAAAATATTTTTGGCAGTTTAATATTAAATTTGCTAAGAAACAGCGCAAGCATATATATAAAACTTTAAGAAATTGGTAAGCATTCTAGCAACGAAACGCGAGAAATCATTTAGATTTATATATATATAAAAAAAAAAACATTGCGTGAAATTTGAGAAATCGTCGGAAGGAATCACTTTACTATAAAAAATTATAGCTAAATATGTGAAGCATCATAGGGAAGAGAATTTATCACAGTCGGGACGACCAAAACGGCTTATTAGAACAGAAGTGTGAACAGTAGTACGAGAAGTAAGGACCAATCCATCGCCAAATGCTGTTTAAATATTAAAGACACATGAGGAAGACCAGTAAGTAACAGTATAGGTAGAAGAGAACTCTACAATAACGGACAACATGGCAGAGTGACATAGAGTAAGCCTTACATATCTAAAGTGAATCAGCAGTAGCGCGTAAAATTCGCACAAAAAAATACAAAACTGAGCCTGTAGGCTTCTGGAAAAGCATTTTATATAGTGATGAGTACAAATTCGATATATTTTGAGAAAAAAAAGCCTCTAAAAACATTGCAGTCAAAGAATTAAGCTTTTCTTGAAAAGTGTGTTACAAGCACCGCAAAACACTCCGGAGGCTCGGTTATGAACTGACACTGCATGGCGCCATCTGGTGTCAGCAATCTAGTTTTTGGTAAGTCTACAATGAATAAAATTGATTTATTAAATAATCTGAAAGAAAATGTTGCGCCCATCGTTGAAAAATTGGCACTTCTAAGCAACTTGGTCTTTCAAAATGACAACGAGCCAAAACAATGAACAATGAAATGCAATGAATCAAACAAATTCACATATTCCATTTGCAATAAAGTTACGTATATAAGGCAGACATCTACATCAACTGACACCACACACAGTGGACCAAAAACACAGAAGAACGCTGATGAGGAAGGTTTAGTGGCCTTCGAAAACGGCTGGCTGTTCCGTTCAACTATGTGTTGTTGTCAGAATATTTACAACTAACTTTGATGTTATTTGTTCATTAATAATTATCACATGTAATTTGGCTTAAAAAGCGTTACGAACTTTAGCCTATTCAATTCATAAGAATAAAGAAACAAATACAGTTCGAAAAATAATAATTAAAAATTAACAAAACATACGATGATAATTGTCAGGGACAGGTTGTTATATCGAACGCCTAAGACTTTAGATTAAAATTTCTGGAAGCACCTTCACAGAAATATCAGGCAGAGGGCCATTTCCAACAAGAATGACTTGGCTCTAATTGAAGTATGGAACAAAATCTTTGCAAATATAACGAAAAACCTTGTAGAATCAATGCCTAGGAGCTTAAATGTATTGCTGATTGCAAATGAAAAACAAGCAAAATATTAAGAGTTGACAGTAATTTAGCTTATGGACCTAATTATCTGGTGTAATGGGTTCTGTTTACTTTTTTTTTCTGACGCGTAAAAATCATTAGTATTTTAATATAAAGAGAATTATTTTTGTTTTTATTTTCTTTTCGTTTACTGTTTGTACAGAATTAAACTCTTATTATCGGCCATGTCACAGAGTTCAATTCCGTTCGGAAATGGAATTCAATCCACCCCATTTTTGTAGGATATGGTGTCTAAAAAAGAAAACTAAAATACGGGAATTTTTCTGGTGTGTCCAGACTGTTGGGGGCGCTGGTATGCTGGGCTTTACTCCAGCTATGGCTCGACATCTTGAGGTAGATTCAATTCCCTTTCCGAACGGAACTGAACTCTGTGACATGGCCGTATATAAGCCTCTTAAACTACAATTAAAGTTTTTAATTTTTATTAATTACTGGACTGTAACAAAACCTTTTATACAGATGAAATAACTGTTTAATTACTTTTGGCGCTTACAGTATGTTACTTAGTTGTTTTTTATCGATATTTCCTATGGATGTACAGTTTAAATATGAGGCAGCTTTGGCTGCTGCAATGCAGATCTTGATGGCAGAATGGCCATAGGGTAATGTCACCAGATCAGCTACGTGCTAAACACACATACTCTGCTATTTGCATTTGATGTAAACAGCTTTGAAAGCTATTAAATTTATTCTTGTACTTTTCAAACTTTAATTGGAATCATGCATATTTTTAATATTTTTTGGTTTTTTTTTTGTTAAGCAGCGTCTATATGCATTTCGTTTCTGCTTAAGAAACTCATCAGTAGAGTTTCCAACCTAAAAGTTTTTAATATGCTAAATAATTTGATAAGTTCTCAATATTATTGAGATTCACATAATAAGCTTATTATTATTATAAAGTTTTAGTTAATGTCATAGTGTCGTTATAACTGTTAAGAACACTTGATTTTATCTTTGTATAATTTTTTTCTGCGTGTACAATAATTTTTCGTAATTTATTAGAATTGTATTTTTCCCCCCCTGGCTCTAATAACATTGGCTGCATTATAAACGTAAGCAAATAGAAATGTATTATATTTTTTTACAAGAGCATAATTCATGGATGTTTGTTTGCTCTTTATATGATACTACAATATTGCGTTACGCCTTTGACTTTAGTTGCAATTTGCGGCACAATTAATGTTAAAAAAACATCAATGCAAAAAAAAATCATATTCAAGTATGTTCAATTTTGAGAAATACAGTTTGTGATAAAAGTAAACCTCTACTGGAAAGGAACTTGAACTTAAGTTGGGCACAAAATTGTGCATAACACTAAAACCATGATATCTACTATTAGCCCAGCAAAACTTTGCTTACTGGTATAAAAAAATTTATATCGTTACCTTAATACAGAAAAGCCCTAAATCATAATTTATTTTAACATTTTTTTTTATATTTCGTTAGAAAAACATCTAATATATCTAAAAATGAAAAAAAATCGATTTGAAAAAAAAATTATGAGGTAGGACCTTTCTATATTAAGGTAACTATGTATGTATAAACTCTCCATTCGTAAGCACTTATAATTTGACTGAATAACCCAATCCCCCTTATCGGGGTTGGCATATTTCAACTTCAACTACGACGTTTTTAAGTTTGTTCTTCAATGTAGGACCAAAATGTCGGAGTCGAAGGCGGCCAATCCTTTTTGTTTGATAAGTTCCAAAATTATACAAGTATTTAAAAATTATAAAATTGTTTTCCTACATATTTTAACAAAAATTTAAGTCAGTTGAACGTAAAATCTAAGTTAGTTTATTGAAAATTAAAGTACGAATCTTCTTTGCTTTCAAGTTTTCATGATTAACTACTAAAGTACTAAAATAAGCACTTTCTCATAATGATATAAATAATTGCTTATATTATTTATTTTCATTCCGGCAAAGTCATTATTATATATGTATTTATAAAATAATAAAATAAATAAGTACCACTCATTACTTTGTAAGCCATTACAAAATCTTGAAAAGCCATTACAAAATCTTTGCGAATGCTAAAATCTTTGAGACAAAAGTTATGTCATGCTGTTACATTTGTTAATTTATTTCTTTAATTAATCTTTAATTTTCTTTTATTAATTAAACTTAGACCTTTCTTTGACAATAAAAGAAATTTAGAAAGAAAAATTGATTTTTTTTGTAATCCATCAATTTGAGGCGAGTTTTAATTTTGTGACCCAGTGTACCGTAACTAAGTTTTAAAACAATAATAATTTGTATGCAAGTAAAAATGCATGTTTAGGTATGGACGTAAAGGGTGTTTTTTTATAGAGTGACAAAAGTTTAAATCTTAATAAAACAAGGAATGAAATTTTTATTTTCAATGAAACGGGCTTTATTGGAAATAAAATTTTATGAAATTAATGTTTAAATATGATTTCTGCCATGTGGCCGCCTCGGCTGGCGCGTAGAAGGCACAATCTGGATCATCAATTTTCAACAACTTTTCGCAGCATTTGCGGCCATATTTCGCCGATAACTCTTCGAATGTTGATTTCCAGGTGTTTAATTGTTTGGGGTTTATCGAAGTAGACAAGGGACTTAACACAACCCCAAAGAAAATAATCCAATGGGCTTAAATCACATGATATTAGTGGTCAATTAATCAAGACATTAAGTGACATTATTTTTTCATCAAAAGTTTTTTTGATTAAATCAATTGTAGCGCCCGCTGTGTGGCATATGGCTCCGTCCTGTTGCAACCACATATCACCAAGACTAATGCCACATAATTGAGGTACGAAAAAATTTCGAATCATGTTCCTATACCGTTCACCATTGACAGTAACATTCTGAATAACCATTGAAATTATTGTGCAAACATTCTTATACAAAAATGAAAAAGATCATGAAAAAAATTTTCTGTATTTCTATTTAAAGAAACGAAATAACAAGACACCTCATAAAATCAAGAAGATTTCCTTATTAAAAAAAATCAATAAGATGCTTTACACATAATCATATAGGAACCTACTCTAAAATCAAGAAGAAAACCTTATTGAAAAAATCAATAAGGAAACCTAATAAAATCAAGATGAAACCCTTTTTAAAAAAATCAATAAGAAATCCCTATAGTTTACAATTTATAAGAAAACCTGATAGAATCAAGATTTTTTTCTCTACGGATTGTTTTTTTGGTGCCAAAAGTAACGGACATTGAGTGAAAAAAGTTGTGAATAATAAGATTTCTTCTTGATTTTATGTAGTTTTCTTCTTGATAAAATTAATAAGATTTGCCACATAAAAACAATAAGGAATCTCTATGAAAAAATCTTCGCTTCTTCCTGCTGGGATACCCCTTAGCGTAAAAAACGGTTCATAGAGAAAATCTTCTTGATTCTATGAGGCAGTTTTTTCTCTGTGTAAATCTCACCAAACAGTAATTTTCTGTGGATGTAATGGTGTTTCCACAAAAGCTTGTGGATTCTCCTCACTCCAAATGCGACAATTCTGTCTTATGCTTCAATGAAAAATAAAATTTTTAAATTTACAAAATTTTTAAATTTACAAAATTTTTAAATATTTTAAAATTTTAACAATTTGCACGTGTTGCTCTGCTAAAAGACGATTCATAATGAAATTTCAAAGTAAACTAAACGAATAGCAACTATCAGCTGTTAAATTGGTGCTCAAATAAAGCAGTGATGCCAACTCAAATCTGTGACTGACACTCTAAAAAAAACACCCTTTGTGTGTATTTAGTACACGTATGCGTTTTTTTTTGTTGTATTGTAAATAAATAAATTGATGTTGTTGGGAAAAAAGTAACCTTGCTGTGTAGTTTTTATTATTTCCCACACCAACGCCGCCCCTCCTGCTTACGAAACACATATGTATATATTTTTGTATATACATATGTATGTCTCCACCATACTTAAAACAATAATTTAAATTTGCCGCTAGAAATGGTGATTCACATTTTCGATTGCATTACAAGGATGGGAATGTCTTTGGGAGGTGCTAAAAACATAAAGAACGCCCCTTAAAATGTATTTTGTATGTATGTATGTATTTAGGTAGAAATTAACTAGTTATGTTTGCTAGTTTTGTGCGTTAAGCTTGTTTACAACTGAACCTAATGGATTGTACAATGATGCTTGTCGAAAAAGTACCGGGAACAGTAGTGGCCAACTTCGGCGTTCGCCCTAGAAAAATATTTAATAAGAGCACTTTTATGAAAACCATTATTACCATTAAATTTAGCAAGAAAATGTCCAGTGGAGAAATGTTTTGTTAATTATTTTTGTTTTGCTCACAAAAAAAACATTCCTAAAATGTCATTCAACCAATTATTATTTTTTCTTACCAATATCGCCCTGTTACCTGTTTTTTAATCCTTCACATATTTTTTTTTTAATTTTGTAATAAAAAAATTAGTTGATACATACATACATATATTTCATGTTGATTTAATCTGATTTATTTGGAGGCTTTTCATGCATGCTCTTCGCGGCGAAAGCGTTTTGTGCTGTTTCAATAATTTTCGTGTAAGTTTTACGTTTTCGCGTAAAATCACAAATAAAAATCTAAATTATCGTGAAGGACTTTATGGTTTAAAGCATGTTTTGAAAATCATACATGTAACCAATTTTATAGATTTCTATGCGTTTTTCTATAGCTACACGTACGTAGTACATACACACTCGTACATACATATTTCAAAACTCAAACACACACTCACACAAACGCACGCACGCTTGAATTTGTGTAAAATTCATGTCATATTTCCGTTCCGTAATGTTTGTGTTTCTACTTTTGATCGTTCTCGTTCATACATTTAATTGAAAATTTCCATTGCATGCGAAATGTCTAACAAGGTTAATTTATCTACAATTTTAATTGTTGCTGGTACGTTCTTGTTGTTTGTATTAGAAAACATCCATTATAAAAATCATAACTATTGCACACTTTAGGCCAATACACAAACACACACGCACACACACGCACACACACACACACACACACACACACACACGGGCGGTTTGAAACAATTAATTATTGTTGCAAAAAAAAAATTACATTAGAATTAACACACATCAAAAAGTGCTTTGATGAAAATTAATATTTATTATAACTTAATTGTTTTTTTTTTTGTAAAAAGGTGCATCTAGCTAAAATACAAGAATGTAATTCATGTTTTGAAATAATATAATATTCGATTCGACATACTCCTACGCATAGCATACGGGTGAATATCATCTATTGAACCGGTAATCAAATACATAAATCCACAAATTTACCAGGCAGACTGGGGCGCTAAAAAAAAATAAGAAAATTGGGGAAATCAAAACAAAAATATTTTCAAACCGTCCGATTTGGCATGGAATGTCCCATATGTATTCCTATCTCTAAAAACCATTCTTTATAGTTAAAAAATATTTTAAGAGTTAATTATTCGAATGAAAGTTATTCGAGTAAAAGTTAGTTCTAGGAATTTGCAATTGTATTACAATAGTTTTCTATTTTGGCTAGCCACAAAACCAATTTTTTTTCATACGATTATTTAATTACTCGTACAAAAGTTTTAAACATAAAGATTGTTTAATTGATTTTCTGTTGAAATAAAATTTATTAAAACATATTCAAATAAAAACTACTAAAACAAAGTTTGTTGAAAGAAAAATTATTCGAATTAAAAAATTCGAATAAAAATTTTCGACCTTTTTTTTATTTTCAAGTAAATACATAAAATTGTTCTTTGCTTAAGAAAAAAAAATATTTTTCTTAGTATGTATCATCTGAAAATATATTTCAGTAGTTTTCTATTTTGGTTTCTTGTATGTCTATGGTAAAAAATATTATACGATTATTTAATTACTCGGATAAAAGCTTTTTGCATTAAAATTGTTTAATTGGCTTTTTTGTTTAAATCAAATTTATGAGCATATTTCCAAATAAAAACTAATCGTAAGAAATTTTCGCAAATAAAAAAATTAATCGAGTAAAAATTACTCGAATAAAAAGTTCGAGTAAAAAGTTAATTTTTTTTTTATTTTGAAGTTTATACATGGTTCGTTGCTTAGGATAAAAAAATATTTTTTAATATGATGTGTCTACGAATATATTTTTGACTTCGTACTTTTTTCTATATTTGTTTCTTGTCTGCTTATACGATTATTTTATTACTCGAATAAAAGCTATTTGCATTAAGATTGTTAAATTGGCTTTTTGCTTAAATAAAGTGTATTTGAGTCCATATGTACATATGTATATTCAAATAAAAACTAAAAAATTTCCTCAAAGAAAAATTATTATTCGAATAAGAAACTTCGAATAAAAAGCTGGAATCTTTTTTCACTACTTGCAAGTAAACACATAAAATTGTTCCTTGCTTAGGATAAACAATTTAATATATGTATTTCCTGGTAAAAAATTATTGTATTTTATAATTACTCGAATAAAAGTCCTTTCCATTAATTTTTTTTGTTGAAATAAAATTTATTAGAACATATTCAAATAAAAACTACTAAAATAAAATTTTTCGCGTAATGCGAATAAAAATTGTCGACCTTTTTCTTATTTCCAAGGAAATACATAAAATTGTTCCTTGCTTTGGATAACTATTCGAATAAAATTTACTCGAACTAAAATTATTCGAATAGTAAAATTTCGAATCAGTTTTTTTCTTTTCAAATAAATTAAATAAAGTTGTACCCATCTCAGGATTAAGAAAATATTTATTATTATGTATCCTCGCAGTAATCGAATATAAAATCAGTTGTTAAAATATCTCAATACGTGCCGTAACCGCCAAAATAGCTTAAGCGACATAATTTCCGAACTTAATTTTTTACTAAAATCAATTATTTGCGATCGTAAATAGTAGATTTTCGTCAAAAAAACTAAGTCCAAAAAATGTGTCGCTTAAGCTATTTTAGCGGTTATGGTTCGCATACTCGTAAAATATCAAACTTGTTCCATAAACGCATAAAAAGCTTAAGCGACACAATTTTCGATTTTAATTTTTTGATCTAAATTTGTTATATGCGATAGCAAATCATCGATTTTGGTTGAAAAATTAAATTCGAAAATTGTGTCGCCTAAGATTTTTTGTGGCTATGGCTCGATACGTACATCTACATTAGTGTGGGCGTTAATCATATTTTTTTTTATTTCTTTTATTCTTTTCCTCCCCAAATCGGTTCAGTTTTATGTAAAAATACAAAAAATTTCATAGTGATAGGTTGTGTTTTAGGGGGTGCGTCTGCCCCTCAAAGTTGGCCTTCAAGCCTATTTGCTTGCATGTGACGGTATCTTTTTAAAAAATCATTATACAAGAATATAATATATGGCAATATTTTAGCTCTTCTGGTCAACAACATTAGTCTCAAAGAAAGTTTTTTGCTAAAATTAATATTTTAGAAAATAATGAAGAAAATAACCCATAAAATACTAAAAATTTTATATAACAAAATTATATTTATATACATATGTATATACATATATAAGAGCTTATAACTATTAAATTATTTCCTACATATACATATGTATAGTCAAAAGAAAACTAAAAAAATGACATTGAATATATGGGCTTGAGGGGCGGACGCACCCCCTAAAACACAACTTATGGCTATGAAATATAAAAAAAAATTTTTTTTACATACAACTGAACCGATATGGGGGAAGATAATATAAGAAATAAAAATTAAAAATTCTCCATACAACTAACGGGCACGCTAATCTACTTATACATCATGCCATAATTTCCAAAAAAGCTTAAGCGGTATAATTTTCGAATTTAATTTTTCGACCATAATCGATGATTTGCTTATCGTAAATAACCGATTTTCGTAAAAAAATAAGGTCAAGGTCCAAAAAATTTTTGGTTAAGATTTTTTTTTTGCGGATATGCACATATGTTTATATAATTAAAACTTTAATACAGTACTAACTAAACGTATACCTATCCAACTGAAATAAAGTTCGAGTAGTAGCAGCTAAATTATGAATGGCAACCGAACTTCAATTGCGTTGCCAACTGTCAAGTTTCATTTCTTTTACACGACAAGTTT
Source organism: Tachina lurida (assembly GCA_944452675.1). Classification (NCBI taxonomy): domain Eukaryota; kingdom Metazoa; phylum Arthropoda; class Insecta; order Diptera; family Tachinidae; genus Tachina; species Tachina lurida. Next base: position 116,153,030 of record OX101755.1, read on the forward strand.
GAATTGCATGCATCTCTCCTGTATATTCTTTCCCTATTTAGTTTCAAATTTAATTTCGCCGTCGATCAGTTAGTTTTAGTTAATTTGTAATTATTATTGTTTGTCTAAGCTGATTTGTCCTTTCCAATGAAAATTTGAATTATGACTGTAAAGTAATAAAGTTTCTACCATTTTAATAAATATTTTAAAGTAGATATTTTTATTACTCTGATGTATTTTTTTTATATATATGTGTATATATATTTTCTCAAGATCATAATGTTTCTCTTTTTGCAGTGAAAGTATTACCTTTGCAAAAAATTAATTTAGGATTATTATATTATAATTTTATTACCAGAAATATTTAAACTTTATAAAAAGTAGTAACAAAAAAAATCCATGCCAGTGCCAAAATAAAATTGAAGCATACACAAGACTCGCTACAAGCGCATAATTCAGACATTTTATAAATTTAGCTAAAAACTTTAGGAGAAAACTCAATAAATTCCTAAGACTTTTGTCATCTAAATGAGTTTATATAAATTAGTACTCGTACAAACATGCATACATATGTATGTTTAAAAAGTTCAGCAGATTTTTTTATTTTCTTTCTTAATATATATTTCTGTTTATTTTAATTTATTTTTTTGTTTGAAATAAGATCCCTTTTGTTAAATTGTATTCTGTTTTTTTTTTTGTTTGTTATATATGTATGTATATGATAAGTATTAAATTAATATTAATTTATAACAACAGGCAAGTAACAATGAGACTAAAACTATTTAAGGCCAACAACAGCGGGCCCGTCTTAGATTGTGTGCATGATGGGTTGTGTTGTGTGAGAGTGTGTTTGTGTCATAGGCGCCAATCCATATTTTTGTGCTAAAAATGCGACTTTCACAATTTGCTAGTTTCTGCTTTATTTGTTTTTTGTTTTTTTTGTTCATATTCTATTTCAAAACTTAATTTAAAGCAACAGCGGCAAGCTTGTATAAAACATGGTTTTAATTAAAAAATGCAAAAAAGTTTTCTTATTTGGTGTATTCTTACCAAAAAAAAAAAAAAAAAAAAACAAATAACAAAAACTGCAAAAAAAAGGGTTAAGCAACAATAACTAATACGGCTGTAAGGAAGGAACCTTGTCTTCAGTAGCTAAATTCATTATCTTTCTTTCTTTATTTCAGTTTACAATTTATATTAGTTGAATACTAAACATTTAATTTATATAATTTATTTTCTTTATCTCATTTATCTTGCAACGGGCTGATAATAAAAAGAGATCTTAGAATAGCGAAGTAAAAAGGGCTTAAAAATATTTTACGAGTAGCATTGAAATTCGTATTTAAAAAAGAAAACTACGAGCAAATAGGTTTCCTCATAAAATGACATCATTTGGTTAATTTAAGGCGATCATAAATCATTTTGCATTAGTTGTTATGTTGACGACGGCTTCATGACTCTCTTTTTAAGTTCAAAGAATTGGAAATTAATTGAACAAACTACGAGTACTTTTTCTATATCTTTAATGCTTTCCAGATAAAAATAAATACTTGTACCTTTCACTTGTTTAACCTTCCTATACCCGCGCTAATTTTTATAACACATGTACCCGCGCACGGTCTCACAGACCGAAAGTTTGTACGAGATGAAATACTAGTTTTTTGAAACAAAACTAAAAAACAAAAGATTCTTTTTTAATCTCAATGATATAATAAAAAAATAAAATCACGCATTAAATATGCATTCACTTATTTTATTGATTTTTTGTCCTTAACAAATAAGCCATCAAAATCGATAGTTTTTAAAAAATCGTTTTGTCGGTCTCACAGACCAACGCGCGGGTATAGGAAGGTTAACAAAATTTTCTATTTATGTATTCGAAATTTGTAACTTCTTTAGTGCACAAGCTAAATAATCTGCAATGTAGTTAAAGCTTGTAACTAAGCTTTAAACTCCATAAGGTTTTTAAGAGTCATTAATGCGTTATCTTTGCTTTTGCTAATGCTCGATAGACTTCGCTCTTCGGCCGAATTGCAAGCCAAGGGACAGCCAAAATGGGACTGAATTAAAATAAGCAAAAAAAGAAAATGGCTCAAAATTAGCTTTCATTACAAAAAATCTTAAAAAAAATTTATACCATGAATCTAAACAATTCACGTATTCCATTTGCATTGAAAAATTTTTATATAATGCTGAAGTTTGTATTAACTAGCGACACACACACAAACGCTCAAGATGAAAGCATTGTGGCCTTGGTATAATTTGTTTCTCTAACTGCGCTCTCTAACCTACTTCAATATAACAAAAATTAAAAATTTTAAAAACGCCCGAATTATTTAGAAAAGATGTGACATCTTCTAAACGGCTGGACCAATATTCTTCAAACATGGTTAAGAACCATCTCGATCAACTCACCTTTCCAACAGAGAAAATTAAATCAAAATCGGTCCAGCCGTTTGGGCTGTACGTGAACACGGACAGACACACAGATACACAGACACACACTACAAACTTATAACACCCCTCTTTTTGGTCGGGGGTTAAAAAAAAGAAAACAAAATTAATTTAAACATAAATTAAAAACTAACCGTGTTCAACAATTTAGAAGTTTTTTCAAAATTACAGCGCTCTGAAAATATATTCCGGTAGAGAACACAAAAGAATATATACGTATACATATTAGAATTTCGAAAGCTCACTTCGGAATTTTATGGGCAACTTTTTTCAAAATTGGAGGGTTCTGAAAATGTATTCAGGTAGAGAACACAAATACAAATATGATTATATTGGCGTTTTGAAAGACCACATCGGAGATTAAAGTTTCCAGCTTTGGTCTATTCATGCCGCATATCAGCATACGAGACTATATGTTTTTTACATTTGAGGTGTAAAAAAAAATAGGCGATGGCGGGTATAAAGTGTTCTACAAAAATATTGGCCATAAAATTTTACTATGTCACAACATACTAAAGTCCAAAATCTAATACAAACCAAGGCGAACTCAGTATCAGGTGACCTTATCCCTACCCTGCAAATAACTTGACTAGTCCATACATGCATGTAAGGACTACTCCACAAAAGACCAGAACAAGTACAAAACTAGACCAAATGTATGGATAAAACATAGTCGATTTACAATTGCGATGTCCTAGGGACGGACCACATGGTCCAAATTTGCACTACATCGGACCACCCCCAAAACTATCCCATACTGAATAGTTGTAGACTACTCGCATACAATTTGTAAGTGTCTAAGAAGAACGATTATAATAGTTTAAACACGAACACATATCATACAGCATTGAATTGTTGTGTGGAAACGACATGATCCATGGCTGCATTACATGGGACCATGATGTAACTAGTCTGTTTCTTGTAGATTGGACCACTTAGTCCAATATTATTTGCAGGGTACCTCAATACAACTACACAAGGAACAACATGTAGTTTGCTGTGCTACAATTACCAATCTGTCCAAAGATGTTTAAAATTTTTAAGCAAATTTTGACATTTTAGTTCGAATCGCTAAATTTGGATAATCAACAGCTGATTATCAGCCTGGCTGAAATGGCCGCCTGATACTGAATTCGCCTTGATACAAACCGCAAAAACCATCCAAACTCAGGATTAAATTTTTATTCTTACAAATTCTCTTGTGTGACAATTTAAAAATGAAAGGGGCAACTTTACCACCTTCTAAAATAACTTTCCGATGCGATCTTTCAAAGCACCGACACCCCAATTTTTTTTTTTTGTCTCTTCTATCATAATTTATTGTCAGAACCTCGTTTTTTTCCTGTTATACTGTGTATTTGAAATGAAATGAAAAATCATCACTATAAAACTTAAACATTTTATGATGGAAAGAGTTTATCAGTGAATTGCTTTTTGAGATTTTATTGCAATTTGAGGTTATCACAAAATATAGTATAGACAAACAACGTCACAACTAAAAAGAAACCAGTTTGCCAGAAAACGAGTTTGAAGTTTTCAATTTACACACAACTTAAGGGAAAAAGAACATTTTATTTTTCTCTCAAGAGTTGAGTAAGCAAGATATTTGCATGAAATATGATATGAGGATTAATTCTGCATCACTAACACAAAAATTAAATTTTTAGAGTTATGACGTTGTTTGAGTAAAGGAGCGATATACTATATTGCGCAATACCACGATGGAGATATAATCTAGTTAATACAGCAAGAAAGGCAACCCAAAAAAGGATAGATACATTATAAAAGGTGATTTTCTTTAGCAACTTTCTTGTTGGCAATACCGTGTTTGGCAACTCAGCTGTTTTCGTGTATCATTTTACTGTTAAACATGTTCAGTTTGGTCTATACTTTAACCATGAATCGATTTACAAATGAACAATGCTTGCAGATTATTAAATTTTATTATCAAAATCCATGCGACCTTCTGGGACGGCTATTCGCATTAAACACCACTAACACTAAACCGCCAAAACGCATACGTAGATTGCGGACAGAGGCAAATATCGCAGCTGTATCCGCCATCTATTACTTTTTTTTTTTTTTGTCCAAACTGGAAGAGCTGAACTTGGCTGACATGTGATTTCAGCAAGATGGTGCCACATGCAACACATCACGCGAAACAATGGTCCAATTGAGGGGCGAGTTCATTGAACAGTTTATTTCATGTTTGGGACCGGCCAACTTGCCGCCTAGATCGTGCGACTTAACACTTTCAAACTATTTAGTGTGGGGCTATGTTAAGGCTCATGTCTCTAGGCCCTAGAGTCTAGGGACAAGCCCACAACTCTTGGCGCACTTGAAGACAATATTGAAGAATTTATTCGTGAGATACCGCCGATGTGATGGAGAAATTGTGCCAAAATTGGACCCAGTGTATGAACCATTTCATACATATCCGCGGTCAAAATTTACATAAAATCATCTTTAAAAATTGAATTATATATGTGATGTTCCATAGGAAAAGGGCCCTTATCTTCCCAAGATCAAAATCCATTTTTTTGCGTGAAAACCGATAAAATTTACCCTAAACGTCTTTTTTTAGTTCTCCTGTAAAATTTGTTTTGGGAAGATAAGGGCCCTTTTCCTATGGAACATCACATATACCGACTCAAATAATTATTTCATACATTTCTCTAAATTTTATGTGATTTTTTAAATCAAATCCGAAAGTTCTTAAAAAATCACCCTATAGAAGTATTTCTCATTTTTACGAAGAAACGTATTAGGTATTTTTGGGAAGCATTTTGACCCTCTAATTCTTCTACGTGTGGATATTTTTTGTCCCTTTGAAAAGAGAGCGAAAGTAACTCTAAATGGGCCTATCATGCTTTTCTAGTTTTCTAAAAGCTTGAAGTTAAACTTAAATATAAAAAATTATTAAAACTTTACATGTTCTTAATCTTAAATTTCGTACTTGGACTGGGCTGTGTTTGCCATTTCGCTATAAAATTTAGCGAGGACCGTTTTTGTGGAACACTTAATCCTACTAGTGTTCCCTGGTTTTGGCATTTTTTGTCTCATTTGAAAGAGGGGACAAACAATTGCAGTTATAAGGGTTCACATGTGCTGCAAAAATTATTACCGTGCTATTTTTAAGAAATCAGTTAAAGCCTTTTATTCCATAATTCATCACCTACAACTTCGGATTTTATTGGTTTATCTTGGGCTTTCGTTCGTTGGTTAGTGTTCTAGGGTTAGAAACAGAAGCCCTTATTCGATACACCGAGAGGAAAAAAAACCTTAAAACCGGCCCAAGGTCGGCAAAGCAAATAATATTTACTCAGCAAATGAAAAAATCTCTTACGTCAGAAGAATATCTTGACTCGGCGAAGCCACTATTCGCCATATTATTTATACTCAGCGAAGGGACTAAAAAGATATACCATGCGAAAAATTATTCCCGATTTAACTGATGGTTATTAATGTAGGGACTAAAAAAGTCAAAACATGTTGTTAAACATGAATATTATTTATCCGTAGAAATGATCAAAATTACTCCTTCTATGTTGCGTATCGCACCTATTCGTTTCGTTATATAATCCAATATTTCAGCTTATTGGTTTTTATTGAGAATTCTGATTTTTAGTACCTATATAATTATATACAGCCTTATTTTTTAAAATTATTAAGGCTTTATTATAAAGGCTTTTTAAGAAAAATTTTGTATGAAATTTAAAAAAAAACCTTTTATAAAGCCTTCATAAGTTGTATAAATAAGGCTGATACTATATACGAGTATGTAAGTATGTATATAATTAATAATAGGTATATAATAGAAAACCTTTGGAAACATTCCAGAATGTTTCCAATCCAATTTCACGCCTCTAAAGCTCTATCAGTGAGATTTTTTTCCTCTAAGTTATAAATATACATACATAAGTATGTATGTATATATACTTATGTCAATAAATAATTTTTTGCAAATATTTTTCTACTTTTAAATTTGTGTGCTTCTTAAATATAGTGTTTTTTAAAATTTATTTTCTGCTTGATTCGTAGCACTTTTGTTACTGTTTGACTCTTTTTATCAATTTCGATTAATAGTGTGACGATTTAGCTTTTGCCAATTTCTAATTTTAAGTGGGTATGCTTATACATATGTACAGGTAACCCTCGATATACGCCATTTGTTGGGACCGAACAATGTACGTGTCTGCTCTATCACTATCCCTTTCCTAAAGAAGGTAACTCGTAGTAATAGTATTAGGCATTCATTGCCTGAGTGCTACTTCTCTTTAAAAAAAAAGGTGAAGTGTTGGTACGAACCAGGAATTTAGAACTTCGCGCAAATCAAAACATGAGATACATGCAAAATTTTATTATTAAAAACTCCGAAAAAACTTTACGTTATATGTAAATGGCCCCTAATTCACACTAAGTTGAATAAATTTCTCCAAGGCGGCTACCACTAACTAAATTTGCAACTTTAAGAACTTTCACAATTTTTCAAAACTTTGTTCATATTTTTAAATTTGTTTCTCAGTTTTATTTTTCTCAAAATTTTTTAAATTTCTTTTACGTAAACATTTTTTTGAAGTTTCTGACTAACGCGTTATTAAAAAAAATGGTAATGGCGTAATTAAAAAAAGTTTGCTATTGTTCATCCGCGTTATATCGAAACCGCGTTAATAAAATAGCGCGTAAGCCGAGGGTTACCTGTGTGTATTTGTGTATGGGTATGTTTATTTTTGGGCCTATTATTTATTAACGTTTGTGCTTTTGTACAATTTTCGGGTGTCATTGCTCTTTGTGGCAGTGTTGCCGCAAAGTAATATGGAACTTCCATCGTTCGCACTCAGAAAGAAATGGAGAACGCTACAAACTGTATTTACGAGTACCTATACCAAGTTTATCAAAGCAGAAAAAGTGCCATAGGTTAACAAATGTGTCGAGAAGTGTAAACGAAGAAAACGTACTTTTACTTTTTTTTGAAAATTGTACTTAAAAAAAACTATTTGTTATAAAATAAATTTTTTTAAGTAATTAATATACGGCAATGTTCTGCAAAGCAATCGTTTTAGAACCGCACGATTTTAGAAACTAACTCCAACAATAGAAATATTTAAAAAAATTTTTTTTATTATATAGATATATATATATATACATATATATATATAGATTCCCACAAATCATATCTGAAAGAAAATTATCGTGTATGATTTTAAACACGTCGGCAGCAGCATTATTAATTTTTTGAGAACGAGAAATTTACCTGGATTCGGTTTACAGAACAGGGACAAAAAACATTTCTAAATTATTTTTCTGTTAATTGGAGTGGAGGGAGCTCATAAAAAATAGAAACATAATATATACATATACATTAGGGCGGGTCGATTTAAAAATCGCACCTATTACAAGGAAAATCGTATTCCAGGGATCAAAATAAGAAACTTTGCCGAAGGAACCATGCCTCTAAAATGTATTATGATGTCCCGACTTTTGATCCGAAGGGTCAAATTTTGAAAAATCTCACTGACCCATTTAGAGTTCCTCAATCGAGTCAAAATGTATGACCGACCCCCACTAATTTTGGAGGGCCGACCCACCTAGGCCAGTGCCACACCACCTCGACCCACCCCTGGGGGGCTCCCCCTACAAATATTTCAAAAAATCACATATTTGAGCGATTTTTTTTGCCTCCATACAAATCGACCCGCCCTAATATACCTGCATGTGTGTATATATCGTCACCTTAAATGCAATCGTACGTAACTACACAAAAATCGAAATCGAGTTTTTTTTTGATTGATTATGGTTCATTTTATCAAAGTACATGTTCACGCAAATATTTAGACCTCTGCGATCAAAGATGACGACTTTATTAAAGAAATTCAAACGGACGTAATTACGAATGCATCCATTTTTTATTGCAAATAATGTAATTAACATAAAATCTTAAATATATATAAAAAGAAAATAAATGGTTAAAACATATACAGTGGAATCTCCCTTAACGGACACCCCCTTTAGACGGACACTTTTGACAGGTCCCGGCAGCACTCCATTTAAATGTTTATTTAGTTTTCTCTTGACCGGACAGTCTCCTTGTACGGACACATTTCAATGGTCCCTTCAGTGTCCGCTCAAGAGAGATTCCACTGTACATAAATATCTATACTACAAGTAAATTTCGAAGAAAATTTTCAACAATACTTTATTATTATGGATTTTGAAACGTTTTTTGTTTCTCCTGTAAAAAATATAAAAGTGCAGTTACGCTCGTTTACATTTAAGCTGAAGATATGTGTGTATGTACAATACAGCGAATCGTGATTTTAATGCCCCTCCCAAATTAAAGAACGAAATTTTTGCTGGGTATTTTTGGCCAAGTACATAAATTAAAAATCTCTGGGGTCAAATTACGGCATATAAACTCTATTGAAATATTTCGTAATTTCGTTCGATAACGAGTGCCATAATTTGCCCCCAGGGGTTAATCGTCGCTTTCGATAACGAGCTCATTCGATCACGTTTTCTCAGTTTGAGATTATGGTATTCGCTCTCGAACAGTGAAATAATATGGTGCGATATCGAATGTCATAATCCCAAATTAAAAAAAGTGATCGAATCAGCTCCTTATCAAAAGCGACGATTAGACCCCAGTCTTCCTGTTGTTTTCTTAGAGAGCGGCAACACGGCTTTGTGTTCTCTTTTCATTTTTTTTTTTGGCTCGAGTTCAATGAACTTTTTCGCATAATATTTAAACCAATTTTTTATTTCTTTCGGCTGAGTGTCTTATTATTATTATATTATTTTTTTTTAGATTCCATGCGAATTTTGTTTCATTAAAGTTGTTTCTGCTGCCATTTCTGTAACTACGGCCAAAGATAATATAGGCACACATAGATACACACATACATATTTGTGTGTATGTATTTGATAGTTTTTTTTTTTTGGAAGAACACCCCAAATGTATGTATGTGTGTGTGTGTGCGTGTACGTGTGTGTAGATATATAAACGTATTTGTGTGTTTCATCGAAAGTTCAACGCACTCTAGTCAGGCATACGCATTAAAAAAACAGTAAGAACACAAAAAGCAAAAAGTAGATTCATAGATACGTATTAAATTCCCCATTTTTTTTTTAATCGGTATTCTATGTTGTAGGTAGTTGATTTTTTTCGTTTATCTCGTTTTTTTCGGATTAAGTTTTTGCCACAGAATTAGTTTTTTTCTTTTCTTCTCTTTTGATTTTTTGCAAATCTCTAAGATTTCTAGAACCATCGAATTGAATTAAAATCATTAATAATTTTTGGCAAGCTTGTAGTTAATTTGTGGTAAGGTACACCAATTTATATTTTAATTAAATTCGCTTCTGAAGTGGAATTAATGAAAACTGGATGATTCCAAACTTTCGTTATGGTGTGTACCACTTACCATTATTTGAACGTCCATCTCTAGGGGGGCCAACGAAAATTTTGTGTACAAAATGATACATTCCGCCTTAAAAGAAAAACGAAAACAGAAAAAAGAAATTGCTAATTAAAAATTTGGGGGTTATGTAGGTACATATGGACATTGAATTAAACATTTCTTTTTAACAAATTTCTAAAATTTCTGTTAATTAATGATAGAAAGAAAATTAATTTTATACATACATATGTATGTAGGTATGTGTATGTATGTGTGTCAGATTCAATTAGAAAGTCGTGTTAAAAAAAGATGCATACCTACATAAGTATGTATGTAATTATGTATGTAACTGCTTCTTTTGATGAGGGAAATCATTGAATATTTAATTAAACTTGCTTGAAATAATGAAATTACCTTTGTTTTCTTAATTTAGTCTGGTTAGCAACTTTCAATGATCTAGAAGCACTTTATAGTTTTTGCACAAAAATGTATGAAGCCGTCCCACTGTGCGGCTTCAGTACCTTTCGCACATTCAATATCTCCAGTTCAAAGCATCTCCACATGAAGTGACCAGGCTCTCAGATCGCTCGTCCAGATTATACCATGCATCATATGCCTTCGGTCCCAAATTGTACTATACTCTACTCGTATATACCTATACATTTTTCTTATTAATATCACAATTTTTAGAAATGCTGTGACATTGTAATATTTTGCAATATAGTGACAACGTTTTTCATATCCGATATTTATTATTTTCGTAGCAACTAATTGTAAAAAGTTGAAGGAAAATAAAATAGATGCAAAATCGAATAAGTATGCTTGCTTTGTAAAGATTTTTTGTTTAAGGCCTTTAAACTTATTATGCTTGCATATTATGATCAGGGACAGGGGTTTCATGCAAATGCATGTTTTTTCCCTTAACCCTGATAACAGCAAGAACAAAATATCTTTACGAAAAATTGAATTTACCTAAAAATGTCATCGATTTGTTAGTGCATATTTTTGCATATTTTGCTAAAAATGCATATTTTTGCATAATTTGGTCGTAAATGCAGATTTTTGTCTCATATTTTGGTACAAACGCATGATTTTGTGTCATATTTTCTCAAAAATTCAAATTTCAATCAATATTCTTGACAAATTATTAATGAAAAAATGGTGTTTTTTTACAATTTGTTGGCTTGAATTGTTGTAGAATTGTAGAACGATTGTACAAGCGAACGAACCTACCAATTTGAATGGAAATTGTAATTTTGATAATTTGAAGAGAAAATTGCCTGCTATTGAAGCCGCAAATAGTGAAACAATCGCTATATCATATTTAAGATTGTGCAAAAATTTAATGTAAAAGGCTTGTTCACGCACCTTTTGGAAAAAAAAATATTTTTATATCTTTATTTAGTAAAATTAATAAAATTTTTTAAAAGATGTGCATATTTTATTGTTTTAAGTGCATATTTTGCGTTTTTAATGTCATATTTTGGGCGCCTAAAACATATTTTTTAAATGCATGAAGTCCTTGTCCCTGATTATGATTCTCAATTAAAAGTCTTTCTGTAAACATAAGGAGTTCGTTAGCTAAATACAAAAAGTTTTTAGTATAAAGTCTACTGACGACTGCCATAAGCAAGAACGAAATGCTATAGACGTGGCTTAACAAAGAGAAAAAAAAACAAGCAAAAATTCCAAATTTTTTTAACATTTGCATAATTTGATAAACTTCAGATTAGCACATTTTATATTTTGAGAAATGCCACAAAAACAAGAAAATAATCTTAAAGTGCAAAAAATAGAATCAACGAAGATTTCAAAAAGACGTGTGGCGCATGGATGCACGATTGACAAAATTTATTTCTTTTGGCATTGCTGATAAGTTATCTCGATCTTTATTAGTCTTCCTCAGGGAGGCACAACTTCAATATAAATTTGGGGCTATCACAATGCTCCTTTCTATCCCCCATCTCTATTTCTTCTTTTGCTAAACGACATTCTATCAGGGTTGACAACCCTGCCATCTATGTCAAATTTTCAATCCTATCTACTCTCTCTCTCTCTCTCTCTCTCTCGCATAATAGCAGCATTAGCCATTCATAGTCATTCAGCAATAGACCAAACCTGCCTAAAGTTGAGTATATGAGGCAAAGTATGAGCTGGCGAACAAAACCAGACTAGTTCCAGACTAGTTAACTGTTTTTTACAGGACAGGCACTACCAAGGAAAAGTCAGTTTTAGTTATTTTATTAAAGGGATCGAACTGGTCTTGATTGAAAATATTTCGTGACTTCAAGGATGTGTACTTGGAGAGCTCGAAAAAATTCATTTACTTAGGGTATGTCTAGTTTTGTTCGCCAGCTCCCCGCTTTAAATTATAATATCGTCGCTGTTTTAACTAACTGACCTAACTGACATTTTGTAAATTTTACAGGAGAGGAGGATTTGTTTTTTTTTTTAAAGAGAAGTAACACTCAGGCAATTAATGCCTACTACTATTACTAGGTGTTACCTTCTTTAGGAAAGGGATAGTGATAGAGAAGACAGGTGGTGAAGGGAGAGATAGAGGAAAGCTTCATTCTTTTACAACTCTGCTTTTCGCACGTTTTTTTAATAATGCAGTGTTGCAGCGCCTCTTTGATGTTAAATGGGGCGTATTAATTTTTTGAAGCTGTGTCTTGTAGCCATTTTATTGATTATTTTACTTCGCCGATGATTTTGCTACACAAAGAAGGAGGGCGCTCTGATGTTACACTAGGATTAGTATCTGCTGAAGTCGGTATAGTTCAGTGACCAGTGACTATGCCTTCATCACTTGAACTTTCCTACAACAACTGACACAAAGGGACACTAATGCACATCAGAAAAATGCGTGGTGTTGTTATTTAATGACTGTCGGATACAGGGATTGAACCCAGGACCTTCGGTTTTGTAGTCAACGTGCTAACTACATGATTGTTTTCTACATGTATTCTTATGGAAACGTCTGAAATATTTTTACTGTTATCGGATCGAAAGTAATGTTTACAGTCATAAAAATTGCGGACAAGGTCTATTATGACTCATAAAGTATAATAGTGGGCTTAACTCATTTTTCAAAATGATGTCAGTTAGGTCATTTAGTTAAAACAGCGACGATATAACAAAAAATTTTTAATGAGATCGATTTCAGATGCATGACCGAATATGCTGTCCCATTTATAATTACGGGTGGTATACGTTTTAAGGCATCAAAAGCTTTTGATGTTCGTTGTGATTGATTTTCGGTGGACTGATCACATTTGTCAAGTGCCTAATTTTTTTTTTGAAGTGTTGTAGGAGAAACTTCACTCGATTTGATCTAGATATTATTTGTACCAACGGAGATGAAATACAACTCTCATGTATGGGCCGGCGATTAAAAGTTTATTTTTGAGCCTGCTAGACCGTGTACAGGAGAGGGCGAAGAAGCTCATCGGTGACAGTAGAGTATTCAACTCTATTGATTTACTGGAGCATCGCAGCAATGTGGAATGCACTTTTCTTGTTCTATCGCTGTTACAATGTAATGTGTTCTAAGAAAATCAGGAAACTTGTTCTTGCAATTCCCACCTATTTGTGGTCGCTTGTCCAATGAATCGTACTACGCATTACAGAGGAAATTTGTTTTACAGACTTACTATTCGTATGTGCAATAAACTACCTCCAGAGGTACATATTTCTTATTACTTTCAATGTCGAAAAGCTCAAATCGGATGTTCACAGGCACAACTCCCTCTATCCTCCTCCCCATAACTCATTTTCCTTGTTCAAGCACCATGCGTTGCATGAGTGGGAGTCATCTATCTCCTAAGTGCTGGCTGACAATGTTAAAAAAAAACTCAAACATTTCTTTCGAATTTCTAAAAACGACAAGCTGATCTAACCTTCAAGTAAGCCTACAATTTAAGATAGGTACCTACTTTCGGTACTGGTACAATTTCATTGTCACACAGTGAAATTAACTGAAAAATTCGTCAGCTGATTGATGATGCTATAAAAATATCCACATACATAATTATGTGTATATTATATAGTTTTACCTTTAACCGAATTTCAACGGCTGTTCAAATACAGCCAAAAACAACGCTTCACGCACTTTTCTTTGTGTGTGTGTATATATGTATGAGCGCTTGAGCGAGATAAGTCCCCCAATTCATCCCAAAATAACGTGCTTTCCGACTCACCGAAGACAAAAAAAAACTTTATTTTTACGCATACATACATACATACATACACAAGTATATATTTTGTTATTGTTATTTGTGTGTGAACGGCGGATTGGTTTTTGTATTCTATTTCGTTTTTGCAAAAATGCTTTTTTGCTCCAAGTCCACTGTTGCCAAATCAGCTATTTTCTCGTTAAATCTAGCGATTTTTAAGTTAATTTTGCGTGAAAAATTATGATTTAGCTATTAGCGGAAATTCTTATTCAAAATGGCCTTATTTCTCAATTAATTCCGGAATAAGTCTATGTGGCTTTAATACCAATGCATTGTGATGCAATAATTCCCTTATATTTCAATTAGTTGAGAAATAAAGCCAATTTAGCCTATTATGACTTTATTTCAGTGAGCCGACGAAAATAGGCACATTGTGCCGATAGTGGGATCTAGGCTTTAGACGTTAAAATTTAAAGGCAGAAAAGAAAGTTAGTTAATGTACTCACATCTATCCTTACACCCATCATGAACATAAGTAAATACGTTTATCTTATTAATCCTTTAAAGACCGCTTTAGATAATTGCTATGTTTGCATGTCTTATTAGATTCAAAAAAGGCTTTTATGAGCATAAATTTAGTATGTGCTTCCAATCGGGAACTGGTGATACAAAAATCAGAAACCTGCTTTATTTGAAGCAATTTAGGAAGTCCCGAATTCAGTACTAACCAAATTAGGTACCAATTCTTACCTTTAGCTAAAAATAATATCGCTCATAATTTTTTTATAAACATTTATACATAGATATACATAAGTATTAAAGATGTGCACGTGAGCGTTTTTTGACTCACAACACGCACGCTCACGCAGAAATATATTTTACATACGCACTTTCACGCACGAATGATCTTGACATTTTTCACTATCACGCACGCTCACGAATCACGCACGAGTGGTTTACAACTTATCACGATCACGCACGCTGGCGAAAAAGTATACAATTCAATTTGTATATTTTGGATTGAAAAATAGGTTAGGTTAGGTTAGCAGGCTTCTGGCAAGAAAAAGTGGAAAATTAGAGTCCAGCTCACTTGGGTCCAATATAATGATCTCTTTGTGCCACCTGTAAGTTGAAAGAAGATATAGAGAGAGAACAAGAGGAGGGTGAGAAGAGTAGAAATGAGATAAAAGTTGTTCAGGGAGTTGTGACATGACGTGGGTGAAGAAATTTGACTAGGGTTGTGGTAGGAGGGTGGTGTCAGAGATTATACCAGCCACTATTCCTAATATTCAGCTTCAGGTTTTTGAGCGCGACTTCCGATAACTCGAATAAGCTTCCGAAGGTGCAGACGGAGATGCTCCAGAGCGTCATTGCAACTGTATCAGTAGTCATTATATGGGAGACCCATACGTTTAGCATGGGTTCCGAAGGTACAGTGACCGGTCAACGTGGCCACGATGTTCCTCAAGTACTTCCTATTGAAGTTCATGAGATAAAATAGGTTCTTACACATACAAATGAATGCATGTACATATACATACATGTATCTATGTATGTATGCACGTGTACATCTAAAATTTACATTGTAAATTAAAATAAAGCCAAGTTAGTTTTTAAGGGTTCCGTACATCAAAGGTGAAAAGGAACCCTATTGTTTTCGCTACGATGTCCGTCTGTCCGTCACAGGCTATTTTCTCGAGAACGGTAAGAGCTACGCACAGAATATGTAGACCTTTGGCCGCTACAACAACAAATACATGAGAGATAAAAATTAAAGGGTGATCCAAAATGAGCAACGAAAAATTTTAAAATTGCATGTAATATACATGCAATTGTATGCATATACACTTGAAATTTTGTAAGGTTAGTGTATTTTTATACAGAGTGCAACAATTAACACTAAAATTTCAAAAAATTTAAATTAAAGCGTGTTCCATCAGTTAATGCAATTTTGACTATGTAATTTTGACAACTTGCTGTATCTGGGAAACCGTAGGAGCTAAACTCTTGAAATTTTCATAAACGGTAAAACAAAACAATCCCAAAATTATAAAATCGCCAAACGAAAAAAAAAACGCCAAAACAAAAAAAATTCTAAAACGAAAATAAATCGCAAAAAGCCGGAAAATCACCAAAAGGAAAAAAATCGCCAAAATAAAAAAAAATCGCCAAAATGGAAAAAATCGCCAAAATGGCAAAAAATTCTAAAAATGAAAAAAAAATCGCCAAAATGAAAAAAAATTACCAAAATGGAAAAAATCGCCAAAATGAAAAAAAAACGCCAAAATCTAAAAAAAATTGCCAAAACGAGAAAAAGACGAAAAAAAATCATTTTAGCTGAGAAAACGCAAAAAAAACTCCACATTAAAAAATACTCAAAGCCCTTCGTGCGCGAGTCAAAGTCGCACTTTACTGAATTTATTTATACCTGAAGCAATATTTATTGCATCATGGTTTTTGTTAAAAAAAAATAAATTGTGTCCTTGTCTTTCGAATGAATTAATTCTTTTTTTTTTTAATAAAACACCAAATGTGAACAAAATATGCAGTTTCATTAACAAAAATATAAACTGGAATTACTTAAATGTACTAGTGAGTCAATGTTTACATATGGTCCAAAAGTCAATAGTGCCAACCACAGTACATAGTTGACTTTCAATAACATACACATGTTAAATATTTAGAGCTAAAAACAATTTCTGCGGTACAATTCGTCTGTAGTACTGGTGACAAAGGCGCTAGAGAATCTGTAGTGTTTCTTAATTGAAACTTCTTACAGGGTTTCACGCATGATCACGCACGAGTAATTTTTTTTTCAAGTCACGCTCACACACTCACGCGTGATTAATTATAAATCTTATCACGATCATGCGTGAGTTACGCGTGACACGATAAAATCACGACATTTGTACATCTCTAATACATACATATAATGAATATGTTAAAAATATGTATCTATATGTTTTTTTTTTTAAATAAAATACGCCTTTTACTAACCTACATATTACATTTTTCTTATTTGGTATTTTATTAAATTTGTATACATTAATTAATAAGATTTATAAGATTTACCACATAAAAACAATAAGGAATCTCTATGAAAAAATCTTCGCTTCTTTCTGCTGGGATACCCCTTAGCCTAAAAACGGTTCATAGAGAAAATCTTCTTGATTCTATGAGGCAGTTTTTTCTCTGTGTAGGGAAATTTGGGAAGTATGAACGAAGTTAACAAGTTACCGCAAAATTTTTGAAACAATTAAAAAATAAATTATTTTTTTTAGCTATTTAACGCTAAATTTTCAAATATTTTTTAAATTTAGCTATTTTCTAGCTATTTTCTTGTCTACCTTAGCGATATTTGTTGGAAAAAAAGTTGGCAACAGTGTCCAAGTCCCACAAAGTTTGCAAAAATTATGCAAAGAGAATTTTAACAATTTATTAAGTTTTTTTTTTGCAATTTGTTTATAAATTAAAGCTAAGAGAAAAATACAGGTCTCTTTGAGACCTGAGACCGAATGTTTTTATTTCTTTCTATTTTTGCACATGTTAAAAAAAAAAAGTTTGCAAATTCTGTTTTGTGGTGCGCTGTTCGCTTCTCTAGCTGGCTGCCGCCGGATGGATTCTATCTAACAATACAGAAACAATAGACCGACCAAATGTTTGAGTATTTTAGTTAGCAAAAAAAAAAAAAAATAAATAAAAAATAAATAAAAAAATATAATAAAAAATTTGCACACTCTGACGCAGGGCCGACTGCGGTTGTTTAAGTTTGAAATACAGCAAAATATATTGAAATTCAAAGTCAAGTTGAAGAGCAAATTCGTAGTAGTCTACTCTTTTTATGATTTCCTCTGTAGCTACCTATTCACTAAAAAAAGAGGCGTTTATTTTTTTGAGTGTTTTTTTGCTACAATACAAAAGTTTCCACCTCGGACCTCCCTTCCCGTCGTTGCCTTTCAGCATTTGTGCAAAACCTAGAGAAAGAAATAATATATTTTTTGCACAACTTTTTTTTTTTTTTTTGCAAATACTGTCATTTTTTCATTTAGTTTTTTTTTGCGAATAGTTTTTATTTTCTGTTTTCTATCATGTTTCCGAGCATATTCTTAATTTCTTTAATTTTTATTTTAGTTTTAATTTCGCCATTGCGAACAATTGATCGCGCTATTAACGAGTGAAATTTAAAATAGACTAGAGACTCTTTTTTAACGGAAATTAAATATCTATTCCGGCCAAAAAATTTTTTCAACTAAAACATTTTGCTTAAAACTCTAACGTGCTGCAATACTGCAAGAGAAAAAAATAAAAAAAATAAAAAACATTTAAACTTAATTCAAAAAGGTAGTTTAGTTACAAAGTTAAGGAAAACAATTTATAAAAATAAAATTGGAACAGTTTCGAAAAATGTTAAAAGAAATTTTGCTGTTGTTTTTGTTGTTGTTGAAAAACTCGTTTTTCTTTAAATTTTCTAATTAAATTCATATGTAGCATTTTAATATTTCAAAATAATTGAAACTCCTATTGATTATTTTAAAAAGTGATTTAAAGGATCTGCAAAATAATTATTTAGTGTAAAATTAAGAGAAAGAAGAGCTGAATTTTTTTGTAAAATCATTCAACAAAATAAAACAAATTATTGTTGGTACACAAAACAAAATTGCAAAACATTTTTAAATAATTGGAAATAAATTGGATTAAAATACGCGCGCACTTTTGATGTCTGTAAAATTGCAGAAAATTTAAAAAAATTTTACGGCAAGTACACTTGAAAATTTTTAGTAAAAATTTAAAGAAAAAAATAAGATTAAATAAAATTTTTATTTTGTAGCAAACATTAATTTTGAAAGAAGCTTAAGTTAAATTATTCATCCCTTTCTTAACTGTCGACATTGACGTCACTTTAACACAACACCAAAAAATAAAGGCTTATGTATCCGTTGACGAAAACAACTGACTCCTGTTGGCAGGTTTATGTGATTTTCTAGACCTTAGGGAACGGAAATAAATTGCCAGTAGCAAAAAATTTTTCTCGAGAGCGAGTAAACAAGCCCCAATTTTTTGGTATTGTGTTCAAGTGACGTCGATATCGACAATTAGAATAAGGGTGATTAATTATATATTTCAATATTTTAGTATTATTTAACGCGTGTCTAATTTAATACGAATTTAATAAAAAAAATGTATTTGTTGGCGGTTAAGCACGTCTAGAAGTATCGTTTAGCAGCAACGAAATGCATCTAGACGTGCTTAACCAACAACAACAAAAAATCATTTTATATTATTAATTATTGTAATTATTTGAAGTTAAATATTTAGAACTTTAAATTTTAAATTGTAAAATATTGTTTTTACCTTTTTAGTGCATTTAATTTAATACTAAACTTGCACAGGCGTAGCCCCGCCTATTTTTTTTAGCACATGCTTGAGTAGTTTTTAAAGCTCAGGGTGGGTGCCAAGTTTCGTACAAATCGATTAAGTAAAAGCGCGGGAAGTATAGTATTAAATTTTATGGGGTGTGGCTACGTCCATTATTTTTAAAACAAGATTGTGTATTTTTAACAGTTCAAGGTGTGTGCCAAGGTTCGTAAATATTGGTTAAGTACAAGCAAGTGAAATATTATGCTAAAATCTAATAGGCGTGTCCCGCCCACTTTTTTGAACGAAAGATTTTGCCTTTATTTAAGCTTAGGGTGTGTGCCAAGTTTCGTAAAAATCGGTGAAATAGAAGCTTGTGAAATATAGTATTAAATTTTAATGGGCGTAACTCCGCCCATTTTTTTAATTTTCAAATTGTGTAATTACAAGAATCAAAGGTGTTTTATAGGTTTCGCAGCAATCAAATAAGTAGAATATTGAAAAAAATTGTGGGCGTGTCTCCGCCCACTTTTTTACAATGGAACCATTGGGAAGCTACCATCCTCTCAGATAAAAGAAAAAATTTTACAATCGATCTAACATGTACTGAGTTATAAAGATACACACCTAAAAAAAAAATAGAGACGAATTGTTAACCTCCTCCTTTTTTTGAAGTCGGTTAAAAATAGCTCACATTGTTTGAGCGAACACTACATGACATTAACATTAAAAATGCAAATTCTGGATGTCTAAATTTAGGCATAAACGTTTACTGATTTATCTGCAGAGAAACCAGAAATAGGCTATAAAAAGTGTTTTCTGCGCCTTCAATATGCGCTTAAAACTTGAAAATATGCCCCAAAAATTCAAAAAATATAAAAATTTATTTATTTGAAAATAAAATATATATTGAAGAAATTTATTATTTGACATATTGTCAGAAGTTTACATACAACAATTGAAATTTATTTGCTGGTGGTTTAGCATGTCTATATACGTATTTCATTGGCGCATCAACCAAATCATCAGCAGACTTAAGCCACAAATTCTGAAGAGTCTTAAACCTCTTACTTTATGCATAGACTTTCAAAAACTATATGAGAATTCATAAAATAATCACCCTTATTCCAGTTGTCGACATCGACGTCACTTTAACACAATACCAAAAAATTGGAGCTTGTTTGCTCGCTCTCGATAACAAGTTTGTGCTACTGACAATCTTTTTCCGTTCCCTAAGGTCTAGAAAATAGCATAAACCTGCCAACAGGAGTCAGTTGTTTTCGAGAACGTGTACACAAGCCCCAATTGTTTGGTATTGTTTTAAATATACGTCGATCTCGACAACTGGAATAAGGGTGAATAATATTTATATAATAATTTATATCCGATGGATTTCTAATTGTATAAAGATGTAGAAAAATAAAATGGGTTCACCTGGATATAGTACAAACGGTTTGAACTATGCTGCTTAGGTGTATAAAACAAATTTCATGTGTTCAATAACAATACAATAAAAAATGTTTGTTAGTAGTTTTTTAAACCCAAATTATTTTTATTTTTAAAACTATTTACTTAATATTCAAATATTTGCATTTCGCATATGTAAACACAGACTGTTTTTTAAGTTCTTATTAGTAAGTCATCTGGCAACTCCTTCCTTACGAACAGAGAAAAATAAAGAAAACAGAAACTAAAAAATTTAAACAAAGAAACCAAAATAAAAATATATTTATAACTGTAATAGTGTCGATAATTTTTGTTACGAAAATCACGTTCTAGCTCCTATGTCTGACATAAAGAGCATAGCTCTAAAAATTTAGTAATCATACGGTAACGTTTCTTAGAACATGAACACTTTCACCAGCAGAAGCGATATTTTTGGAGGTGCCTCACATTGCATAGGCCTTACCACATCTCTAACACTTCCAGTCTCTCCAAATTTTTTATAACCTTCCCAATTCCTTGCACAGTAGTTCGATTATGACGACCATAATCACTGGGTAATGCTCGAAAAGTGGCTACTTTTGAACCGCTAGTTTTAACCATTTTATGCGTTGTTTAGTTGTTAAGTGATCCATATTTGTAAATTTTAAATCTTTTGCCTAATAAATGACAGTTCAGATGACAGATATTTAACAGCTGACATCCTTGCCAGACCGGCGGTTTTGTGTTAATAGATACTTGGCTGGTTTTAGCTTAATTATACATAAATTTAATATGCTACTTTAAGCAGCAGTAGTTAGTGTCACTCTAGTATATTTTCAAGCAAATAGTTTTCACGAACTACAATCGTATATCTATTAGCAATCATCTTTCTTTAGCCTGGCGTTGATAAAAATAAAATTTTTATACTTTCTTGATATTTTTTTATTAAACCATGTACGCACGAAATACTTGTTACATTTTTTACATTAATGAGCGCACGTGATTTTTAATCTCTTTTTTATTTTTACTATACATACTCGTATGTATAAAAAAAAATATTTTCTTAAGTTTCTTATTCATGATCTTCTAGTCGCAATTTGTTGTATTTAAAAGAAATAAAAAAAAACCTTATCAATTCAAGTGCAATTAATTTCATTCATTCAAAAATAATCTATTTTTTAATTCTTAATCCCATTTTATATTTCTTTTATCAACTGCACTTAACCATTTCCTCCCATAGTGCAACAAACTATGAAATACTTTATTAAGCAAAACTATATTTTTCAGGCAAAAATCACGTACGCATTTAAGAAACTATTTATTTATTTATATTTTTTTTCTTTTATGGCTTTTTTTTTTGTTTGTTTCAAAATAAATTTTTAAATAATAAAAACAGAAAAAAGCTAATAAATAAAAATAATTGCGTGACATAAGAAATATTTTGTTGCAAAAATATAAAAATAAATTTTAACTTAAAAAAAATGCCTTCATAAATATTTATAAAGTTTGTGTTTTAAGCAGAAAGTTGTATTTTTTAATGATTAAGAAAAGCTTAACTCTCAGAAATTTATTATTAAATTTTCCCTTTTTTCGGCAACAAAAGCAAGCTTTTGAAATCGATTTCAATCTTAGTGCGGAGTATTTTTATTTTTTTTAGGGAAAAACTCCAATCTGAATTTCATTTTATTAATAGTTGTAACATGCGATGTGTATTTTTTTCTATCTGATGTTGTGTGTGTTTGAATATAATTAAAAATATAAATTATAAAAAAACAAACAATTTTAACAAAAAAATTAATTATTTTTAAAAATAAAGTAAGAGATGATGATCACTGCAATCATTATGATGTAAATAAAAACTTGATTGCAGTAACTGGAGACGTCTAATTAAGGGAACTAATATATCTTTTTTTATTTGTTTTGTACATGTGATGTCAATCTGGTTTGGTACGTTTTGCAATATTAGGGGGATTCATCAATAAAATATTACAATAATATTTGTTGAAAATAATATATATTTTTATTACAATTATACACTATTAGATAAATTGTCATAATGCGGATGTAATTTGACATCAATTCTATGACAAAACAACTTCGTTTTCGGACCCATAACATATGTTGTAGGCCAACAAATATAGAAATTTGCGGCCTTATCCGCGATATCGACAAATTTTCGAATTGTCGCATACTTACATTTGAAACAACAAAATATTAAAAGTTGTTTTTGTTTTCAATGTAAGGTTGTCGACAAATCGAACGTTGTCGACATCGATAGTTTGGCCCTTGATTTTTGTGATATGTCAAATATTTTCTTGAATTTCAATTAAAGTAACGAAACATAAATATTTATCAATTCTTTGTAGAAAAACTGTGCAGAAATAATTAAGTTTGGCATAATTTTTTTCCCAATTCAATATGTACTAAATTTGAGAAAATTTAAATTTTGCACAGAGAAAACAATGCCTACTAAATACCTCATAAAATAGAACAAAATTAATAAGAAATCTCTATGGTTTTTTTTTCAATAAAGAAATCTTATTAATTTCATTATTACTAAGAAGAAATCTTTTAGTTTTTATGAGGTTATCTTATTGATTTTTTCAATTAAAAAAAATTGCGTCTTTATTCTCTGTACTTATGTACTTTCATTTAAATTCTATACCATATACATATGTATGTATGTAGTATATTGTAGATGTTAATTATTTATACATACATATATACACATTATGTTATATTCTTAACTAACTTACTCACCAAGTATTGAACCAGCAAACTTCTGACTGATAGACAAGCACTCTAACTATTATGCTAACAAGCAGCCTGAATAATCATTAAAATTAGTGTGCAAACATTCTTATACAAAAATGAAAAAGATCATGAAAAAATTGTCTCTATGTATATTTATAGATATGAAATAACAAGACACCTCATAACATCAAGATTTCCTTATTAAAAAAATCAATAAGATGCTTTACACATACTCAAATAGGAACCTATTAAAATCAAGAAGAAAACCTCATTGAAAAAATCAATAAGGCAATCTAATAAAATCAAGAAGAAAACCTTTTTAAAAAAATCAAGAAGGCAACCTAATAAAATCAATAAGAAATCCCTATAGTTACAATTTATAAGAAAACCTAATATAATCAAGAAGTTTTTCTCTATGGATTGTTTTTTCGGTGCCAAAAATAACGGAAATTGAGTAAAAAAAGTTGTGAATAATAAGATTTCTTCTTGATTTTATGTGGTTTTCTTCTTGACAAAATTAATAAGATTTACCACATAAAAACTATAAGAAATCTCTATGAAAAAATATTCGCTTCTTTCTGCTGGGATACCCCTTAGCCTAAAGAGAGGTTCATAGAGAAAATCTTCTTCTTCTCTGTGTGGTCATAAATTTGAAAAAGCGATGTCAGTTTTTCCTTTTGAAATCAAAACATTGACAAAGAATTTTCATCCAAGCTTTTTACGCACGCTGAAACTAATATTTTCCAAATATCTGAAGCTAAAATAAATATAATACATTTACGTACCTTTTCACAATGTATGGTTAAAATATAACAGAGACTTTAACTGCAAGTTTTGTATGAAGAACTGTCAGTTAAAGTTCACGTTAACTCTTAACCATACATTGTGAAAAGGGACGTTAATTACATAAAATCTTTATAATAGTTAGTGCTGTTTACATTGAATTTGTTATTTTATCTTTGCTATAGCCCGGTACGGATTTCTTACGGAATTTCACGTTTGTAAAACTAGATTTATTTCTACACGAAAAAATAAAGATTTAGACGCGGGCATGTCATGTTAAGGCTTGGTAGACTTAACGACAAATAAATACACTTCAATACTTTTTTGTACTATTTAATTGATTTTTTTTTCGAGCTAATCCATCCAGTCTAGAGTTAAGAATTTTGTTGGAACTTAAACCATTTCAATAGTATATACTTACACTTATTTTTGAAATGCTCGAAGTGTTATGTGCTTATGTAATAATTTTAAGAAAATAAATGAGAATTATTAAACTGTAATAAGCACTGTTAGCAAAACGAAAACAACTAGAAACAACTATTCTTAATTATAATTTGCTAATGTCGTCACATGTAATGAATAAGTGCCATTAATTTGAGGGCGAAGTCTCATATTCTAATTCGCTACATAATCACGCTTATCGGTAATATAAGTTCACGTGAAAAGTGTTTCTTTTCCTTAAAGTTGTGATCGCCAATATTGTGTTGTTGTTGTGTCAGTATACTTTTTTCTAATTTTGTTCACTTTTTTTTTTTGTTCATGGAAAATATTTCACGTGATTTCACAAAATGTTCGCCTTTTATTCTCGATAAGGGTGATTATCATCGATTTATATACGATGTTCTGCCATTCGCTTAATTATTATTTATAGATTTTATTGCATAATATTTTTCATCATCAATACTCGCATAATGTTTATTAATTTTTTTGAATACTTTAAAAAAAATCAAAATTAAAATGCCAAATTCTTCATGAATATTAATTTCAAATGCTCATTAAATTTTTGCTTTATTCACCTTTATCGTGAATAAAATTACTCTCGGTTTTTCTTCCCTGTTCACGAAATCGCTATTGTAACTTTTCTTCACGTGAACGTGAACATATGGCAACTTTGATATATATTGTGAATGAATTTTTCATGAGAATTTGTTCGCCATTTGAATTTGAATAAGTGAACTGTTAAAAATAAAATGTATTATTAAAAAAAAATATATATATTAAATAAAAAAAAAGCAAATTAAAATATTGCAAAAGATGCGAGAAATAAAGCTTACATTAAAGTTTCTAGGGAAATAGTAGCACAGATGCTTTCCTTTTTATGTGGTAAATAAAGTATTCACGTTGCACACGCTTGCACTTTCATAGCATCGAGAAATTTTGGAAGCTCTTAGGTGAACGTAGATTGAGTAATGGCCACCTTGTAATTTCTGCCCATACATTTTTGTTGCCCACATTCAGCGAAAAACCTAGTGCAAGAGCAGGGGAGGAATATCAGGGTTGTTCTTTGCAACAAAACAACAACAAAATCAAAACAAAAATAAGTTTATAAATAAAATAGTGTCGATTATTTTTGTTACGATAATCACGTCCTAGCGCCTGTGTCTGACATAAAGAGCATAGCTCTAAAAATTTGGCAATAATGCGGCAAACGGTTCTCCGAACTATGAACACTTTCACCAGCAGAAGCGATATTTTTGGAGGTGCCGCACATTGCGATAATGCATAGGGCTTACCACATCTCTAACACTTTCAGTCGCTTCACATTTGTTTATAAACTTCCCAATTCCTTGCACAGTAGTTCGATTATGACGACCATAATCACTGGGTAATGCTCGAAAAGTGGCCACTTTTGAACCGCCAGTTTTAACCATTTTATGCGTTGTTTGGTTGTTGTTGGCTTAATAAATGACAACTCCGATGACAGATGCTTAACAGCTGACAGTCTTGCCAGACCGGCGGTTTTGTGTTAATAGATACTTGGCTGGTTTTAGCTTAATTAAATATAAATTTAATATGCTACTTTAAGCAGCAGTAGTTAGTGTCACTCTAGTATATATTTAAGCAAGTAATTTTTTCTAGCTACAACCTTATATTTATTTGTAATAATTTTTCTTTACCCTGGCGATGCCCTGTGATGCGCACATTCAGCGAAAAACCTAGTGCAAGAGAAGGGCAGGTAAAAAAATATTGCAAAAAAGTATATCGGGAATTTTTATTACTCACTGTACAAAATGAAGTCTTAAAAAGGATGTTGAGTCATATCTTAATATTCTTTTTGTATTGCCATGCTTTAATTTTCATTGATTTTCTTTTTCTTTTATTTAACATTTTTATTTTGGCTCAAACAATTTACGGCCTGTCCCACGGTGTCGACAGGTCGTTAAGTTCTGTATTGTTAACGCCTGTATTTTCGAACAAAAATATACTCATATGTAAGTATATTTCGAAGTGAAATTCACAATAACAAATTGTTGTTGCGGGTGAAGTAAAACTTGAAGGGCCTTTTTTCTCTGTAGGGGTGATTTTTATAAATAATTTACCTATTCATTTATAACAATTAAAGTATGAAAAAATCATTTGATGATGATGACATTTGTCTTTAAATTAATAAAAGTTTTCCATCTTATTTATGAAATTTTACATTGATATTTGCTGATAAAAATTTAATGAAAAAGAGTCAACAATACGAAAATAAGTTTATTTTTTTTTAGTGTATGTATTTAAAAAAGAAAATAAATAAGATAAAATACATTCGTTGCACTCGTATTCAGAAAAACGTGCATGGTTTTTTTTCTTCACTTTTTTAAGGCGATGATGCATGTCATGCATTTGTTTAATACTCGTACGTACTCTGATATATTCATTCATTAATAAAACATTTTGAAGCAAATTTAATTTTTTGTTTTTTCCACTACTTCTTATAAGTATGTACGAGTATGTATGTACATATATAAAAAAATTGGCATCAATTATTTCATAATACTCCCAAAAATTTTGGCTAGTAAATTTCCAATTTTATATAAATCATTTAAAGAAAAAAATATATAACATCACATAAATGTCATTTTAATTATTTTCCATTTTAAATAATATATATTTCATTACTTTTGCTAAAACAATAAAACACAATAATTTCTTTGGAAATTTATTAATAGTACATAGTTTTGCCGGAATTTCTTGTGTATGCATATATTATTAAGATTGAAACTTTGTAGCCAATATGATGGATGGATTCTACTCGTATTATTTATTTTACACACTCACAACTTAAAATACGAATATTTTGATAGGAACAATTAAATAAGACAGAAAAGACGTACTTTTAAACGCCCGCCTATGCAAAATAAGTATTCAATACTGAAAGGAAAATCGCTCTTAATAACTGCACACTGGCACCGATTGTATTATAAAGTGCAATAAACAGACATAACTTCTAAGCATGCTTACTGCGAGCACTTTCTTTATTTTTTCCGGCATTCTTGGCCCATATCTGCCAAATTCAGTAACGCAATCCTCTGAAAAAAAATTCGCTTATTGTGAATGGCGTCGTCGACGTCACACCAAGACGACAGTAAATATTGTCACTTATCTACTCTTTGTCGACAACAATTGGCTACTATTAAGATACTACATTAGTTTACAAAGCCTTAGAGATTATTCCGAGATTGCCAATTGTTGCCGATAAAGAGTAGACAAGTGACAATATTTACTGTCGTCTTGATGTGACGTCGACGACGCAATTCACAATAAGAGACAATACTCCCTATAATACAATTCATAATTCTTAACAAAATTTAATACTGAAAATTAATTGCTGTATTTACTTCGAGAGGAAGTTTGCATTTTATGTGTCACACATTAGCCCAATTCACAATCTTGTGTAAACGGTCTTGCATCATAGTATTTGCAAAATGGTATAGTAAACGGTGACTTTTTAAGAGCACATAGAATTTAGAGAGATACATATATGATATCTTTATTTGAGTCGGTAGAACTAACTATATAATTCAATGTTTAAGGATGATTTTATATAAATTTTGACCGCGAATATGTCTGAAATGTTTCATATGCTGGGTCCGATTCTGGCATAATTTCTCCATTTTATCGCCGGTATCTTACGAATAAATTCTTCAATATTGTCTTCAAGTGCTTCAAGATTTGCTGGCTTGTCCCTATAGACATGAGCCTTTAGATAGCCCCACAGTAAATAATCTAAAGGCGTTGAATCGCTCGATCTAGTCGGCCATTTTTGGCTGGCCCCAAACGGAAAATCAACTGTTCACCGAACTCGCCTCTCAACTGGACCATTGTTTCGCGTGATGTGTGGTATGTGGCACTGTCTTGCTGAAACCATATGTCAGCCAAGTCCAGCTCTACAATTTTGGGCAAAAAAAAAAAAAAAAGTAACAGAGGCCCAATTGCTGCACGGATGCACTTTCTTAACCGACCATGAATTTTGATAATAAAATTTAATAATCTGCAAGCTATGCATATAGACAAAACTGAACAGGGTTAACAGTAAAATGATACACAAAAACAGCTGAGTTGCCAGAAACAGTGTTGCCATAAAGAAAGTTGCTAAAAAAATCACCGTTTTATATTGATACTCACCACTTAACAATCCTTAGTGGTGAGTATCAATATACTTTACCATTTTGCACATGCTACGATGCAAGACCATTTGCACAAGACTGTGAATTGGGCTAATGTAATTTTTCTTGCTGCCAAAAAGACAAATTGTTTATACTTTTGTTCTTCTGCTTAACAGCTGCCATTCACAATATATTGATAGCAGGAATGCCTATATTTTTTAAAAAACCCACACTAAAGAAATTTTAAAAGTCTATCTAATTTTTATATGAAAACTACCAACAACAAATTTTACACAACACGAGATTGACATTCGATTATCATTTTTCAGTTCATAATGAAGGTGTAGACGTTAAAACATTAAAAGCTCAGTTACCCGATCAGCTGTTTCCTACTGTTGCAGTTACTTTACATTACAGTCGGGTAACTGAGCCTTAAATCTTATGACAGGTACAAATTTTGCGACAGGCAGATTTCATTGTCGGTCGTATAGTGTGTAGCCTTGTTTATGATTGCGTTCGAAGTTGCATTCGATGTTTCAAAAATACCAAAATGTTTTGACGTTTGTAGGTTGCATTGTAGGTTGCAGTGTCTGTGTCAAAATACTCGTATGCAACATGTAATATAAACGTGTTGCGTGAACACGTCGCGAAGTGTGTTGCCAAGTGGTTAGATTTGACGTATGATATACAGTGTTGCCATACAGCAAAGTAGAATGCCAGAAATGTCGCATACATACACAGAAAAAAATTAATTTGATATTTGAATACGAAAATCACCGATTCAATAAAACAAATTATTGAATTATTTTCATGACGATTTTGCATATTTGATAAGCAAAATTGCAAAAATTTTCAGTGAATAAAAGAAAAAAGTTGTTAAGTAAACATTTATTTTCAATGATTATTGTTATTGTACTTTTTCAATAAACTTCTTGTTTTTATACAAAGTTTAATGATTAGTATTTTGGAAATTTGCAATTTCGGTAAGCGATATGCTTGAATCCAACACAGAATTTTGTTGACTTTTTTTGCATATTCAACAATGTGAATGCGTACAGATAAAAATAAAAAATTAAATAAATAAATGAGTATATCTACTGATTACATGGTGCTTCATGTGTAGTGCGATTCACTAACTTTTTTTAACGATAATCCCATCGTTGAAATAATTCTAACGAAAATTTATCGAATTTGCTATTCAGCAAAATTTTTAACGATATTCGCTGTAGGTTAATGTCAGCTGTGTCGTTATTTAAGCGACAATAATTTATGTGCTGTTCATTTTATCGACAAAAATCAACAGAAAATATCAGCTGCGTACTATCGTTAAAAATAAGTTACAGAATCACACAATCGTTATTGCAAGCGACAAAATGTATAGACAAACATTACGATTGTCGCATCTTTAAAAGTTACTGAATCGCACTACTGTGGTGCGTTAAAAATATTACTGAATAGCAAATTCGATAAATGTTCGTCATAATTATTTTAACGATGCAATTATCGTTAAAAAGAGTTAGGGAATCGCACTACTGGACTTTGATAAAGTATTTAAAGTTCTGATTCCATCCAGGCGGGAATGGAAGGGAGGCACAATAGTAACAGAATACGACGTCAGAATATACACTGATGGATCAAGAGTGGTCTGCGGTGTCGACTCTGGGGTCTTTTCAGACGATCTTGTTATAGCATCCTCCTTTCGTCTCTATAACGAAGCCACAGTATTTCAGGCAGAAATTTTAGCGGTAAGTGAAGCGACTAGAGTGCTGATTGATAGAAAGGTACAGGGTAAAATTGGTATCTTTTGTCGACGGCCAAGCAGCGCTTCTATCCCTAAGATCATATATGACTTTGTCTATTCTAGTCGGGCACCTCGGAAGCCTCATCTGGATTCCAGCACATAGCAATTTTTCAGGTAACGAAAGGGCGGACGAGCTGGCTGGAGCTGGCTCTGCTATGAATGCCTCCAATGTCGCAGATGGCGCAATATGATCCCCTTGCAAGGTTGCTAAGAAAATGTGGCCTTGCTACAATGATAGCCGCTCAATGCAATTACCAAATAGGAACTGTAGGGATATCTCGAGGCTCGTTGCAGTCATGATGGGACACCGGACGGTCGGCAGACATGCTAGTAGCATAGGCCTGTCCTGTTGTCGAGAAGAATGCAAAGCAGAGACAATCTTCCACTTTCTTTGCGAAAGTCCAGCTTTGCATCTCTCGAGACACAAATTTTTAGGCAGTCATGTATTAGACGATATTTCGAATTTATCTGAGATTGGGTTGAGTGACCTTATCAGCTATTTCAACGCGATGGGTTGGATATAGTATCGATCACCGTATCAGAATGCTTAGATACAGTTCTATATAGGTTGACACCGATCAGTGTAGTGATACTTTCAAAAAGGAATCATCTAGATTCTACTTGAATGCCTGGGTGTAGTAGGCAGCCACGTAAACCAACCAACCAACCATGAGTATAAAAATACTGTGACTATTAATCGGCCACATGTATGCATATAAACAAATGTATGTATACTCTGACGAACGGTGAATAGATATTCCGATCATCATGCGTATTTTTTTTTTTGTCCGATTATACATATATCCATAGCCTGACTATAAACATACTCAGACTGTAAGTATGAGGGAGAGTCATGTGCTTTTTTATTTTTAGTTGTAGCGTATTTTAGTTTTTGCATAAGACAATTTTTCACTCATTGTCATTCTTTGGTAGGCACATCCCTTTCACGTGTAGTATGAAGTCTATGGAAAATTCTGTGTAAAATTGTTTTATGATTTATGAAAATTTTATTTAAGTTTTTTTTAATCTTATAATCACTTTTTGTATTTAAAACTTTAGGGCTAAAAAATTTACAATAATCTTACAACACTCTTTTTGATTTTAATTGCATTTTATCAGTTAAAACAATTTGCTGCATTTGGTTTTCCATTTAGCGAATTTTGCTAAAACTCTATTTAGGATTATGGCCGGTGTTAGGACCAACCTTTTAATCTTTCCAAATAATAACAACAATAATATTTGATATATTTATGTGTATAAATTTGAGAATATTATTCAATTTAATGTTTTTTTTAACTTTTTTTAACAGCAGGTCGTCCTCGCTCGGTCTTCATTTGTACACTCATTCCCTTTATTGCTTCTTCGCTCTCGTAGATCTAATAAACTAAACTATTCTACATCAGTTGGATTTTATATTTATTTTCACACGACTGAGTTCGTGTGTTGATTTTTTTTTTTTGGAGCCTTTATTGTAAATTTCTTTTTTTTTATTTTATTTGGATTTTTATATAATAAATGTTTTCATTTTTTTAAATGTATACTAACAACAATCTGTCGACTAGGTTTTTTTATAATTTTTTTTTTTTTTTAATTTTTCTGAAAATTGTTTTTTGTGTTACGGTTGCGCTTCGTTTGGTTTCGCAAAAAAAAAAAAGGAATTAAGTATAAAATTTAAAGGAAAAACAATTAAAAAAAATTTATAACAATTGCATTGAACACAAATTTTGTACACTTTTTTCTTTCTATTGGTGTATGTATGTAGTTGTTGGTGTTTGGGGAGAGGGGAGGGAAAACACATAAAAATCTATACCTTGTTTTGTTGTTAATGGGAAAATTTTGCAAAAAATTCAATCACGTTAGGAACCACCTGTCTAAGTGACTGTCTGCCTGGGTAAATGTTGTTGGTGAATGGATAGTAAACCATGTTCTGGATTTATGAATAAAATAATTCTTGATATGTACATATACACTTGGTGTATAAAATATATTTTTTAATCATAACAAAAAAAAAAAACAAAAATAATTCCAAAAATATGAGTCGGCTCCTCAAAAAAAAAAATTAAATAAAAAACGCATTATAGGTATAATTTTTTTTTGGGCCCGAAACAGACAAGTAAAAGCGCCAGACATAGGAAATAGAATTAATAAACTGCTTTTCGGTGAAATTTAAAAAAAAATATTTTAAAGTCGTAAAATTTTAAAGTAATGCATGAAATCTTTGTTTTAAAAGGTTTTCTTAAATCAAGTGCATGGCAATATTTTAAAGTGCGGTCGAAATAAGTTGTAATTAGCAATTAAATTTTGTTGCCTATATCTAGGGGTAAACGATTATACGGATTATAAAGGGTGGTTGAATTTTAACGGCCGTTGTTGATTTTGAATAAAACACAAATTATTTAGGAAATTATTGTCATTTCTTTGTATTATGATAATATGGTATGGTTCAAATATGCATGGAACAAAATATCGCGGCACACCTCCATCCGGTGGTCCAAATTTTCGATAACGCTGAGGCATAATAGCGGGTCTATGCCGTTAATATGCCGAATTATATCATGCTTTAGCTCTTGAATTATTGCTGGCTTATCGATGTACACCTTTTCTCTCAAATAAACCCAAACAAAGAAGTCCAACGGTGTCACATCGCATGATCTTGGCGGCCAATTGACATCGCCACCACGTGAGAGAACACGCCCATTGAATTTGCCGCACAAAAGAGCCATTGTTTCGTTAGCTGTGTGGCAAGTGGCACCGTTCTGTTGAAACCACATATCGCCCACATCCATATCTTCCAATTCGGGCCACAAAAAGTTTCCTATCATCTCACGATAGCGAACACCATTCACAATAACTGCCTGACTGGCCTCATTTTGGAAAAAATAGGGCCCGATGATGCCGCCAGCCCATAAACCGCACCAAACAGTCACTCTTTGTGGGTGCATTTGTTTTTCGACAATCATTCTTGGATTATCATTCTCCCAAATGCGGTAATTTTGCTTATTGATGAATCCACTGAGGTGATTAAGCTGAGCGAAAAAATCACGAAGTGCACGATATGCATTTTGATTTGAACGCCCATTTTCATAATAAGCCTCAATAACTTTAACGCGTTGCTCGATTGTGTATCTTTCCATGGTTCAAATTGAGTTAGTCTGAAATTGAGAAATGAAATGCAGAAAAAAACTTCACGTTTAGGTGTGTTTCACATTCAACATTGGCCCTTAAAATGTAGCCACCCTTTAGTTAGATAAAATTGTTACAAACATAGATTAAGCGACCTTCAGCAAGTTTAACAGTGGGACCTATTTCATAAATATTCACAACAAATTTATATACTCAAAACTACTGAAGGATGTAAACACCAATAAGTACAAAAATTAGCTCTTAAACGCAGGATTGTCAGATATGGCAATGTTTCGCCACACGTAGCGATTTTTCAAATTGTTGGGCGCCTAAATTTTTGATTTAGCGACATGGCGACAAATAAATTTTTATGGATATTTTTTATTTAAACAAAAGTGAACTTAAAAATTATTGTACTTCAGGAAAATTAGTTTATTGAAGGATTTGTTCCAAAAATAAATCCTACCAAAACTCATCTTACAAGAAATTAAAGCAATTTGATAATTCTTCTTTTGATAAAAATCTTCTCATATTAATTACAGTAATTAATGCATGTTGAATTTGAATGAGAAAAATTTACAAGAAATAATTTTTGGCGATTTAGTTTCTACTTTTGGCGATTTTCTGCTACAATTACACAGTGCAACACGAAAAAATATAACCATATAAAAGACCAAAAAAAAAATACCCATGTCTTCCAGTTTTGTCCCAAGTTATGCCCTGTTTTTCATGGGCCCCCAAAGATTTGGGGCCTCGGTGTCATTGGAAACCGTTCGGAATTTTGATTTACTCTCTGAAGCAAAGTTGTAGCTCTTATCACAAAGTGCCACAAAATTAAAAAATTTCCAAACAAATGAAATTGAAAAACTTTCGGGAAATTTTTCACTTTTGCGGCTTCTTAAACGGTGTTTAGAATCATTCCTAGGAAGTTCATATGTTCTAAAAAGTTGTTTATTTAGATCTTAGGTGCATTTTTGTATTTGATTGTTTCCCTGAATTTTGAACGGTATGCTACCTATGGCCCAGAACAGGGGAAAAAAAGGTAAAAAAATCGAATTTTTTTAAATTTTTTGCGATTAAGATCAACTAGAAGATGAAAGTTTTTTGACTTTATGTGTTCACAATTTTTGTATTTTATCACAAGATCAACAACTTTGCCTCAAAGAGTAACAGCCAGTTTATGTAAGACGTCGGCGATGGAAATATTGACGTTTCTCTGTAATAGATTAAAGGAAACGTATAAAAGATTTCTAACGTCAACATCTTACACAAGCAGGCTGTTAATCAAAATTCCAAGATATGAGCCTGAGAAAATGCAAAAATTACACCGAGGTCGAGAAAAATCTGATAATCCTGATTAAACGTATTTAAAATTTTGACTAATTTAATTTTTAAGGTTTGTTGTATTCAAAGACTTGCAAGCAAAGCTTCGTTCCAGGGTTGCCAGGTTGATATGGCGATTTCTCGCCAAACGTGGCGATTTTTCAACTTGTTTGGCGTCTAAATTTTTAATTTGGCGACATGGGGATTTTTCTGGCGACAAATAAATTTATTGGCTATTTTTTAACAAAATTGTAATGAAAAATTTGTGCAATTTGTCATGTCTAAAATTTATTTATTGTTTTACACTTGCCGAAATATAGAAAATATCTATACAAACTCCCAGTCAGCATTTTATGAAATTAATAATTATATTCGAGTCTTTTTCGACGCCTCCGCGCGATTAAAATAATAATGTATTCGCTCGAGTCGAAAATGGCTATTCATTCGAGACAAAATGGTACCCTAGCCTCGACTCTTCAAGACGAGATGGATTTAAGGTTGTCCAAAAAGACTCAGTTTGGTGAAACAATCTTCCACGTGCTGACTTGGCTATTTGTTAAAAAAACGATTAAATACATACATACATACTCGTATTTACGTACAATATGTAGTAGTACAGTGATGTACGGTTATAACGAATACTGGTTTATGGTAATACAACGAACAACTTCGCTGGTGCCAACAGTTTTGTCTTAATATTTCATACAAATTATTAAGCTTAAATTATATTGAGCTGTATGAAAATTTTTATGTTAACGGCAGCTGTTTTCGTAGCTCAAAAATAAATAAGTGACGGTTAATTTACACTTGCTTTTTCAATCGTGATAATCTGTATATTATGGATACCGGGACATCAATATATAACAGGAAAATTAATTCGGTTAAAAAGAGGCTAATAGGCTTGCCAAGAGGCATTTATTTCTTGGTCTTCTACTTTTCCACTTCGACTTAATACCATTGGGGTTATTTGAAGTTACAGGCCCTATATCAATCAGCCGTTTATTCCAAATTTATGCAAAGTTATCACGGAAAATTTCGAAAAAGGAGTGTTTATCGTTACCTTAATATAGAAAAGCGCTAACTCATTTTTTTAAGTAGACTTTTTTGTATATTTCGATAGATGAACAGCTAATGTATCGAAAAATGCAAAGATCTCGATTTTAAGGAAATAATGAGTTAGAGTCTTCGTATATTAAAGTAACGTTATGTACCTAACTAAAAAGCAGTGTAGGCTATTTTTTAACCCCCGACCAAAAAAAGGGTGTTAAAAGTTTGTAGTGTGTGTCTGTGTATCTGTGTGTCTGTCCGTGTCCACGTACATCCCAAACGGCTGGACCGATTTTGATTTAGTTTTTTTCTGTTTGAAAGGTGACTTGATCGAGAAGGTACTTAACTATGTTTGAAAATCGGTCCAGACGTTTAGAAGATATCACAACTTTTCTAGATATATCGGGGGTTTTTAAAATTTTTAATTTTTGTTATTTCCGATTTGTTTTGCATAAATAACCATACCCTATGATTCATTTTGAAACATATAATTTATAATTTTGTTTAAAACAATTTTTTATAACGCCCACTGTTAGCCACACAAGTACATTTTGTAATAATTTAAAGTCTCAAGTCACTACGAAAGGAATAGTTCCCGTTGCCACTTGTTAATGTTTCAATATTCATACATATCGCACACTAAATCATAAACAGTCATAACTCAAAATATGAAAGTGGTTTTTTTTGTAAATCTCTTAATTGAACAAATCTCTAACGACCGGAACAAGTTCTTTTGCAATACAGTCTTCTTGAAGAATCCCAGCAAAAAATTACACATTACCATCAGAACTACTTGTCATATAATGATTTACTTTTCTGATTACCAAATTTCATTACTTACAAATCACATTACCTAAAATTAAATAATCCAGTAAGGAACAGCTTCCACCAAAAATGCTTAATTCCAAACCCGATTACCTTTTTTGAAATTTTTTGCTGGGAATGTAAAATACCTTTATGCTTGTCTTTAAGTGACATACTTGTGTGAATTGTACAGTATCAACACTGCATCTGAATTGTTTGAGTTGTGGCTTTTTATGATTTAGTGTGCGATATGTATGTTTTTATTTGATCAACTAAGAGGAAAATATAATAGTGTCGAGCGCGTACACATAAAATTAATGATTCGTCGGCATATCTTTGGTTTTCTGACAAGAAAAATTATGTTCCGAAATTTGTCTAAATAAATTAATTAGGAAAAAATTTGCACTTTTAATTTTGTGTTTTTTTTTGCACAGAATTAATGAAGAAATATAGTTAGTTTTTTTTGGTTTTTTCAAATAGCACTTTTTCCAAAACAAAAAAAAAAAAAACAAAAAATTGGCACAATTTGGACTCTCAAAAAATAATGGCAAATGATTTTAATTTATTAAGAGTTTTACACACAAAACGAAAATTTTTTTCTAAATAAAAATCTGTAGTAAATGTAGCGATCATTAAGAATCTTAACTTGTGTTGTGTATCAAACTTTAGTGTGTGTTTCTGTCGATGTGTTTTCTTTGAAGTTTATTATTTGCTATATGACTACGAGGAATATTTAGGTATACACGGAAAGAAGAATTTTATTTTAATAACAAAAGATGTAGAAAAAAGAATATAAAGGTCGAAACTAGAGATGGGCGCGTGTAGAATTTTTCCAACATGGCACGACCAGAACACGAATGCCATGATGTCCAGCACGTGAGAAACACGCACGCGAAATATTTGTTCAAACCGATACGTCACAAAAGGCACAAAATCAAATTGAATAACAAAAAATAGTTTCTTTATATGTATATTCAAATGCTTACTTTAGTTTAATTTTAACGTTTCATGCAAAACTTTGAGTTGGCATCACTGCTTTATTTGAGCACCCATTTAACAGCTGATAGTTGCTTTTTGTTTAGTTTGCTTTGAAATTATATTCTGAATCAACTTACACCAGAGCAACGCGTGCACATTGTCGAAATTTTTAATCAATATAATTGTGTGTGTTCGTAAATGCATCACTGCTGTGCATTACACGTGCAAACTTTTATTTAAAATGCAATACAAGTTCGCTGATAATCTGTTTTAGTAGTAATCATGTCTGTACACCGGATTCAACATTTATTTGTGCGTTATCTACTTCAGTGAATCAGTTTAGAACATTTAAATTTCCATTTGCAGCGCAGTGATGCATTTACGAACATACCCATTCTTCTATTCATCAAGCTCATCGTGCACTTCTTCCATTTTCCGATGAAGCCCATTTCTGGTTGAATGGGTACGTAAATAAGCAGAATTGTGTCGCATTTGGATTGAGGAGAATCCACAAGCTTTCGTCGAAACACCGTTACATCCACAAAAATTAGTGTTTGGTGCGCCTTATGGGCTTGCGGAGTCATTGGTCCATATGCCTTCAAAAACGATCATGTTCGGAATGTTACTGTCAATGGTGAACGGTATAGGAACATAAATTGAATTTTTTTTTGTAACTCAATTACGCGGCATTAATCTTGCTGATATGTGGTTCCAACAGGACGGATGCACTTGCCACACAGCGGGCGCTACAATTGATTTACTCAGAGAAAATTTTGATGAAAAAATACAGGACAATCATGAATAAAATTTCGAGTGAAACTTCTCCCTTTCCAATTAGAATTTTTTGTTTTCTCTATTATTTCACGCGGAATTTTATTCATGATTGCCCTGATAAATTTCACTTGATGCCCCAAGATCGCGTGATTTAACCCCATTGGATTATTTTCTTTGGAATTATGCTAAGTCTCTATTTTTGGTTTAAAATGTGTTTAAACTAGCAAACCTATAAATCAATACAGTATTTAAACCATCTGCAAAGCAACTTTTTTCCAAGCCTCTACTTTTTCTTCAGATCTTTTTCGACTTGTTTTCCTACACTCTATTATTGTTTTATTATACTATTCTACTTCGCCAAGCATAAATATAATTCCTTTCTC
The DNA here is from genome assembly GCA_944452675.1 of Tachina lurida. Classification (NCBI taxonomy): domain Eukaryota; kingdom Metazoa; phylum Arthropoda; class Insecta; order Diptera; family Tachinidae; genus Tachina; species Tachina lurida. Next base: position 116,192,174 of record OX101755.1, read on the forward strand.
ACTAAAATTTGGCGACCTTAAATTAGAATTTTTCAACTTTTTTGCCTCTTTGATTGTGCAAAGAATTGATAGCCTACTGCAAAACAGCTGTTTTTTTGACATTTATTCTAGTGCTGCCACAATATTATTGTTTAAACTACACATAAAGTATGGTTCACTGATTTACTCCTGTTGAGTTTAAACTACATATAAATATGTGTTTAGTTTATCTAAACTAGCGTTTAAACTTTGACTGATTTATTAGCCCTTAGTCCTAAATATATGCCACTAGTCAAAATTCAACATGGCGGTCTACAGATGTCACTTCAAAATAAAAATTAAAAAAAGTCGGCGAAGTATGTACCTATCTATGTATATCAAAATGGGAATCATTCGACAGGTATTTTAAGGTAATCTTTAGGTTTATCTTATGATTTTTCATTTCGTATGACCATTTAGGATATTGTTGGTCGCAGTCAGGTTTTTTTATATTTTTAATTACTAGGTATTTGTTTAAAGATTATTTAAATAACAATACAATTATTTTTCATAGTGTAGTAGTTCCATTAAGTGCTCCCGATTCCATGTACACACTATATTACGCATACACACGCATACATACGTACGTATGGGTGTGCACACACAGATGCAAATAGATTAAATACATTTTGATATGTATTTTAAGTTCACTGTTTAGCGTTTGCTTTTTTTTCGCAAACTATGTCAAGGACAAAAATGTGCGAATTTTTTTCGCAAGTATTTTCTATACGCTCTGCCTGTGTTCGCCTTCGAAAAGCGTTGATAGTTTTTTTTTCTTGTGGTTGTTGTGCCGCGAAAAAATTTAGTTAATTTTGTTGTAGTCGGTCTCATTGTTAGTGGGGTGCTTGCTTTCTGTTGGCAGTCATAATTAGTTTGTGGGGTCGACTTGTGGTTGGGGAGGAGGTGTTAGAGATTTTATTACGCTTAAAACATTCATACCCACTGAACTAATTCACATCAGAAATTTTGTTAGTGTAGCTGCCAGTCTTTATAATATATATGTATGTATGTATATAGTAAATATATCTTATGTTTATATACCTACATATAGTACTCGTATGTATTAGATATGGGTGTAAATGGTTGTGTATAAAGATCTGTTGGGTGTGTAGCTGCGAGTTTACGTATATGAGAGTTTAGTATATTTGTTTTAAAATAGTGTGAGTGCGTAGATACAAGCACGGAAGTGATAAAGAGTCGTTTATTAAATAAATCAAGTAGTAGAGCAATGTCGCATTTGATATACCCTTCACCTAAATATGAACTTAACTACAATAAGTTTTGTAAAAAATATCCAGTTTTTCTGTTAAAAATTTGCCCAGTTTTCTTTCTTAATTTTTTTTTTTAAATAGGTATTGTAGTTTAGCGTTTTTTTTTTGGCCACTTTTGTAGAGGTTTTGTGCTTTTTAGGGATCCGTACGCCAAAGGTGAAAAGGAATCCTAATAATTTCTCTAAGGTTTCCGTCCATACGTCTATCTGTCTGTCACGGGCTGATTTCTCGAGAACCGTTAGAGCTACGGACCAGAAATTTTCACAGAGTTTGTAAAACTTTGAACACTACAAAAACAAATAAGCCTATAACAATTAAATGTTTAAGAATATTCTAAAGCCAGCAACGAAAAATATTGAAATCCTAATGTTATATAGAGAAACTTTCAAATTTCGATGAGATACTGAAATTTAAAAAAAAAAAAATCAAAATTAAAGGGTATTCTATCAGTTAATGTAATTTTGACTATGTAATATTGACAACTTGCTGTATCTCGGAAACGGTAAGAGGCAAACTCTCAAAATTTACAAAATGTCTAAAACTAGAAAATCCCAAATTCAAAAAATACCGAAACGAAAAATCGCCAAAATGAAAAATAACACCAAAATAATTAAATCGCTTGACTATAAAAAAACAACAAATGTAAAAAGGCCACCAAAAACGCATAAACTAAACATGTGTATTGCAAAAAAAAAATAAAGAAAAAATTGTTCAAAAACCGAAAAAATTTTTAAAAAGGAAAAGAACACCAAACTTAAGGTGAATTCACCCATTGTTTCGGAACAAAATTTTGGTCCGGAGAAAATTTTTTTATATATTGATGTTTGACGTTTCTCGTTTTGTAAGAGAGAGAGAGAGCGAGAAGAAGAGAGTAAATTTTGTTCGGAACATTTTCTGCTTGAATTAGTTTAATTTTAATTTTTGTTCGGACAAAATCGAACTGAGCTGCCAACTATTTTAATTTTTCAGACAAAGTTGAACTCTGCTGCCACATCATGTTATATCAATAATGAAAGCACATATTATACTTGTAGTTATTACAATAGAAACAAAGGAAAAATAAAAAAAAAATACATACATATGGAGTTGAACGAAACAATTGCATTAAAGAATTCAAAAGATGCGTGTGACACAGCAAATTGTAATTGTAATCATTTGCCGTTTTGCTGCCACTTGTAAAATTAAAACGCATTATTTACACAAGTATTTCATATGGTAGCTTTGATTTTCCAGACAAAATGTTCGAAATGTACTAATTGTCTTGCAAAAAACGCACAGTAAACAAAATTTTTCCAGACAACCATTTTGTTCCAAAACAATGGGTGAATTCACCTTTAGTCTTCCATAAATTTATTTCTAACAACTTTAAATTATATTAATTAATTATTATTAATTAAATTAAATTTTTTTAAATAAAACACATAACTACTAGATAATGACGTAGCAAGCTATAAATGTTACAAACGAAATGAAAAGTTGAATACACCTTCCTACCTGTAATGCCGGTATAAAAATGAACCAATAGGAAATTTTATTATTTAATATACGGGCATGTACTGACACTCGCATATCGCATAACATTTGCGATTGTGAGTCAAACTCGCAAATAGCAATCACAAGAGTACATATATTGAAGTGAACTGATGAATTTAGCTTAAACCAAACTTTAAAGAAATGAAATGAAACTACCATCATATATCCTAGGATATTTCTTCCAGAAAAACAAAAAAAAAAAATAGTAATACAGGTATGTGATAGATATTTGTTTCAATTTATAGGCAGATTTAGTCCAAAATTTCTTTTCTAAACGTTTCAAATTTTGATGAAAAATAACGAAAATTCGTTTCAAAAAATATTTTTCCATACAAATTTCAAAACGAAAAAAAAACGTTTCTACTTACAAAATTTGCTTTTTAACATCTATTGAATTTGAAGTACATTTTGAAAAAGTACCGTTAAAAAATTAAATTTTTAAAGCACCTTTTCTTTTAAATAAATAGCTTTTCTTTAAAGTAATTTTTGTGAAATAGTACTCTTTTCATAAAGTACTATTCTCAAAAAGTACATTTCTCAAAAAGGGTCTTTTCCAAAAGATTTTTTATAACACAATCGAATGTTTAAAAATTATATGTTCAATAATTACATAAAAATACCATTTCCCAAAACCTCCCTTTCAAAAAATGTAATGTTTCCAAAAAATATAAAACTACATTTTCGAAAAGTACCTAATCCAAGTATACTGAGGTGGAAGATATTTGTCTTGTCGATGTCACCAGAAATCTTTCGATCGACAACTTGTATTACAAACAACATTGGAAAATTTGTTGTTGTTTTCAATATACATACATATATAAATATTCGCTCGGACGATTTCTGATGACATCTTGGGACAGGCCGTTAATTCATATCTGTTTTCTTTTAAGTATTAATTATCCCTTTGTACCAAATACTATTTATGGCTAAATAAGATAACTTGCAAAAATTTCCAACTGGCCTTTTTTATACTTTTTTTTCTTCTTTCAACAATGAATTTAAATTCGCAACAATGTTTTGTTGTTTTATGCTCATGAATTCAGTTAATTCATTTAAGTTTTGCTGGTTTTATTTCTACTGCCGTCTGCTAAAATAAATGTGAACGCATTGCGTAATCCTCTAAGTAGAAGATAAAAAGGCAAAAAAAAAGCTCAAACGCTTTCAGATACAGATATGTAAAGGGTGTTTTTTTTATAGATCGACACAAGTTTAATGATATGTGGCTCCGTCCTGTTGGAACCGCATATCAACAAGCTTAATTTCGAATCATGTTCCTATACCTTTCACCATTGACAGTAACATTCTGAACACCATCGTTTTTGAAGACATATGGTCCAATGACTCCGCCAGCCCATAAAGCGCACCAAACAGTAATTTCCTGTGAATGTAATGGTGTTTCGACCCATTCAAACAGAAATGGGCTTCATTAAAAAATAAAATGTTTAAATTTTCTCAAGTTTTCAAAATGTCAACAATTTGCACGCTTTGCTCTGGTGTAAGTCGATTCATAATGAAATTTTAAAGCAAACTAAACAAAAACCAACTATCAGCTGGTAAATGGCTGCTCCAATAAAGCAGTGATGCCAACTAAAAAAAATGTTGACACTCTAAAAAAACACCCTTTATATGTATGTACATAAAAGTATGTATGTATATACATATGGACTGTGTGAATGAATGTTTGCATTTTTTCCCGAATGATATTGAATAGAGCAGAGTACAGTTAAAGCAATTTATTTGCAAAAGTTATAGGAAAAAAGCTGAGAGCACAACAAAGCAGTTGCTACCTAGATACATAGTTTTTTTTTTTTTTGCAATAAGGCAAAGAAACAGTCATTAGGGTAACAGAGCAGCAATAGAACGTAATCGTTGGAAGTAAATAGATATTGCGGAAAGTTAATTAGAAGCAAAGTTTTGAAATGAAAGAAACCTTTATAAGTATTACTTTATACAAATCTTCGGGTTGTTATTGCTTTGCGGCAGTAATAATGTATTTTTAATATATGTACTATGCGGCAAACCAGTAACAACCCATGATTAAGAAACAAAAGCTGTATATGAAGTTCTGCAGAAATACATATGAGTGAAGCACCGTCTGAATGAGTTTCTTTCCTGCTTAAGCAATTCATCAGTAGACTTCAGCCAAACATTTTTTGAAATATATACTAGTATATAAACATAATCTTATATAAAAATACGGCACACATTTTTTTGTCGTAAGCTTTTAAGTATCTTACACAGAGAAAACAGTGCCTACTAAATACGTCCTAAAATAGAACAAAATTAATAAGAAATCTCTATGGTTTTTTTTCAATAAGGAAATCTTACTAATTTAATAAGGAAAACCTCTTTGAAACAATCAAGAAGAAATCTTCTAGTTTTTATTAGGTTATCTTATTGATTTTTTTTCAATAAGGGTTTCTTCTTGTTTTTATTAGGCGACCTCATAAAAAATTTAAAAAAAAATTGCGTCTTTATTCTCTGTACTTATGTATGTACTTTCATTTCAATTCTATACCAAATACATATGTATGTATGTATGTAGTATATTGTAGATGTTATTTATTCATACATACATACATACATACACATAATGTTATATTTTTAACTAACTTACTCACCAAGCATTCAACCAGCAAACTTCTGACTGCTAGAGAAGCGCTCTGACCAATATGCTAACAAGCAGCCTGAATAACCATTGAAATTATTGTGCAAACATTCTTATACAAAAATAAAAAAGATTATAAAAAAAATTGTCTCAATGTATATTTATATGAAATAAGATACCTCATAAAATCAAGAAGATTTCCTTATTAATAAAATCAATAAGATGCTTTACACATAATCATATAGGAACCTACTAAAATCAAAAAGAAAACCTTATTGAAAAAATCAATAAGGCAACCTAATTAAATCAAGAAGAAAACCTCTTTAAAAAATCAATAAGGCAACCTAGTAAAATCAATAAGAAATCCCTATAGTTACAATTTATAAGAAAACCTAATAGAATCAAAAAGTTTTTCTCTATGGATTGTTTTTTTTGGTGCCAAAAGTAACGGAAATTGAGTAAAAAAAAGTTGTGAACAATAAGATTTCTTCTTGATTTAATGTGGTTTTCTGCTTGATAACATTAATAAGATTTGCCACATAAAAACAATAAAGAATCTCTATGAAAAAATCTTCGCTTCTTTCTGCTGGGATACCCCTAACCTAAAAACGTTTCATAGAGAAAATTTGCTTGATACTATGGGCAGTTTTTTCTCTGTGTATCGTCCACCAATATTGGTGAAACATATAAGGTTTAAAAGGTATTTTTGTGTAGTTATGCACAAATAAATGTTTTTTTCAAATTTCTTGGCTCACAAGCCGCCAAAAGCTTGTAATAAATCTGATAATCCATAGGAAAAGTGCCCTTATCTTCCCAAAATCAAAATCCATTTTTTTGCGTGAAAACCAATAAAATTTACCATAAACGTCTTTTTTTAGTTCTCCTGTAAAATTTGTTTTGGGAAGATAAGGGCCCTTTTTCCATGGAACATCAGAAATAAAGACATACTAAGTGTCAATTGGTCCAATTTAGAGCATCGGGCGGTCCTAGCAAGCTTAAATGCCTTAAACAAAAATTTTTACAAAATAAATACTCAAGTTTCTAATTCTTTAAAGAATGAATGTCAAATAAGTACATTTTGGTATATCGTATATGAATATACACAAAATTTTTTGGCTATACACATTTGAAAATGAATTGCTCCAGGCAATTCTTAGAATAACATACTAAAATATAAATAGCAACGGCTGGCTCAACGAAATAGGGAATGATTATTTGTTAAACCCTAGGATATCTTTTATGAATATAACTTTTCCAATTACATTATGCGAAAGAAAAACGACGCCAAACATAAAGCTGTTGAATCAAAGTTATTTATGCCTTAATTCAGTATGAAGATTTAGGAGGGTTTTGTTTGAAAATGCTTCTGAGTTCTTGTCTTTGAATTCTTAAAATTATTTTCTTCAAAAATGGTTGCTGTCTTTGATAATGAAAAATATAACTATTATTGTTATAAAAATTCAATTAAAGTATTAAACAATAGTTTGAAAAATATATGAAAAAATATGTGTTGGATATAATGTTTGGAACAAAATCATAAAGCAAATACACGAACCTTCTAGCATAGACAATAAATCATAACCATAGACAAGACGATACAATCGCCCAACAGAATTAGGGCATTTAAGTTAAGACAACGTGAGTTTTTGACTGAAATAACACGAATCAAACTTATTACTATTATTAATTTAATGTAGTCAATTTTATTTTATTAATTATTTAACTTACTTTGTAACGCTCTGTTAAGACATCTTGTACTTTAAACTTTTATGCCCTTATGCAAAAACGATTGATAAAGTTAAAGCATGCTTTAAAACCGCTTTGGCCATACAAAAATTCGTTTATTAAACCAACTTTACGTTTAACAATCGTTTTTGCATAAGGGTGTTGGTGTGACCTTGAGCTTATCTACTAGATGAACATTAAGAATTAATTCCTTTAAGTAACTGTCTTGCTGCTTCTTTCCCTTCCTCTCATAGCCATTATCAAATTAACGTACAAATAGTTAATCACAAACATTATGGTTACACTAACAACATTTAAAAAAAAAAAGCAGTTGTTGTTGCAGCTAAAATAATCGCACATAAATTTTGCATGTTGACATACGTGGTGTCTATTGAAAATGTTTGCATATTTAATTGTACTCGTACATATGCGAGTATTCTGTTTTCTTTTCTTAAATATTTTTTTTTTTTTTTGTTCAAAAAGTGTTAAAATAAGTATTCAGTTGGTTAGCGCACTTTTGTGTATTTGATGCTTAAAAATTAAAAAGAAATACAATATAAATTTGCTGTTTTCATTAGTTTTATTGAATCGATTAGAACATTAAATTAGTTTGTCGCATTTATTGTCTCGCTGCGTACGTACTCGTATGTAGTTTTTTTGTTTGGCAGCAAACATATAAATTATGGGGAACACGGAATATACATACATACTTCGTTTAAGACATTTTTGTGCTATCTCTCGCCTGCACTAGTCTATTGTTAAAACTGTTTCCTTTGCTATTATTTTAAGCGATAGATAGGTAAATAGAAAAAACAACTTATGTTTATTTCCATGTTGTTGTCATTTAGAGATAAAGACTTGGCAAACAAAAAAAAACTTTTATTATAATGTTAGATATAGATCAACTGTATGTATAATCCAAAGTATATGAATGCATATTATAGTGGCTAAAATCCACAGACAGACAGTTATAAAACAAAAACTGGTTAAAATAAAAGAAAACATATGGCTAAATTTAGGTCAAATACGAAGCTCTCTATTGAATCAAGATGATGATAATAAGGCCCATAAAATCATGAAAGTTTCTTTTTTGCATTTCGCAAAATGGGTGTTGTTTGCCTTGCAAAAAATTTTATACTAAAGTTTATGTTTGCTTTTTTTTAGTCCATTATTAATTAGTTTTATGGCTTTTGGGTTTTGGAAGCTTATAAATTTTAATAAGTTGTCATAAAAGAAAAACTATTATTGCGCTGTTAATAATGTGACTTTTTATGTGGTGAATTGTTTTATGGCAACTTGAAATCAGAACACAGAATACGAGTATGTATGTATGTTTGAACTTTGTATGTATGTATGTATATACTATATACATATACATATATGTTATTAAAATTAAGAAAGTTTTTAAAATTTTGTAGGTCATGGCCTTGTATGTTTATTAACCAATCTAGATAATATTTCCTATAAAGACTTCTTAAGTTGAAAATATTTCGTAAAGCTTCAAGTTGTTGGATTCACCTCGGAAGACTCTATTACATCTGCTTCCATGCTTATATTATGCATCGTTACAGAGTTGTATTTTTAAGGAATAAAACAACGAACAGCAATGTAAAAAAAAGCAAAATCCATAAACGGATATATTAAATTCCCGAAAATGCCCGTTGAAAATTTTCTGGGACTTGTAAAAAAAATAATTCCCGAGAATTCCCGGGATTTTTTTTCCACGTAGAAACTCTATTTTAAAGTCATAGCATAGGCATTGTATCATATGAAAGCCGGTAAGAAGAAACTGGTTCGAAGGACTATAAGTCAATGTTATTAGAAATGTTTACATGTTGTCAATAATATTTGTGAAGCAGCCGTACATAATACATACATAAGTGAAATCATCGAATGCCTTTACATATGTAAGTGTAAAGAGAAGGGTATGAGATTAATAATGGAAAAGAATTTTAGGCAAATGGTCATGACGGCTACTCTTGCAAGACTTTATTGTTTTCCTGAAATTTTCCATTACCAATTCGCACATACATATTTAAATCGCAAGATCTCCATGACCAATTTAAATTAACGCCTCTACGAGAAATTACACGGTCAAGAAAGTTTTCACTCAAAAGGCCGAAGGCATCGTTACTTGTATGGAAAACGTATAGTAGTTATACCTAAAAATAGACACTTTTGCTAAATTTCACATCGGACGGTTATGGGAATGCATTTTGTGAGGAAAAACTAACTAACGGTTACAGGAGGTATCCGTTATGAGAGGTTTCACTGTACACGAAATTTTGAACAAAGTTGAGGAAATAAACCAAAATTTTTTTATTCGAATCCACAGATATTTTAACTGCCTTATTCATAAAAAATATTTTTGTTTTATTAGAGGTTTATTAAACGAATTTTCTATGGAAATTTATAAAACCAAAAAATTTATGTATTAGACCCTAAATCATTAAAGATATCTCAATAAAATTAAATCCATTTTCTTTCCAACTTAGTTAAAAAAAATCGGAGATATTAATAAAAGTAATGAGGTTTTTCATGAGCGAAGTAGTCAGCTTTCAGACCCTGTAGCTCTCCGTGTGTTCCAACAGGGTGGTCCAAATTTCATTATTTTGAAAGCTTAAGTCCTCCTCTATAATTTCTATTGTTAATTGTTTTGCTATTGGATCGTAAGTTTCAAATCTACAGATTTATTACACGTGCTTCGACCACATAAATATGTTCCAATCCCGGCCATACAAAATGCCCAATTCCGAAGACCATCGAAAAGTGGATAAATATGGGTTTTCCTCAACACCTTGGACCACAATATTCTCATGCTCAGTTTTTAATTACAGTCGAACTTCCATAACTCGAACTTCTCTAACTAGAATTTTCTCTAACTCGATCTAATTTGGTTGGCAGTAGCGTTAAAAGAACAAATCACATACAAGTCTGTAACTCGAAGTCTCCGTAAGTCGAAGTTTTTTTTGGGATAATGGTGATTCGAGTTATGGAAGTTTGACTGTATTTCTTTTTTATATTTTCTTAAGCCTATTAAACATAGAAAAGTTGTATTATTTTATGTCACTTAATATTGTCCTCCATTATATTCACTAACCAAGAACTAATTGCGTAGAATTATATATAATACGTTTATACGCACGGCTTATTTGCAATTAAAACTTTTCTATAGAAGTGCTACCAAGTTTTTATACACTTACAATACCCTCTAAACATTGAGTTAATTTATTTACAAATAGTGCGCGTATAAACGTAGTAATAGACACATGTATGTATGAGGGCGGTTCGGAAACTTCTTAGCCTATCAATGAAAGAGAATAGTTAGTTTTTCAAAAATATTTTTATTTTTCAATATAATCTCCTGAAACTTCAATACACTTAGTCCAACGCTTTTCTAGCAATTCTATCCCTTGATTAAAATAGTTTTCCTCAAGGTCTTCAAAATAGTGGTTTACAACTGTAATTGCATCTTCATTTGAGGTAAAACGCTTGCCAGCAAGGAATTTTTTTAGATTTGGGAACAGGTAAAAGTCACTGGGAGCCAAATCAGAAGAATAAGGTGGGTGGTCAAGCAACTCGTACTTTAATTCGTTGATTTTAGCCATTGTTAAAACACTCTTGTGCGCTGGTGCGTTGTCTTGATGAAAGCCAGGACGTTTTTCTCGAATTTGTACATTTAATTGATCCAAAAGGTTGCAATAGTACTCTGAATTTATTGTTTTACCCTTTTGCAGATAGTCAATCAATAAAATACCTTTGAAGTCCCAAAAAACCGTTGCCATAACCTTACCAGCCGATTGAATTGTTTTCGCCTTCTTTGGGGCACTTCCTCCAGCTTCAGTCCATTGTTTGGATTGTTCTTTTGTCTCTGGAGTATAGTGGTGGATCCATGTCTCATCAACAGTTATGAAACGACGCTTAAAATCCATTTTATTTCGCTTAAAACGATCCAAACAAGCTTGAGAAATGTTCATTCTTATGCGTTTTTGGTCGACTGTTAACAAATGCGGCACCCATCTTGCAGAAAGCTTTTTCATCTGTAGTTCTTCATGCAAAATTAAATGGACTCGATCATTTGAGATGCCCATGATATTAGCTATTTCACGCACTTTTATTCGTCGATCACTTAATACCATATCATGCACTTTGGCTACAATTTCTGTTGTTGTTGCTGTTTTTGGACGTCCACTACGTGGTTCAACTTCAATGCTTGTACGACCACGTTTAAATTCAGCAACCCAATTTAAATATTTAATGACACCACGCATTTCTAATTTTTCCATTGTTAAAAAATCGCGGATGCGTCTTTTGTGAACACCTGTTTCTATATGAAAGAGTTGCCAAATCGAAACAAAATTTAACATGTGTTCATAGCAGAGATGGAAGTTTCCAAAACACTTAACTTTTTTCTGTTTATACCGCGCTTTTTGTGCTAGGCTAAGAAGATTCCGAACCGCCCTCGTATGTATATACATAGTTGTTTTAAATTGCTACTAGATTTCCTAATTTTTCCACTTCACTCGCAAGTACTTCTCTGCCAGACCATAATGTTTTTTATTTCAATTCTTATTAAAATTATTTATTTACATTAACTCAAAAATCAATTATTGGCATGTCCGTCGTATTCTTATTATCTTTAACCTGACCTGTGTTTATTTCAAACCTTGAATACTTCACACTTTTTACTGTTTATCTAGCAGGCAAGCAAGTATGAAAGCAGCGGCAACAGCAACTTTAAACAAACGTCGTTATTGTTATTAAAATTTACTTTAACCAAATACCTAGATGCTAGAATCTGGTTGTAATTTATTTCCAATCAATATAATTATCGTCATTATTATATAACTATTTATAAATATTTATGTATATGTATGTATGTATGCAAACATATGTTATGTTGTTGTTGCTAAAATAAAAAAAAACGCACCGAAAAACCTTATAGTATCTACTATCGCTATTTATTTAGCGATTGTGTAGGGGAATGCCGAAGCAAATACTACTGTTGTGCGACCCTTTTCGATCATGTAGCGTTTCTTATAAAATTTTTTTTCTTTCACATACATACGAACAAAGAATCAGCCCCCATGCCCATAAATTAAGAAAACTGTTTAACATATTTTAACATAAAAGAGTTAAAAGTAAACACAACGTTGAACAAATCTAAATTTGACTATCTTTGAAAACCAATAATGGTGTAATAACCCAGCAAACATTTTATTATATAAAAAAAATTAAATATTTTTATTCTCTTGCGTAAAGGCGATCGCTCACTTCGGTTCATTAGTTCAGGTACATTGCGATGCCCTGGGAGCAGGTAAGGTTTCTATAAGAAAAGAAAGCTCTATACATGCTAAATCATGTGTCATAAGCAGTGATGCCATACTTATTTTTCAAAAATCTTCAAGTCGAGCAAAAAAAAGATTTTTTTTTAATTAAAAATCTGGCAATTTTAGACGTTGTTGGCACCAGTGCGTCTACTCTGTAATTCGAAACGAACGAAAAGCCTCTCGAATTTACCTGTTATTTTTGATGCAAATTCGAACGTGTTTTCTTTCGTTTCGAATTACAGAGTAGAATCCCACTACTACGTAGCGACGGACCATAAAATATGTTTTCTATATTGGATTGCATTTGTGGCTCTGGTGCAAGAACAGAGCACGTTTTCCTAAAGCAAGATGTGAAAAAACTCATAAACACAATTGGTATCATAAATTTTTAAATTTCTAATTGATGCCCATTTTTTTCTCGCTAAACTCTTCACGGCGCTATTAAAGTTGGTGAGTTCGGTTGCATTGCGATGCCACCAAAAGTTACTAAATCATCTGTCATAAGGCAGTGGTAACTGTTGACTACGGTGCGAAGGACCATAAAAACATGTTTTCTATATGGATTACATACAATTTTTATATTACAACATAATTGTTGCCATCAATTTTTCAGTTTCTTATTGATGCCCGTCCTTTTTTCTCGCTAAACTCTTCACGGGGCTATTAACGCTGATAATAATGATAAATCTTTTTATGCATAAAACATGTACACGTATTGAGACAAGTTTAACTGTTTAATAAATACAATAAATTTAAATAAATTAGAAAAGAAAAAAAAGTCGCAAACAGCCAACATACTTACATACACTGCGCAGTGCGCACACTGGTTGGTAATTGCAACAAACCAACAGATTCAACTAGAACTAAACTAAGCACTATAGTCGTCGATTATTTTAATTTAATTTTTTTATTTTCTATACTTCTATTTAGCCGATGCCACAAAAGCAACCAAACAATGCATTTATTACAATCAAATATTTTAAATAATAAGAAATAGCAAAAAAAAAAAAAAAACTCGTAGAAAAAAAAATTACAATAAACATTTGAACAAAAAGAAAAAAAATAATAAATTATGTAAATTTTTCATCAACACATGTAGTCTTGAGTTGGCTGGCTGATCGCTTGATTAGTTGTTAAGTTGTTGTTTTGAGAACCTTTTAAATGAAACGACGAGAATTGTATTTTAAAATAAAATATACACATGTTTTATTGAAATTATTTATAGAGAAAAGTTTAAATTGAACGCTATCATTTAAACAATAATCAAATTAAAACAAATGTTCGCTGCAAGATGTATCGCAATGTTTTGCTTTTAAATAGAATAATAGTGGCCTGTCCATAAATTAATTAACACAGCTTTCATGACTTTAGAAATTACATTTGAAATAGATATTTGTTATCGTTGGATTATTGCTCTACATGGCCAGCATTAAAGTTCGCTGTGTGATTGACTTCCAAAACGTCAATTGCTTTGTCTTCAAACAAACTGTAGTGTTTCATAAGGCCGCAATAAAAAATATTGCACTCCATTTCAAAACGTCGGCAACAAGTATTAAGAACGCCGCCGGAAACAAGCCGATGCACTATCGGCTTCAAAGTTGAAATTCATGTTTAAAATGTTTCGCAACCTTGTATCTATACATAATATAAATATCTCTTCGCAGATGTATACAAACTGTTTAGTTATACGTTTTGGAAATCAGCCTATCTTTCGTTAATTGCATTTCCTTCATAACGCTTTTGCTTTGTTATCTTGAGAGGAACTTTTTCGACATTTGAATGAAAATATGGAGCTTAAAATTAAATTCGAATTTTCGAAAATAAAGAAAATTTTGGCACCAACTTTGTACTCGTATATTGAAACACGGTGGGAAATTAAATTTTAAGCAGTAAAATAAAAATATTTAAATTAGTTCAAAAGTTCGAAGATGATATCGAAATTTCGAACATATAACATAAAAAATATAAAATAATTTGTTTAAATTTTCGTAAAAATAATGAATAAAAATGGTAGAAAGTATTTATTTAAGAAAAAGTTTTCCTAAATTTCACTTCACACATCGTCCGCCCATTATTGGTTTGATCCACCGACCATTTTTTAAAAAAATGAGTTAGGTATGGGGTATATTCATTTATTTTGAGTATCCCCTTTCTGAATCCAAAATAGGTTTGGCGAAATTAATTATGGTTTCCGAGATATTTAGCATTAATTTTGCTCCATATCACAACTATTTTGAGGTTTAATAAATATTGTTTTGTTGTTTTTCTCCATTCCGACTTTTTGGCGTATGCTCCAAACCAATAATGGGCTGACAACATATTAAAACCGCGTTTTCCAAAATACCAGAAGTATTAAAATTAACTATAGCCTTAGACATAAAGAGAGGCACAATAATTTCGTTAGAAAAATTTATGTTACATTAACTCGAAAGTTCAACATACTTGAAAATTTTACAAAATATCAAAAAACTAAAAATGTCATTTTTTACAAAAAAAAAACTTAGTTTGTATGGGTAATGGTAAACATATGTTAAGTTTAAAAATTAAAACGTAGAGAAATCCGAGAATTTTATGGCTGAATTTGGCTTCGAAATAGAAAGTTCGCAAATAATTTTGAAAGTTCGAACATGCTGCGAAATATAATTATTTCCTTATTAAAAGTGCTGTTTTACATTAATTCGAATATTCGAAAGTGCGAATATAAATATTTTAAAAACTATTGTGATCGTATTTGTAGTATCTGAAAACAAAGAATTTAAGAAGAAAAAAGTATTAATTTTGAAAGAAATATTTCGTAAACTTGGTTCATCGAAATGGAAAGCGAATTTTCGTTTATAGCCAAATTTAGCGGAATTCAAATATGTCTATGTTAAAATTGGTATTTTGCTTAAATTAGAAAGCTCGAAACCAAGTACGAAATCTCGAACATACATATTTCAAAAAGTATTTTCATTGTATGTACATTGTACATACATGAAAACCCAAATTAATTCAAAAGAGAATTTAAGTAATTACAATAAATGGAAAGCGAATTTTCGAACATATCCCCAATAAGCGTAATGAATTAGATAGTTAGCAACCAAGTTCGAAATTTCGAACATGTATCAAAAAGCATTTTTGTTGTATGTGTATAGAAAAAATTAATTAAAAAGAGAATTTAAGTACAAAAAAGTATTAATTTTTAAATAAATTTTTCGTAAACTTAGGTCATCGAAATGGAAAGTCGAACATATCCAAATTAAGCGTAATGAAAATATTTCTATGATAAAATTGGTATTTTACTTAAATTAGAAAGTTTGAAACCAAGCTAAACATTTCGAAACACACATATTTCGAAAAGCATTTTGTTTGTATGTTCATGCAGTACAAAAATTACTTATTTTTAAAGCAATATTTCGTAAACTTAGCTCATCGAAATGGAAAGCGAATTTTCGAACATAATCAAATTAAGTGTAATAAAAATATTTCTATATTTTTTGCATTTTGTATTTATTTTGCTTGAATTAGAAAGTTCGAAACCAAGTTCGAATTTTCGAACATGTATCAAAAAGCATTTTCCTTGCATGTTCATGCCATAAATTACATAATTTTAAGTGAAAAAAATTTCCCCTTGAAATATATTTTTTCAAAAATATACTCAAACATAGCGAACTAAAAAAATGTCTTTATTGATACCTAACTTTTATATATACATACATAAATGCAAAATCTTTTTATGTAAAAATTATTATTTCTTTAAAATTCAAGGACTTGAAGCATTGTTCGAATTTTCGAACATAAAAAATTTTAAAAATTAATTAGAATGCAAAAATATGGTGATTTTTTTTTGTAAATTTAAGTCTTTTGAACTTTCGAAAATATTAATAATTTTGAAGGTTAAGTTTAAATATTTTAACATGAAACGCAAAAAGTTCAGTGTCAAAGTTCGAATTTATTTTGAGAACTGTGTAATTAAACGTTATTATGCTTTTTCGAATTTCATATAAAAAATTAATTCAAATACAGATAGTAAATTATTGTGTATATCCCTAATGTTTTGAATCGTTTACTTTTCAATTATTTATCTTGATGTGTAAGTGTTAAAAGTTGTATAAGTCTAGTAAAACTGCAAACGCTAACTGCTTCCGTGAAAAACAAAATGCAAAAAAAAACTTCTCTTAAGGTCAACAGACCAGCCTAATAAAATCCGTATGGATTTGAAATGTTGCAAATAAATTTTTGCACAACCAACCCAAGATCATATAAAATTTGACATTGAAACTTTAATAAAGTTTTTAAAGCATTTATGCAAGTAATTTATACCAAAAAAAAAATTAATTTTGGTTGCTTCAAATGACGGAAATAAATTATTTGCAAAAATTTAAAATAAAACAATAGAAACAATTTGCAAAATTTTAAAAAAATACCTTTTTACTGCCAGAATAATATTTGTATAATTAAGTGTTCTTTTTTCTCTACTTCATAATAGTGAACACGACAAAGGCATTTTTTCTCTTCTTAAACAAATAATGCACATAGAATAAATACGTACATAACGCATGCGCAACTTTAGAATTTCTGTTCTGAAGTAAGTACCTACTCGTATGTATAAATATAATTATTCTTACAAAGATTTGCGCAGCAATAAAAACTTGTTTGCAATTGTAAAATATAAAAACTGTACACATAGAAAACCTACTTATAATTATTAAAAATAATAGAACTTTTAAATAATAGAAGATTAAGTACAAAGAGAGAGCAACAATAAAAAAAAGAATGTTCAAGGTTGTTTGCAGCAGCTTGGCAAACAAAAAAATACATTCATACAAACATACCAACAGTTGTAATTAAAAACTCCAGGTGATTTCTGCAACTAAAACAGCTTCTACTCAAATAGATTAAAAAGCATTTAAATAACATTTGTACAAGTTTAATAGCAACATATAAATGTTACTTACTAGGTTTCCTAATTTCTTTCTATTGCTTAATGCATTAAATTACTTTTTGCTTGTTTTTGCCACTAAAATTTCCATTTCCTGAGAAACGTGAGAAACATATTCTTAAAGATTATGGCGGATATTTTTGCCTTAACTGGCCAACCCAACACTTAAAATGAAAGCAAAATTCTTATACTCGTACATACTTTTGACACCCTAAATCAAATACCACTGCACCCTATTTAGAGGTTTGGTGGTAAATGTCGACAATTGCTTTAAGTACTTCTAATAGAAAAGAAAAAAAAAAACGAAGACAGAAAAAAAAAATGAAAGCCCACCGACTAGAAACTAGAAATTCGAATGGCTTCAGCCAACAGAAACCAACCCCTAAAGGCAGGTAGAAATTTTTTCCTTTCTATGAATTAAAAACATAGATGTTTTTGAATTCTAGTGTAAAACAAAATGTAGGCACAGACATGTTTTATGAAAAAAAAAAAAATATGGAAAAACGCATTAAATAGTTGCACACGTTAGAATAGCAAAGAAATCGTTCTAGATGTTAAATACTCACTTGCCACGTCACGTCACTGGCGCTTTGCGTATGTATGTAATGCGTGCGTGTGTGTGTTTGAGTGTATGCGTCAAGTTTATCTAATATAATTTTTTTTTTGTTTTGTTTTGTAGGCTTAAAGTAGGGGTTGTTTCGTGTGTTCTAGCCTTTTCCTTCTTAAATATTTTATATGTTAGTTAAACACAGCTGAGGAAAAAACATGTAAAATTACACCATTTCCCGGGTTGTGGTAGAATCAGTGAAATCAAAAATTTAATAAAAGCCAAATCATTGTTTTTTAAATTTCACGATTTATAGCAGCTACGTCCAAACACACACACACACACACACACACACACTGATATTTGCATTTGAGGTAAACAGCTTTGAAAGCTTTTAAATTTGTTCTTGTTTCTTTGCAAAGTAAGAGCAAGCATTGTTGTATGGTGTGTTGTTGTTGTGGCTGTTGTACCCTCGTCGGTGTGAAAGCACAAAAGCTCTTCTGTAAAAGTTTGCACATTGTGCATATGGATTGGACGTAGCTGATTTATAGCGATGGAAGTTGGAATAAAATATTCTATTATACATTATACATGACAAAAAATTCAAATATAATAGAAACCTACAAACCAGTCACACAGCGAAAACAATGCCTACTAAATACCTCATAAAATAGAACAAAATTAATAAGAAATTTCTATGGTTTTTTTCAATAAGGAAGGAAATCTTATTAATTTCATAGGGAATACCTTTCTGAAAAAAATCAAGAAGAAATCTTCTAGTTTTTATCTTATGATAATTTTTATTGATTTTTTCAATAAGGTTTTCTTCTTGTTTGTATTAGGTTATCTTATTGATTTTTTCAATAAGGGTTTCTTCTTGTTTTTATTAGGCGACCTCATAAAATTAAAAAAAAATTTCGTCTTTATTCTCTGTACTTACATATGTATGTAGTTTCATTTAAATTCTATACCATATACATATGTATGTATGTATGTAGTATATTGTAGATGTTATTTATTTATACATACATATGTACATACACATTATGTTATATTCTTAACTAACTTGCTCAGCAAGTATTGAACCAGCAAACTGCTGACTGATAGACAAGCAGCCTTAATAACCATTGAAGTTATTGTGCAAACATTCTTATACAAAAATGAAAAAGATCATGAAAAAAATTGTCTCTATGTCTATTTATAGATATGAAATAATAAGACACCTCATAAAATCAAGAAGATTTCCTTATTAAAAAAATCAATAAGATGCCTTACACATAATCATTTAGGAACCTACTAAAATCAAGTTGAAAACCTTTTTAAAAAAATCAATAAGGCAACCTAATAAAATCAATAAGAATTACAATTTATAAGAAAACCTAATAGAATCAAGAAGTTTTTCTCTATGAATTGTTTTTTGGTGACAAAAATAACGGAAATTGTGTAAAAAAAAGTTGTGAATAATAAGATTTCTTCTTGATTTTATGTGGTTTTCTTCTTGATAAAATTAATAAGATTTACCACATAAAAACAATAAGGAATCTCTATGAAAAAATCTTCGCTTCTTTCTGCTGGGATACGCCTTAGCCTAAAAACGTTTCATAGAGAAAATTTTATTGATTCTATGAGGCAGTTTTTTCTCTGTGCACCTATTATTATTTTTTATCGAAACCACCTTCATTTTCAGAACAGGCCCGATACATACATATAAACACACACATACTATATACATATAAAGCAAGTAAAAATACAATAACAGCTTACAAATTCATTGGTAGCTTCACATTTGTACTTACTGGTATTCCAACTTAAACGATAGGACAACTTCAAAATTAGGTTATGTTAGGTTAAGTTAGGTTGAAAAAAGAAGCCATTACGCTCATGTCCGGGGACATTCACATAAACCTTTAAGGTGGGTAATGCCCGGTAAGATGTCATCCCATAACGGGATCTCAGCTGGGCGAAAGCTGGACACTGACAAAGGAAGTGTTCCATTGTCTACATGATCTCCATGCATGCCCTGCATTCATTGTTATTCGTGGCTCCAATCCGGTATAAATGCCCTTATATATTAGAGTGCCTCGTTAAGATGCCGGTCAAATTTCCTTGCTTGCTCGTGCTTGTTTAGTTTCAACAGTCCCCTTGTCTTGTCTTCGTCCGGGTTGCCCCATAGAACTTTGGTTAGATTACCCACAGTATCAGAATTCCATCGTGTCCTGTGGACCATCTTCTCCCAATTTTGAAACTCTATCTTGGTTGCCTTGAAAGGCTTTGCATTAATTATAGTTACTGCCCGTAACTTTCTGACCTTTTTCGCCAGTTTATTTGCACGTTCATTTCCGGTTACGCCGTAGTTTGCCGTCATCCATACAACAAGAATGTTGCCATGCACTGTGTAATCATTTAATCTTTCGGTTGTGATTGCCCTAATGGCCGACTTACTGTCGGTAAACATATTCACCTCTGAATCTGATCCATTTTATAGCCTCCGTGATCGCACAAACCTCCGCTTGGAAGACTATATTACGGTCATTCAAGCGGAAGTAAATCTCGGTATCCGGTTCGTCTATGGAGAAATCTAGGCACGTTCTTTCCCCTAGCTGCGAGCCATCCGTGTAGCAGCAAACTCGCACGGGTGTTTGTTCTATGGTTAGATTCACCCAGGATTGTCTTTCTGGTATCCATATCTCGCATTCAGTTATAACCCCAGTCTCACGTACCTGGTCGAACATTTCCAAAGTCTGTTCGTATCCGGTAAGTGATGTCCATATATTCTGGCGGTGTTGTATGTTGTCTTGTCCGATCCATGCCACCATCACTTGTAGACGTTTTGTAGCAAGAGCTGCTTCGTATCTAATACGAATGTATATAGGTTGGACATAAATAATAGTCTCCAATGCCCCGGTGGATGTAGTTCTCATAGCACCACCACTGGGCAGCACATTCGTTGAACCTTCTCCAAAATTTTAGTGTTGCACTTCCTATCTGTTTACCTCCACCATACTACCGATGCGATGGTCTGATCATACTCTTTAAAGTTTACGCTCCTGCCACCGATTAGTAGTCTTGAGTATTTTTATACTCATGAGTATGATTGTAGCTCATACAGTCTAAAAATTTTAGTTATATTTGCTTGTGCTGCTTAATTTAGAAAATGTGTAAAACATAACTGTTGGATGCTTATAGTTATACGTATTCGGTTTAAAACTTAGCGCGTGAGAGTTTTTTTTTATTTTTAGCTGTACACATTCATAGTTTGTTTGACAGCCCATACTCAAAAAGTACTTTAAACCATACTTCTGTCATTCTCTGGTGAACACTAGAGTAAAAATTTTACGCTGGAAAAAGTGCGGTGAATTGTGAACACTAAAATTTATGAACACTTCAAAATTTATCGTTGCGAGATCCGGTCACTGCAATGTAAGGTTTTCTCGTAGTGTTACAACCAGTGTGTTTTCCATTGATACCTATTTTATTAAAGCATGATTAATCCATTTAATAACTCTTAAGATAATTCTTAATCTTTTTTACCATGAATTAAAATTTATAGCAAGAAAATTCTTATTTAACATGTCTTTTAAAATATTAAATTTTTTTTTTTTACTAATTTGATATAAAAAATTATAGAAGGGTGTATATTTGTTTCCATTCCTACAGTTTTTAAAAATTATTCTCATATTCGAATATTCGAGAAGATTTTGTTCGAATTTTTTTTTATAAGTGAAAATTTTTCGAACAATTTTGATCGAATATCCCAATATTTATAATCAAAATAAAAATGTAGCCTAATATTTTTAAATTTAAAGGTTATTCGAATATTCGAATTATTCATTTTCGAATAACAACTCTGCTGTTCAAAATTATTATATTATTTTTATTCTTAATATGTTTAGTTGTAAAATTTGTAAATATGTATGTGTATACAAGTTGGAATGGGAAATGGTGTTGAAATAATGTACATATTAACGTACTATTATGTACATATGTATGTATACATATATGTATATATGTATATGTATATATAGATATGTACATAATAAAAAATTATAATATATAAAAGCATTAGCTATGAGACAACATACTTACATACATACATATGTGCATATGTATGCATATAGTTCCATACTTTGTATACATATATGCATATGCAATTTACATACTTACTGCACATGCTTACATTATATCTATGTATATATGTACATATATATTTGTACATACATATATACATACCCACATACATTTCTATATACTGAAAAATCGTTTGGCAAGGGTGGTTTTTTTTAATTTTATCTGGTTATTATTGTTGTTTTTGCTCTTTTTCTTGTAGTTATTTTACCTCCCCTTCCTAGGATTACAGAAAAAAAAATAAGAAGAAGAAAAAACAAGTCGCACGGGCACATTGCGTGTTCGGTATGAGTGGAAAGCCACTATACATAGTGCTGATTTACTCACACTTTAACACGCATATTAGAGCAGCCATTATTATGTAAAATAACAACTAGGAAGCATTTTTTCACATGTTTTTTCCTTTTCATTTATTTATTTATTTATTTATTTGAAGAGGGGTGGTCGTCAGCGTTACCGTTAAGAAATTTCAAAAAGTGTCATATAAAGGATATTTCGTGGAAAAAGAAGTCACCAAAGAGGAAATAAAAAAAGTGCAACTAATCGTATTCTGTAAAGGAGAATAATTAACTAAATTACATACATACCTACAAACAAGTTTAGTTGGTCTCGAAAATTTCATTAGTTAACAAAATGACTTATATACAAATTTAAAGCACAATTTAACTGCAAAGGTCAAAAAGATGATCTAGTGTTATGCAAGCCATACACCTGGCGACCGTTGGTACAACACGTTGGATTAACAAGTTGTGTGTTTTGCCCACAAACTTTACAACAACGTGTACAACATTAGAGCACAACTTCATTTCTTAATTTTTTTTTGGAGTAAACGACATCGGGTGTTATGTCGCGTATTGTAATGCATGGTTTTTTTGGTGACAAAATAAGAAGAAGAAGAACGTAAAAAATGACAGAAAAAAGAATTTGGTTAAAGGAGTGATTTATAGAAAAAAAAAACGTATTCTAATAACAAACTTTTGGAAATATTAAAAGAAAGTGAGCCAATGGACTATAAAAATTACACGTGGTTGTCAGACGAAGTATTTAATGATCTTTTGTGAAAAGTTCCGATGCACATACAAAAGCAATTCTTCCGCGCAAACTCTTATACAATTATATAAAATCACTTATTTCTGTTGAATTCTGCATTTTATACGCAAATTTGAACTCGAGCGCGATGTTTTTCATATGACTACAACGAAAATAAGAATAAAATGAAATGAAGTTGTACAACAAACTCCTAAATTTTACAACCTGTCTATACAACTTGCCAAAAAATCAAATCTTTTTAATCTTTCGTACAACGGATACACAACTTCATACGACGAACCCACACACTTTACAATCTTATACACAACTTGCTCATGTTGTACCAACAGTCGCAAGGTATGTGGCTTGCTTTAGAAAGAATGCAATATAAATATATGAAAAGTGTCCATTTTACCCCTCAATATCACCAACGGTAACACTGATGGTTGGTTATATCGGTAGGTTTGTCATTCGGTTCGAATAGTTTTTAGTAATTTTGTTTTTTTTTTCGGGGGGTATTTGTTTTGCATAAATAATGTTATTTTATTTGTAATGCCAAGCCTAATAGCAACCAACAAATTCATTCATAAAACAAACAAAAAATATGTCAGAGGAGTTAAGTGCAGCCATAGTGAACTGAAATTGTTGACGCCATTGTTGTTTACTGTTGCAACAAAAAAAAAAAAGCATGGAAAATATTTTTCGACAAAGAATACACAAAATAGTCAGAGAAATAGAAAATTGTTAGGAGATATTTTTATAAATATGTATGTATGTACATACGTATGTGTGTATATTGGGGACACTTCAGAATTAATAATACCAACCTTAGGTGTAGGGTTAATATTAGATTTAATAATTTAATCCCTAATTTCGAAAAAAATTCTACTACTATATTTTTATTTTTTGATTTATTTATGAAGCTTAACTGATTTTTCTAATATTTTATTTTCTCTTTTCTTTGCAGGTGAGTCAAGCAATTTAATCGATTTTATAAAGGTAACATTTAAAATTAATTACGTATAGATATAAAATTAATAATTTTTATTGAAAAAAATAGTTAGATTATGTAAACATAAAAAACATAAATTTTTACTAAATTTCGAAAATTCGAAATAAAGTTCGAAATTTCGAACACATATTAAAAGTAAAATTTTTTTATAAAAAATTAATTGGAGTGTAAAATAAGTTTATTTATGTTTGTTATAAACAAACAAAAAATAGTTTTTGAAAACTTTAGTCATATAAATACAAAAAGAATTTAGAACATACATATCGCACTGTATCAGCAAGAGGGTAATAACTCAAAATTTTAAAATTTTCAGTGGAAATGAAAAACCCGTTTGTGGATGGATATCATATGGTACAGGTAAAAAATACAGGATACCTTTTAGAGGTAAAACGGGTGAAAATCTGTACTTTTTGTACTTTTTCTGTTGTTGTTTACTTGATATACTAAATGCAGTTTATAGGACAATATCAGTCTCTTTCTAGATTCGAACACAGTTGCGGGAAGATTTTTGTCTGCATTATAGATTTAAGTTTGTCTTCAATTACTTACTTTTACTTACCAAATCAATTTTGTGATTAAAACTAAAATTGTTGAAAAGCTTTAATGTATTTTAACTTTTTTGAATAGTGGTTTCAGTCTACTGATGTTTTGCTTGCTCGAGCAGCAACGAAATACATGTATGCACGCTTAACCAACAACAAAAAAGAAGAGAGGTGTCTTAGGACACCCGGTTATAGCTTTGCTGCTTGGTTAATTGCATGTGTGAAATAACAATGCAATAAAATTATATTATATGATGATGTCAAATTCTCTGCAAATATTTCAAAACGTTTCCATCTATTTCCCATAATTTTCTTTTCTAGCGGCGTACGATTAAATTAATGTATAGTTTGTGGCCGGTGGCGGCTGTTAGTCAGCTTATAGCCGATCGGCTGTACTCAGTGTGATCGTTTGACCGTCTAAAGTGGTAAATTGCCACTTTTTCGACTGCCTTGCCACTTTTTGTCCCCCTTTTTTTAGGGTGAGATATATAAAAATACATTAAAAATTAAAGGTTTAGTATAGTTTTCTCGTTTTTTAATTGTGCCCCTTTTTTTTTTTGATAAATCCCCTATTTGGTGCCACTTTTTGAAAAATGCCATGGGTCACCCTGGCTGTGCGCATGTACAAATTGAAAGCAAAAACAAATTGAGCAATTGTTTTTGTTTTTGTTTCACTCACTTCAAAGAACGAAAATCACGCCCTAACTCCTGTATCGCGCAATAAATAGCAAAGCTATAATAAATTGTTGATTTTTTTTAATTTTACTTACCTAAAAGCGTTTATTTTTGTAATTAAATAAAAAGAAATTCGTTATTGGTAGAAATACAAAAACAAAAATAATTGGTTTTAGTGTTCAGTTTCTTTCGTGAACAAGGTCATCATTTTCATTAGAAATTAGAATGTTGAATTACACATGTGATAATAAAAGGAGGAGTACAGTGACTTTGTTAAGAAAAAAAAAAAATGCCATCAATTGCTGACTTGTGCACTTACGATAGTAAAAATAATACCAGTATTAAGGTTCGGATTGTAGAAGCATCCAAGGCCTAGAAAATTGTAAAAATACTGAAACATAAACTGTTTTTTCATTAGTCTGGAGATGCACTGCTCTTTGTAAAAGAATATTATAAAATAATCTTGCTTAGGAAGAGTGGTGCTAAAACGCACCTCCACTCGTAGACCCAATTGGGTCCATTGTGATTTTACATATATTATATACAATAAATTTATATTAACAATTTTTCTATATTATTTTCAATTATGCTAGCTTTGCCAATAAAGAAGATTATTTTCATCACATTTTAATGCAAAGAAATAAATAAACTCTTATTTGGCGCAGTTCTCTTGAAAAACATGACTTGCAAATTCTTTTGTAAATCTTTCAAATTGTGATTATACAATCATAACGCACAAGTGTAAAGCCAAATGCTTTAAGCAAATTTTTTTTATCCACTTTTGTTGCGTTTTTTTTTTCTTTGCGCCAGAAAAACGTCTTTTAAACATCTTTTCTTTGTATAAAACTTTGTCTATGGGATGATAGTTTGGCTGCTCACGTTTTGGGGGCAATTGCATGGTTTTAATAAAAAAAAATAGTTAATGTAACGAAAAAACAAACCAAACCTTTCAAATCAAACGCCAACTTTTTTACACAACATCAGCACAAACAGCAGCGACAGCAGCAGCAACAGAATTGTCAGTCAGTCAGTACAACCAGCAGCACCTACACTTCACAATTGCTTGGCACCACCAAAGCTCGACAAAGCTTAGTGCACAAGCGCGCTCACTCATATCCCCTGTACTTTTCCTTCAACTGTTTGTTCATTGCAGGCACGCAGAGCACGCATTTTCAGCGTGAAATACAATTTTTCCGCTGGAGGTTTCTTATTGGGTTTTCCTTTGCGTTCGTTCTAAAGTTTCTTTGGCACAAACTTAACGTTGAAAAAATAACATAATTTTCTTTAGAAAAAAAAAGTTCCATGTAAAGGATGATTAGATTTACTTTTTGTGCAGTGCATTGAGTTCAAATGTTTCTTCTTTTTATTATTTTCTTTTTCTTGGCTATGCTGAGAAAAGAAAAAGAGTAAGAACGCACGCTCACGCAGTTCATGCCTGATGCATACCCGCCAACAACCAACCATCAAGGGTTTCCTGGAACTGTAACAAATTGTTAAACTATGCGTTTTTATTATTATTATTATTTCGTTCTTCTTTACAATCTTATTTTATTTTATCATGGTGTATTCTTTTTTAAATTTTTGCTTAAAAAAACAACTGATTTTAATGAATTTTTTTCGGTTTACTTGTGTTTGTATAAAATATATGTTAAAGGATAGTCAAATTCTATACCAAAAGACTTGTGGTTGAGTTCTTAAAAAAATTACTAGTAGTGTAGTACATTATCAAAGAGCCTCAAAAGGAGGCATATGCGTGTAGGTATGTTTGTCTCTAGTAAGTTTCCTAACACAAAAATATGCTATATTTTTGGACATCAGTGTAGCAACTCAGTCGTATGACAACTGTGGCTTCTTCAAGTTCGGTTTCTACAGCTATAAAATATTTTATTTCTTATTTCACGAAACAAAAATAAAAATTATTTTTAACAACTGAAATAACGAAACACCAGAAAGTATGGCAACGCTTTGCTATTTAATAACGGCAACTTTCAGCTGTTTATCTAAAAAAAAAATTAAAAACAAACCTTTAAATAGTTTTTTCTTCACATTTTCGCAAATAATCGATTTTGGTAAAAAAAGAATTAACTTCGAAAACTATGTCACTTAAGCTGTTTTGGCGGTTATAGCACGATATCACAAAGTACACAGAGATGTCACGAGAGGGAAGATAATTGTGTCTCGGTCACACCGAGCCTGTGTCTTCTTTAATTTTTCTTTCATTCATTTAACGTATTTTCATTTTATACCTTGGACCTTCAGTCGCTATGCGATTTTTGTAATTAAAAAAAAGCGTAAAGTTAAAGCAGAAATCTTTTGAAAACAAATCTTGAATCACTTTTTAATACTAATAATCATTTTCACATTCTGTTTTTTAACTCAACACAAAAAATTGCTTAATTTAATTTTGTACAAATGTTCACTTCTTCAACTGTATTTTTATTTTATACTTTGTGGTCTCATTCGCTGTGCGCATTTTGGGAAGTAAATGGTAAAAATCTAAATTTTTAATGAAAATGCTTCAAATTAAGTATGTATAATAATTTGGAATTTAATTTTAATCACTTTTTTAATGCTAATAATCTTTTACATATTGGCGGTATTCGTTATTTGATGCAAATTTTCTTGCGTCGTTGTAAATGCAAAATATCGTAGCTTTTCTTCCAATCCAACAATAAAATACACACACAATCAAAAGACATTTTGCATTTGCACTTACGCAAGACCATTTGCATCAAACATCGAATAACGCTATTGTATTTTTGAGTTCAACACTACAAAAGCTTTCATTTAATTTTGTAAATATGTACTCTTGTTCATTTCACATGACATACACATTCGTGTGTGTCATGACTTTCGAACGTTTTCAATTAGAATGAAAATTTCCGAATCGTAAAAAAAAAACGATTTGGTGTCTGAATACTTCCGAATACTTTTGCAAAATTATTTGCTAAAATGTGGGAATGTTTCTCATATCCCCTTTTCTATATATTAAAACCAAATATATATTGGTTTAAATTTCTGGATTAGGTAGATGAGATACCAAGCCTAGTTTTAAACAAGATTTTGTTTAAAATAAATTAATTTTATTGTGGAAAAAAGCAATTCTATTTACTTTCACGTTCCTTGGTGCTATCGAAAGTAAAACGAAAAAATTATTCGGAAGTGAATGTCAGGACACCAAAATATGCGGAAAAGATTCACTTTCACACAGATGTGAAAGTCATGACAGACACGATTGTCTCTTGCTTGTTTTGATTATATTGTTAAGAAATTAATAACAAATATATAACAGTTGTCCCTTTGTCGCCGAACCTGTGTCACAGCTGATTTTAGTTTTTTTCATCACTCATTTTCTTCACCTTTGTGTACTTTTTGAAGATAGGTTGATGAAAATGAAAAGCTACTTTTAAATATGAATTAGTATTTAAATACTATGTATAAATTACTAGCAACTTCCCACGACTTTGTTGGCATCCACACAAGTTGTTTTATAAACTGTATTTATAACAAGTTTCGCATAACCGAAAAAAGTACACAATTTTTTTTAATCTGGACCTTTTACTCTTCGTCTGCGAAATTTCATCCAAACCCATTAATCCTTTTCCACGTTAGAGTGAAACAAACATCCAAAATTTTACATATATAATATTAGGAGGATTATTGGCAAAAAAGTACACAATTTTTTTTAATCTGGACCTTTTACTTTTCGTCTGCGAAATTTCATCCAAACCCATTAATCCTTTTCCGCGTTAGAGTTAAACAAACATCCAAAATTTTACATATATAATATTAGGAGGATTATTGGCCAGTAATGGGTTAATTCATGTCAAAAATTTTAAATATTTTTTCTCAACAATATTTTTTTTCTGTAATCAAAAATATGCCCCTTATTGGAATATAAATACACTTTTGAGTACACGGTTCATAACGGGTTAATTCGTGTTGGTTACGTATTATCAGCATTCTATTGTACTTAAAATATTTACTTTGAAAAACTGATTTCAAGTGTTTTACTGGGTGCCCTGTAGACTACTAGGGCGCTAGTAGTGTGTTTGTCTAACGATAGTGGATTCGGTTTCTCTCAAAGACTCGTTGGTCTTATTCAACAATTGAATTTG
The DNA here is from genome assembly GCA_944452675.1 of Tachina lurida. Lineage (NCBI taxonomy): Eukaryota > Metazoa > Arthropoda > Insecta > Diptera > Tachinidae > Tachina > Tachina lurida. Next base: position 116,221,628 of record OX101755.1, read on the forward strand.
TTACTCTATATACGAGTATATAAATTACTATTTAATTCAATTGCTTTTTGTATTTTCCACCACCTTTGTAATGAATAAGTTATTTGTCCAATATTGAAGTTTAGTTTTTCTAACTTCTTGCATTTGGTAGAATACAAATAATTTTCAAATATGCTTTGACAACTTCTAACAATTTTGTTTCAAGAAAAAGAATTACAAGATGCTTTACTTTAACAAACAGAGTAAAAAAAGACCTTAAACCTTAAGGTCAATCGCTAAATATATTCGAGTCTATTTAGGTCTTTACATGAAAAATAGTATTTAATGAATATTACATTTATGTAGTTGCTTTGCTTTGGATGTGGTTATAATCATAAACCATAAGTTACCAATAAACGTGATCTTATTTATACACTACCAGAACACACCGCTCATACACGTACATAGTAACTTAAATAAACTATGAGCATATCTAACCGCCACCGCCATCGCCTCAGCCGCCATCAGCACCCAACCCACCAACCAATATCGTTTAAACGATATTTATAAACTTTTATATTTTACCTTTTTATTTTGTGTAACAACTGATAGAGTTTAAACTTGACTTTAGTTAAACGAACTCACAAACTAGCAAAATGTTGCAAGAAAAAATAAATAAATACTTTTTGGTTTCAAAGAAACAAAAAACAAACAAAAAAAACAAGACGAATATATGAACCCAATCATCATCATTTTTGTGCATTTTAACCCAGAAGGTAAAAAGCAACTTTAAAGGAACCAAGATTTTTTTTCGTGGCTGCATGACTGCTGCTGCTGCTGTGAATAAAAAAGTATGTACACAAAATGAAAATGGGCTGGAAAAAAAATTAAACGTTGTCGTGATTTTCCTGAATTAGAACAAAATTTATTCGCAACTCTAATCAAATGTGAATTATTTATAATGCTATCAAACCAAAAAGCAAAAAAAAAGTATTAAACAAAAATATACTTATGAATGTATGTATGTATATGAAACTGTTCGTATCAAAAGCTTTGGTCTGCAGCATAACTGCTCTTACCCATATGGTCAAATTTAAGGAGGAATTGTAGTACTCGTTGTTGTTGTTGTTGTTGTTGTTGTTGTTGTTGTTGCTGCTGTATAAAATGCGTGCATTGCAGTATTTTGGATATCGTATATTCTAGTAAAACGTCTTTAAATTAAGATAATCTGCTGTTTGGGGAATTTAAACGTCCACTTTTACTATAGATACACACACACACACACACACACATTTCCCTCATCTATTCCTTTTGCCACTACTTTTCACTGAAGCTTTTCTTTTTGTTGTTGTTTGGTTTCACTTTAAGCCTGACTGGCAAAACCTTTTTCCATTACTAATATGAGTATGCAAGCACACACACGCACACACACTCATACGAAAAGTCGAATTTGGTTACCCAACAAACATAAAAGTATGAAATAGCAAAGACAAGAACTTAAAATCAATATTTGCTTCAAATGATAATTTTTTAAAAATTATTTCATTATAATTTAAGAAAAATAGTATATTCTCATTAAAATGGTGACATTTCCTAAATAAAGTTAATTAGTTTTATTTAAGTTCGGTTTCTATATGCCCTCTATTAATTATGACACTATGCTCCTTGTAAGAATGGGAACTTGTATATATATGTATATGCCCTCTATTAGTATAACATGAAACTACGAGTATTTCAATTCAAACTAAATGACTAAATGTTTGCTGGGCTATAGCTCTGTTTTGAAATTGTCTTCTTCCTTATTACCTTAGTTTTATTTTTGTTTGCTTCCAAAATGGTTAAATGAAATTGTTAACTAAAATTTATTGGCAATTGAAATGCTAACAACCCAAAACATTTGAGAGTGAATAGAAAATATTTATAAAAAATCGTCGTCCATTATATTCAAGTTGGCCGTTGTGGTTTTCCTTTTTTTATTTTTGCTTTCTTGAAAACTTTTTTATTTTTATCTAAAGAATGGAAATTAATCCCCAGAGATCAATACACTTTGTATCTAATTGACCGAAAAATAAAATTAAATGATGAATTTCTTTTTTAATCGTGAAAAAGATGACAAAATATATGAAAGAAGAAAATAAATAGGTTCTTTAAAAGCCGAAAATCTTTGCTATTGAAATAAATTAAAAAAAAATACTTACATACATATGGATATGATGAAGACTTTATTAACCTATTTCAAAAATGGAGGAGGTTATCAATGCGTCTGTATTTTTATAGCTTGTTTTCAATGCCCATCCCACAGCGGGCTAGGGATAAGGTGGTTCAAAATTTCTACTTTGTTGCTTATCGCGCACTCTTTAGCTCTAAAAGAACTGGAATAATATCTTATTATTTGCATTTGGAGTGGTATCTTTAGGGAAAATTGCGAGATCCAAAGATCAGAGTTTTACCCATGTTGCAGAAAAAATAGTCTCTTTGCCTAAACTAGCAAGGTTGTGCCATTGAGTTACCCTCCTGGTGACTAGGTCATATATACATGTGGTCATTATAACCTGTACCAGAGAATGACAAAACTATAGTTTTAAGTACTCTTTGAGTATTGGCTGTCAAACAACTATGAATGCGTACAGTTAAAAATAAAAAACACACTCGTATGAAAACACACGTACTACTTTTAAACCGAATACGCATAACTATAAACATTCAATAACTATCTTTATACAAATTTTTTTTTAATTACGTAGCACAAACGACAACAATTAAAGTTTATAGACTGTATGAGCTACAATCATACGCATGAGTATAAAACTATTCTGACTATTAAGCGGCTACACATGCGTATATGCAGGGCTATTTTATTTACACTCAAACATAAAGCATGTTTTCAAACAGCGATAACCACACACACACACCTACACATTTTCCATTCTATTTTATATGAACATATGTACGATGTATGGTGAATGATGAATAAATATCCCGAGTATAGTGGGAATATTTTTTTGTCCGATTAAATATCCATAGCCTGAGCATAAACATACTCAGACTATAAGTATGAAAGAGAGAGAGTGAGAGAGAGTAAATGCGCTTGATAGGCTTGTGCCTTTTTATTTTTAGTTGTAGGGTATTTTAGTTTTTTGCATAAACGAAGTAGAGACGCTCTTGTATGTTGAAATCGGCTTTTTTCAACTGTGAACAAAAATATGTGAGCATAGTAGTTGTTTGCGTTACAATTATGCAGTTACTAAAATGAAGCATATTTACTTATGTATACTTTTTTTGAGTACTCATTTGACATTCTCTGACCTGTACGATATATACTCGTATATGTACTTGCTCATTATTTTTAGGTACGTTGATTAGGAGTCTGGCAGGTCGTTAGATCCGTGTAATAATTGTTTAGATTTAGCTTTTTATGTTTTTTAAAGTCACTTCTCTTCTTTCCGCACCTTCTACTTTTTATGCTTCCCAAATCAATTGATTGTTGTATGAATTCTTGCTTCATTCCTCTTAGAAACTCCATCTACTGTTTGTGCCAAGAAAAAAATATATTTTTCTTCGGTATTTTGTTATTTTTTACCCTTTATTGAGACCCCAAACTCTTGCCAGTTAAATATTTATGCCAAACAGAATTGTGTTCATATTCGTTTGCTTGCTTTTTATTTTGCTGCTGATAGAGTAATATTTTTTTCCAGCTGACCATAACCTTGTTGGTATGGTTTTTACTTACTATCAGTGCTGCCACAACGAAAAAATTTTTACAACCAAAATTCGCCTTAAAAGTTACCAAATGAGAAAAAAAATAACCAAATTTCAATATGTAGTATTTTTATTAAATAACATTTAAAATGCATACACTTTGCGCCGTACTACAACAAGAAATCAAGGTACATGAAGCTGACTTGCAAGCAATAGTTCAATGCTCATTTGTAAGGTATATGCCAGTCGACAGCTGATTAATTTTTTCTCGTTTAGTTTTCCGTTTAATTGTTGAATTTTGTTTTTCTTCAGGCGTTTAGTTTTTGTATTTGACAGCCGAACAGTATTTTTACAAAAACAACAAGTTACCTGCATATTCTTTATAGAAATTTACTTTCTAAAATCTTTTAATTGAATGTTGCCGCCATTACAAAAGACATGTGATTTCTGTAGTACAGAGTTGCGATCATTTAGTAAAATCAAAAGCTGTTGACAGTGTTGTAAAAGTATTGTAAACAAGTGAGTAGCAATCAAGACGAGTTCATAACAGGTGGCTGTACTAGCGATTTTAGTCACAGCTGTTTTATTTTCAGTTTCCTTGGTAGCAATACTAAAAATTGAAGAACATAAAAGCTTAAAAAATTAAAAAGTTAACATAAAAAATATGTTCATGTGTATCATTATTTTGGCAAAAAAAAAATAACCAAAATGATAAAAATATTCACATCTCCACACTAAAGAAAAAAATAACCACTTTTGGTTAGAAATAACCAAAAACGGCAGCCCTGCTTACTATTTATTGTTCTCTTTGTTTTATTTTATGCTATATGGTGTGGTCGCTTCTTGTCAGTCATATGATTTGCAGATGATGGCTTAATTTGTTTTGATTGCTGACATTATTGACGAATTGCTGACGTTTAAACAAAAAAACAACTTTCACTTCTTTTTTTTTTTTTTGAATTAGTGTGCGTAAAAAGCTTAAAAAAATTAAACATTTGTACATATGTACAAAATTATTATCAGATTATTTTTATGTCAATATATTGCAATGAGTTTGGATATAGGCAATTTTCTGTTTGGCATTAAGACTTGTAGCGTCAAATTAACATCATACGGTTAGAAGGTAAGCAGCTTAGCCCGCGTAAAATTAAGAAAAAGGAAAGACATACATATGAATACCCACAACAGTCACCCAACACCATCTCGTCATCATGATTTTAATCCTTAATAGTTATACAATATGTACGAGGGCGGTTCGGAAACTTCTTAGCCTATCGATGAAAGAGAATAGTTAGTTTTTCAAAAATATTTTTATTTTTCAATATAATCTCCTGAAACTTTAATACACTTAGTCCAACACTTTTCTAGCAATGCTATCCCTTGATTAAAATAGTTTTCCTCAAGGTCTTCAAAATAGTGGTTTACAACTGTAATTGCATCTTCATTTGAGGTAAAACGCTTGCCAGCAAGGAATTTTTTTAGATTTGGGAACAGGTAAAAGTCACTGGGAGCCAAATCAGGAGAATAAGGTGGGTGATCAAGCAACTCGTACTTTAATTCGTTGATTTTAGCCATTGCTAAAACACTCTTCTGCGCTGGTGCGTTGTCTTGATGAAAAATTATTTTTTTGTGTTGTAAGCCAGGACGTTTTTCTCGAATTTGTACATTTAATTGATCCAAAAGGTTGCAATAGTACTCTGAATTTATTGTTTTACCCTTTTGCAGATAGTCAATCAATAAAATACCTTTGAAGTCCCAAAAAACCGTTGCCATAACCTTACCAGCCGATTGAATTGTTTTTGCCTTCTTTGGGGCACTTCCTCCAGCTTCAGTCCATTGTTTGGATTGTTCTTTTGTCTCTAGAGTGGTGGATCCATGTCTCATCAACAGTTATGAAACGACGCTTAAAATCCATTTTATTTCGCTTAAAACGATCCAAACAAGCTTGAGAAATGTTCATTATTATGCGTTTTTGGTCGACTGTTAACAAATGCGGCACCCATCTTGCAGAAAGCTTTTTCATCTGTAGTTCTTCATGCAAAATTAAATGGACTCGATCATTTGAGATGCCCATGATATTAGCTATTTCACGCACTTTTATTCGTCGATCATTTGGCTACAATTTCTGTTGTTGTTGCTGTTTTTTGACGTTCACTACGTGGTTCATCTTCAATGCTTGTACGACCACGTTTGAATTCAGCAACCCAATTTTTTACTGTTGCATATGAAGGAACACTTTCACCTAAAACATTCACCATATCATTATGAATTTCTTGTCCCGATAAAACTTTTTTATGTAAATATTTAATGACACCACGCATTTCTAATTTTTCCATTGTTAAAAAATCGCGGATGCGTCTTTTGTGAACACCTGTTTCTATATGAAGGAGTTGCCAGATCGAAATAAAATTTAACATGTGTTCATAGCAGAGATGGAAGTTTCCAAAACACTTAACTTTTTTCTGTTTATACCGCGCTTTTTGTGCTAGGCTAAGAAGTTTCCGAACCGCCCTTGTACATGTTGTTTGTGAGCCAACGTTGTCATCATCCGCACCACAGACTTCACATTATAGAATATGATAGACCATTCGTTAAAATCTGAGTGTGTTTGTTTACTTTTCTTTTTCGCTTATTTTTTACATTCACATCTTTCTATGTACGTAGAGTTGATTTAAGTTATTTGTTACTTCATGCAAAAAGCTTGTACACCCGCTTAAGATTGAAAATAAAAAGCTATCAAAAAAATATTGTATAGTTTGTACATCAAATAAAACTAAGACTGCATACATATGTATATAATTATGGACGTGTTATATGATTATAGCATTAACTGAGTATCATCACATATATTACAACAACTTGTGACCAAACGTTACATTCCCCTTTTTCCATGCAAAAAAATAAAAAATAAATAATAATACTATTACGTTTTTTTTTCTAGTAGACTTAAGTCTACTTTTCATCTTCATTAGATTTGCGTCCGCCTCAATAGGTAACTTGTATTTGACCTTCTTTCCACTAAAGAGCACAAAAGCCAACGTTGAAATATTAAGAATTAAACAAGAAAATCGGCTGACCTTGCAGTTCATCACATAAACTTCTTCCAGCTAAGTTACAGATTTCCGTCAAATCTGAGGCATCTGATTCACATTTTAAGTCTTTGCAAACCACGGGGGTCTACTCTGTAATTCGAAACGAAAGGAAATGCTTTCGAATTGTAATGTAAATAACATACAAATTCGAGAGAATTTTCTTTCGTTTCGAAATAAAGAGTAGACCCCCCCGTGAATGTCTCAAATCAATTAGACGAAAAAATTTTGAAGTTATTAGAAAAAAATTTTCTTCGACATTTTTCGTCAAGGATATCTCCGGAATGAATCAAATTGGCTGCAATCGGTGTGTCTTTTTTGAGGTTAAGAGCTGATTAGATTTCGGACTCGATTGGATTAGTAAAGTGTGTCGTAAGATTTGAATTAAATAGAAAACACAGTTTTTAGTCTTTTTATTTTTTATTGTATCGTAAAATACGAGTACATAGGATACACATTGGGCAAATGGCCTCCACGGCTTTGCATTCGTTTGCCGAAATTTTCCATAACCATTTTACATAAATGTGGCTGAATTTCGTTGATGCAGCCACCTGTGAGTTGTGATTTCAAATAACCCCTTAAAAAGAAATTTAATGGTGTTAAATCACACCATCTAGGGGACCAATTCTGATCACCGAAACGAGAGAGTGCAGCAGCTGGAAATGTTTCATGCAGTAATTAAATTGCTTCACGGGCTGTATGGCACGTGGCACCGTCGTCCTGCTGAAACCAAATATTGGCCACATCAATATCGTTCACTTTCGGCGGCAAGAACTGGGGTCTAATCGTCGCTTTTGATAACGAGCTGATGCGATCAGGGATCTAATAGTCGCTTTCGATAACGAGCTGATTCGATCACGTTTTTTCACTTTGAGATTATGGCATCCGATATCAAACCATATTATTACATTGTTTGATAGCGTATGACATAATCTCCAATTGAAAAACGTGATCGAATCAGGTCGTTATCGAAACCGATGCTTAGACCCAAGGTTCTTTCATTTTGAGATTTTGCACTCGATATCGAACCATATTATTACATTGTGCGATATCTAATGCCATAGTCTCAAACTGAAAAAATTTTATCGAATCTGCTCGTTATCAAAAGCGACGATTAGAGCCCTGTGTTATTATGTCGCGATATCGAGCAATTCTTGCCTACGACGCCGAACTGATGTTCCTGTATTGTCACCGACACTCTCACGCACTGCTTCGATATTGACATTTTGAACGGCTTGTTTTTGAACGACCAGTATATTTGGCGTCTCCAGCGGGTTCAGTCTCCCAGAACTTTTCAATTATTCTCTCCACAGTTGACAGTTGAAATTAAAATACTATTTTGACCATATTTTGTATGAAATTTGGTTATATATTTAATTTTGCAATTCTCAATCATTTGTTGGGAGTTTGCCTGTAAGCATTTAGACGTGCTTAAGCAGCAACGAATAAACGTTTGCAAGTTCGTATTCATTTTGACACGCGTTAAATAAAAATAAGATATTAAACTAATTTTTTTATATTATTTATATATATTTTTTTCCAACACTATATTAATTTGTTACATTTATTATTGAGTGCAGCGCTCAATGGCCGAGTGGCCGTCGCGGCGACCACAAGTGAAGGAATCATCTTAACAGCGTCCAACACATAATAGTGTTTTCACACTGCAAGTTAAAACCTGGTTTTAACGTTAAAACCATAAACAGCTGATTTTGCATTCACACTGCCAGTTTGTTAAATTCAGGTTTTAACTCACAGACTGTCTAATAACTTTGCTCAAAATAAAATAAATCTCCTGCAGAAATGCGTGTGTTTGTTGTTGTATTTTTTTCTGCTTTTTATAACACTTATTTGACAAACTGTACAACTGTTTTTGTTTGTATGAAAAACTAAGAAACTGTACAATGCGCTCTAAAATGGAAATTGTTTTATATTTTGTAAATTAATATTTTATAATTATGGAACTAGTAATACAAAGTGAAGAAGTGCTTGGAAATAAAGTTATTGTATATAACAAATGCACAAATAAATCGCAAAATACAACTTTCTTAGTGGTGGATCGATATGTCATATCGTTTATTTCCACTTTCCGGAGGTCAATGAAAATTTTGTTGTTGTTTTCCTTCCAAAGAACTCTTACTTTTCCATAATTTTTTACTTATTCTTGCTGCTGCATCCATTTTTAAGTTGAAAATCTTTCAAGCGACATCTCTTGTTACCACTGGCATAAACATTATCAGCTGCTACCGGTCATTTTAACTTGGCAGCACTGAATTTACCACAGCGAAAACAGGGTTTCATTTCATAAAACCAATTCAGAAATGGTTTTAAGTTGGATTTAACAAAAACAATTTATATGGTAAAACCAGGTTTTAACAGTTGGTTTTGACATTAAAACCAACTTTTATTAAAACCAAGTCAGTGTGAAAACACTATAAGAGAACTAACTAAAATCAGAAAACGCTTGAACAACATTTAATGACATTCACACACACAGACGCACACACGCACACACAATTTTCTTGAACAACTTGCATTATGTTGTTGTTGTTTTATGTTTCCGCGCCGTCGTTGTTTTAACTGATTGTTGGCAACTGTTTTCCCATCGGAAAATCCATAGTCATAAACTGCACAATTTTTTAAAATTTATTTTCTCTCTCTTGTTGGTGTTGTTGTTGTTGTACGTACAATTTAACCGCAAGGGTTCTTCCAATTTAAGGTTTTGTAGCAAGCAAACAAAAAAAAAATCATAGTTATGTGTCCAACTGTCCTGTCCGTCCGCCCTGTGTCCGTCCGTCTTTCTCCTCATAGACCTAAAATGCTTAATTTTCGTTTGTAGCATCTTAATGCTGACTCAACTCAGGTGGAGTTTGTGCAGTGCTGGGAAATAATGATGACTAGTGTGGATGCTGTAAACATGATTTCAACTCTTTGACGTTGCTATTTGTCCTCGTCATTCACGTCATCATTGCAATTGCCATCATCGTCTTCCAACATGATGATCATTGCAGCAACAGCAAATAAACATGATGATGGTTACCGTTGATAGAAACTTACAATTCTATCGTTTTTTTTTTTTTTTGGTTCTGTGACTCTCTTCTCATGTGCGTTTGCGCAAATTGTGGCAATAATTTATTAAACAGTTACGAGGCGGCTAAAATGTAATGACTTTCTTTAATGTTTGTTGCCATAATTTTTTTTTTCTTTTTAGTTGCCAGCTTTTTTATTTCATACAATCGTGACTGTTTTTTTATTTTAGTTTTTTAAGTTTTTTCTTTCAAAATTTGTTTGTTAGATTCATTTTAAGAAGTGCGAGTGTGTGTGTGTGTGTGTGTGTGTGTGCAAAAACTAAAGTGTAGAATTTCGTCATGCTGGTTTTAAAATTTGTAACACATTTTATTGTTTTGCCAGCACAACATCAGTTCTATTCCAAGCAAATCACCACACAGCATCCAGCTAGAAAGACATTAATTCTCATTTGTTAAGGTGTTCTTTTTTCTACCTTCTCTCTGTTCCACTATTTTTTTTTTTATTTTTTATTTTTTGCATTAAAACTGAAATCAAGATTTACGGTTAAACGTTTAATTTTGGCTAATGTCTAAACTGAAGTTTACCAGAAATTCAAAAACAACAAAAGCGAAAAAAATCGGCAAAACAAACTTATTGAGAGCAATTTATGCATGCAACTACGAGTATTTTAGTATGATGGCCAGGCCAATTACTTTTAACAAGGAAGGTTTGTGGTTGGGTGTATACTGAATACACACGTTTTTATAACTCCGATTTTATGTACCTATTTCTCCTTTTATTTTTGAAGGAAATTTTTGAGTGGAATTTTTTTTTTTTCAACTAACTTTCTTTATCAATAAAAAATTGTAATGGTAATCATGAGTTTTAATTAAAATTTTGATTCATAGAAACTAAAACTATTTGGCATTAAAATTCGCTGAAGATTCAAGTTAAATGGTAAAATTTTCTATACTAATGATTGCAGTTTTCGCCATAGTTTTTGCAATAAAACTATTTTATTTCAAGAGCCTTGTCGTGTTTGGTATATTTCGTCTTCGACTCAACTAATTTAGAAACTCGTACATAGGTAGCATTCAATAGATAATACCGTATTTGATATTTCTTTCTGTAGTTTCTGTGATCAAAATTAAATTTTATAATGTTTTAAGAAAAAATAAATTTCAATATTGATTTTCCAAATGTATAAAATCTTGGAAACTTATGATACAGATGGTTCTTTCTACAAACTGGCAGTTTTTAGATGTGCAAAAAAAAAGCTGCACTCCCAAGCATCTACTTACAATATATGAAGAGTTCCCCAGGATACAGAGGTCTCGCACAAACGAATGCTATAAAATTCGCATATATCAAAGTTTTCGGCTGAAAATTCTCTATTACACAGAAAATAAAAACAAAAAGAATTTCCTTTGAGTTCCCGGCAATTCCCAAAAATAATTTTGTAAAATCCCAAAGCATATAATTATATTCTGTTTCAGTAAATTTCCGATATATAGATATATGTCTGCATTTTTTCAACAAATATAATTTTTTCGGAACAGAGAAAAAACTGCCTCATAGAATCAAGATTTTCTCTATGAAACGTTTTTAGGCTCAGGGGTATCCCAGCAGAGAAATGCTAAGATTTTTTCATAGAGATTCCTTATTGTTTTTATGTGGTAAATCTTATTAATTTTATCAAGCAGAAAACCACATAAAATCAAGAAGAAATCTTATTATTCACAATTTTTTATACTCAATTTCCGTTAGTTTTGGCACCAAGAAAACAATCCATAGAGAAAAACTTCTGGATTCTATTAGGTTTTCTTATAAATTGTAAACTATAGGGATTTCTTATTGATTTTATTAAGTTGCCTTATTGATTTTTTCAATAAGGTTTTCTTCTTCATTTGGGTAGGTTCCTATATGAGTATGTGTAAAGCATCTTATTGATTTTTTTTAATAAGGAAATCTTCTTGATTTTATGAGGTGTCTTTGTTATTTCGTTTCTATAAATAGACATACAGACAATTTTTTTCATGATCTTTTCATTTTTGTATAAGAATGTTTGCACAATAATTTCAATGGTTGTTCAGGCTGCTTGTTAGCATATTGGTTAGAGTGCTTGTCTATCAGTCAGAAGTTTGCTGGTTCAATACTTGGTGAGTAAGTAAGTTAAAAATATAACATAATGTGTATGTATGTATGTATGTATGTATAAATAAATAACATCTACAATATACTAGATACATACATACGTATGTCTATGGTATAGAATTTAAACGAAAATACATAAGCACAGAGAATAAAGACTCAATTTCTTTTAATTTTTTATGAGGTCGCCTAATAAAACCAAGAAGAAAACCTTATTAAAAAAATCAATAAGATAACTTAATAAAAACTAGAAGATTTCTTCTTGATTTTTTCAAAAAGGTTTTCCCTATGAAATTAATAAGATTTTCTTATTGAAAAAAAAACTAGAGATTTCTTATTAATTTTGTTCTATTTTAGGAGGTATTTAGTAGGAACTGTTTTCTATGTGGGGTTTTTTTCGACACTTTTCTACTTTGAATTCATTCTTAGGCAGTATTGGAACCATAGTTTTTATGACTTTATTTATTTTATTGTAAAATTCCTTAGAAATTTACTGAGTTATTAAATATTTTATTAGAAGACTTTTTGTCGCCTAATAAAACCAAGAAGAAAACCTTATTGAAAAAATCAATAAGATAACTTAATAAAAACTAGAAGATTTCTTCTTGATTTTTTCAAAAAGGTTTTCCCTATGAAATTAATAAGATTTTCTTATTGAAAAAAAAACTAGAGATTTCTTATTAATTTTGTTTTATTTTATGAGGTATTTAGTAGGCACTGTATTCTCTGTGGGGGTTTTTCGACACTTTTCTATTTTGAATTCGTTCTTAGGCAGTATTAGAACCATAGTGTTTATGACTTTATTTATTTTATTGCAAAATTCCTTAGAAATTTACTGAGTTATTAAATATTTTATTAGAAGACTTTTTGTTAAAAATCTACCTGCATGAAGTTTTTCGCCTTGTATTTATGCGCTTTCTGTGTATTGAAGCTTCCAGGATGATGAAAGTACAATTTAATAGACGTATACCAACACAAAGTATAAAATTGGTACAACAGTGGTCGCCAAACTTCCGGGTACGAAAAACCGGTTTTTTACCCGTAACTAAAGATTGTGGATGTGTTTGAAAAATTTGAAATACAGTTGTTACAATTTGTTGCAAAATAAACAACGTCTGTAGTCAATATAATAACCATCGTTGTCACATTATTTTGAATGACCTGACAACTAAATATTTTCAACTTTTGCTTATTAATAACGCTGGTTGCCAACTTGCGCACATTCGTTGTCAATACTTCGTTGTAACACTTTTAGCAAAAACGTTGTTGACACACTTTCGACAACGAATGTGATCAACTTGAGCGGTGCCCTTTTTTCCGGGTGTATCACTATCCCACACAATCGCACGACTTACGAAAAAAATACAACCCTTATCTGATGATTGATTGTCCAAGGCAAATTCATAGCAGGTGATCTCTACTCAGCAGCTGATAATCAGCTGATAATTTCTCTGATGTCAATTCATAGCAAAACCCAGTAAAAAAAGACACTCCAAAAAAGTCATGAAAATGTAGAGTTTGCGATCTGGAAGTAGTGCAAATTTCGATCCGATCTAATAATTTTTACATAGGGTTGTCATTGCTAGAAGTTCTCTTTTTCGATGCCTGGTCACCGAATTGGAAGCGATTTTAAGAAAAATTTCCTTTTTATTTTCATCTAGGAAAATGGTAAATAGTTACCTATTTCACCAATTCGTTTCTTTTTATACGAATTTAAGCCCGAAGCGGTGTTTTTATGTAAATTTAAGTAAATTACTTTTACATTTTAGACTAAAATTAGTTCATAAATTTCTGTCAAAAAATCGATGTTTTAAAAATTCTAGTGATTATTTTCTAAAACTATGGAGGAATTACAAGGTTTTGTATAACTAAAATAATCTTATAATTGGCTTTCTGCTAACTGTCGGCATTTTAAAAATATCGATTTCTTGGAAGCAATGAAAATGTAGTTCCTTCAGAATGACTTCCAATTTTTTTTACTGGGAAACGTTCGGAAATTTTATGACAGCAGGAAATTTTTCACTAAGAAATATATAAAAGGCGAATATACAGAGTTGCAAATCGAGACCACCTGGTATCAATTCGCCTTGGTTATTTTCTTTTGAAAATTTTCGTAAACTCCATCATACCAGGGTTGTATTTTCTCAAAAGTCGCACGGTTGTGTAGGATAGTGAATCATTGCCTTAAGTACGATTACTACTCATTACAAAATTTCATTAGCTTGGAGGCATATAGCACATTTTTCGGCAGAGCTCCGTCCACAAATATTTTAACAATAAATTTATTAACTAGACAGCAATAGAAAATTTTATTGATTTCACATTATTACTAAAAGTTGTGCTCATGTAATTACATGCGCCCGCCCAGTTGTATTTTAGTTGCCACCCAAAATGATTTTTCTTAAAGAAACGAAAAAGCAAATACAACAAGCGCATACAAGAAAAAAATAAATAAATCCCACAAAATTAATCATCAACATTATGTCAGCAACATCATTGATCATCGACGACTGCAGTTGTTGGCAACCAGGCATTACAAGCCTGTGTCTTTGCGTTTGTGTGTGTGTGTTGTGTGTGTGCTTACGTGTGTTGCAAACAATGTCAAAAAACATGAGTAAACATTGCAACTTACGGTTGTCACGTCAATAATGTCAATTGGTATGTGGTATGTGCTGCAACACGCACAACCATATACATACATACATACATACATATGTATGTAAGTATGTATAGTAGAAGGAGCTTGAACAAACAGAAAATAAAATTGAAAAAGTTTTATCGCACATTAAAAGTGCGAACCAAGATCCCAACAAAATCTTAAGCTTGTTTATGGTCTTCTTTGTATACACAAGCATGCACATACGCGTACAAAAACGACAAGCATTTGGAAAAAGATGAAATGTGCCACCGTTGAAATATGCCGAAACGTAACGTAGTTGTGTATGGGAAACTTGTACATCAGGGTGTATGTGTGTGTGTGTGTGTGTGTGATAATGATGTGACAAAACATATGTATGTGTGGATACGTTCAAACAAGTCGAAAAACTAACAAGCACGCACGCACTGATGCCTCGGAGGCCTTAACACATAAAAACTTTAAAAGAATACATAGTGCCACAAACGGAACGTTTATGAAGCCTAAGGTCTAAAAGTTACTGGCAACCTCTGCAGTTAAGCTTTGTTGAAAGAAAAAGTGGAAAACAAAAAAGTAACATACATACGTACCAACAATGAAGCATCGCTGTGTGAGAGGGAAGTGCTTGTGAAAGTATAAAAATGCCCACAAAAGCCAAATTTTTTAAATCTCTGGCCTGTCTGTGCCAACATTATCAGGCTTCAATATTGTAATACGAACAATGCACATGTTTGCGTTTCCGCAAGTTCATGTTTGTGGCAAGCTCAAACGAAAGTGACATTTTGACAGTTACGCGTGATAAAATTTGACGGAAACGCACAAATGGCCACCTCTGACTGCCGCTTAAAGAATGCAGCCTGCCTTTTTGCCAAACATCATTCATTGAAATTGATGTTTGTGTGTTTAATTTTTTTAAATTTTATTTTTTAATATTTTTTTGTGCTTCTTTGACAAAACGAATGCGTAGGCTTTTGCTGATAAAAATCTCTCAAACTTACATGAAAATATAATAGCGTATTTTTCTATTAATTTTGTTAAAATAAAACTTTATTATACGAGTAAGTTTAAAGTTACTTTTTGTTTTCTAGCCAGCATTTTTTTTCAGATCAACTGTGTTTTCCCTACACAGTTGATCTGATAAGGAGGCATCGATGAAAATGTGTATGAAAGTGAACAAAAAAAAAAAAAAAATTGCATATGAGCTACATCGCGCACTGGTATTTATATTTTAAGCTTTTTAGCACATGGAATTGAAACGAACTTAACGCTGCAGCCACACGTGCAATAAATAGCTTTCAATTTCATCACATATACTGTTTGTCAAAATTCCTTAAAATTGATAGCTGTTGCTCAAATTGATAGTCAATTTCATTTTTTAAATGCCACCGTCGAAGAAACAACTCAAATTTGTAGCTTCAATCAATGTGTGCTGGGACCAGCCGTTCAAATTGAAAATTAAATTGCCATTTAAATGGATAGGTGAGAGTGTATTGAAAATTGAATGGAATTGAAAGGCAAAAATTGATCGTGTGGCCCCCAAGTAAGAGGATTTCAATAAGCAGGGGTATTTTGTTTTTCTTATTTAAATTGTAAAGTAATTTTATTAAAAGTATTTTATGATATTGTACTTAAAATATATAATTCCAAAAGCGAGAAAATTTTGCCACATACATATACCGTTACATGTAGAACGTTGCCATATTTTTAGTCAGTTTAGGTTAGGTTGAAAAAGAGGGACAATCAATACTAACTCAATCCCCTTAGGAAATTACACTTAGCCCTAGTTTTTAACTTAATATTTAATACGTAATTAGCTAATTTTTACTTAAATTTAAATTGTATTTAAATACTTGTCAAATTTTATATTCGACATATTGTTCGTAATGTGTGGTTGAAGTCTACTGACGATTTTTTACAGCAACAATGAAATGCATATCGACAACGCAGAACTAGTGGTGAAAAACTATCGATAGTGTCACTATCAAAATTTTTCAATCGTTGTTGATGAGTGGCTTGAGCATCTACTAAATGCATCTAGAATAATTTTTTGAATTCCTTAAAGTTTGTGAAAACTTTTTTATCTTTAGGAAGGTTATGCATTAATTTTTGTAAAATTAAATTTCGTGTGCAAGCTTTAGCCGCAATAATTTATTAAACACCTATTATTTAGCTTTATCGCAATGGACCCAACTGGATCTCCGACTGGCGATGCCTTATAGCACCGCCCTTCCTAAGCTATTATTTAGCTTTTCAAGTTTCATCGACTTGACATTTTGTTTAGAAAAAACTTATTCTTATGACATATTTATAATATCACACCATTATGTACTCGTATGTGGCAAAGATTTTAAACGACTAACTGCAGTCATCCCAAAAGCTTTGTGAATAGTGCGTTTCCACTTGAGCAAAAGCTAGTACTTACGAGATTTCAAACAAAATCTAGTAGTTGCCCCACACAAAACAAAATCTACTGTATTCCTAGATTTTTGTCAAAGTCTACTTAAAATTTTAGTAAAGTTTATCCAGCAAAAAAATTTGATTTTAAAGCACTAACAACTGAGTAAAGCAATGTACTCCTAACTTGATAACGAAAGCTCCGAAAAGCTCTAACGTAAGGCGGGTTTTATAACAGAGTAGAAAAAAAGTTAAAAAAAAACTTAGTAACTTTTACATCTGATTACACAAAGTATTGCTTCTAGCTGACACATCTCGAACAAAAAAATCCGCAACAACCAAGTGATTCTCTAATATTATTTATTCTCTTTACAAAAACTCTTTTGAGAAGCAGTAATTTGTTTTCAAAAAGGAATCATTTAGAATCTACTTGAATCCCTGCGTGTAGCGGGCAGCCTCGTAAACCAAGCATTAATTTGTACTGAATTACTTTTCAGTACTATATACTATATACCTGAAAAGGTGTGTGAATTAGCTAAAGTGCAATTGTTTGGTTGAACTCTAGGAAAATTTATATATAAATGGGTTTTTGTTTTAGATAAGAAATCGTGATAAATGTCAAAAGAAACTCGGTGTAAACGGCATACATTTTGATAAAAATTTCAATTGAAATCTAATAGATTTCGTGCAAGCGTAAATATGCTATTAAATATTTTTCCAATGGTTGGTTACTGGAGTTTATTTTAACATAAGTTTGATAGATAGACGTTCATACACTCAGGGAAAAGCTGCAACTTAAAAATAAGAACGCGTTACATTACAATATTTTTCAATAATAGAAAATGTATATTGAGAGGCGGATCGATTTGTATGGAGGCAAAAAAATCGCTCAAATTACAAGGAAAATCGTATTCTAGAGATCAAAATAAGAAACTTTGCCGAAGGAACCATACCTCTAAAATGTATTTTGATGTCCCGACTTTTGATCCGAAAGGTCAAATTTTCTTAAAGGGCCAGATTTTGAAAAATCTCACTCTGACCCATTTAGAGTTCCTCAATCGAGTCAAAATGTGTGACTGACACCCACTAATTTTGAAGGGCCAACCCACCTATGCCAGTGGCACACCCCCTGGAACCACCCCTGGGGGGTTCCCCATACAAACATTTGTGATTTTTTGAAATATTTGTATGGTGAACCACCCAGGGGGTGCATCACTGGCATAGGTGGGTCGGCCCTCCAAAACTAGTGGGGCTTGGTCATACATTTTGACTCAATAGAGGAACTCTAAATGGGTCAAAGTGAGATTCTTAAAAATCTGACCCTTCAAGAAAATTTTACCCTTCGGATCAAAAGTCGGGACATCAAAATACATTTTAGAGGTATAGTGCCTTCGCAAAGTTTCTTATTTTGATTCCTAGAATACGATTTTCCTTGTAATTTGTGCGATTTTTAAATCGACCCGCCCTAGTGTACATATATATTTTGTGCACTTAACAGCTCTAAAAAGCTTTTTATTTTTCACAAGGAATCCTTTTTCCTGCAAAAGCCGTAAACATTCAGCAGCTAATTTGTTGCCAGTGATGCCAACTTTTTTTGCTCTAAAAGCACATCAAAAGTTAAAAAAAAAGACACTAAAAAGCGTAAAAAGCACTAATGTGAAGAACTAGTGAAGTTTAATAATCAGAAAAAAAAGGTTATGCCTTAATGATCAAACAGAATATGTCCGCAACTTCAGGAAAAATCGTTGTCAAATTAATAAAGCCCATAATAAAATCTACGGCAGTAACTTCAAATGCTCTATAATTTTAGTTTTATTTTATTTTGTGCTTATTTTTCTTTGTAGTTTTGTTCACAAAATGTATGAAATTTATTGAAAGTATGGTAGCATTCTTGAGAGAATGAGTATTTATATATGAGAGCATAAGAAAAAACGTTGTCAAACGACTGCTTTCTGGTGCTGATTTTTTGTGTCAATTTGTATGGAAAATGTGTTTATGCCGCAATTCTGTTTGATCATTTAGACTGAAAAAATAAATACACCAGGTTTTTATTAAAGTAATTTGATTAAATATACAAAATTTCTTAAAAGCACTACTTAGTGCTTTTTCGTAGTTTGGCACTAACGCTCCAAATTTAACGTTTTTAGTCTTCAAAAAGCACTAAAAATAATTAGTGCCAAAAGCACCAAGTTGGCAGCCCTGTTTGCCGCTTACACATTGACATTTTTGTTTATTTTAGGGAGCTTTTAGCTTCGTTTTAAAGTTACATAAAACTATTTCTCATGCTTGTAGTTTTCATAATTTTTTTTTTTGATAAAAGAAAAAAATATGTATGTATTTATGTATGTTGCAATAATAATCGACAATATTTTAACAGCAAAAGCTTAACATGACAAACAACAACAGTAACACAACAATATCAGCAACAACAACAATAGCAAATGTACAATTTCTTAACATTAAACTCCCTTGAATTTGTTAAAATTTTTTTGTATGTCGTTTTTACAAAGTTCCTGACTGCCACCAACCATGCAGCAGACAAACAAACCAACTGCCATGTTGCAACTTTACACTAGCGGCGAGCTGGTGGATTGTTTGGTGCGTATAAAACATTTCAATTTTTATAGAAAATTACATGTTACTTTTAGCTTTTAGTACTTTTAAAAAGCGAAATATATAAAACAAAAAAATGAAAAAGCTCAACAATTGTCCTCGATGTTGTCATGTACTCGTACTATAAAAAAAACTCTTTTCCTTGTAATATTTTGAAAAAACATGACTAAAAACAAAACGTCAGTTAGATTATAGTTCAATTACAACTCAATGTTTTAAACTCTGCTAGTATTCCTATTTTCTAGCAAAAAATAAAATAGAGAAATAAAAAATACCACCCACACTCGAGTTTTACCTGTATTTTACGCTGAATATGATCAATGCGCTTGGTTGAAAATTTTTGCAATATTTTTGTTTCAGTCATTCGTTGTCTTTTGCTTTGGGGCTGCAATTTGACGTTTACGTGTCGTAACCTTAATGGCACATGTGTCAAATTTGTATTAGTTATTTAATTATTCAATAATCGTGAGATATATAATCGGTGTAGTTTTGGGGAATGTTTAGTTAAAAATCTATTAAAAAAAACAAGAATTAATAGTCATTTTTAAAATTAAAATTTTATTTAGCTACAAGTATAAAGCCAGACTTGTTAGAATTGCTTTAAAAAAATACTAAAGAACTGTGGTTTATAATTGCACAGCCCTCATCTGTTGATGACTTTATTTACACACTTGTTTTCTTTCTGCATTCTTCACTTTATTATAGAATTTGATACACTTTCAGTCCAGAGAACATGACTATTACATTCCTATTGTTATTAATACAGTTGGCCTTATCGAATTGACTGCAGCGCCGTCGCATACAAATGACTGCAAGGCTGGTCTAAAGATTTTTAGCTTGGCTGTTGTCCGTCCGTCCGCCCGTTGCACATTTTGCTGTGTTATGAATTGCATTCATTGTATGACATTAAGCTGGCACAATGAATGCTTTTAGCTGAAAACCTGAGTAATTGAGTGACAATTAAGTTATTCCAGGTGTTTTTTTTTTCTACAACTGGAAGATAAGCAGCAAAAAGAAATCAAAAAAAAGATGCATACGTAGTATAATACCTTAGAGATTGAAGTCTGCAGAGACAAAATCAACAGGCAGCAATGCAGACGGAACAAATGAATGGTCACTAACAGACAGAGAGAGAACACAACAACAAACAGCAGAATCTAATAAAGCTGTTTAAAAGTTCATACAAGACATCTTTAAAATGTTCGAATTGGTCGGACTGTCAGACTTCAAGGACTTATAAACACACTAAAGCGTGGCAATGAAATACTATTACCACATTCATATCTCAATTATGATTTGTCTAATGCACTATAAAGCTAAATGCCATATGGGTATTTCCATGATGTCGCACGTGACCGCAATACTAATTTAAATTGTTTTGACAATAAGCATAAATACATATATAGCGCTAAATTAAACCTATAATTGGTGTTAAATTTGATATTGAGCAATTATTCATTTACAAAATAATTAAAAAAAAAAACGAAGGAATTCGCATGTGACAAAAAACAGAAGTTGTTTTTATTAGTATAGTTTAATAAAAAAAACCCTGATTTTGAGTGTTTTGTTAGTTGCGCCTTTTTTGCATTTTAGTTAACGATATGTATATATTTTTAAACGACTTCAAAAAAAAGAAGGATGTTAACAATTGGTCTCTATTTTTTTGGTGTTACTTCATAACTTCATTTTAGAATGATTGTAAAAATTATTTTTTTGTCTGAGAGGGTATAGTTTCCCATTGGTACCACTGTAAAAAAGTGGGCGGTGAGACGCCCACAATTTTTTTCATATAATTTTATGTGATTGCTGCAAAACCTATAAAACACCTTTTGTTCCTGTAATTACACAATTTGAAAGTTGAAAAAATGGGCGGGGTTACGCCCATTAAAATTTATTACAACATTTCACGCACTTCTACTTAACCGATTTTTACGAAACTTACCACACACCTTGAGCTCTAAAATAGACACAATCCTCCATTTAAAAAATATGGGCGGAGTCACGCCCATTAAAATTTAATATTTGATTTTATATGGTTCTACTTTACCGATTTTTACAAGACTTAACACTCACCCTAAGCTCTGAAAAACTCACAATATTGCATTTAAAAAATGGGCAAGGGCACGCCCAGTAAAACTTAATTTTATATTTCACGTACTTCTTCTTATCTTTTTCTATCAGATCTTTGCACTGAAGTCGGTTTTTTTGGCAGAAAGAATTATTAAATTAAATTTTAATCACAGTCGGATGTGACATTTTTGCCATCATGATATTTATATTATATCTCTTGCTCTTTTCACGAAACTATAAATTAACAAGCTTAGTAAAAATGTTTTCAAACTAACTGAAGTAATTAACTGATTTTAATTTTTTTTCTTAATGTCTCTTGGCAATGCATTCTCTTCTTTATTTTATAGCTTTTGCAAACGTTTGCTTGTTGGCTGGGGCTCTACTCTGTAAGTCGAAAGCAAAGGCTTTCGAATTGTAATATTAAAAACATACAAATTCGAAAGCATTTTCTTTCGAAAATTTGACACTGTTTGTCAAGGGTTTGTTTTATTTCAAAATGCTTTTAAACTTGTAAATAACATGAAAAAAGCTTGAATTGAACTTCATTTCCAGTTAAATTTTATCAAGTGATTGAATATTAATCGTTTGTTGGGTATATTTGTACTATACTATTTGATGAGCTTTTTGCATAAACTTTAGAAGCACTGATAACAAATGCTGTTTTTCAATGTCGCACGTGACATCAAAATATCCAAATTTACAAAGCAAAAATTTACAATTATGTGCAGTCGCATTCTTCTTTGAACGTTTATTAAAACAAATGAAAAAAGTTGTGCTTTTGTGAATATTTCGAAATGGGTTAAGCATAATTTTTTTTTAAATTATTTATATTTGATTTTTTTTTACTGTGGATATATGTTTGATAGAACGAAGTGTTTTGATGTGGGTGTGACCTATAGGTGGAAATGCCCATATGAAGCATATGTATATATAGTGTATGGGCATTTACAAATATATACATATGTATATATATGTTGTGTGTTTAACTGAAATGTTTTGAATGTACTTCTCGGTCATATGGAGACAGCCAGACATCGAGGCAGAATGAATTCATCTCATAAGAAGTGCTTTGGCCGCATCCATCCATAACAAGTGTTCTTCTTTTAGCCCTTTTTTCTGCCTAGAAAAAGAGCTAGAATAAAACCTCAACTTACATCTTTATATTTTGCTGCATCCTTTTGCCTTGTGATGGTCGGTCGGTGGTTCGCGTTCAATACTTGGTTACATACAACTCTTATTGTTCGGTCAGTATTGATATGTGCTTTTGATTTTGTTCTTCATCTTATTTTTCCTCCTCAACTTTCCATCATTATTATCTATCATCTGTCTCTTAAGTAATTCGTCATAATTTTTTTTCTTCTACTTGCCATCTTTCGCCTGTAGCTGCCTTCAAATGCTTGTAAGTATGAAGGCAATTCTTAACTATTTACATGGCATTAGATCAACTTTGGGATTTGATGTCTACATCAAATGTTTGTGCTAAACAAGTTCCTTAACATTTTCCGTTTCATTTTGATTTAGTTTACTTGTATTTCCTGCAGTCAACTTCTTTTAAGAGCTCTTGTGTAGGTACGAGTGTGTTCTTGTTGAGACGGCAACAATCATTTGATTGAGATTAATCGTTGAAATTTTTGCCTTTCGTATGACAGACACAGCCCAAAGTAACCATGTAAGAGTTGTTACGAAGAAATGTTATGATGTTAACTTTTCAGTTTTGATTTTCTATACATTTCTATTACAACATGTGCTTGTAAACTTCTTAATCATTATATATAGAGGACCTTATTTCTTCAACCCACATCACATCATATTATCATCATCATCATCATCATCATCATGCGGTTTATTTGGAATGATGTATGAGAGAAGGTGTGTTTCAGAATCGTTTGTAAAATCGCTTTTTATTTTATAGCTTTTGTTAAATTTAAAGAAAATTAACAGTAATTTTTCTTGCCTTCAACCTTTTTAAATGCTGAACTTTGACATCGTTTATGTCCAATTATGTCTTGCTGGCTGTAATTTATTATTATTATTATTATTATTGTTATTATTCTTTTTAAAGACCAGAGTAATTATTAATGTTTTAATCAAATAATGTAAAAATGATGTGTAAACACAAAATGGTGTTATGAAAGTAGTTGAGACTCGACTATGTATGGCAAGCGAACTTTAGTTGCGTTGCCAATTTGCCAAAATGTTATTACATCGTATGACAGCTGGCAAACTAACAGCTGTTAATTTTAATTGACAAATAGCAATAATATTGGCAAACACAAAATTTTCAATTGAAAGCAAAAAGGAGGTAAAATTAAAATAATAAACTACTTCTGCTTTTTTAAGGCGAAAATATGCTTTACAGCCAAAATATAATTTGCTAACTAAAAAATTATTTTAAGCAAGAACTTTTAGTCACAGTAGAAGCGTTAATTCTGTAGTATTTTCAAGATTCAAAATTTTCTATTTCTTCTCTTCATCGAAAAACACTTCCATTGCACTAATAATTTGTAATGTGTAACGCAATATAAAAGTACGCAGCTACATTGAGTCCTGTTCCCCATTTCTGTAACTTGTAAAAAGTTCTCGCATCGAGGAAAATTAAATAATTATATTGGTTGTCCTATTTTGCACAGGGTTACTAACATAAAAATTTATATAAATTTACAAAAAATACCAACAAATACAGTTTGTTTTCTTACTCAACCTGTTTTTCACAGGATGATAACAATTTTTTCGATTCTAAAAGTTCTCACATTCCCTACAGAAACGAGGCACTGAGCTGCCCAAAGTAGCACCAGAGTGCCGAACATTAATCGGCTTCTTACACAAATGAATGCACATACGCGAGTACATTTTTCTCCATGGCCAGCTCTGATTTAGTCTTATTAAAGTGTGTAGCATCTGCGTTAGAAGTAAAAATTCTACGCATAAGCTTCTTGCAAAGTTTTTAAATATTTAAAGAAATCTCTGTTTAATATTACAAACATTTAAAAGAGCCACCAACTCCCTCAGCATAATTTTTTTTCTTCCCCTTAATTTAATAACAAGTTAACATGAAATCCTTTTACCTACATGGATTCACAAAAGTTACGAGCATTTCAGTGAGAAAAATATTTGCAATTTAAATTCGATCACTCAGCAAATTATCAACGATGCCAAAAACCAAAGAGCGGCAGCAATTTTTACACATTTATTTTCTAGACAAGTAAACAAATTCATTAATCATATGCTTAAAAATAAAATGCGAAAAACGCATAAAAATGTCAACAGACCCGCCGCCATTTAGTCTGGTAACAACAATAACAACAATTCGAAATAACAAACTTGTGACAGTAAAACAGCAACAAGAATTGAAATCGTAAAGAAATAGAAGCATATTTACGCCAAGAAAAGGAAACCACCATCAATCACTAAGAAAATGCAATATAAAAGTAAACATTTTCAATAGCATAAAGCAAAGAAAAGAGGAAGGAGTCCATAGGCAACAAGCTGAAACTAGAGATGGGCGAGTTTCTAATTTTTTTAACATGGCACGACCCGAACACGAATACCAAGATTGTCATCCAACACGACACGACACAAGACAAATCAAATTGAATGGCAAAAATTAATAATTTTTATTAAAATATATAAAAATTTTTGTTTGATGTCAGAACTCTTAAGCTTAAGAGACCCATATACGATTACTATCAACTAATTTGCTCGTGTTGCATGTTTGAGGATACAAAATATTAAATTTTTTCTTTATTGGAAATTCATGCATACGGATCTTATACCTAAAATCGTTTAGTGTTTCTTCGTGTAAATTTTGCTCAACATGATACGACCCGACCACTCACAGTATCAAATTTTCTTTCACGAACACATTTCTTGTTAAGTGCTGCGTGTTCGTGTCACGACAATAACACGACACGCACCCATGTCTAGTTGGAATCATATACCTATAATATAATAAATGCGAATATTTTTAGTAGATCATTTAAATTGTATACCCCGATTTATTCACGTTTAAGTGAACCTTTTTAACCCCTTTTAAAAAAAAATACAAGCAATCCCTCTACAGAGCAGAGTTTGAGAGTTACAATGTTGCACAAAAATGTATGTATCTCGTATGAGTTGAGGTAAAATGTGTTCTATACCGATTTATTTAACCCCTTAAACATGGAATAAGCCTTAGCTTAATCAATAAAATCTCTAATAAAAAGTCTTCTAATCAGAGATTAGGAATTATATATTATATCAGGAAATTATAGCATAATTATTTAATTGTAAAGAGGAAAGTATGAAATTGATAATGGAAACCAATAGGCCAATGGACAGTTTCGTTCTAGATTAAAGAACAAATGTTGCGGCATTCTTTAATATATTTCAAAAACGTCGTAGCAAGTGTCGAAATACGCCAACCACGATAAGGGTGAATATCAGCCAAACGGCAGCGTAGCCCTACGCCTGCAAGTCCATATCTATTGTTTTCCTAAAATATTCTGCAGCCAAATCGCTAATTTTCAGCTGTATGCTTTCACTAAATCCATCTCTGAGGTCTTGAATCGATATTGAAATTATATTACCCCAAAGATAATTGTCTAAAGGAGTTAAATCACAAGATCTCTGTGCCCAATAGTGATCGCATCTTCGAGAAATCATAAGGTCAGGAAACTTTTGACGCAAAAGAGCCGAAGTATGATCACTTGTGTTGCACGTAGCGCTGTCTTGTTTAAAATAAACGGTGTCCACGCCATTATATATTTCTAAGTCCCTCCATACAAAGGCACAACCCATTCACAACCCACAACCCATAGCACAACCCATTCACCGTAACAGTTGCTTTAGCGTCATTTTCAAAAAGGTATGATCCAAAAATCCGCACCAATTAGTGAGAGGAGTGAGAAGCTTTTCAACAATCATTCTTGAGTTTTTTGAGCGCCAAATGAGACAAATACGATTGTTAAAACAGGCTCAAATAATCTTAATATATATAAAAATCAAAAACACGTTTATTTGTTAGGGGTGAACTCTTCAATGCCCCAACAGATTTTCGCCTTTCACCCCACAAAAGACCGGCGCGTGTTTTTATATATGTTCTACCCCGGTAAATGTTACGCCCCTTTCAGAAATAGTGATTCGTCCGGCAGATGGCGCAATATTTAGTTTATTCGTGGGCAAAATCCAATTTTCATATTGTACCACCAAGGCCATATATAACACTTAGGGCCAGCAACGCGGACCGGGGTCAGCTAGTTTTTCGATAAAATTCTATATCAGTTTGATGATGGTCGGTAGGAGTGAGTTCTTGTATTAAATGAACTTAAAAAGCCTTAAAACTTAAGTCGTTATGAAAATTGAGGTGTGATGTCGCTTTCGTAAGACAAATGTCAAGGATGGACGAAAAATTTACAAAACTGGGAATTTCTCAACACTATGGGCTACAACAGCAATACTTCTCAGTTGTTCTTAAGCAATGTGCATGCATTTGAATCATCACATCACTTATTCCAACAGCTCAAATTTGTTCACAATTGCTCGGCGAGAAGGTACTCTGCGAAGAGTAAATTTTAATAATTTAAATTGCAACGTATATTGTTAAATTTTTTATTATTCAGCTATGCTCTGAAGTCACGGCCATTTCATATCACGAACGATTTTGAGAATCACGTGAGTGCTGAAAATCGCTAAATTTTTAATTTTCAGTGCTGATTTTCATTGTTCCAAATCACAAGCTGAAAGCTTTTAGTTATAGTGCTGCCACAGTGATTTATTACTTAGTGTTGCCATTTGCAATAAGTTTTTTAAAGAGAACTAACACTCAGGCACAATGGACCCAATTGGGTCTCCGAGGTGAGGTGAATTTTTGGCACCACCCTTCCTAACCTAACACTCAGGGAATGAAGGCATACTAGTTACTATTACTAGGTAGTACATACCTTCTTTTGGAAAGGTATAGTGATAGAGAAGACAGGTTGTGAAGAAAGAAAAAGAGGAAAGCTTCATTATTTTACAACTCTGCTTCTCTTTTTTTGCACGTCTCTATTTTTAAAGCAGAGTGTTGCAGCACCTCTGATGTCAATGAGACGCATTAAAGTTTATAAGCTGTTTTACCTGGCCATTTTATTGGTTATTTTTTAACAAATTTACAAAAGTTTTATCTTACTGCCGTATTCCAAAAAATTATTTGCGCTTGAAGTGCATGCTAAAACAAAATTTCTACAAAAAGTTTAACTAAAGCGCACTTAAAATACAAATACATTTTTTTAGTTAATTTAATTGAAGAAATCAATCATCTGCTACACGTCCTTAAAGCTTAGTTGCTCTGGCAACCTTAGACGCTTGATCAGCTGATTGTTAAACAGGAAAAGTGATTCACGAAGAATGTAAAAGTATTCACGTCATAGCGTGTTCATAAATTTGTAAATTTTAAGGTTCTTTTGTCTAAAATAATTAACAAAAACAAATAAAGAACAAATCATATTAAGTGATATTAAATGTAGACAATCCTTTTATTAACGAATTTAAAGTGAAATACCTAAAAAAACGTCATGTGATTTTGTGATATTGTCAAGCAGTTGACTGACCGGTTTCAGATCACTAGATTTAAAAATTTTAGTGAGCATATCACATTTTCAGTGATTTAAAAATAAAAACACTTTACAATAAAGTGTCTGTATGGCGCAGTTTTTACTCGTCAACTTGTCGGGTGGTTACTGGTTTGCCGCACAGGATATTAAGAATGTATTATTATTGCGGAGTAACCACCCGACGATCTGTCAATTAGTTGCAGGTTGAGTCATAACAACTGTTAAAAAGGCGGGCTGGGCTATAGGAAATGAAACGAGATTTTGGAACATTCGTATTTCAGTCTGTCCCACTGTGAAATATTTTTTTATATTATTATTTTTAAGGATTTTTATATATCCATATATAAAATTTTTTATATTTTTAATATTGATTTTGAATTCTGTTTGTTTTGTTTTATTAGTTTTATATGTAGATAAATTGCAATGTGTTTCAATAAAACAAAATAAACGTGTGCTCGGCGACAAACACACAAACCCCATCCCAGGCAAGTGTTCGTGTGTGTTTGTGTGTGTATGTGTGAGTGTGTGTGAGTTACACACATATTGTGTGCATCTGTTTTATAATCAGAATTACCACCATCGTCATCATCGTGCACTTGAACAAACGTTGACGATGGGGGTGATGATGAAGACGGGTGGTTGGTAGGGTTGGGTTGGGTTGATGGTTTTTTTCTCTATATGGGATTATGAATGTTTGTTGTTGATTGGAGAGAGTATGAAAGTGTGCGTGCACGTTTTATGTTTTAAGTTTAATATATAAGAATGTGTGTTTGTGTGTGTGTAAGTCCCCTGAAGGAAATGTCGATGGTGAAAATGTACTGAGTCGCTTTTGACTTTGTCACCAGTACTACTCTCTAATTAATCCCCATACAACACTTTGTGCTATAGACATTTAGCATGTACTTGTCATTGAAAATCTACTAGTAACACTAAAACAATTGACTAGATAGTGACTACATAGTTCTTATGGGAACATGGAGACATACCAACCAGACATTTAGTGGTACATTTCCATACCTTACGTACATACAATTATATGAATATTGACAAGTTGTTGCAAAAGCCACCAGAAATACACCACATTTGTTTTCTCTCTTTCTTTTATACTGACGAATAGAAAAGAAATTGTAGACAATGTACCTACTACTAGAGTTTTAGTGTTGACACAGAGACATTTGGCCCCAGTCTGACTGCAGGGTCATTTGCTATTTTATTTAATTTAAGAGAAATGTTTGCTGGCTGGTCTTGTTGTGTGTTTTTTTTTTGCTTGTTTGTCAGCTTTCTGTCCCACTGTTTGCTTAATAGTTTTAGTCGATTGCTGTAGTTGTTGTTGGCTCTAGACATTCACAAAATGAATATAATATAAAATAGTACCACCACCATCATCATCATGAAGCATTTCTAAACGAATTCGTAAATGGTTTTTTTGTTGTTGTAGTTGTGCTGCAGCTTTTGCTGCACTTATTTTTTATGTACAAATATTCTAGACTACACGCGCACTACCACTATTGCAAATTAATTTGCTTGATATCTGTTGGTGTGTGTGTTTTTGAAAAAATGCATTTCGTGTGTATTTTTTTTTTTTCTAATAAAAACAAATCACAAAACTAAGGTATTAAATTAAAAAATATATTACGTACAAATGCGGACGTAAAGTGAACATTAAAGAAAATATAAATAAACTTATGAAAAAAATAATTTAAGTGTATGAGGGTGGGCATACACTACTCATCTGTCGCATTTGATCGGGCATTAAAATTTTGAAGGACGAGCAAAAAGGCTTGCGAATTGCCTTAAAAAAATATTTCGCAAGGCTTATAAATACATACATACATATGTACATATATACAAAGAATTGGAGCAATGATGTGGCGTACAACAAAATCTTTAGATAAGATAGCTGAGGATATGTTGTCAAAACTGTGTGTGGTGTTAAAATCTGCTTTCAAGAAAATTTAATCACCAGCATTAAAAGTTGAGAATTTAAAAAATTAAAGAAATGCGTGGCGGTGCAGAAAAATGCCGGCATTTCCCCCACCTAAAATCTTGTTTGAGTTTTCTTGTCTTCTTTAGAAAAAAACATTCATTAAATTCAATTTAAAAATTTTTAAATTTCACTTACACAATGTTGGGCTTAGATCTCAAATGCTTTTAATAAAGTTAAAAGTACGCACCAGATTGTTACCCAAATTTAAGAAAAAATTGTGAAATGTGGAAATATATGCTGTCAGACGTCACTAATGTAATACAATGCAGTTGCATATTTCAGGTTTTGTTACATAAATTTTTAAAAAATTTGTAATAAACCAAATCAGAGCATCTTATCTAAAGTGAGAAAATATTTTAGCCTTTCTTTTTCTCGAGTAAAATTGATTTTGTTTCAAATAAAGCATGTCACTTTAAAACAATCGATTTATTTATTTTTTTTTCTACTCCAAATTGTTCTTGTAAATGTTAAGTAAGGCTGGTCTTGTCTTTAATTTTCAAAATGTTTGTGCCATAATTTTTTGACATGTAAAAATATGATTTACAGCCAACGCAAAAATAGTAGTGCAATCATAAACGTTGGTCAATCCATCGTCAAACGCAGTTTGTGGTCGCCAAAACTGAAACAAAACAAAAAAAAAGTTTATAAAAAAAGACGATTACCAAAGACACGAGTCTGCCCCAGCCTGCTAAAGCTGCTGCCTTCTTAATGGTCAACTATGGAGTCAACCCTCCTGCTGTCGCCGCTGTTATTGTCGCTTTAAGATGATGTGGTTTATGCCGCCTCGTTTTTCTTTTCCTTTTCCTTTACTTTTATATACATATATTTTTTTTCATTTGTATGTTGTTTTAATGTCTGTTGTTATGCTGCAACCAACAAGAAAGTTTGTACTTTGTCAAGTGGCTTTTGTGTGTCACCTCAGGTGAAAATAGTCTGCTTGGAAAAAAAATACATACTCGTACTATTTTTTATATTGTGGCATGTTATTATTGCTTTAACTTTAAACTGTCTCTTTCTATCTCTATAGATGTTGGCATACAAAAGCATTGATCATCCTTTTCTTATCGCTGTCGTTTGTCATTAGGCTACGTGACCAAATGTCGTAAGTAATTCGTTATGGCAGTCAGACTGGCTCCTAACAGCAGCCTCAGCGTTAGCCTCTCGCTCGGTAGTCGATTTTGCCAACAGCAGCTTAAAACACATTTTAGACCGCTGCTTTTATTTTCTTTTTCTTCATCTGCTGCAGTGTACCTACCTAACATGCGTTTCCCCTCGTTCCTTCATCTTGTGCTGCATTCAAAAGATTCAAGAGTTTTATTTTAGTCACCATTTTTTTGTTTGTTAGTTAGTGTATGTGTGTCTGTGTGTGTGTTTGGTGCATTGTCGCTTCTAATTTGTATGCATTTTGAATTATTGTCTAGCTGAGATTCTGCTGATGATCCCTTCATGCCATCTACCAGCAGACTATGAGGGGTTATCACTTGAATTTCTAGTAGACGTTTAAATTTTTTTTTCTTCCTATGTATGAATTTATTTTCGGCTGCATTAAAAGCAATTTTTTGTTGACAAACAAACATGAGTTGTCTGATAAGTAATTAAGCTAATTTTAGATTTTTTGGTTTTACTATTTGTTAGTTATTATTTGGAACAGGTGATTATGCACTTTGGAATTAAATATTGTTATTTTTTTTGTATTTTTGTGAATCTCCTGTGTCCACCCGCCCTTGTTGAGCAAAAGAAATTTTTATTGTAATTTTTTTTATTTATATTAAGCGTATGTGAAAATTAATGCGAATTTAAAAAAGTTGGTTTGCTGTTGGTTAAACTCGTCTAGCTGTATTTCGTTGCTGCTTAAGCAGTAAACTTCGGCCATAGATCGTTCCTACCATGTCCAATTATCCACTATGCAAATTTCTACTTTTCAGAAGTGCTCGAAGATCCGTGAATTGTGAATTTAAAGTCGGCATATTCATAAAAGCGGTACACTTAAAATATTTCTTATTAGGTTATCTATTACTACGTTTATACGCGCACTATTTGCAAATAAAATTATTTGCAAATAAATTAACTCACTGTTTATACGGCATAGCAAAAGTACACAAACTTGGTAGCACTTCTATAGAAAGTTTACTTATGTTGACAAAAAAATAGTGTAAAATGCACAAAATATCAAATAATTATTTGTTTTAATTGTTATTATTTGCTTCTATCAATGTTTTTTGTGCAATATTTATCCATTTATTGTTTTTTCTTATGAAACATTTGTAAGCGTGGCAACCTTTTCCATTTTATTTGCAAATAGTGCGTTAATCGTGAATAGTTTTCTGAATTAGTAAGTCGCAATAAAAACAATAATATGGCAACAATTTCCTGTTTTATTTGCAAATAAGCCCTGCGTATAAACGTAGTATATCATCCATAAGAATTTCAGCATTTTCAAACGAGGCATATCGTTTAAATTAGGGTACCAAGATAAGGAATCTAAAAAAAATTTTTGCACATTGGAAGCACACAACAAATAAAAATTTTTCAATAAAAAAATATTTTAGTTAGTTTTTAATTATTATTGTTCGAACTTCATTAGTAAAGAACAAACGACGATGGCAAGATTGTTGTAAATCAGAGTTGGTAAAATTGAGCTTCCAATAAAAGAAAAGCTTTCAGCAAATTATAATACGATGAATCAAAACAATTAACATATTTCATTTGCAATGAATAGCTGAGTATATAAAGCAGAAATCTACATCAACTAACAATACACACAGTGGACCAAACACAAGGAATACTGATTTTAAAGGTGCAGCGACCTTCAAAAACAGCTAGTTTTTCCGTTCTGCCAGTGTTTGTCAGAATATCTACAATTAAATTTGGTGTTATTTGCTCATTAATAATTATCACATGCAATTTGGCTTACAAAGCGATACGAACTTTAGCCTTATCAAATTATATGTATAAAAAATTCGACTTCGCCTACGACGTTGTTGCGATAGATTAAAGGACACCGCAAACTTTTTTCTTTAATTTAAGGGCAAATCGTCCCATTCGGCTCATTATCTTTCTCTTCATAATAAATTGTACTTTCAAATACAGAAATTTTGGAAGTGGCACTGCTCTTTTAATAAAACTGCATCATAGCACATGCCAAATATCTGTGCAAACTGCACACGATTGACTCCCAAGTGCTTTAAAAACAAACAAAAAAATTAGTTTGCATGGGCGTGGCACTGCCACATTTTTTAACCACAAAATTGCATACTTGTTGTACAAAATGTACAAGCAACCTTCAATAAAGCTATAACGAGAATTCTCTAAAAAAAATCTACACAGTAATAAATCATATAACAAACTCAAAAAAGAGTTAAATTTATTCTAGCAGTGCATAAAAACACATAAAGAAATTTAATGAGATAACAATTATTTTGTTTCTTTTATATACATATAAACTATTTCAAAATTAATTTAAAATTTAATTCCAAAATAGTCTATCCGAACGTTTTAATTTCACGAAAAATGCGTTACATACTCAATTAATGTTTTTAAGCAATTTTTTTCTAAAAATATTAATTTTTTGTATCAAAAACTAACAAATTCTTCAAATCCACTGAAGGAGAAATTAAACAATTTCAATTCTCAAAGATGTCACGGCATATTATATATGTAAATAAATTTTGAAATCTGGCAACCATTCTCTCCTACAATGTGGTCACAATCGATAGCAATCAAACTTTTTCTATCAATGCACACAATACCAGTGAGTGCAAATGTATGTAATAAATATCATCTCATTAATTTAATTCAACTTGCAAAACTAATGATGGCGAAGCTTAGAAAAAATAAAACCTAATCAATCCAGCGAAAAAAAAACAACAAATTCCCTCTTGCCCTCTGCCATACTTTTTTTCAAACGCAATAGACATTTGTCTTACTTTGTGCTCTACGCTTATTTAAGTGTAACGTTACAATGAAAAGAAAAATAAGGCATCATACAATCAGAAAGAAAAATGAACTGAAATACAGTTCTATTTTAGAAAGCTTTTTAACAGCAACAACATTCGAAAATCATTTATTACACAACAAAAACAACAACAACAATAGCAACAACCGTACTGCTACACCCACACACGGACAACAACAATCTCTCTTTCATTGCATTCGCAAAGCCAAATGGATGATGCATTCAAAGATGAAAAATAAAACAGTATGAAAAATGTAGTATGCGTTGCACTTAAAAACTATTTGAAATTCTCTAAAATGACCAAGAACTTGAACATGAACAATCATGAACATGAACTAAACTAGAACACGTAGAGAGACGTACATATGTCTGTATGTACCAACCAGCCAGCAGCCAGAGAAAAAGTTTCATAGAAAACAAATAAAGAGGAATTATTTGCATACCATAACATTAAAGCTCAAGTTTGAACAGTGGGTTCAATTAGCAAATACCCAGAAAATATATCATAGCTATATGTTATAAACTTTAGTTTAGTTTTATTATTATTGTTTCAGCTTAATTTGTTTCTATATTTATTATTTGATAAGGCTAAAGTTCGTATCGCTTTGTAAGCCAAATAACATGTGATAATTATAAATAAACAAATAACACTAAAGTTAATTTGTAAATATTCTGACAAACACTTAGTAGAACGGAACAACTAGCTGTTTTCGAAGACTACTACACCTTCATCATCAGCGTTCTTTGTGTTTGGTCCACTGTGTGTGGTGTCAGTTCATGTACGAGTAGATTTCTGCTTATCGCTGCATCCACACGTTCAATAAATAGCTTTCAATTTCATCACATATACTGTTTGTCAAAATTCCTTTAAATTGATAGCTGTTCCATAAATTGATAGTCAATTTCATTTTTTAAATGCCACCGACGAAGAAACAACTCAAATTTGTAGCTTCAATCAATGTGTGCTGTGACCAGCCGTTCAAATTGAAAATTAAATTGCCATTTAAATGGATAGGTGAAATTGATATCAATCTAGTTTTCAATTTAAAAAGTTTGAGTGTGTAAGTAAAAAAAGTGCGAGTGTATTGAAAACTGAATGGAATTGAAAGGCAAAAATTGAACGTGTGGCCCCAAAGTTATATACTCAAATTTTATTGCAAATATAATATGTGAATTGTTTTGATTTGTGGTATTACAACTTGCTGAGAGCTTTTTTTATAATGAAAGCTCAATTTTACCATCTCTAAATTTACAACAGTATTGCCATTGTCTTCGGATTGTATTGATATCTCAATAAAAGTTATTCAGCTTTACGCGAGCTACAACTTTGCCAAATATTATTAGCAACAAATTAAAAGTTCCAGTGTTAAAAGAAATTATCACTTAACATAATTGAAGAATTTTGACAATAATTTTTCCTGTCTTGAATAATTCTTTTTCTATAATTAAATTCATTACAGTGCGACTTTGACTCGTACACAAAGGGTTCCGTACGATCACTACATATGTAATACTAGAGTGGCCGTTAGTTGTATGGAGAATTTTTTTTTTATTTCTTCTACTCTTCTTTATTAAGGCTTCATTAGTCTTTAATTTGTGTTGCTGTTCTGTGCTATGAAGTTCTGTTGTTAAATTACCTTTTCTGTAATAACTTATCAGATCTTTCTGACCAACAAAGAAAAAGTTATGCATTATTCGTCGTCCCATGTTACTTTTCAATAAAATTTTATGATTCTCATTCAATTCATACAAGCTTGTAAAAATTAAATTGTTTAACTTCCAAAAGCACAATCACATTTTATTTAAAAATACTTTAATTTATTTTTCAGTCACTTATAATTAATTAAAAGTTTCTGATTTTCACAGGTTGAACCGAAATATAACAGAACGAAACAGAAAAACTACCGACTTGTATTAGATTTCTTTTAACAAAAAAGACTTAGCTTATTCGTAACAGAATAGAAAGTAAAAACTAATTCAATATATTTCATTGCTCATATATTTTTTTGTCGCGAACGACGGACGTCGTAGCGAAAAATGTAGGATCCCTTTTCACCTTTAGTGTACGGAACTTTAAGAGAGCAAATAAAAAATGTTGGTAGTTTTCACCTTCAAATAGCAAATATTTTTTTCATACGAAAAGGAAAAATTACAAAAAAAAATTTATTATTAAAAAAAGTATTTAGACTTTTCTGTGCCACTGTACATGGTTATTTATACATGCTTATTTTATATATACATAACATATATAGTACATATTATATACTTTTTTCAAGTTTTGGGAAAAAATCTTAGAGGGTGTTGCATGCAGTAATTTCTAAAAACAATTAAAGGCGATAGATTTACGAGCTAATTTTTCGTGCATTGCTCTAGTTTAGTTTTTCCTCCGTTCGAGTAATAAAAATTTATAGTTTTTTTTTTTTAATTTTAAATGTAAATAAAAACAATGAGTACAAATGCTTTTCTCAAATGCGTTTCACTCTCCACTCTTTACTTGCTCCAACAATAATGCAAGGAAACTGTCCCCTTTCCCCTTCCATGTCAGAGGCATAAAAGAAAGCAGACAAGTGTAAATTTTAGCGCGTATGCAATCAGTTCTATTATTGTTGTTGCTTTTGTTGTTGTTTGATAAGACTATTTTAACGAATGCTAAATAAATGATCGGCTTTTTTGCTTTTTAAAGAGCACATGTACATTGTGATTATGAGCATACAACAGCAACAGCAACAGCAACAACAACAACAAAAAAAGCAAGGAAATTAATGCATGTTTTCATGGGCTTGCATTTGGGTGTTTGTATCGATGTGTGCAGGTGCATTCATATGTGTGTTTGATTTACACTCAAATACATACACACATATTTGAACATCACAAAATAAAAAAACTCTTCATTATGCGACAACCAGGGATGGAAAAGTTGCTACAATTGTACTTTTTCAGCACCATTTTAAAGTCGAAAGTACCATAGCACCCCAATGAGCAATTTAGCACTATTGATTTTTAATATTATACGAGTACATCAATTATTAAGACTTCAAGAAACGACAACATTCGTGCCTATTGCTAGAAGGTATTAGAAATGAAAAATGAATAAAAGGAATCAATGTTTTCCGATATTTCTAGAAATGCTAGAAAAATTTTATGTCTTTTACATTCGTCTAATAATGTGGAAATGGTATTTTCGTACCAAAATACATATAATAAAAATCAAAGAAACAAAGACTGTTTGCTTCGACTATCTCCAATCGAACTAAGGATGGAAAAGTATATTATAAATGTTACTTTTATATTCATATCTCATATTATTTAAAAATTAATATTAATTAATTAATTATAATTAATAATATTATCTCTTCCTTACTAATATTATAAATGTGAAAGTTTATTTGGTTATTTGCTACGCTTTCACACTCAAACCGCTAAATCAATTTAGAAATTTTCTATTACCAATGAAAAGCTACAGTACCAACGTCAAATATTGGATATATTTTTATCCGGTTCGGAACCGGTTTTTTATATTTAGTACAGATTTTTTTCGAAAAATATATTTTGGGCGGATTAGGGTAATTTTTGTTTCGAGTTTGATTTTTTAACAAGCTTTAAAACAGTTTTTAAGAGGTGTTTTTAACAGATCAACGCGAGCGGAGCCGTGGGTAAAAGCTAGTAATAAATTTAGTTCAAAGTGCCTTTTTGTTAATTTTTAACGCACACATACATATGTATGTATGTTCAAATAAATTTTAGGCTCGTTTTGAGTTAATTTAAAAAAAAAATTAAGAATTTGGTACTTAATAAGTACAATTTGTAAATCTGATTTCCCATCCCTGCGGACAACGAAGTATGCAAATGAAATCTCTTTTTCGTTTATGATTGAGAACTATTGCCCTATTGCTCTGTCGAGATCTCAGTAAATGTGCATTGCGTTTTTCCGTTGTGCTTGCAATACACATGTAAGTAAGTTCGTTCTATTTTTTCAGAACAACGTTCGACCTTGACAATGAAAAATTCGCTCTAAAGGCTTGCTGTTGCTATTTTAGTTTTTCATTTTAGTTGTTTTTTTTTTGTTTGCTTCTTTCTTTTTAATTGATGTTGGCAGTATTTTTCGCGTAATTTCGCAAGTTTTCGTTAAGTGAAATTTAAAAAAAATTATTTATTTATAGTTGTTCTCTCTTTGATATTTTTAATTAAGAAATGAAATGTTTGATGCAGTTTAATTGAAACGTATTAAATCATTTTTAATAAGAGTGATCAGGAAAAATTGGGTGAATGCGATAAGAAATAAAAAGACCTAATGAAATCTTTTATTTAAGTAGGAATGTATGAATACGAGTATGTACATACATATATATATGAATGTATGTATGTATGTTGATATGCAGTGCATGTACAATTAGAAATAAAATGAAATTCAAACTTTATGATCCTTTTATCAGAGAAACCATGAATTAATTATATGACGCATTGTTAAACAAAATTGTTATATTAGTTTTTTTTTTCTTCTTTTTTTCAGGTGAGTGCTTAAAGTTATTTATACACACATATGTACATATTTATGTATGACACTGTACACAAGAAATTTCAAGGTAAAATACAAGAAATTATTTTAAAGCCAACATAGAAATGAAAAACTAATAAAACACATATTTATAAAACAATTTAGAGCCTTATTTTGTAGAACGCAACGCTGAACGTTGACAAATTTTGTATGTATGCATTTTGTTTTTGTAATTCATATTTTTTCTATATAAAATTTGTCAACGTTTACCATTACTTTTCAAAAACTAAAGCCCTTGCTTGCGATATAAAATTTTTAAAATTGCTTTTTAAATGCATATGTACCTTAAAGTGGCGGCTAGTTGTATGGAGAACTTTTTTTTCGATTTATTCTACTCTCACCCCCTAAATCGGTTCAGTTTTATGTAGAAAAAATACAAAAAAATTTCATACCGATAAGTTGCATTTTAGGGGGTGCGTCCGGCCCTCAAAGTTGGCCTTCAAGCCCAATTTTCAATGTAATTTCTTGCATATGACTATCTTTTTAAAAAATTATTTTACAAGAATATGGCAAGGCAATATTTTATCTGTTGCAAGTCAGCAACATTAGTCTCAAAGAAAGTGTTTTGCTAAAATTATTATTTTAGAAAATATTGAGGAAAATTACCAACAAAATACCAACAAATTTTATGTAACAAAATTATATTTAATGGAAGTTTTTTATTTTGAGCATGTACAATAAGAGCTTATATATATTAAATTATTTCATACATATACATACATACATATGTATATTCAAAAGAAAACTAAAAAAAAATTACATTGAATATAATATATTCAAGCCCTCAAGCCCATAATACGGGCTAACTTTGAGGGCCGGACGCACCCCCTAAAACACAACTTATCGGTATGAAATTTTTTTGTTTTTTTTTTTACATAAAACTGAACCGATTTGGGGGATGAGAGTAGAAGAAATAAAAAAAAAATAACGGCCACCTTAATGTACATATTAATGCCACATCATGCAATATCAGAATATGGTCAGGTTAGACAGTTTACAATAATTCTAGGCAAATATTGTCCCAATGTCCATAAGTAGTTGTGGAATGAGGATAATTCAAAACTAATTTTCATCTAACACCTTCTCTATTAATAGGATTTCTAGAATGAAAATTTGTGGTTGACAAATTTTAAAATGTGTAACAATCACAAGTATTAAAAAAAATATACCGAAACCATATTTTACCAATTAATGTTTTCAATTAAGAATTTAATTCATTAAAAAAAATTAATTGATATTATCAAATTGTTTACAGGTGAAAAGTTAGTAAATTTTTTTAATTGATATTGCAAAATTTTAATTGATACATATTTAAAAAAAAATTTATTTCTTTAACTGTGTAAATAAGTTCCTCTATACATACTTATGTATATCCATATGTACTACTGATGCACGAATATTCGTATTCGAATTGTCGAATAATCGGCCATTTTTAGATATTCGTAGCCGTATATGTAGGTATGTATTCGCCAAATTCAGGCGAATACGAATACGAATATTTTTCCAAACAAATTAAATGAATAAATGCATAAATCCTAAACGAAATATAAATAAATGGCTAAAAATATTAGTTTGTAGAAATCCATTAAATTTTTTATAGAAATTTGTGCTTTTTATTATATTCAAATATTATTTTATGACGATCATTAAAATTTTTGGTAGGTTTTATTAACTTTAAAGTACCTCAACAGGAGTGAGAAATCCTTTTTCATAACAATATTGTAATATTTCATATTGCAGGCGTAAATAGAACCCCAATTTAATGTCTATAAATTTCACATATAATATTCGTATTCGCGAATATCGTTTCAAATATTCGTATTCGCGAATATCGTTTCAAATATTCGTATCCACGAATATCAAAAATTTTCATTCGTTACATCACTAATATGTACATACAGTATTGTGCAAAACAAAAGCAACAAACTCTGCAAAAATAAATCGAGATGATTATTTCAGAATATACATCATATGCAACAAAAACTCTGACCAAAAGTTATTTGTATTTATATGCCCTATCTATCGTGTTCAATAAAATCTTTCTTAAAAAACTGGGTTCTCAAAAGTTATCTAAAATAGTCGAGACTTTGATATGAAGCTGTGCATAACAAAAGCAACAAATTAATCCTTTTTGTATAATCTTTAGTTTTTTCATAATACGTGCGTATCAACGATGGATAAATTCACAAATATTTATTGTGTATTAAGGAATACATTTTCGCAAAGTTAATGGAAGTGTTTGTTGCAATTTAGGATCCATTTTCCGAAAACACTCCGAAAGCTGCGTTTGTCGGTAAAGCAAGGATTGGAATTAAATTAATTTTCCTGACTTTTTTTCCCAACCTCCAAGTATGTTATGGAATACTACCGCATTGAAACACCCATAAAAGTGTCATATTCCAATCGAAATGCCAAATAATTTTTATTTCAAGGATATTTTTTTTTTTAATTTTTTGGGAATGGTCTAACTTTATACGTCGGAAAATAAGACATCACCATCACCTAACCGCTGTTATGGTTAAAACTAATTTTAAAATTTCGTGGGGAAAACTGTTTGCTAGGCAAGCGCCGCATTGAAGAGATGATATACCAATTCGATATATGGAACTTGAATTCTTCAATAAGCACATCGGTTTCCCATTTTATTAGGAT
Source organism: Tachina lurida (assembly GCA_944452675.1). NCBI lineage: Eukaryota > Metazoa > Arthropoda > Insecta > Diptera > Tachinidae > Tachina > Tachina lurida. The sequence goes on from OX101755.1 coordinate 116,262,964, forward strand.
TCAATTACGGTGTGTTTTACTGAACTCCGTTTTAAGCAAAAAAACAATAAAATTGTATGAACTAAATATAAGATTTACCTGGATTTTTTTAAATTATCTATTACTACGTTTATACGCAGGGCTTATTTGCAAATAAAACAGTAAATTGTTGCCATATTATTGTTTTTATTGCGACTTACTAATTCAGAAAACTGTTCACGATTAACGCACTATTTGCAAATAAAATGCTTGAGGTTGCCACGCTTACAAATGATTGATAACAAAAAACAATAAATGGATAAATATTGCAACAAAAAACATTAATAGAAGCAAATAATGACGATTTAAACAAACAATTATTTGATATTTTGTAAATTTACACTATTTTTTTGTCAACATAAGTAAGTTTTCTATAGAAGTGCTACCAAGTTTGTGTATAAACAGTGAGTTAATTTATTTGCAAATAGTGCGCGTATAAACGTAGTATATATCTTGGTCAACTATAGTATTTTCTTAGTATGTAACTTTTTCAATTGCCTTCCCTGGCACGGTTTCGAGTTGTACAATAATGCATACTCAAATTTCGAGATATTATAACCTCACTAGATACAGCAAACGAGCTTTTGGATTACTCGTATTTGAAATGCATTTTGCTATGATAAGCTGCGGAAGTTTTTCATGGTGGTACCTAAAACTGCATAATACGTAATTATCCTGCCGACCTATCCATCAGCAAATTAGAAATATATTTTTATTACACTTTTAAATAATTAATAGCCGCTTATCTAATGTTTTTAGACTCTTATATTTTTAAAGATTAGAAAGTTCAGCAATACCTACTCTTTCCCATTCTTGCTAAATCAAGCAGCAACAATAACATTGAGAAAGGCATTTTAATATTTAATATAAGGACTAATAACTACTGTTAAGCCTGTTTTAATTTTGGAATTATAGCGCTATATCAACGAGTTTATTGTTAATTATGACATTTTCCATTTTGTTGCTATTGTTCTGCACAATTTCGATACATGAGTTTGAGAATGTTAGTTATTTTATTTTTCAGGAAATGTCAATATTGAAAAATTAAAATGCGAATTGGTTTTCTAGTATGAATGCCTACAAAAGTTTATTAAAAGGGCTGCTTGAAACAATCAAATATCTAAAATATTTCAATTTTAAGTCAAATAGGGTTTTTGTTGCTTTTGTTCTGCACAGTACTGTACATACATACATACATACATACATACATACTAGAGTTCGACCGATTAATCGGCTTCGGCTTCGGCCTTTGGCCAAAAATTGGTAATCGGCCCACATTCGGCCTATGGCAAAAATCGGCCGATTAGCCGAAGCCGAATATTTTTCATTCCAAGCTTGAAAAATAACATTATTTTTGGTTGTTGCTCGCCGACAGTTTATATTGTGTTTAACGTTTTGAAAAGGTTGCTTTGAAATACAACCCTGTTGCTTTCTATTTTCTTTTACTTGGACGTTCTTGTGAGTGATCATATGAAAAAGCAATCTAGAAATTGCAAAATAGTTTTATTTTTCTTGTTATGTATCCAATATATATATTACAGCTATTTCAGTGATCTCAAAAAAGCAAACTTTTTTCTTAATTCATATAAAACAAGTATCATTTTTAAAATTTAAAACATTCGGCTTCGATTTTGACCGAAGTTTAGGATTTTAGCCGAAGTTCGGCTTCGGCTTCGGCAAAAAAAAAACGCCCTCGGTCGATCTCTAATACATACATGTGTATTCCTTTTGTGTAGTAGACGCTGCACAATTAATCACCATTTAGCTTAGACGCAATTATAGTTTTTTAACACAAAAAATTTTAACCCATTAAGATCTTTTTAAAATCTTGATTAATTTATTTTATACATACATACATATTTCTATTTTGGCGGTTACTTGTCCACATATTTCCCCTAATAAAACAATTAAAAAATAAACTCTGCTAAATAAAGACAGTTAAATCTTTCGTAGGAATGAAAAACTTTTTACGAGTACTTTTCTTTTCATACAAACCACGTACTAAAAATAATTCAATAAACAATTTTAAACCGTTAAAAAAAATTGCCAACACTCATTTGATATTGCTAAGAAAATAAAGCAAACAAAAAATTGCCCTAACTGGACACACTCAACATTATAGGGTTAATAAGAGCTTTATGGCGAGGTATTGGGTGACTAAAAGGGCAATAACAACATGAAAGCGGAACTAAAATTGATCTAGAAAAAAATAAAGTAGATTTTGTTGTATGCACTCGTGTGTATATAATAAATAAGCTAGGGGCACATTTTTCAAGGGCACGCGCATTTTCTGTCGGCGTTACACACGAATGCAAAATGCAAATGCAACAACAACAACAAACAAGAATAAAATAAAACTCATGCGAGAGTAAAAAAGCAAAAGAAGAAAAACAAAATCTTAACGAGCTATGTATGTGCGTTCGATCTCAACCAAAAACATAACAATAACGACCACCGACCGATCTCCACCCAACGCCCCACTAAACGCAGCAGAGAATCGAATAGTGGAAGCTTTCTTTATTTATTTATGAATTTGCAGCTCAACGAGTATAAAGAGAAAATAAAAAGTTGAATCGGATTGAGAACAAACGATAATTTTCATTATCTAACATGCGAAATTTTTTCCCTATCGATGGGTGAGAGTGCATTCATTTTAGTGATGCATACTTATCGTTTATTTTTTTCCGTTTTATTAGAATCTAGAATCTACACATATATATATTTATGTACATATGTACATAATTAAGTTGTTGTATTTCTGATTTTTAACTTAGAAGGAAACCAAGTAACTACCTTTTTTATTAATGTTTACACACAACTATTCATAAAGGGCTCAGTAACCCGACTGTAATGTAAAGTAACTGCAACAGTAGGAAACAGCTGATCGATATTTTTATATGAAAAGTAGGTTACGTTGCATTACATCTCTATAACCATTTGCATTACTTTTCACATAACAATATCGATCAGTTCTTTCATACTGTTGCAGTTACTTTACATTACAGTCGGGTAAATGGGCCTTAAGTGTACAAGGTCGCGCAAAAGTTGTAGAGATGGGGCCAAATGTAACAGTGCCTTCACAGAGAATACAGTGCCTACTAAATACCTCATAAAATAGAACAAAATTAATAAGAAATCTCTATGGTTTTTTTCAATAAGGAAATCTTATTAATTTCATAGAGAAAACCTTTTTGAAAAAATCAAGAAGAAATCTTGTAGTTTTTATGAGGTTATCTTATTGATTTTTTCAATAAAAAATAACAAAAAAATTGCATCTTTATTCTCTGTACTTATGTAGTTTCATTTAAATTCTATACCATATATGTACATACATATGTATGTATGTATGTAGTATGTTGTAGATGTTATTTATTTATACATATGTACATACATACACATTATGTTATTTTCTTAACTAACTTACTTTACTCACCAAGTATTGAACCAGCAAACTTCTACCTGATAGACAAGCACTCTAACCAATATGTTAACAAGCAGCCTGAATAACCATTGAAATTATTGTGCAAACATTCTTATACAAAAATGAAAAGAATCACAAAAAAAAATTTCTGTATGTCTATTTATAGAAATGGTTTTCTTCTTAATAAAATAAATAAGATTTACCACATAAAAACAATAAGGAATCTGTATGAAAAAATCTTCGCTTCTTTCTGCTGGGATACCCCTTAACCTAAAAACGGTTTATAGAGAAAATCTTCTTGATTATATGAGGCAGTTTTTTCTCTGTGTTGACATTTATAATATTGACATATAGAAAATTAGTTTTTAAATAAAAAAAAGCAGCCTATTAAACAATTACATCCACAGAAAAAAATACTGCCTCGGCCGAAGCATGTTCGTATGCGAGAGAAGTTGGTTGTTGTTTTTTTTTTTGACTTTAAAACAGTATCAGTATCGTTTTTGCATTATTTGCCAAACATTTACTAAGTTTCAAATTAAATTTCATCAGGGAAACCGCAGATATGTAATTTTATGTTTTTCTTATTTGAAAGCATTTTTTTCACATTTAATTCTTAAGCCGGGATCCCACTATCGGCACAATGTACCGATTTTCGTCGGCTCACTGCACTAAAGTCATAAGTAGTAAATACAAAAACAGCCTTATTTCTCAAATAATTCCGGGATAAGTCTATATGGCTGTATTAGCAATGCAGTTTGGTGCCATTGTGTCCTTTTATTCCAATCAGTTGAAAAATAAGGCCAATTTAGCTTATTACTTATGACTTTATTTCAGTGAGCCGAAGAAAATCGGTACATTGTGCCAATAGTGGGATTTAGGCTTTACACGCATATTTGGGGAAAAAATTTCACCTTAAAACGCAAAAAATTGTATTTGAAAAAGCTCCGTGATTTAATCTCCTAGAAACAAACTTGACACTACTAACGGATCATAATCAATGATGTTTTATAAATTAAATCGGTAAAAGAGTCTTGCAAAAATAAATGTCTGAGAGCGAGCAAAAGAAAAACAGAGAGCAAAAAAAAACAAAGTGCAATAATTGTTGCAAAAATTAAAAAAGCAAAAGCAATAAAATGAAATAAAAAGTGAAAAGTACTCACTCGTGTTGTTTAGCAAAATAGAATAAAATGCGCGACAACAACAACAAAAACAAGAACAACAACAACATGTAGCGTATGATAGCCACGATATTTAAAAATTAATCAGCTGTAGTGTAGTGCGTTATTGCTGTTGTTGCTGTTGGTCTTTTGCAATTTTATATACTAATTCTCTTAAATATTATGTCTGTTCCTGTATTTTTTTTTTATTTTATTATTTTTATTTATTTATATGGCTTATTTTGTTTTTTTATTTGCAAATGTTTGAGGTTCCTACATTATAATGACATTGTATATATGTATGTGTGATCTGTGTGTGATCGTCGTATATATATTTTGCTGTTTTTTTTCTTGCTCTACCGTGTAGTTGTTGTATTTTTTTTCTTTGCATTTTTATTTTGCAGTCGCATTCGCCTACTCTTACTTTAGAATGTATGGGGCCTTAGTTATTAGTTTTCTATGCAACCGTTAAGTCAGTCTCCATTTTGAAACGTTTGTTGTCGTAAAGGTGCTGGCTGGCTGTGACTCTGCTAATTCTTGCTCGTTGCATATTGAAAAAATAAAATAAATAAATAAATAAATATTAGCTACATATTAGAAATAATAAATTATTAATATTATTGGCGCACAATAAAATAAGCAAGCAGCCTTACGCGCATAAAGTGGGTTTTTGCAAAATTCGTTTAAGAAAGTAAAAAAAAGATATATACAAAAAAATTGTGCCTAATTCAAGTGGATCCCTTAGTTAACAACAGCATCTTTGGTGTAGAAAATTTTATTTAAAATAAACATGATTACGCCACGTTTGTTTTATTTGATGAGCAGGTACACGGAAAATATTTGCCTTGTACACTCATAAAAAAATAGTTGTTTAATAAAATAAAATAAAATAAAATAATACCTATCAAAAAATCTTTACAAAAAAGTTGTAGAATTTTCTGCAAAATAATTTTGTGCCACTGTAACTAAAGAAAAAGCTTAATTGAAAAAAATTATTAAAATAATTTGCCTCAAAATATACAAAATTTAATAGGAAATACAAGTGTTTGGAAATTATTCCAGAAAGTTATTAAAATAAAGTGAAAAGTTGTTTGAATATATTATTATTAATTTGTATTAACTAAATTGTTTGCCGCGCTACTAAGCATCCATATCAACGATAGCAGCGCTACCATTTCATCTATTTTGTCAGTGTAGTTGGAGTTGCCAGATTTGCTTAGGCAAACTTGGGTGAGTTGTTAATAAAAATTTATAAATAAATATTTATCAAGAGCAATATGTACATATGTACGTATGCATTTATATTTTTAATGAAATGTTTGCATTTCGCGAATGTTTGCTCACTCGTAAAAACTTTGTAGACTAGACTTTATGGCAGACGATGCCAAGAAAAATTTAATAAATAAAATTTAAATTATATAAATTTTGTTGTTAATGGGAATTAATTGTGACAAATATTTGGCGACGATAAAATATTAACAACATACAAATATTGTGGTTTTTTTACAAACACGTGTTGATTTTTTTAAAGTAAATTTTCTTTGAGGCACGCCTTAAATTATATTGTTCCCTAATCTTAATATATATAAAAATCAAAAACACGTTTATTTGTTAGGGCTGAACTCTTCAAAGCCCCAACAGATTTTCGCCTTCCACCTCACAAAATATTTGTAAAAGACCGGCGCGTGTTTTTATATATATATTCTACCCCGGTAAATGCTACGCCCCTTTCAGAAATAGTAATTCGTCCGACAGATGGCGCCATATTTAGTTTTTTGTTTGTGATTTTGCACCGTAACTCAAGAACTACTGCACCGATTTAGACCAAACTTTATATACATGCTCTATGGGGCGTGAGGAGTGTTTCTGTGTAGTTTGAAGTTCGTCCGACAGATGGCCCAATATTTAGTTTTTTTTTGTGTTTTTGCACCGTAACTCAAGAACTACTGCACCTATTTCGACCAAACTTTATATACATGCTCTATGGGGCGTGAGGAGCGTTTCTGTGTAGTTTGAAGTTCGTCCTGCAGATGGCGCAATATTTAGTTTATTCGTGGGCAAAATCCAATTTTCATATTGTACCACCAATGCCATATACAACACTAATGTTTGCTTAGGGCCAGCAACGCGGACCGGGGTCAGCTAGTTTCATATAATGCCTTAGTTTCCGATTTTTGTCTGACACTTGAATATCTTTTTTGCTTGCAACTCATTCAGTCTGTGCATAAATATTATTGCGTTATCAGTCATAATATCTTTTTCGCTTTTTTTTTTCTAGGCACATAAGAGTACTTACACACTTTGATAATTTCAAGTTCATTATCAGTTTATTATTTTGCTTGTCAGTATTTTTTTTCTTCTTTTTTATAGTGAAGGTGTGATAATACAAATTCATTTAATAAAAAGTTTCGTTATCAGTAGGAAAAAGTTGAAAATAAAATAATATTAAACGCATGTGCATTAAATTCTCATATTCTTTTAATTTTTTTTGTTTCCAATATTTGTCTAATACATTTAAATCTCCGATAAGAAGGCATTGCGAAATTCTAAATTGTCTTTAATTATGCAAATTTGCTTGTAGGTACAAAGAGCGGCATCTAATAAAATATCAAATTACGTGAACACACCTTTTTGCGCCGACTTTATGATTGAAAGAGTAACACCTATAATTTTTTTTTAAGTTGTAACAATAAAATTTGTCATACAAATTTTAATTGTTACTTTTTACTTTCGTTTGAACAAACTTCAGCTGTTTGTAATATTAATTTTCTTAAAGGCGAAGAAATTTCAGTTTTAAATTTATCCGAATTTTCCATGAAATTGTAATTTTCACGTTTTGTATGTAAAATGACAAACGGATAAGGAGTAAAAAAGTAATTCATTTGTGAGTACAAAGATTTGTCATAAAGAAAGCTATAGGTATATCCAACCAACATAGACGTTTAAAATAGTATTGTATGAATGATTTGAACACACTATGGCTTAAATCGGATGGTGGAGGGGGAGGGAATGGGGGAGAGAAAAAAGCCAATATAAGGCAGTGTATTAACAATTTAGGTTGGTTATTACATTAGCACAAATTAGGTTAGGTTAGATTAGGAAGGGTGGTGCTAAAAACGCACCTCCACTCGAAGACCCAGTTGGGTCCATTGTATATATTAAAGTCCTGCACAAGACTATTTATAAGACATTTCAAGACATGCGACATTTTTTAAATGCTTTACTACAGCGAAATCTTCTAAAACAAACGCTAAAAAACATTGTTGGCAAGACAAATAACTCAAAAAAAATATTGCCAACAGTGTTGTTTAGCATTTATTTTAGAATATTTCGCTGTAGTAAAGCGTTTAAAAAATGTCGCATGTCTTGAAAGGTCTTATAAATGGTCTTGTGCAGGTCAATAGTATATATTATATCGTGAAATTCCTAGAAGTAACATAGGGCTATAACAAAGTTCTTCCAATCATCTCTATTATTTGCGATGTGTTTTATTTCGCTCCAGCTGCATCCTGAAGTTCTTATTTCAGCATCCAGCTGTCTACTCCAAGTATGAGTAGGTCTTCCAATACGTCGTTGACCTTGGGGATTCTAGAGGATGCCCATTCTGCTAATGTCGTCGGGTAGCTTTCTAAGCGTATGACCAATTCAGCGTCATTTACGTCTACGCATTTCCAGCTGGATGGGGATTTTGGTAGGTGGTATGCCAGAGGTTTATGTTGCTTATTATTTCAGGCCAGAATATACGAAGCATTCGACGGATACATCTGTTTACAAAAACTTGAATGCTACTGATGTCTTTGGTTGCAGCATTCCAAGATTCACTACCATAAAGCAATATAGACTTCAAGTTGAAATTAAAGATTCGTAGTTTGGTGTTGCTAGATAGCTGAGTGGATCGCCATAGCGAAAGCCCGTCTTGCCTTGTCCAATCTGAATTTCACATCCTGGGACTTATTGTATTCGTTGTATATCTCTTCTAATGCCCATTAAAAGTAATATTTACACCCCTTCCCCCTCTTTCGCAGAAGTGACCCTATTATCCCTTGAATTCCCATGATGAAGCCCCTGATGTCCTCTAGTGTACCCTTCCAGATATCAGTAATGCCATCACAGCCACCTAAGCCTATGACGTTGCAGCTTCGGGCAGTGACAGATAATATGTTCAATGGTTTTTGGTTCCTCTTCATCTCCGCACATCCTACAGAAGTCTGCAGTGCCAATTTCTCAAATGCTGGTTCTTGCTCTCACCCAGAAACCTGTCAAAGCGCCTATCATGATTCGCATCGCCTTCCTATTCATGTCCAGTAGCAGTTTGGATCTTCCTGAGTCAAGTTTTGGCCACATATCCTTCAAGACTCTACAATCCTCCCTAATTCGTTATGAACTGTTGGTCCTGTTCTCTAGCCAATCACTGAGTTGTTGTAGTAATGATAAAAAAAGTACAATTTAAACTTAATAAGATTAAACAATAATATATTTTTTCAATCGAATAGGAATTACAACTTGTGTTTACGGTAACGTTAACAACTTCCTTTTTTTCGGAAGGAAGACACAGCGCTCAGAACGTTATTGATCATCATAAATTATTGGATATATTTTCTGAAAGTTGAAACATACATAAGTATACTAAAATGTAAAAAGTAATATTATCAAAAAGTACCTCATTATAAATCATCCTTTATGGAGACGAGTCTTTTAGGCTTTTTCCATATTATTCGTCTATATACACACACTTAATAAACACTTTAAATTGGCGGTTTTTATAAAAAAAAAACATTTAAGTGGGAAAAACAATGAGAAAAGAAGGTTGTCCCCAAAGGAACCAACGAAAAAAAAATATTATTTATACCCGTAAAAAACATGTAAAACAAATTGGGTTGCAACATCTCTTGAGGTCTTGCAAATGATTTGTGTGCATTGAAATGGTGATAAAAAAACGTGCGAATATACAAACGATTGAATTTCTAACTGCATGAAAGCAGAAAACAAATTGTGTAGAAAAAAATAAAATAATTATTTTGGAACTTGAAACTAAAAATTAGCTTAATGTGGAAATAACAAATAGTGCGAGGGCGCTAAATAATAATTCATTGATGTCGGATATCGCAATAGGGGATGTGTGAACTGGTGCATTATAAAGTCCTGCACAAGACCATTTATAAGAACTTTCAAGACATGAGGGATTTTTCAAATGCTTTACTACAGCGAAGTCTTCTAAATCAAACGCTAAGCAACACTGTTTGCAAGAACTTGTTTCAGTTATTGCAAGTATAGGAGTAAAGAAGAAAGTACTTCGTGACTGAAAAATTTGTGATGCTTGCTTCTTTCTACGTATGGGCGCGTATACAAGCATCATGCATGTACATACACACACACGTTGTGTGTATGCTCTTCTATTTTTCTGCACACAAACAAACGTTCACATGCATTTACATTAGTTGTGTGCGCTTGCTTAAAAAAAAAACTCCCTTAAACACATAATACATAGCTTACCATCTACATCTTACACACACAATCAAACGTACAATATGGAAAATAACAAGCATACACGTATCAACATTACTTTGTTGACTGTTTGTTCATAACAAGAAGTCTTGACGACATTGCTTCCCTGCAGAAAATGCGAATAGTGAAATTGTAGTGATTTACTAGTGGCATTGTCAGTAGTACTACTGACCAGGTGTATCCCAGCCAATGTAATTATCTATTGACATTTAACATTAGCTTGTCATTGAAAATCCACCACTAGACTGTAGCAATACTGACTAAGTAGTTCTTTTGGGACCACATGGAGACATTGGAACCAAAGATTCACTAGTAAATTTTAGGGGCTCCAGTCTACAATATCGATATTTCCTCGCTCCATATCAATAGTAAAATTGTAGTGATTTACTAGTGACATTGTCAATAGTACAACTGAATAGGTGTACCGCAGCCAATGTAATTGCCTATTGACAGATAACATAGGGTTGTCATTGAAAATCTACCAGTAGACTTTAGCACTATTCATTTACGACCATATGGAGACAATTGAATTAAAGAATCACTAGTACATTTTAGTGACCCTCGTCTACAATTTAATAAGGGTTGGGCCAACAAACTTAAATACATACATACCTACATACATATGTACGTAAGTTTTTAACATTATTGCATAGCATAATAAAAAAGAAAAACAAACTATTGGCAATATCAACAGAAATACATTAGAACTGTTGTCTCTAACGTATCTCTACTCGCGCATGAAAGGAAAACTGTCGACATTTCAACTAGTGCAATTGTCGCTAGAGAAAAGAGTGTTGACATAGAGGCATATGGCACTAGGCTGGCTAGAGGGTTGTTAGCACTCATATACACGCACACAAATGCATCTATCGTGCTTTGCTTATAATACGACAGCATTTATTATTGGTTTAGTATAATGCAGCCACGAGAATACATTAAAAAAACAAGACGTATTTACATATCAAGACTATTTACGCAGGTCTTTAGTGCATTATGTTGATGAAGCGACACTTTTTTCTTAAAAAAATATGACTTTTCCTAAATGCTACTAGTAATTAATACCTGACTTGAATTTAGCATTTTTTTTTAAATTTGCATAAAAAAATTTCTATTTGTCAATAGTAGGCCTGGTGAAGCTTACTTATTTGAATGCTGCGACACCTATAAAATACCTTTGGTTTCTTGTAATTACACAATTTGAAAGTTCAAAAAATGGGCAGAGTTACGCCCATTAACATTTATTATAATATTTCACACGGTTCTACTTAACCGATTTTTACGAAAATTACCACACAAATTGAGCTCTAAAATAGACAAAATATTTTCTTTAAAAATGGGCGGAGTCAAGCCCATTAATATTTAATTTTATATTTCACGTACTTCGTCTTATCTTCTTCTATCAGATATTTGCATTGAAGTCGTTTTTTTTTTTTTGGCAGAAGGAATTATTATTTTTAAATAAAACAACCTGTTTTTCGAATCATTTTTGAGTGTCATTCTCGATAGTTGTACACTATAAATGTTGGAGATATATTCGAAATCGATAGCATTAACGAAAGTCTTATTCAAGTGGGCCTACATATGTATGTATGTATATGGATAAAAACTTATAAAAGAATAATTTACCAAAGAAAATGCGTACTTTCTTAATAATGAAGTCCCTAAAGAAATTTATAGAAAAGAAATTGTTTCAATTATTTTGATTTTATGCGCCAACAACTTCTCAGCCTTAAACATGCTTACAAATTCTTGCTGCAAGTTGTTCAATTACTTGCGTTAAAAAACACCTTTAAACCGTGGGAATTTAGTTTGATTCTTTTGTCGTTGTCAGTCTTGTTCGCTTCCTTCTAAGTTTCGTAGAGCTTTCATTGTCTCGTTTCTCTAATTCTTCTTCTTCTTATTTGTAAGCAAAGTGATAATGACTTTGTAAGATGTAAATTATTATAGCAACAACAGCAACAACGAACAACAAAATGATCTACAACGATATATGTATGTACTTCGTCTACAATTGTATCATGCATGCTACAATAGAATTGAAATGTGCAGCGAAATAAAACATGATACTTACATACAAAAAAAAAAATTAAAAAAAAAATATTTGAAAAAAACCAAGGTGTGGGTTGGGCGAATGAATGGATGCTTGAAAAGAATAACGAAAGCAACAATATAAAAAAAACTTAAATTTAAAAATTATTACAAACCAACCACAACTAAACTGAAAATATAATTTACAAGTGTATGCAAAATAAAAACTTAAAAAAAATAATAAAATTTTATAAGTTTGATATATTAAGTAACTAGAAAAATGATGTATGAACTATTAAGCTGAGCGCTAAAAATAGTGTAAGTTTTCTTAGCGACTCGTACGTAAGAAGGAACACATTCACTCCAACCGTACGTACTTAGATACACCTCGTGTACAAAGTTATGCAAATTTATTATACATTTTATTCATATTTTATACGAGTATGTATGATATGATACGCTGCATTAAACATTTGCGTTGCTTCGATTTAGTTTTTTTTATTTATCTCGTTTTTTACTATTTTTATCTCAACGCTTATTTGTTCTAACTACTTATTTAAAAACAATATATATGTTTACATAAATATACATATATGTATATACATATATATATATATATATATATATATATATATATATAATAATAATAAACTACACACGTTTTCTTATACGATTTTTTTTATTAATTTTATTTTTTAGTTTGTTCTATTACTAAAATTTTTTAATTCCAGTCATATTTTTATAATTTTTAATTTAATTTCACTTAATGGGTTAAATCAATGAATGGAAGCAATATTATATGTATTCGAATAAAGCTTCAAAGCTTGAATATTAATAAATTTGCAGGTTTTCCTGTTTCGTTTACAAATTAGATCGATTAAATAAAAGTCTTGAGATAAAGAAATCATTATAAGGCCGAGTTTATATCTGGCACACATGTGCCTAAAAAAAGCGTATACACTTATCACTAATGGAAAACTGTTTGGTTAATTTCAATTATTATTGTTCGAACTTCATTTGTTTCTATATTTATGATTTGATTTGAGGCTAAAGTTCGTATCGCTTTGTAAGCCCAATTACAAGTGATAATTATTAATGAAAAAGTAACACCAAAGTTAGTTGTAATTATTCTGACAAACACATAGTTGAACGGAACAACTAGCTGTTTTCGAGAAAAAAATGTTTGTCTTGAGTAGAACAAAACATAAGCAAATTAACTAACATGTGCATAATTAGTAACGAACAAACGACAATGGCAAGACTGTTGTAAATTTAGAGATGGTAAAATTTAGCTTTCATTACAAAAAAGCTTTCAGCAAATTGAATACGATGAATCAAAGCAATTCACATATTCCATTTGCAATAAAAACTGAGTATATAAAGCAGAAATATACATTAACTGACACCACACACAGTGCACCAAACACAAAAGAACGCAGATGATGAAGGTTTAGTGGCCGACGAAAACAGCTAGTTGTTCCGTTCAACTATGTGTTTGTCAGAATATTTTCAACTAACTTTGGTGTTATTTGTTCATTAATAGTTGTCACATGTAGTTTGGCTTACAAAGCGAAGATGAACTTTAGCCTGATTAAATTATAAATATAAAAGTTTAATAATGTTTAATAATTTCTAAGCTATTCTATATTTAATGAAGTATATCAGACGAAAAAGTTATGATTTACACTGAAAAGTAAAATTACATATTAAAGTAATTTTAAGAAAATACAAAAATTTTTACTAGCACTACTTAGTGATTTTTCTTAGTTTGGCACCTGGCGGTTTTAGTGTTCAAAAAGCTCTAAAATAGTGCCAAAAGTACCAAGTTCGTATCACTGCTGTTGTGCTCTCGATGGTGTGCAAGCACAAAAAGATTTTTATAAAAGTTTGTACATTGTGCATATGGCTTGGACGTAGCTGCCTTAGATGATAAAATACAACCCTACTGAAAAATACAATGCTATCGAAAACTAAAGAGTATGTTGTGTACACTAAAAACTTAGAGCCTATTTCATCAGTTCTATTTACATGTATATCAATTCATATTTAAAAGTCTTTTTCATATTTATATATATATACTAGCTGACCCCGGTCCGCGTTGCCAGCCCTAAGCAAACATTAGTGTTGTGTATAGCATTGGTGGTACAATATGAAAATTTGATTTTGCCCACGAATAAACTAAATATTGCGCCATCTGTCGGACGAACTTCAAACTACACACTCCTCACGCCCCATAGAGCATATATATAAAGTTTTGTCAACATCGGTGCAGTAGTTCTTGAGTTACGGTGCAAAAACACAAAAACACTAAATATGGCGCCATCTGCCTGACGAACTTTAAACTACACAGAAACACTCCTTACGCTCCATAGAGCATGTATACAAGGTTTGGTCTAAATCGGTGCAGTAGTTCTTGAGTTACGGTGCAAAAACACAAAAAAATTAAATATGGCGCCATCTGTCAGACGAACTTCAAACTACACAGAAACACTACGTACGTGAAGTTTGGTCAAAATCGGTTCAGTAGTTCTTGAGTTACGGTGCAAAAACACAAAAAAACTAAAAATATCAGTTGACTCGTTTTTGAGTTTATTCGGAAACATTTAGATTTTTATATCATTAAAAAATGGGCGTTAAAGTAGGCGTGGACGAAAAAAAAATTTCCTATTATTTATGCTGGAGTTTGAGTAACATGCTGACAAAGTTTCAGAAGGATCGGTCCAGCGGTCTAGCTTCGTATACGGTACAAACATTTTGCCACGCCCCTCCGCCCCAGGCCATTAATTTAAATAATAACTCTCCTATCATATAAGTTGGACCAAATTACATATATATGCCAATTTTCATGAATATCAGTTGACTCGTTTTTGAGTTTATTCGGAAACATTTAGATTTTTATATTATTAAAAAATGGGCGTTAAAGTAGGCGTGGACGAAAAAAATTTCCTATTATTTATGCTGGAGTTTGAGTAACATGCTGACAAAGTTTCAGACGGATCGGTCCAGCGGTCTAGCTTCGTATACGGTACAAACATTTTGCCACGCCCCTCCGCCCCCAGGCCATTAATTTAAATAATAACTATCCTATCATCTAAGTTGGACCAAATTACATATATATGCCAATTTTCATGAATATCAGATGACTCATTTTTGAGTTTATTCGAAACATACAGTGACACGGATTTTTTATATATTAAGATATATATTTTCTCAAGGAAAAACGACTATTAAATATTAATTGATATTTAAATAGAATTGGTGCAGCGCAGCATACTTCAGTAAGTCGATCACATTAATTAATAAAAACATAAAACCTTCTCATTTCTAATAAAAAAATCGAATTGAAAATACTAAATGAAAAAGCTTGAATAAAAAGAAGTACTTGAAGTAAAAAAATATATATATCGTAGCTGTTTTAACTAACTAACCTAACTGACATAATTTTAAAAAATGACTGAAGTCCACTATTAGACTTTATGGTCATAATAGACCTTGTCCACAATTTTTATGCCTGTAAAACTGTCGAGCCTATAACAGTAAAAATATTTCAGACGTTTCCATAAGAATACTTGTCGAAAACAATCATAAAAGCTCCTCTCCTGTAAAATTTACAAAATATCAGTTAGGTCAGTTAGTTAAAACAGCGACGATATATAATTATATCTGTATGCACAATGTGCGAGCTTTTACAAAAGATCTGTGTGCTTTCACAGCGACTAGAGCACAATAGCCAATCAGATCTCGGCGACAACAATGCTTGCTGCTTACTTTTCAAAGAAACAATAACAAATTGTTAAAGCTTTCAAAGCTTTTTTATACTTTATTAGTAATTTAGTGAAAATAAACTTTAAGTTTGCTCACATCGAGAAAAAATTAAAAAACCTGTATTATTATCTAAACTTTAGGTTCTAAAGTGATTTTTGTAAGTTTGGGTGCTTTCACTAAACTACTAATAAAGTCAATAATTCTTAGCCGATTTTCATAATATTAAGCTTATCCTCTTCTTAACGGCAATGGTAAAAAGTTCAATATTTAGCATTTTTAAATATTTGCGAACTTTTAGAAAAAAAAATTTTTAGAAAAAAAAAATTTAGAAATTAAGAAATTATTTCTGATTAAAATTCACTACAGTTGAATTAAACCTAAAAATGTCTCATTTAATTCATCATGGGCACGTGAGAAAAATATGTTCACTTAGCGATCACTGTTCACTTGGCGAAGTCAACTGTAGAAAGCAAAAACAAAGTAACATAAAGCCACTACAATAATACTTATATGTATGTACCGATGGTGCCTCGAATAAGTAAAAATAATTAATGTGATGATCATAAAAGATAAGTAAGAATAGTTAAACATACATAGGTAGAGTGATATAACTTCGTGCTAACCTAAATAGTAAATGGAAAAACAGAAAATGAATAGTGATACTTACAAATGTGTTTGCCAAAGGTAAATCAATAATTGTATACACAATCAATTCTCATATTCCATTTCATAGAAATTTAAGTTAAATAGCTGATGTTAATAATAATCTCTACCCCAGTAGGTAGACATGGGTGCTGATGAAGTGCGTGGCTGCACAGAAAAATATCGGTATTTCCCCCAGCTAATAAAGTCTAGTTTAATTTTTCTTCTCTTCTTTAGATACTCACATTAATTAATAAAAATATTTCATTCAATAAGAATTGAAATTACTGAACTCAAGTTTGATTAAGAAATTATTTCTGATTAAAATTCACTACAGTTCAATTAAATCTAAAAATGTCTCAGAAAAAAAAATGTTTTTTTTCAGTTTTATTTTACGAATTACTAAGAAACCATTGATATTTTTAGTTTATTAAGATGATTTGAAGCAAATTTTGTTAGTTACCCACCCGATGGCGTGTTAGTGGTCTTTATGAGACATACTGTCTTGGAGTTATGATGAATTGTACTGGTATACATCGTAAAAATATTAGTTGGTACTCTCATAAAAAAAAATTTTTTTTAAATAATTTTTCAGAAGCTTAGTACTTAATACCTTTCCTAATTGCTTATTAATTTCTTAGGGGGGAAACGATCGTGGGGTTGTGTAAACAAATTGTACGTACTTACCACTGGTGAGTACAAACATTATTTGCATCCAAGTAAGCAACGTTTTAGCTGGTATAGAACATACATATCTAACCCACTCTGCCGTCAAATTATTTAAATGAAAGTATCAGATAAAACCACCAGTTACACGAAATCGAATTTAAATTATAATTTTCAAATCTCGTGAGTAAAAAGTTTGTCTTATATATTCAGCTCGTAATTGAAATTCATCTAAAATCACTACTATCAGTCTAATGATTAGATTCTAATCTATCAATGGAATATATTAGAATAAATACTTATTTTATATAGATGTCGCAATTATTTCCCATTAAACGAAATGTAAAATCATTATAAATATTTTATAAAACACACATTATGAGAACATTATATTGTTGTAATGACACATGACGATACGAAACTATCACGACTGCACATGATGTCATAACAATTAAAAACAAAGTTTTTAGTACCGGTAGGTAAATGTTATTAGAAATTTAAATAAATGTTTTTATTATTAATTCCTACTAAGAAAAAAACTGCTTATGGATGCTGTACTTGCAAATAAAAACGCTAAAAAATCGTGACATGTATGAATAAAAAAAATTTCAAATCTTTTCAACGTCTCAGCAAAAAAGTTCAAAGGTAGCAAAATGTTTACGCCAGAGATTTTATAGGGTTGTTTTTTTTTCTTCGCAAAAATCTTAAAAAGAAAACTTCTAAGAAAATCTATAAAAAATGGTTGAATACAATAAAAACTACTGACGACAATTGAATGTGAACGCTGTGTGTAATGTTTCTTTGCATGTGTAACGAATACATACATACGGACATACATACATACATACTTTTTTTTAAATTTAAATTAAAACCAACAAGTGTAACATTTTTTAAATACTCGCACTCATACATACATACGTTTATAAAAGCAATGTTAAGGGTTTAAAACAAATACAACGCAAATTTAAAACAAGCACAAATTAACAATTGTACACGATTTTTCTCGTGTAATTTTGTTTAGAATGTAAAGCTCACCCAAATACCCTTAAACAAAATAGATAGATAGATAGAATAGCGAATAATTAACATTGAAAGCAGCATTGCTTTCGAACATTTTAAATTTATAATATATATTGATTTCTTTAAAATAAAAGAAACATTATAATAAAAGCGACGGCTACAAGCAGTGACGTAAATTACAGTCACTGTAATTCAAGTGTGCGGGTGTGTGTGTCGATATATTGAAACTCTAATGTTTCACTCAGCGATGCCAACTTTTTATAACTCAAACGCGCTATACACCTTCTCAAAACGCGCTAGAACGCGATAAGTTGCAGCATTATCAACAATTTATAGTCAAAACGCGCTATTTTCCTACGCGCTAAATTAAATTTTAATAAAGGTCGATGTATGTATTAGTAAATATTTACAATTAATTTGTTTAGTAACTTTTTTCAGATTTTGCAATATTGCTTCTTCGAAATTATATCCTAAATAACTAAAATCATTTAATACAAAATCAGACTCGTCTTCCAAATATTAGAAATTCATCGTTTTTATTTTAATTTTATTTGTCAAACTTTGTAACAACTTATAGGTATAAATTCTCGAATAGTGTTGCGATTAAAATGCTTTTTGAAGTACAAAAAGAATAGATGCTTAATAAGTTACATACATTTTTTTGGTCGAGTAACGAGTACATATTTTTAGCTGTGAAAATATTTGTCATTTACAATATTAAAATGCGTTTTTAATTCTAACCACAGTCAAGGGAATTTTATTTGCAACATCTGAATCATTAACGAATTTAAAGAAAAAATTAAATTTTGGATATCAAAAAATTGTTAAATTTATACAAAAAAAAAAGTAAAAAGATATTAAACTGAAATGATATTTTTGACTAGTTTAGCGCTTTTTTTATTTAACGCGCTAAGACGAAAAAAAGCGCGTTTGGCATAGTTAAAACGCGCTAAAACTAGCGCGATAACACTGTAGAACACAAAGAATAAATAATTCTTTCTGCTAAAAAAAACCGACTTCAATGCAAAGATCTGATAGAAGAAGATAAGAAGTACGTGAAATATAAAATTAAATTTTACTGGGCGTGCCTCCGCCCATTTTTTTAAATGCAAGGTTGTGTGTTCTTCAGAGCTCAGGGTGCGTTTTAAGTCTTGTACATTTAAAATAAAATATGAAGTTTTAATGGGCATGACTCCGCCCATTTTTTTAAATGAAGGATTGTGTCTATTTTAGAGCTCAAGGTGTGTGGTAAGTTTGGTAAAAATCGGTTAAGCAGAACCGCGTGAAATATTATAGTAAATTTTAATCTGTGTAGCCCCGCCCATTTTTTCAACTTTCAGATTGTGTAATTACAAGAATCAAAGGTGTTTTATAAGTCTCTCAGCAATCAAATAAGTAGAATATCATAAAATTAAATAAAAATATTGTGGGCGTGTCTTCGCCCAATTTTTTTACAATGGGGCCAATGGGAAGCTATACCCTCTCAGACAAAAAAATAATTTTTACAATCGGTCTTAAGTCTACCGAGTTATGAAGTAACACCCCAACAAAAAAATTGAGACGAATTGTTAACGTCCTCCTTTTTTTGAAGTCGGTTAATTAATAACGACTGCTTCAGCCAGAAAAAAATACGCAATTTAAACGTTTACCTCTAAATCTATTAAAAATTATATTGTAATATAAAAATGGCGAAGTATATATCGCTCATTCACCTGAATAACGTCATGTCTCAAATAAACTAGTTTTGCAGAAAACGAGTTTAAATTTTAAGCTTTAAAACTATCAATTTACACCAGCTATTCTGATACAGCGTGACCGTTTGACCGACTAAAGTGGCAAATTGCAACTTTTTCGACTGCCTTTCCACTTTTTCGACTGCCTTGCTACTTTTGCCACCCTTTTTTTTAGGGTGAGTTATATTAAAATACATTAAAAATAAAAAGTTAAGTGTAGCTTTCTGGTTTTTTTTTTATTAATTTTGCCCCTTTTTTTGTTAAATCCCCTATTTGGTGCCACTTTTTGAAAAATGTCATCGGTCACCCTGCTCTGATATTTGGGTTTGCGTTAAACAGCTTTGAAAGCTCTTAAGAGCAAGCTTTCGCCGAGATCTGATTGGCTGTTGATTGGCTCTCGTCGGTTTGAAAGCACAAAACCTCTCTTTGCATATTGTGCATACATATAACTTGTACGTAGCTGATTTACACGCAACTCAGTTTAAGAAGTTTTTTTTTAATTTTCTCTCTATTTTCTACAAGAAATTTTTATGAAATTTTTACAAAATATCAACAACGATATGAGGTTTAATTTACCATCATTAACTCAATAAATTAATGAGAATTACAAAACTACAAAATAGGCAACACATGCTTAATAATCGGCCTTGTTCTCTAAATCGATCGATTTGAAATCGCATGATATTTTTATTATATAGCTTCTCAAATATCTTAGCTGAAAGAAAATTATCGTGTAAGAATTTAAATACGTCTGCAGGACCATTATTAATTTTTTGAAAACGAGAAATTCACTCGGAATCGGTTTACAGAACAGGGACGAATATTATTTGTTGCTTTTTTGAATAAGTTTCTTAGCCTACAAGTGTTTGATGATTAAACCAGCTTTTCTTTTTATGGAATTTTGAGGACCTTAGAGGGTATAACTCTGGACTATAGTTTCATTCACATAGCGATTTTTTGAAGCACCCTTGTTGACGTAGTGGTCAGAGCTTTTAAGTGCAATAGGCGACATATATTTTGAACTTCGGTTTTTTGACGAAAATTTATTATTTACGATAGTAGATAATCGTTTTTCGCAAACAAATAAATAAATTCGAAAATTATGTCGTTTAAGCTTTTTTGGCGTTTATGACACCATATCATAACAGTATAATATAATATACATATATTTTTTTTAAATAATCACCCTTATCGGGAATAAAAGTTTACGTGAAAAGTGTTCCCTTTTCCCTAAAATTGTGATCGCCAATGTTTGAGTTGTTGTTGTGTTAGAATAATATTCTCTAATTTTGTTCGCCATTTTGTTCGCGATACGAGTGAATATTTTTGTATAACGAGTACATTTTATTATTATATTCACTAACAACTTGTCGTGACCTTTTTTTTCTGCGAAAATTTTAGCATTCGCATGCAAACAAAATTTAAATATCTCTTCTATTATAGTTTGTACTTTAGTGCTTTTCATTTGAGGTAAATAATTTGCAGGTGTCTTGTGTAACTTTTAAGATTTTTCTAGCGCATTTCTAAACCTACAAATAGAAATGATGCAGGCAAATAATAATAATAACAATAATAAGAAGAATTAGTGCCAAAAATACGTTGTTGCTTTTGTTTAAAAAGGCAAAAAAAAATCAATTAAATAATCCAATCTTTTAAATAAAAAAGAATGCTTCTACGAGTATCTGCAGCATGCAAAGGACTTTAGCAAAATTATATTAAATGATTTTCAAATCGATAGTTTTTAAAGGAGCATAAATCATATGGCAATTGTCTTTAGTATCTCACCATTTAGCATTTTGTTTTTGCTAAAGTAAAAACGAAAATGTGGTGTTGAACAGCAACTTTAAGCAGCTAAAAAAAGTAACCCTCTGGCCCACAATATCGACTAGAAAGTTTCTATGGCTTACTTAGCCGCCCCTACATTACACAAGTTCACTGCACAAGTCTGGCACACTGGACAGTGCGTTTGTGTAGTGTATGGGGATGGTTGTGCTAGTTACGCAGTGAACTAAGCAAATATCAAAACAATTTTGATATTTGCTCAAGTTTCTAAGACTATACAGGGAACTTGTGTAGTGTATGTTGCAAACGCTCAGTTTCTCAGTTTTTCTGTCCTAATTTTTCACGATTCATGTACCACTTTTTACGCCATACGCGCCTCTCTTTCTTTGTTTTCGTTTCTTTTTTATTGCCATAGCAATTATTAAAATAGAGCAGTATTTGCACATGTTGTTTTCTTCACTTATAGCTTTAAAATAAAAACTGCACAGTTTACTTGTATAGTGTGTGTCGCAAGCTTAGTTTACGCAGTACCAGACTTGAGCACTGAACTTGTGTATTGTGTGGCTGGCAAAAAAAAAACAAAATAAGAAAGTTTGTTTTTGTTTTCATTATAAATAAGCGATAGAAAGTTTTTTGTCGACATCGTGGGCCAGGCCCTGAATTTTATATAAAATTTTTTTTAATTTTTTAAGTACATAATTCATTAAGTTGTACTAAAAGTTTTTAAAACATTTTCTAGGTGTGTATTGTTTAATAAAGTTTTGCAAATTATTCAGTTTTCGAAATTTTTTTATTTATCAATAATTTGCTCAATATAATGTACTCGTATTAAGAAAGAAAAAATAATAACAAAGTTCTAATGACTGGTTCGGGCAGAGGAGACAAATTAAATATTCATTCATTGGCGTATTGAAAGCTTACTTATGTATGCCTGCATGTTATTTCAAGATGTGGGGAAAGTTCACATTTTTTGTAGATTGTCGTGGGTGAACCCTTGAATTTGAGGTTGAAGGCTGTATTCAACACAAAACTTTATGAGAAGCTTTTTTAAAAAGAACTTTTTAAGCCACATACGATTACTATTCTTCATATGGATATTTTTTTGCTTCAAAAAAGGCTAAAAAATACTCTTGAAGCGGCGAATCCACTACACAATATTATTGCATATGTTGTTGTACATATTATTGTCTTTTTGACCTATACTATGCAATAAATGGCACAATATTTTTAACGAAAATATTTCCCAATTTTCCTGACAGTGAATAAGTAAACAACATTGAACAATGTTGCCACCATATTACACAATTATATTGATGTTACTTGATATTTGCCAATTTATTGTGCCGCCTTCGAATATGACATACACATGGCAATATTATTCTGCAATACGAAAAATTGCACAATTATATTGCAGCAGTTGAGTTGGCCGCTTAGACCAGCTTCGTCCAAACACATGTAACCTGATTTTTTAATTTGAGGTAAACAGCTTTGAAAGCTCTATAGTTTGTTTTTTTTTTGCTTTGCAAACTAAGCAGCAAGCATTGTTTTCGCCGATATCTGATTGGCTGTGTGTGTTCACATCGTTGTGAAAGCACAAAGTTCGTTTGTAAAAGCTCTCGCATTGTGAGACGTTCCAAAATAAAAAATATTCGCATACAAAGTTGATGTAAGTCTTTGAATACTCAAAAGCTCGAAATTGAATATTAATACAAGAAATAAGCCAAAACTTTAACGGTCGACATCGTGGGTTTGGCCCTTAATGCTTTTAAGGGTTAATTTCGTACTTAGTAAAGCACAGTAAAGCACAAAACGAGGTTATTTAAGTATCTAACATAAGGGGGTTAAAGTATTCTAGATGAATAAAATTCTAGTATGTTAAGTAGTTTTTAATAATAATAAAAAAGATATTAAAAAAAAAACTTGCGTCGGCCGGGAATCGAACCCGGATCAACTGCTTGGAAGGCAACTATGCTGACCATTACACCACCGACGCCCTTTGATTGAGCTTGGGGATTAATGAACTTAATGTTCAATTAGACAAGCCATACCATAGTACCACAGTGCCAGAATGTTTAAATTACATGGGTTTGATGATTAGTTTGTGTCCAAAATGAACTAGTGAACGAGTTCGACCCAAGTCTAGCAGATATCTTATGCAAAAAATAAACATTGAAAATTAAATTGCTTGCTCAAAAGAAAAAACACTAAAAAAATAAGAAGCAGACAGTAACATATCGCCCAAGCCGAATTGATACCAGATAGTCTCTATTTGCAACTCTGCATTTTCGCCTTGTATATTTGTTAGTGTAAAATTTCCTGCTGTCAGAATATTTCCTAACGTTTTGTTTGATTTGACAGCAAAGAACATATGTTTGTCAGCTGGTGAATTAAGATCACCTTATGTGACCTCGCCTTGATATCACCGATAAACGTGAACTATCACATCAAATCAAATACACTATTGATCATAATGTTTGTTGGAACAGCTGTATTGTGTGGTTATGACACGTCTACTTGAACCTTTGTGGTTGAGCTCTTCAATAAAATTTTTAATAATTTTTTGAGTTGTTGGTGGAAATTTCAAATAAGTCTCCGTAACTTAGTCCTAGTTTACACTATGCAAGTCTTATTGCTAAGTGATTAGTTTGACGGTTAGAGGGACGAGGGGAATGAAACTTATGTTCTCTCCTCTCTCCCCCTCAAACTAATGAGCTTAGCAATAAGACTTACATAGTGTGAACTAGGACTTAATTTGAGGCGTTGATTTATATTATAAGGATATTCCTTTTGTTATTCACTAAAAATCTCGTATATTATTTAAATCTCTTATACCATAGTTGATAGTAATTTATTTTTATAAAAAAAAAAAATTTTAAATCAAATTGCTTTTTAATTAATCACATTTTACTTTTCTATTTTCATTACAGGTAAGTGGCTTTACGGAAATTTCTATTTTACATTTTTGCTAATCAAAATCCAAAAAAAAAAAACCAAGAAATAAAATTGTGAGTAGAATAAATCAAATATGTGTACGTTTTAACCAAATATAATTTATAATTGATTTATTTTTGGCATAAATAAATATCAAACGAAAAATTATTTTTAGTTAAAATATTTCAATAAATTTATTTCCTCGAGAAAAAATTTCCTCATCTACACGTGAAGCGAAAATGAATGAAATGAATGAAAAAAATTCACACGCCTACACATTTTTGGTATGAAATTTATTTGAAAATTTGCTACCGTCGTCAGTCATGTGAAGTAACAGCGGTGGCAGGCAGCAACATGTTGCATACACCATAGCGAGCTGCATAAGCTACTATGTACATTAAACACACAACTCAAAAATAATTGACAGTATCAGAAAAAAAGTAAGCAACAAGTAATTTTGAATAAAATTTTTGTCTATGGAAAACAAGTAAATAGAAAATAAATTTATGTTTTCCAAGAAACTCCCAAACTCTATTTAAACTCTGGCGGCATATTTTTGGTAATTGCTTCTTTGTGAATTTTTTAGTTTTTTTTTATAATTTTTTTGCATTGAAATTCAGATTTTCCTTCAATGAAAGAAAATGCCAAAAAAAAAATACCAACATCCATTAACATTTAAAATATGCGTCAATCAATTATTGATGTGTTCTTTTCGATTCGAATTTTTCACATGACTGACTGACTGACTGACTGACGATTGTGCACTATGGCAAAACCATTCATTCATTCATTCCTTCCTTTCAACCATTATTTTTCTACGTATTTCATTGTGCTAAATGTCTTTTATTGCTGCTTATTATGTAATTTATGATTGATGGTTATTTACAAAAACATATTTCTGACTCAAAAATAAAAATAGTTTCGCAAAATGTTTGCATATATTTTTTTTTTAATATCAATTTATGCTACTTTAATTCTTAAGAAAAATATTTTATTTATTACAACACTGTTACAAGATGAATATATTTAAAAAAATTTCGGAAAATATTATTCGTTTGGCATTTGGAAAAATTATATATAGAAGCCATAATATTTGACAAAGACGTCAATTAATGATAATCTTTTGGAGTACAATTTATTCGTACTTGCAGAAGGGCTAATTTAATTTGCCGATTAATATTTTCTTATGAAAAATGATTTTCGTTAACACTTTTTTTTTAATATCGTTAAATTGGTATTGCAAAAAAAATTAAAAATTGCTTAATAGTTATTTATGTATAAAAATACATATTAATCACACTGTTCAATGTTTAAAAAAATCAATAATTTATCAAACTCGAGAAAGGGATATCAAAAAGTTGTCAATAAGCTCAAAAAAAAATTATTTCATAAATTATATAAACCTATGGCCGTTTTCACAATGTACAATTAAAAGCTAACAGGGACTTTAACGGTAAGTTTTGTATGAAGAACTCTTAGTTAAAGCTCACGTTAACTCTTAATCATACATTGTGAAAAGGTACGTTAGACTTATTCCATTATGCAAATCAGTTACTAACTAAAGCTTAAAATTACTTCTTAACAAAATTAAGAAGAAACAAATTCGTGTAATCGAATAAAATTTTATTTTTTATTCGATTATGTAAATCAGTAGCGGATGCAATCGACTGTTTGGTCCGTATTATGGCAAAGCAGGGGGTAAATTACCGCACTCGTTATCGAACGAAATTACGAAATATTTCAATACAGCTTATATGGAAATATTTTAAAATTTTGGATCATATCGAATGCCGTAATTTGCCCCCAGGATTCTCAATCATTCGAATAATTTTTTTTTTTGGTGCAATCGAATATATTTAAGTTTAATTTCATTATTAAAGTGAATAAATGGTGTAGTAGTTTATAGTTTCCTTCTACTTATGGCTTATTAGGTCTATAAATAATTCGTGTCCGAGTTAATCGAATAAAATTTAAAACAAACGAATTTGTATACCCTTCGCCAAAAATGGTAAAGGGTATATATAAGTTTGTCATTCCATGTGTAATTTCCACAATATTCATAAAGTATATATATACTGTGTCCTTAGACATAGGGCAGATGAATAAACGATGTCCGTCTGTCCGTCTGATGTACGTGAAATCGGTTTTCCGAAGCTCCTAGGTAAGCTAGAGACTTCAATATTGGACTGCTGTTTTAGAAAATGTCCGAAATAGATTGATACTGAGAATCAGCAAAATCGAAAAGACGGTTTCAGAGCTGGAAAACTTAAACTTTATTTTGCCATTTCCACAATATTCATATGCGACCCATAAAGTATATATATTTTGGGTCCTTATACATAGGGAAGACGAATAAGCAATGTCTGTCTGTCCGTCTATTGATCCGTCTGTCCATCCGTGCGACTGATATACCTGATAGACTGGTTTTTCGAAGCTCCCAGAAAAGCTAGAGACTTCAATCTAGGACTGGTGTATCAGAAATTGTTCGAAATAGATTGATATTGAAAATCAGCAAAATGGAAAAGACGGCTTCAGAGCTGGAAAATTTAAATTTTATTTTGCCATGGAAAAGTAACTAGCTAAGACTAATTTTTGTTTTTTTTTTGTTAAACAAACACAATATTTTAGTAAGAATTAAATTGTTATTAAAAATCAAAAAAACTAAAAAAACAAATCCAGGGTTGGAAAATTTTTTTTTCATATAGAAAAGTAAACTACTAAAATAATTTTTTCATTTTCTCTTTAAATTAAACATATTAAAAATTTTTAAAATCAATAGATTGGTATAACATAACTCAAAAGTCTAAAAGCATGATTCCAGGGTTGGAAAATTATAGCTTTTTTTATATAAACGTAAATAGATCAAATAAATTTTTTTCTTTTTCTTTATAAATTAAATCTTTTTATCTTTTAGAAGTAAAGATAAACTTTTGTTTAGCATAAAAAATTTTTAAAATATAAAACAGCTTCAGAGCTGGAAAATTTTACCTCTTTTTTGGTATACATAAGTAACTACATAAAACTAATTTTTTTTCTTTGTTAATTAAACATATTTTATATTTTATAATCAGAAGAGTTAAGAAAAAGATGCCAGGGTTGGAAAATTAAAATTTTTTTGTGGTTGAGCCCAATTATGTACGAGTATCAAATCGATGGTCACATACGGTGAGAGCTTGCAATGAGTTCTTTTTAATTTTTAGTAAGTGAATATATATCTCGCTAAAGAATAGTCATAACTAGAAAATTAATTAAAGAACATATTCCATTTTCCTGAATGTGTTCCTTTTGCTGAACAAAACTGAAAAATTCTTGCGAAATAAATAGTTTACATAATATAGCGATATATGTGAACGTACAATATTGGTAGTAGGATGTTTGAATTGAAACAACAGTTGTGTAGTAACTATTAGGTTGTATTTAATAATGGAAAATATGAAATAAGTTAGCTTAGTTGGGATGGAGCTACAGTACTAGGATTATTTTAGGAAATACAATCTCTGAACCAAATTCTTTTGTCGAAAAATACCGTAGGTCTCTCACTATAACTTCCACTAGACCCAAAACAACGTGACCTATTTTTTCACAAAAGAAATATACAGATATGTACTTAACTATTTCTACAAATACTCAATACGTATGTACGTCGCGACGCGTCGGTGAAGGGTATGTAAGATTCGGCACAGCCGATTATAGCACTCTTGTTTAACTTAATTTTTTTTATTTGAATATTAAGTTTATACGAACTTAAAATTATTAAACTAAAATAAATGCGTGTGTTATATTTAATGCAGCAAATTAAGCTTACACATGTTCCCTCCTCATTGCGATGCGAATAAAAATTAATTATTCGGATAATCCAGTAAATTAAGTTTTATTCGATTATTGAATTGAATGTTTGCTGTTATAGTTAACAATTATTTGATCCTGGCATACTCATTCAAATATTGAATAGTCTTCCAACTTTATATAATTATTGGAATCATAAATTTTATGCGAATAAAAATTATTCGAATATTATTATTAATCCTCCTTATTGTGAATGGCGTCGTCGACATCAAATCAAGACGACAGTATTTATTGTCATTTTTCCACTCTTTATCGGGAGCACTTGGCTGTTATTGGCAATCTCTTACTAATCTCTATGGCTTTGTAAGTTAATGGAGCATCTTAATAGTAGTAAATTGTTGTCGAGAAAGAGTAGACAAGTGAAAATTTTTACTGTCGTCTTGATGTGATGTTGATGATTTTTATTTAAGTTTTGTTTGATTATTCAAAATAATATCAAATTTGAAAATAAAGGCGCCAATAAATTTGCTGGTTTGTTGTTTTGCATAAATTTACCAGCCAGTAAATTCAAAGAACAAGTGGAATTAACCGAAAGTACCCTTTTACATTTTTCCTTTTTTTTTTTTTTTTTTTTTTTTGAATGCCAAAGTTGTTGTATTTGCTTTAGACTGTTGTTGTCGTCCTTTTTGGCATGTGTCCTTATTAATGAATATCAACACAGAAACAGCTGCATTTGCCAGTAAATTAAAATGAGATGACCTAATTTTTGGAAAGCGCATAAAGTATTCGAACCCTAGATAAAATAAAAGAGGGAAGGAAGGGCATGTTCATTAAAGTAACAGGACGAACCAGAGAGTTAATTTTTTTAATGGTCAATTGCCTAAAATAAAAATGAAAAAAAAAAATTAAAATACGTGATACATAAGCATGTGTGCGTTTTTGAGTGTGTTTTGCGCGAATTGTTGCTGTTGTTATTGTTTTAGATACTTATCGGTTAAATTGAGTTTGCTTGGTGCAGCAGGTAGCACTGCAGCAAAGTACGACTGGTGCGATGCGCTCACTTGTCTGTATTTTTTTTTTATAGCAATTATATTAAAATTGTTACTTAATTTTTCAAATTTTGTTTATAAGTTTCTTTTTTTTTTCAAGGGTCTAAACAAATTATAACTGTAAATAGTTGCCAAATTTTTAGTGCAGAAATAAATTTCTAGATACGAGTATCAGCTGCGTTTTATATAGTTAACCCTGTTTTTAGACAACAATTTTTGGCAATTTAATTTTTCGTGTTGAATAAACATTCAAAACAAGTGTTAAATGCTTATTTTTTGGTCGTCCTTTTTTATTGTTGTCTTGCCGCCAACCAGCGAGAGCTTGATTAAATTTATTTCTTTCATTTTAAGAAAAGTGTCCTGTACAAGCTTAATTTTAATATATATTTTTTTTTGTTGAAAATTTAACTACATCAGCTGCTTGCCACAAAATGTCCTTCGACTGAATAACCTGCTTTTTGAAACTATTTGTCATGTGTTTTGTTAAATAATTGTATATATATGTACAAATGTATATTTTGTTATTAATTGGAAATGAACGGTTAACTTCCGCTTAAAACTTTCATTTGCATAGAGTATTTTGTCTAAAATAGAGTTTGGGGTGAATCAGTTTTCAGTTTTGTGATAGATTGAATATAATTTAAAGGGTGTTTAAGGTAATTTTTTGTTTGAAATACAAACAAGAATTAAAATAAATTCAGTAAAGTGCGACTTTGACTGGCACACGAAGGGCGCTTGTGTCTGGAGTTTTTTTTTTCGCATTTGGCGATTTTGTTTGCTTATTTTGCAAATATTTTTATATAAGCGATTTTTTTTTGTTTAGGCGATTTTTTCGGATTTTTTGGGATTTTTTTTTTTGCAAACATTTCTAGATTAGCTTTTTTTACTTTTGGCAAATTTGTTTAGTTTTGGTGTTTTTTTGGATTTTTTTTTGGTTTTTGGTGAGTTTTTATGTATATATTTTTTTTTTGTGTTTTTTCGGTTTTTTGGTATTTTATTTTTTTACGTGATTTTTGTTTTGGCGTTTTTTTTAGTTGTAAGTGTTTTTTTGCCGATTTTTTCAGACTTTGGAAAGTTTATATACATATATATACATACATATATGTATGTATATCTTGCAAATATTTGTAGATTAGCTGTTTTGGCGTTTTTTTTTGCGAATTTTTCCGGTTTATTTTATTTTTTCAAATATTTTGAAACAAGCGATATTTTAAGTTTTGGTTTTTTTTTGTTTTGGCGATTTTTTCGATTTTTTGGAAGTTTTTTTTCAAATAGTTTTAGATTACCGATTTTTAGTTTTGGGGTTTTTTTTTGTTATGACGATTTTTTAAGTTTTTGCGTTTTGTATGGTTTGGCGATTTATTCGGTTTTTGGGGATTTTTTTATTTGTTTATTATTTTATTTGTTTTATTATAATAATTATTGTTTTATTTGTTTATTTGTTTCTTATTTTTAGATTAGCGATTTTTTAGTTATGTTCTTTTTTGTTTTGGCGTGTTTTTCGTTTTGGCGATTATTTTCAGTTTTGGTTTTTTTTGCCGATTTTTTCGGATTTTGGGAAATTTTTTTTTGCAAGTATTTTTAGATTAGCGATTTTATTAGTTATGGCTTTTACTTTTTGTTTTGCCAATTTTTTCAGGTTTGGGGGTTTATTTTTTGTTTTGGCGACTTTTTTCGGGTTTGGCGATTTTTATTTGTTTTTGTTTTCGGCGACCTATTAACTTTGATGATTTTTTTTTATATTAGCGACTGATGTTATTTATGGTGATACTTCAAATTTTAGCACTTTTTATTTTGGCGACTTTTCTGCTGTTCTGTGGGCTGTAAGTAGTCCGGAAGAGATATTATCTTCATCAGAAAATTTTTTTTTGGTTTGAGGGATTTTATCGCTTCGCTAGTCTTCATTTATTTCCGGGTAATCAGTAAAGATGTCAAGATATGTTGCATGTGAAGAACATCAATAGCAGTAGATTTTGATAGCATACTGTGGTAAAAGCTTTCTCATAATATAACTTGTTGAGTTTTCGCTGTAGTAAGTTCTCACATATATTTTTTTAGAGGCTTGCCGGACAAAAATTGTTTGTTTGTCAGCTTGTTAAGAAACTTATGTATAGACAACCCTTTCAAGCTAATCTTTTATAAAAAAAATATTAAACAAAAATTTAAATGGCATCTCGCAGTTGCTTGCGGTATTGAAGGGGCACTGAATGAAGTTTAGATATGGTAATAGGTTTCCTATAATATAGTCTTCACAGCTGTCAAGAACAGTATAAGGATGAAATAGTTTCTCTCTCACTTGCTCTGAGAGTGTCCAGCATTGCACCAGACGTGATAAAAATTTTAAGGAAAATATATACTAGACGTTCGATCGGATGTATTAAGATTGGGTTAGTTAGGACTCAAACAAGTACAGTGGTGTATACCAAAACGGAATCTCATGATTCTACTTGATTGCTTGCTGGCAGTCAACAAGCAGCCATGTAAACTATTCAACAAAATAACAACTGGAATTGACATTTCTACTTTTCCCGATTGTGCCTATTTCTTGCCCTCGTATTTCGAAATTTTTAATTATAAGTTGAACACATTCGAGCAAATAATTTCCTTCTTGAAGTTTTATATTAGAAACAATTTGTTATTCTTCGCCATAATATCGTTTTATAAACGTCCATTAATTTTCTACCAGACAAACACCTGATGTTTCGCAAGCAAATTTGCTAAAATCACAACAAACATTTAATAACGTACATCAGCGAATCTATTAATTAAATCCATAAATAAAAGATCAGTTATTAAATTTTTCATAAATGCTTTTCTATTTATTAAACATCATTTATTACTTCCTTTGCTGTGCTAAGTCGTACACGAAAGCAGTCTACTCGTAAAGAAATACAAATAATCCTTTGTGAATAGAAGGAGGTGTGCTCTACTTTGTTAAAAACTCTTTTTTAATACTTTTCATCGACAAACGAATTTATTATGCCAGAAGTAAGAGTTCTGAGACTATATTTTGCAATATTTTATAGCGATGAAGAAAAAACGACAAACCATTATTAAAGTAATTAACGTACATCTAAGTTTACATGCCACATCGATTTGTAGTCATACTTGCAACATCTTCTACTGGCATTAAAATAAAAATTAAACCACAGCCACCTTTAACGTGTTGCATGATGATACGAGTATAAAAAATTATTCAACAAAATGAACGCATTTTTCAATTTAAGAAATGAGTGAGTGCAAAGCGAAAAAAAAAGTAAAGAACTTTAGCGAACAAATGTAAAACATACAACACAGCTTTTACTCAAGAAAAAAAAAAATTAAATAAAAATGCCATGAAGAACGCATTTGGTGTAAGTTGCAGAACCCAACATTACCATGCCACATGGCAAATATTTTATGGATAAAAAAAAATTCCACCAAAACATATTTATGTATGTTTGATAAATATTGCAAACGCCTTCTAAGCAAATATGAAAGAATTTAACTGCAAAATAAAACATATTTTGTAATCCTCCACATGGAATTGCTGAAGGAGAATCATGGCAAGATTCTTAAATGTTCAAAATGTGCAGCAGCACCAGCAAGTAAAACGCTGTTAAGCCATTTAATCCACTCACGCACTTTTTACCATCTTCCACCTCCCTCCCCCTCTCTCTCGCTCACTCGCTATGAAAAATTAATGCTTTCAACGTTATAATTAGAAGATGAATTGTTAAATGTGCAGTTGTTGTTGTGTTAAGCTTTTCTTGTCGCTGTGGTTAAGCCAACAAAATATTTAGAAGGCAGCTGCTTAAAAGAGTTAATTGTTAAAACATTAGAATATATTTATTTTCTAAATTAAACTATTTTATGATGCTTTAGGTCTTTATCTTTAAATATAGTTTTATTATCAAAAAATATTTTTTTTTGAGATTAAAAGAAGACATTAAAAATATAACAATATATTTCCTGAAGAAGTTCACCGAAGATGAACGAAATATCGATAAAAAAACTGTATATAAACATAAATTAAAAAGTTTAAGAACCCCCGACCTACAGACCAAACGACTGAATAAATTTTCTTCAAGTATAGGCCAGAAGATATTAGATCAAGTCACCATTCAAACATAGTTAAGAAAAAAATTAAAATCGGTCTAGGCATCAAAGACACATAGATGCAACTGAATATATCTAGAAAAGATGTGATATCTTCTAAACGGCTGTACCGATTTTTTTCAAACATAGCCAAGAACACTCTCGCTCAAGTCACCTTTCAAACATAAGAATCAAAATTAAAAATAGTCCAGCCGTTTGGTCTGTACGTGGACTCGGATAGACACAAAGATGCACAGACACACACTACAAACTTACAACCATAGCTGTTAAGTAATGATTAGTACTCGTAATGATTACTAATTTGATTACTTTTTTTAAAGGTGAAGTAATGATTAAATTACGATTATATTCAGTTTCGCACGATAACTAATTGATTGCGATTACTAATAATGAAAAAGTCATTTGAATTACTTAAAATTACTAAAAATAATCAAAAGTAATCGAAAAATAATAATCCGATTACTTCTAGGGATTACTTTTGATTCTTTTTAATTATTTACTAAGAATCAAAAGCAATTTTTGAAAGTAGTCGGATTACTTTTTGATTACTTTTGATTCTTTTTGATTATTTTTAGTAATTTTAAGTAATTCAGATTACTTTTCGATTATTAGTAATGGTAATCAATTATTTATCAGCAATTCTTTTGAAGGCAATTATATAATCATTACAATTCTTTTTAAAATGTAATCTAATTGATTACTAATCGTAATCGAAATTTTACAGCTCTGCTTAGAGCACCCAAATTTTGGTCGAGGGTTACAAATAAAGACCTAAAGCTTAATTTAAAGGTCGAAAAATTATAAAAAAATTAATATTATTTTTTTTCTTTAATTTTTTTTTAAATAACCTATTAAGCGGTAGAGTTATATAGTTTTATATTTATGATTTGATTAGACTAAAGTTAGGTATCGCTCTGTAAGCCAAATAACATGTGATAATTTGTACAAACAAACAATTATAAATTATTGTGACAAACACTAGAAGAACGGAACAACATGCTGTTGTCGAAGGCCGCTACACCTTTATCAACAGCGTTTTACCCCCTATTAGAAAAAAAAAGATAACATATGCTTCAATTGTACGTTAAAACCGATTTTGGTATGGAAATTTAGTTTTAACGTATACTTCAAGCACTCGTTATCTTTTTTGCATATGGGGGTTAGTGTTTGGTCCACTGTGTCTGTTGTCAGTTGATGCAAATTTCAGCTTTATATACTCAATGCAAAAGGAATATGAGAATTATTTTGATTCATCGTATTACAATTTGTTGAAAGCTTTTATTTTGTAATGAAAGCTTAATTTTAGCAACTCTTATTTACAACAAGGTTGCCCTTGTTGGTTTTATATTCTAGAAAACTCCTCTTTAATAAATAAAGATTTCACAATGAACATGTTCCTCGTCATTTTTTTTTTTTTTTTAAATACTTCAGGTATTTTTTGAAAAAGCAGAAAAAAAATAAAATCTAGATAAGTCGCTGATGCACTCTTTGTTAATTTGGTTTTTAAAAGTCTAGTTGTGGTCGTCATAACTGTCCTACTGTGCAAGATATTGACAGAGCTGTAAATAAATTTGAAATGACTGGAAGTGTTACAGCTTTGATCAGGGGGCAAATTACGGCTTCGATATAACTCGTAATTTAAAAATATTTCCATATAAACTCTGTTGAAATATTTTTAAATTACGAGTCGTATCGAATGCCGTGATTTGCCCCCAGGCCTGTGCGTTACGCCGAAAATTCGCTTCTATTAGTGGAAGTGTGCGAAATGGCCGCATCATAAACGATTTTTTTTAGCCTTTAATTGAATACGAGTATTATTAACTGCACGATATGTTCGTGGTATCGACAAGACGGTCGGTCCCTCGAGCCGATATTGGCTTTATTGCATGGAAAATTTCCAGAGCGCGTAGTTTCACGGTTTCTTTACGTCAATTGACCATTTGACGCCGCTAAACTTATGGAGCTACGTCAAGGATCGTGTCTATGTGGAACCAACAAAGTTATTGCCGAAATAGCGCCCGAAATGTGCGGAAAAGGGATCGAAAACTG
This sequence comes from Tachina lurida, assembly GCA_944452675.1. Classification (NCBI taxonomy): domain Eukaryota; kingdom Metazoa; phylum Arthropoda; class Insecta; order Diptera; family Tachinidae; genus Tachina; species Tachina lurida. The sequence continues at coordinate 116,298,614 of OX101755.1, forward strand.
CCACAAAGGGATCAGCTGCTGTTTTACTTTTGAAACCGAAAGATGGATAACCCTTTATTGTGGTAATTTTCGGAACTATTCTTCTCCAAGCGTCAAACATATTGAGTAATAATTTAATAGAAAAAAACTTTGGTACATATTCTTATTCTTTGGATTTCATTCCTTCATATAGACTTTAATATTTTTTTCAATAATTTCAAAATGCATTTCAGTTGCTCATGACAATATTTTGTGGCCAAAAACAAACAAAAAACACAAGCAACATACACATGTCTGTTAAAAAAAGAACAAATTATGTGTCATTAAATATGATAACGCCTTATGGAAGTTATTCGCCATAGTGCAACAAAAAAAAAAAGCAAACGCTCAAACAACAGCCACGATTTTCTATTCCGTACACGACACTGGCAACGTCGCCACCGCCACTCTTCCACTCCAGCAAATAAATGAAGTCGATATTTTTTGAACGTGAACACATGTTCCGCCCGTATTCGTTCGTCTGCAGTTCCAACAATTAATGATTGATTGATTCTTTTTAAAGCGCGTGCAGGAACACTCTCTGCGCCACAAAATTCCATATAAAGTTGTAGTTTTTTTTCTCTTGTTTTTCTAAAGTAATTTGTTAAAAAGAACGTTTTTTTTTTACATAATTTCGCAATAATGTCTTTTTTATTGGTAAAGTAAATTTTCGCAAACGTAACAAATTGTGGCAAATTTTTATAAACGTCTCGGCGAGAGGAAATGTGTGATTTGTTTTACAAAAAAAAAAAAATACTGCTTAGACTTTGGGTTTGTATGCTGAAATTTCCCTCTTTATACTCGTAAAAAATTTAAGATTTTTGGTCACTTTCAAGTTTTTCTTCTTCTTTGTTTTATATTTTTTACACTCGAAAACCGTCTAGTTTAACTGCATTAGTTTTTCCAATTTATTTTCTAAATTTGTTTGTTTGTTTCCTTACAAACAGATGTAACAATTTTTTTTTTGCATTGCTCAAGTGTCATGTCATGTCATAAAATTTTTATATTTTACCGACATTTAAATGTTTTTCGTTTGGCTGGCGTATTATAACTAAGTTTATATGTCGGTGTGTTTTTATTTATTTTTATTTGTTGCAATTAAATTAGTGCTCCTTTCTGCTCATGTCTAAATTTAAACATCTGATTATTTTCTGTTTCTTAACTAATTGGCCTTTAACAATTACACATATTTCTTTTATTGTAGACATAGTATTACAACTTTTTTGGGTTTTAGTGTTTCTTTGCTGGAATAGGAAAACTAAGAAGTTGTTACACACTTTGACGAGGTGGCCATTACCAAAAATGGTTGTGCAAAAGCCTTTTTAAATATAATGTGAAATATTTTGGACTTTTGAATGGTTCAGTTTGCAATAGATCGAAGATTATGGGAATTTTTGAGCAATTAGTGTTAGTGATGGCAGCGTGAGTAATTTTTTAAAAACAACATCACGCACTTTTAGGCATAAAATAATGTTTGAATATTTTTTAAAGATATTATTAATCGGAAAATATATTATACTTGTGTTCTTTAAATAACATTCAATAAAAATAATAAATAAATTCAGTTAAGTGTGACATTAACTCGCACACCAATGGTTCCGTACGGACACTACGTTATATACATATGTACATATATGTATGTAATACTCGTACTATACGAACTTAGGAATTAGCGCTTTTTCGATTTTTGACGTGTTGGAGCTGCTTTTAGTTTAACGCTTTTTTTATTATTGGCGCTTTTTTTAGTTTTGGCGTTTTTTAGTTGTGACGGTTTTTTCGTTTTGGCGTTTTTTGCAGTTTTGTTAGCTTTGAATTTTTTTCTTAGCCTTCTACTTGAGGATGTCAGAGAATGGTGTAAATGATACTTTGTATGCAGTGCTACTTCTTACTGAAATATATTATCCCTAATCTGTGTTGAATAATATAAACTAAATATAAATGTCATTCCGACATTTAACTGTAATAATTATAAACTTATATATCTTTGTATGGGTTTGATTGGACCAAACTTTGTATTTTTAAGAAAGCAAATTACATGTGATATTTTTAAAGAACAAATATCACCAAAGTAAGTTGTAAGTATTCTCACAAAAACTAGCAGAACTGAACAACATGGAGTTTTTTAAGTCCGCTACACCATCTTCATTAGCGTTCTTGTGTTTGGTCCACTGTGTGGGGTCAATTGATGTAAACTGCAGCTCTTTATATATATTTTTCAATGGAAATGGAATACGTGAATTATTTCGATGCATAGTATTACAGTTTATTGAAAGCTTTTTTTGTTATGAAAGCTCAATTTCACCATCTCTAATTTATAACAGTCTTGCCACTGTTTTTTGTTTTTTATTGTTGTACAAAAATGTTTGCCATAAAATTCTATTGCAAGTTCTTGAATACAGCACAGCTCGAAATATAAAATAAACACAAGAAATGCGTCTACGCTTGAAATGCATTTGACGGTTAATTTTGCACTTGCTCTGTGGGCTGTTTTATGTCAAATCCTACCAGAAACAGTTTTGTGTTATATTTTAAACCTTTAACTTTAAAAAAAAACGTTGAAATAGAAGTGATGGTATTATAAGACAAAATTTGTAATTATTTTATTAGTTTTATGGAAAATAATACAAAATTAACACTTCTTCTACTGTTAATTGGTTAATTTTTGTCTCAATATCCGATTTCCAGTGTAACTAAAATCTTGTGAACACTTGCACTAGAAATGAATTGTATTAATTAGTTAAATTGTACTTTATTACCTTAATTTTTATTAAGCACTTGAAATATCTCTTATGCAAGTATCCTGATAACTTTCAGTGATATTAATTTAAAATTTTTAATAACTTTACTACAAAATGAGATATTTTTCGGCTACATTTGGTTTTGTTACTATATCAGCTGTTGTTGTTGTTATTGTTGTTGTTGCTGTTGCTGTTGCTGTTGCTATTCATTTCTAATCACAACATACTTTTCGATCATTAGTCATAAACTTAAACATAACGCACAAACAGACACACACACACACACACACACTCCTGTCCTGCCTGCCTGTTCGAATTGTTTGTGGCATGTTGAATATTGTGGCACTGTGCACATATGAATCTGCATCACAACTGGGTAACGAAGCACTCCACAGAACCAACATTTGTTTATTAATAGTGAAAAATATTTGGATGCATTTGTTTGTTTGTTTGTTTGCCTTTTAAGCTGCATGTTGTTAAATAAACCAGATTTACTTTAAGCCACGATATACACACGTACATACATACACAGGATGAATACAGATGATGCAGCAGGAGTGAAGAAACTATCAGTAACAACACTACCAACATCAGCATCTGCTGAATTGTTTGCATTCAAATAGACATTTTTGCTAAATGAAGCACAAGAAAATAAAAAAAAGTTAAATAGAAAAAAGCAAAATCAGCAACACATTCTGCTACTCCAACATATCATAACATTGTTATGTTATGCCAGGTGATCAAATCAATTGTTGATTGTGTCAAAAACTAACACTTACAACAACAATATCTGCAACAACAACGACAACACACAGCAACAGTCACAACTAAAAGCCACCAGTTACAGCAACAAAAAAAAAAGGCGAAAAAAATCTCCACTTAAAATGTAGAAGAAGGAAACATTAAACACATGCTGAGGTGCCATTTCTCTATGTGATCTGTATAATTTTTGTTGATGTCGTTGTTGTTTGTGTTGTTAGTTTGCATTCCATTTTTTTTCTTTTCTTTTAAAAATCAGTGTTGTCAAGCTATTAAATCATTTAACAGGACCTTCAATATTCATGGTTTTCTTATTTATAACTAATATTCGCTAGTAGCGGACGCTTTTTACTTGTAAAAAATATTTAATTTTTACAAAACTGCCTTTTTAATACATATAACAAATGTATTTCCTTTCAAACAATATATTTTTTTATCAGAATATATTTTTCGTATGCTTTAACATATTACAACAAATGTTGTTTCGATGATCAATTAAATATTCTACGTAATTTTTAAGGTTTTAATTCACTTCAATTAATATGCTTTATGTATAAAAAATAATTTGATTTTAAGAGGGCGGATCAATAAGTCCTTGACTTTTCGAAGTTCCCTCGTAGTTGTATAAAATGCAACACTGTTCCCATCAGGGAGCACATGTTAATAGACTACTGTCAAATTTTGAGCAAGTGTCATCATTTAATTTGCTTTTAACAGCTGTTCAAAACATATAACCTCATGTATTTTTCTAAAAATGGAAAAAAGTGAATTTCGAATGCTCATCAAACATTATTATTTGCGAAAAAAAACCGTCAATCAAACCAAGGAAAAGCTCGATAAATACTATGGGGACTCTGCAAAATCGATTTCAATGGTAAAAAAATGGTTTATTGACTTTCGTTGTGGTCGCACAAGTACAAATGACGCTGCATGTTCTGGACGGCCAATTGAGGTCAGTACACCCGAAAATGTCGAAAAAAAATCCATGATGTGGTGTTGGCCGATCGAAGAGTAAAAGTACGTGATATTGTTATTGCCATAGGCATTTCATAAAGCAGTGTTGTTTCGATTTTAAATGATCAGTTGGTTTTAAGAAAAATGTCTGCAAGGTGGGTGCTGCATTTGGTCACAATCGACCACAAAAATCCATGAATTGTGCTTCGAATTGCTTCCTCATCTGCTCTATTCTTCAGATTTAGTCCCGAGTTACTATTTCTTATTCCCAAAGTTTAAGAAATGGCTCGTCGGAAAGAGATTTGACTCCAACAACGTATCATTACACAAACAAAGGCCTATTTTCAGGACCTCGACAAATCCTATTTTTTAGAAGGGATACAAAAACTAAAGAAAAGTTGGACTAAGTGTATTGAGTTAAAAGAAGGGTTTACAAAACAATAAAGAAAAAGCCTAAACCACCATTAACAAAAACAAACAAAATTATATTTTTTTAAAAGATACTCGTCACATTTTTCTGTAAATTATTTCAAACGAATATAATTTTATCGAACTTTGATTGTTGTTTTGATTCTATAAGCCTATAGCTTTTGGAATAGCATAAAAACTTTTGCGATAAATCAGGGGTTGGTAAATTTAAGATTTCATTGCAAAAAAAAAAGCTTTCAACAAATTGGAGTACAATAAATCGAAACAATTCACATATTCCATTTGCATTGAAAAGTATGTATGTAAAAAGAGCTGAAGTCTACATTAATTGTGGAGGTCCATAACAAAACGCAACAATTCCACTTTTCTTCGAGTTTTCTGATTTTTTACTTAATACACTCTACATCTTAAAATCTATGTAAACATTTTCATAAGACATACCAAAGGTCAATAGTTTTATTGTGACTCAATACCTAAACCAGATATTTAGACCAAACTGTAGCAATTCCAATATATATTCTCCTCAGTCTAATTATTCAAGAAATTGCTCAAGTGGAATTGTTGCATTTTGTTATGGACCTCCTCAATTGATACCACACACAGTGGACCCATTACAAGAACGCTGCTGCATGTTGAGCCGTTCTGCTATTGTTTGTCATAATAATTTACAATTTTTTTTGGTGCAATTTCTTTCCACTTTGGCACCACCACCGACTCCTTTGTTCACAAGTTAATAAGTTGTTAAAAACTTGATTGGTATTTTTACTCTTTGAATATTTTTAACATATCGTCGGTTGGTTTCTGCTTTGATGTATGGAACATTTAAAAAAAATTGATTTATTGATTGACTATATATGAATAATGTGTCCTCTTTCCAAATTCGTTATCAGCTTTCCGATATCTTGAATTTCCGATAATTGAATATATAGAGCTGCAATATTGCGTCATTTCCACAATTGTTTGTTGAAAATTTTAAAATCTGTTTTACGGCAATCGACAATTTTTGGAATATGTGGCACATTTGCCACGTAAAAGTATTAATATTGTTATTCGCATATTCTACTCAAAGAACGTAATATAAAGCAAAATGCAAAAACTACAAGATCTGTTTTGAAGAATATGTATGATGACGCTAATAAACACAATAAACACATTTTTTTTATTAATAAAATTTCTTTTATTGAATATATTCAAACTGTCTTTTATTTATTTCGTTGTTTTTCCTTTAAAAGTCATGTTATATGAATAAAACTGATATTTTCACCTTTTATATCTACTTAAATTTATACTACTGTAACCTCCCTGGAGAAAATTCGGTGACAATTGAACCAAGCGTACTCAGCCTATGACTTGAGAAAATGGGAGTGTTAACAAAAGTAGGGCGTAGTGTATGGCGAAAAGAAGATATATCGTGTAAATGGTTACATATTCACCTTTTTCTTGAATTGGAAATTGTAGTAAACGGCACTGAACATGTTTGATGTGGCTGAATCCAGGACCTATCAAATAGTATAAATATATATTTTTTTCGTTGGATTTTCTCTACATTGGAAGCTGAAGCAGTGCCCCATAGCTAACGTGGCCAGATGTGGCAAAAAGCGGGATTTTGAAGAATATATCCTCAAAAAGCGGAATTTAAAAATAAATATGAAAAAGCGGTATGTACTTAAGAGACACAGTTTTCACAGTTTCTAACATGAGAAAATGTTAATACATGTATGTAGGGCAAATTTAAAGTTTTTTGAAGAACTCGTAAAAACTCGAACTTCAAGAAATTCTGAATATGCACGTTTTTAGAGGACCACTTGGACATGAATCAATGACCAATATTATCCGCCACAATTGACTCAGAAAATGCCAAGTTAAAAACTTGGCAATCGGCCCTGTTCTGTAAATCGAATCGGAGTAAATTTCTCGTTTTCAAAAAATTAATAATGGTCCTGCAGACGTGTTTAAATTCATACAGAAAATAATTTTCTTTCCAATATGATATTTGGGAATCTATATAAGAAAAAAAATTAAAAAAAAATCTAATAAAATATTTCTATTGTCGGAGTTAATTTTCTAAAATCGTGCGGTTTCAAATCGATCGGTTTACAGAACAGTGTCGAATATCTAGTTCAAATTGAGAAATAGGTTCATGGGCAATAATAAAAGAGGAGGAGGAGCACATTGTCAATAAATTTGCATTACTTTTTCCGTCTCGGTTGCCTCATTTAGTGCAAAAGTCTTTTCGAAATTAATTACATCTTAAAAGACACTAATACAGCTTTGTTTAAGCTCAAACTTTGTGTCAAGGAATATAAATCTATACAAGCGCAAATTTGAATTGTAAGCGGTCGATCAAGGTGTATACCAAGGTATTTTTTCACTTGTGAATGTTGAGGAACAACTCTCTCTCCCTCGCTCTATCTCTCTTCATAGGGTAAATGTTACCTGAACACAATTTTGTTCGTTCACTTCCATAACTTCATCCATAGTTCAATATGTAAGATACTATTACGAATATTATATACTATATGTACTACGAATATTTTTTTTTGGTTGAATATGTCTATATAAGAAACACTCCGCTGGGGCATGAATTATGTATTACGAATATTTTTTTTTTTTTTTTTTTTTTTTTTTGGTTGAGTATATGTATATAAGAAAGACTTCGCTGGGACATCTGTTCACTGTGAAAGTTAAACAATGAATCGATATAAATAGACTGCCAAGTCTCTCTGGAACACGTCTCGTAACTATGCTTAGATATCAACCTAAGCTTAACTGGTACGTATGATCGGGTAGGTAGTGTGCAAGCCTGCCATGCCGTAGGTTGATAGTTTGAATATAATTTTTTTTTACTGAAAAATAAAAAATAAAAAAAAGTTTAAGATTGCGTTTTTATAGCTACATAAATGTCGGAATGACATTTATATATAATTTATATTTTACACGGAATAGGTCCCTATAAGATAGTTCAGTGATGAGTCACAAGGTTCATACAAAGTATCAATTAACCCCATCCTAGGCCATTCCCATGGAAAAGTGACTGGTCCACTTCATAGGAAGTGTTAGAACTCGAACTGCTCCCTATCACTTGGGGATCGGTCACGTGGCTAGTCTTGTATCAGTTCCATTTCCTGCAGGGCTACTTGAACAAGTAGTGAACAATATTGTTGTTATGATTAAGAGTTGCGTTGACAAAGATTTTTGTCATTTCTTCTTTCCTAAGTCCTAATAACTTTTCATGTTGGATGTAAAAAGTTTATCAACTTTAAGTTTGAATAAAAAATATATGTATGTACCTATTACTTTTATTATTAATTAAAAAATGCTATCGTGTATTTTTTATAAAACTAATGAACTAAACATTCTTCATAGATTTTCTCGAAAATACATTTTTGTTCCATATGTACATCAAAGAAGAAACAAACCAACGATATATTCTGCCTTATCTTGGTTGGCGTATTTCAAATACGACTACGACTGTTTGGTAACAGATTAAAGAATACTTCAACAGTTTTTCTTTAATCTATTACCAAACAGTCGTAGTTATATTTGAAATACGCCAACCACGATAAGGCAGATTGATTTGTTCCATTTGGCGATTTTCCGAAATCTTATCTTAGGCGACTTTAAATTGTAGCTTTTTTTGCCATGGCTTTTATTTCTTCTAGCGATTTTATCGTTCTGCTAGTTTTTTTCCGTTAATGATATTTTTTCTCTTGGAACGTTTTCTATATTTGATGATGTTTTAGTTTGGTGATTTTCGTTGTCCCGAATTTAAGGCTTTGAGGCGACTTTCTTTGTTTAGGTTATTTTTTTAATTTTTGCGTTATTGTTTTGTTTCCGCATTTTTTTCTTTATGCCATTTTTCCTTTTTGGCGATTTTTTCCGTTTAGCGTTTTTTTAAATATTGGCGTTTTTCATTCACCATGTGATTTCGTTTTAAAGAATTTTTAATTAAAGTAAAATTTTTGTTTTGCTGATTCTTAATTTTTTCATAAAGGTTTTTTATTTAGGCATTTTTTTCGTCTGAACGATTTTTTCGCTTGGGCGATTTTTTCTGTTTGAGAATTTTTGCTTATAGATTTTTTTGCTGATTTCTTTTTTGTATTTTTTTCAGTTCGGTGATTTTTTTCGTTTTGGTGACTTTCTCGCTTAAGCAATATCTTTGATTTGGAGTTTTCTCTATGTTGAACGGTTCTTTTTTATTCATTTCGACATTGATTTTGTATGTAAGAGATTTTTCTACTTAGAAGTTTTCACGTTTTTATGATTAGAAAAACCTAAAGCATGGAAACGTAAATTTTATTTGAGAATTTGATGGCAATTATTAAATTCATTTGAGGTATTCAAACTGTAGTCTTAAGTGTCGTAGTGTCGTAATGTTTAACTTATTTTAATATGATTGTTTATACTTTTGTTTTAACTTTCAACATTGTGACACGTATGTTATTTAAGACTGCCGTTTGAATCCCTCAAATTATTTAGCAGTTTCAAACTTTGTCGTATTCAAATTTATGGCAAATTTTTTGGGAATATTTTGACCCGTTATATCCTCGTTTCAGTGTAATTATTTGCCCTTTTTTTGTGAAAGTGATCAAAAGGCAAATAATACTATTTCAAATTAATGAATAATTCTCCTTTAACAGCTGCTGACATTTTACAAACATCCCCACTAACAAACGATGCAAACTTTTAAACACAGTGGGCAAATTACGGCAGGAGTTATCGAGCGGAATTACGAAATATTTCAATAGAGTTTATATGGAAATATTTTTAAATTTCGAATCGTATGGAATGCCGTAATTTGCCTCCTGAATTATTTTTTTTTCATAAAATTAAAATGGTACGTGATACGAAAAAATATGTTCGTGTTTAGCAGAACCAAATTGGCAACGATAACTAAACTTTATGTTAAATTTTTTTTAACTGATTTTACCTAAGGTTTGACTTTCGACTTCCACTATGAATTTTTTTTTGCAAAAGTCTAAAGCATACCGGAAAATTTTTACTTTAATCTAGGATCAAAATATCGTATCATAATAATATCATAACCATACAAAAACAGCTGTTCGAACCAAAAGTATGGGCAACACTGTTAATAACACTGTTAATAACATACAAATTCGAACAGTTTTCGTTTCGAATCGAATTACATAATAACCCCCCTGTATTTAATTATGCGTGACTTACGATATCGCCACAGCTATATATATAACCATGGCTATAACAATATGGTATGGCACATATAATTTAAGCTTTAGACGGAGGTTATGACTTAATAGTCGATTTTATAATTTTATCATATCATCAATATTCCTTAAGTGTATGTATGTAATGAAGTTTACTTAAACAACAAGTGACTTGTCTCTGAACAAAATTAATAAAGAATGCTTTACTTTAATCATCTGTTTGCACTTCATATTTTCCAGCTTGTTGTTGTTGCTGCAGTTTGCAGTTGTTTTGTGTTTATAAGATTTATGTTTTGTTACGGCATCAAATGTTTATATAGATTTTTTTCTGTGGCAAACAGGACAATAAACAAAAAATAATAATAAAGCATTTGTTAGTTAAAACGACTAACTGTCCATGTTGTTGTTAAAAGATGAATATATCTTTTTGTTGCACAAACAAAAAACGCAGTTTTGAATGCAAGAAAATAGCATTTGACCGTATTAAGTATATTGGAGGAGTGTAGTATGTTGCTTGCCACAAACATACAAACATACACACATACACACATGCATACAAGAATATGCAAAATATTTGCCAAGTTAAATACAACAAGTATGTCTTTCTTGTCTGTCTAATATGTTGTCTGTCCGTCTGTCTGTTTAATAGCTACTGCTTTAGTGTGTTAGATCTTTGTAATTCCTTATTCAGTTTGCATACACCATATGTAAATACATACATATGTATGCATATGTAAATACATACATATGTATGCATATGTATGTATATGTATGTGTATTTGGCCATTACCAGCTGCTTTTGTGTTGGTGTATAAAAACATTTGGTTGGCATTTTTTTCTAAAAAGTTTTGACTTGCCTGTCTCAGCCGAAGTATCTATCTCTCTCCCTCTCTGCTTTTTGCTGACCAGCTTTAACTTTATTACACAGCTAAACTGGGCTTAACACCTACGCTTTCCTATTTTTGTTTTTCTTCTGTTTCTTTTTTTTTAGCCTGTTGCTATTCTAGAGTAGACTGCACTAAAAATGTGTCTAAGAAAAATCATCTTGACATTTGTTTGGCTTTGCTTAACTAGGCTGTATTTGGGTTTATTATTAAAATTTTTGTTATTCTTTTTTTTCATTCAAAGTCAACTGTGGAGGATGTGTCGAGTGCTTTTTGTTTTCTAAATAAACCTTTAAATGGGATTTTACATGGTGCATTTTTAGATTTAACTTAATGTAGAGTTTTGCTCAAAAAGTATTTAAGGCAAAAGTGTATGAAAAGTGGTTGAGTTTGAAATAAAAAAATTCAAGAAATACAACTATGTACAAATATTTCGCAAACTTTCTTGTCCTACTATGATTGGAAATTTATAATTCTCAATAATTCATTGGAAGTTTGTCTATAAGCAATGGGGCTTTATAAGCTTTTTTGGATTTGTTCTTAAAATGTACTGATGAGTTGCCTAGACAGCAACGAAATGCATCTGGACGTGCATAATCAAGTACAAACTTTTTTAATTTTTCAGTACTCGTATACATATTTATTTATTTTAATGTTCTTGTAAAAAAAGAACTTTTTGAGATTTTGCCTTTAAAAATAATGCTTTACTAAAAGTAAATATTAAAAAGTACCTTTTAAAAACAATGCACTTTTTGAAAAATAACCTTACCAAGAAATAAGTTTTTAAAAAAGTACTTTTAGAAGAGTATATTCAAAAAAGTACCTTTGAACAAAAGTAGCTTTTAAAACAAGTACGTTTTAAAAAGTCACTTTCTAAAAGTCAGTATCTTTCCAAGCGACGTGCTTCTTTACAAATAACATCAATATAGTTTATTTTAGAATTTGATAAAAAATTATCTTTCAAATTACGCTATTCAAAAACTACCTTTAAAGAAATATATTTTAGAAAAAGTACTTTTAACTTACAATACAATTTGAATATATTATCTATTAAAAAAGTTTTGTTCTCTTTTTTAAGAAGTATGTACCTTTAAATAAAGTATCTTTCAAAAGAAGTATCTTGTAAAAAATTTATTGAAAAATAAAAAAATTTCTTTTTAAAAAAGTACCTTTCGGAAAAATGGCCTTTAAAAAGTACCTTTTAAAAAATATGTTTTAAAAAGTAATTATTAAAAAAATACTTCTTGCAATAATTAGCTTTCGGTGAAAAGGCGTTTTAAAAAAGTACCTTCCGCAAAAATCACATTTAAAAAGTACCTTCTTAAAATAATATTATAGAAAGTACCTCTTAGCTTTCGATAAAAAATTACTTTAAAAAGGAATCTTTTAAAAAAGTGCTTTCTGGAAAAGCACCTTGGAAAGTACCTCTTTAAAAATAACTTTTTGAAATAATTAGCTTTATGTAAAAAGGTACTTTAAAAAAGTACCTTTTAAAAAGTACTTTCTGAATAATTACCTTTAAAAAGTACTGTTGCTGTTACTACCAAATAGCTTAGCCAATGTAAAACACGGGAAATACTTTTTTTCACATAAATTTTAATTCTTAAAATTCAAAACATCTTTATATCTCAAGAGTACCAATGCTAATCCCCGTTTTTTTGCTTTTGCAGGGCAACCAACGATTCGCCCTTTTTTCGCCTGTCCACCAGCCATAACCTATATTTTAGAAAGTACCTCTTAAAAAAATTACTTTTTGCAATAATTAGCTTTCGGTAAAAAGGTACATTTTAAAAAGTACCTTCAGAAAAATTACCTTTTTAAAAATATATTTCAGAAAGTACCTCTTAAAAAATTACTTTTTGCATTAATTAGCTCTCAGTAAAAATATATTTTAAAAAAGTACATTTTCAAAAATATATTATAGAAATTACCTCTTAAAAAATAATTTTTTCCATAATTAGCTTTCGGTAAAAAATTACTTTAAAAAAGTGCTTTCTGAAAAATCGCCTTGGAAATTACATATTTAAAAATAACTTTTTGCAATAATTAGCTTTCGGTAAAAAGGTACTTTAAAAAAGTACATTTCAAAAAAGTACTTTCTGGAAAATCACCTTTAAAAAGTACCTAATGAAAACTATATTTTAGAAAGTACTACTTAAAAAATAATTTTTGCCACAATTAGCTTTCGGTGAAAAGGTACTTTAAAAAAGTACATTCAGAAAAAAAAATTTATTAAAAAATTAATTTTTACAATAATTAGCTTTCGGTAAAAATGTATTTTGAAAAAGTACATTTTAAAAAAGAACATTCGGAAAATCACCTTTTTAAAAATATATTTTGGAAAGTATCTCTTAAAAAAATTACTTTTTGCAATAATTAGCTTTCGGTAAAAAGGTACTTTAAAAAAGTACATTTTAAAAAAGTATCTTCCGGCAAAATCACCTATAAAAAGTATGTACTTTTTTAAAAATATATGATAGAAAGTAAGTCTTAAAATTGTTTTTTGAATTAATTAGCTTTCAGTAAAAAAAGTACTTTATGAAATAATATTTTAAAAAAGTACTTTCTTGAAAATCACATATAAAAAGTACTTTATTAAAAATATATGATAGAAAGTAATTCTTACAAATTTATTTTTAATTAATTAGCTTTCGGTAAAAGAAGTACTTTAAGAAATAATCTTTTAAAAAAGTACTTTCTGGAAAATCACATATAAAAAGTACTTTAAAAAAAATGATAGAAAGTAATTCCTACAAATTTATTTTGTATTAATTAGCTTTCGGCAAAAAGAAAAGTACTTGTAAGAATTAATCTTTTAAAAAAGTACTTTCTAGAAAATCACTTTCAAAAAGTACCTTTTAAAAAATATTTTTTAGAAAGTATGTATCTCTAAAAAAATTACTTTTTTGCAATAATTAACTTTCGGTAAAAAGGCGTTTAAAAAAATTTATATTTTGGAAAAATCACTTTTAAAAAGTACCTTTTGAAAAATATATTTTAGAAAGTACTTTGTAAAAAAGTACTGTATGCAATTTATAGCTTTCGGTAAAAAGGTACTTTTAAATGACAGTGTAACTTCTGGAAAAGTCAATTTCAAAAAGTAATTTCTGAAATAATTAGCTTTCGCCAAAAAGGTACTTTAAAAAAGTATCTTCTATAAAAATCATCTTTGAAAAGTACCTTTTAAAAAATATGTTTAAAAAAGTACTAATAAAAAAGTACTATTTGATATAATTAGCTTTCGGTAATAAAGTATTTTAAAAATAAGTTGCTTTTAAAAAATTACCTTCCGGAAAAATCAACTTTTGAGAATATCTTTTAAAAATACCTTGTGAACAAAGTACTTGTTTTAAACGGACCTTTAAAACGTATATGTTAATAAGAGCATCTTTTACAATAAAACTTTTAAAAAATGCCTTTAAAAGCAGAGACAAGTTCATTTCAAAATAATGCGTTTAAGGAAAAGTAGTTTTGTATACGGAAAGAATATTTAAACCCTATAATGTTGGTATCAAAATGTATTAACCCTGAAGAGATTAATTAATTAAATAAGTGTTAGTGCCATTTTAGCCGACCGTGTTTTATTAATATGACAAATTTAAAAATAAATAAATATCAAAATTTATTTATTACATCTGCCGAATATATTAATATTAATATTAATCGTGCTCACTGTTTGTCATAATTCAAGAAAAAAGAAAGATGATAAGCTATTAATACAAATATGTACATATGTCCAAAATTTTCAATAAATTAATGAATTAAAACCGCAAAATTATCTGGCCATGCAAAGAAAAAAGCCTAAAACAAATGACCTTGTAGCAAATTCAATTTTAAAAATTGATCAGCATTTTGTTTTTAAATAAATTAATAATTTTTTTTTCCATAGGCTTTTTTGTTTGTTTGTTGAACAAATGAACTGGAGGAAAAAAAGTGCATAATTGTTTTGCCCTGTTTAGTCATTACTGCATGCGATGGCCGTGTTGTTGTTGTGTAGACCAGACCCAGTGTATTGAGAGCATTCAAAAGTATCACTCGGTCTACAATAATGATGTTGTTTAACAAGTCTGTTTTTTATTTTTAATTTTTTTTGTGTTACAGTTGTTTTTCTGTATTGTTTCCTTGCACGAGTATTATTAAATTACACATTAAATGTTGTATGCAGATGTTGGAGTTATTTCAGTTGATTTTTATTAAATAAACGTTTGTTTTTATATTCTTGTGTATGCGGCAATAAAAACTAAACTGAAATACTCACGTAGGTATGTCTATAGTATACTTGTATTTAATTAAGAGTAACAGGATTTATGTAAGTGTAGAAATGTTTATGGTTTATTGTAATTAGTTATTTGTAATAATAGGCTATTTTCTATGTACATTCAATGTATACGAGGGTAGGCATGAAATATGATTTTATTTAAACATATATTAAATGGACTTAAACGAAGTCTAAATTGGTGACAAAACAGCGTTATTCATATGTCTGTGGTAGCGCAACAGATAAGTATACGTGGTTGGTTGCAACATGCAACCAGTGTATTCGCATGTTGTTTTATATATTTTTGGTCCTACGAGCCGCATACCACTGGTTGGGTGCAACATGTAGCCATTGTATTTGAATGCTGTCTTATATATATATAGTCCTTCGAGCCAAGTAAAATAAAAAAAAATAAATTTTAATATTGCTGCTTAAAAATTCATTTTAGTAAACAGCAAACGTTTTTCATTGTTACAACTCTCGTATATAAATAGTTGTGCTTCTTGTTGTATGTTATGTTATATTTTTAAGTTCACAGTTGATCATGTTGCTGAAGTTATAATAACAGTTATTAAATTGTGTTGCTTATATGATTATTGTATTGCATATTTTTATTTCATTTAAAATATGTACTAAATATCTGGCAATAAAAGTTGTTTAAGTTTATTTCATAATGGTACTTTATCTTATAATTAGCGGGATATTTAAGTAACTAAAATAAGTTATGTAATGAAAATATGTTCGATTTGAAATGAAATCAATCGTAAAGCTCAAAATGTAGAAAATGGTAAATTGTATAAAAAAGTCTTAGCGACTTGTTTGCATTTTAAGTTGGTTACAAACAAATCAACTTTTTCTCTATTTTTATTTATTATTTGCCACTAATGATACAGACGGCTGCAGGTTGCCAAATATATTTTCGGCGACGATGAAACTGAAATCGTCGAATCTCGGTTTGCTTAAATAAATGTTCTGAGGAATGGCATGTTATTCTTGAATTTTAGTTTTATATTGAAAACCAGTGTCTATAAAACTGGGGGTCTATTCTGTAATTCGAAACGAAAGAAAATGTTTTCGAATTTGTATGCTTATAACATGTAAATTCGAAAGCGTTTTCTTTCTTTTCGAATGACAGAGTATACCCCCTGAAATGCTTTTCATTTTCATTTTGCTTCTGCTTTCGCTTTTGAAAAATTCAACAAATTCACAGAACGATATATGACCAATTGTGCAGGACTTTCAGCAGTCGACAATTTGAAAAGTTTGAAATTGATTTGCTTTTGGTTATTATCGCAAGTAAAAGCAGCAGGAGTTTATATGTTGTTGGAAGTCGCAAACAATCACAGTCGAAGAAGCAAAAACTTTTGCTTTTAGAAGTTTTAAGCAATCGCAGTACAGTGGTTTTTGTTTTTGCTGCTTGCCTGATGTGGAAAAACAACAACAAAAACATGAAAAACATCAGAAAATAATTGACTGAACCTCCTGAAAGCTTCTAAAAGCAAGAGCTTTTGCATTTTCGACTGTGACTGTTTGGTACCTACAAAAACACACAGACTGCTTGTGCTTTTACTACCGAAACTAACTAAAAGCAACAGCAAATTAAATTCAAACTTTTGAAATAGTCGACTGTTGAAAGTGCTGCACAATTCTTCATAATTCGTTTTCTGATTCGACTGTTGATTATTT
The DNA here is from genome assembly GCA_944452675.1 of Tachina lurida. Lineage (NCBI taxonomy): Eukaryota > Metazoa > Arthropoda > Insecta > Diptera > Tachinidae > Tachina > Tachina lurida. The sequence goes on from OX101755.1 coordinate 116,315,523, forward strand.
TCACAAGCACAAGCAAAATCATAGGTTCATTTTAAACAGCGGCGGAGTGTTTTCACTTGCCGGCCTGCAGATTCAATCCAATAGGTTTCATTTTAAATACAATAAATTTTTTATGTTTTAAATTAACTAATTTTTGCAAGCTCCCTGATAATCTGTTTTAGCACACTGAAAGAATTTTCGGCATAAATTCTATGAATTTTGACATTAATCTAATGAAAAATTTATTAAAATTCAACCAACGTCACGCTTCGTTGGATTAATGAAAACTTCGTCAAATTTATTTAACAGTATAATTAATGCAGTGCTATAACTTCATCGAAACAATAAAATAATTTCATGAAAAGAATGAAATAACTTAAATACATATAAAGGGGTTTCTTAATAATTAGAAAATATTGTTGTCATAAATCCAATAAAATATTCTTACGAAACCAGAATAGCAACCAAGCAATTCCAATGTAATTCTTTCACAATATTCATGAAATTTTGATTGGATTTGTGAAATTATCATTAGATTTGTGAACAAATTTTAATGAAATTGTTTCATTGGCCTTATGAAGCAAAATTCTTGCGGTGTAGTAATCATGTTTGTACACCATATTTGACATTTATTTGTGCGTTATATACTTCAGTGAAGCAGTTTCGAACATTTAAATGTCCATTTGCAGCGCAGTGATGTATTTACGGACATAAAATTTTTTACGTTTTTCAAACGCTTCTAATTTAAAACGATTTACATTACACACCTGTACAATTAAATTCAAATAAAAGCTTTAAGCTTTAAGCTTCTAGAACCTGCACAAGTACTGGTATAAGCATGTGCATAGCCAAGTTCGTTTTAAACACCATAAATAACACCATTAAATTTAATTAATAAAGTCGTATACAATTTCAATAGTGATAATATAATCTCACAATTGCTTTTATATGTATTTGGCCTGAAAAGTTATTTTGATCAATAATTAATAATTTCCAATTTACATTTTAACAAACCATAAATAAGAAAAAACAATAACACATTTTACATGTTCTTGTACAACAAAAGATCTTGTGTGCAAGATCTTTCAAACAACAGCAACAACTACAGCAACAACAACAAGCAACAATCTCATGCATGTACAACAAAAGCTTTCAACAGATCTTTTAAACAGCAGGTGTGTATCTGCAATATCTGTTTGTTGTTTTTTTTTTTGTATTCAGTTTCTTATTATGTTTTTTGCATTTACAAACAAGAATTTTAAATTCCAAAAAACCAAAAACAAAAAAAAATAATCATTTGGGAGTCCTTAACATTTTCTCCATTCGTTCGTTTGCAGTACAAGAGTTTGAGACTGTTCGTTAAACACTTTATCTGGTGTTTAACATGTTGGCCATGTTGTTGCTGTGTTGTTGTGTTTTTGTTTTTTTTTTTAATATTTTGTTTCCCTTTTGAGTTTAAGGAAGCTGCTTAATGCAGCCACATAAGAAGAAGAAAAAACACATACAGATTTATTTTAATAAACATTTAACCCAGTGGCATACATTTATTTATTTTATTTTTGCCTCTTCCCGAAGCTTATTGCATCATGATCATTTTCAGCAAGATGATTTGTGGTAATGTTTAATTTTTTTCGCAAGTGTGCTTGTGTTTAACTACATACATACTAGGGATGTAACGAATGTTCGCATTCGCTTTCGCATTCGCAAATAATTCGCTTACTTTTGCTATTTGCATTCGCTTTTGCATTCGCTAAAATGTATGCGAATATTTAAAGCGAATACTAAAGACAAAAATATTGGAAATATTTTCCAGTTTTTTTTTTTAAAGGCAGTGTTTAAATTGCGAGAAAATATTTTCTACTTAGGACTAGTGCGTTAAAACTTTTGAAAAATGGTAAGCACATCATTACTTCGTTCAAAAAATTTTAAATGCAAAAATATTAACTATTCCTTCTTTGTTGTAAATTTTTTGCGAAAAAAGTGCCACTCATATTATTTCGCATGTAAACTTAAAATGTTGAAAATATATTTCATAAGTTTTTCCCAAGATGAACAGAGTTCTGGAAAAAATTTTCATGAAGAATTCATTCCAATTTAAGAAATTTATTATTCGACATATTGTCAAGTTTATTTTATTTGTTACAGCAACAATGAAATGCATATAGACATCGCTGAACCACCAGCAAATAAATTCATTCCAATTTTTTCTTAATATGTATTTTGGTAGCATTTTACAGGAAATGTTGAACTTAGTACAAGGTCTTAGGGCCAAAGTACGAATGGGTTGATTGCCTAACATTTTGTAAATTTATTTTTAATTATTACATATCTATATTTATTTAAAATATGATTTCATATATCTTTCAGTTTAACAATTTTTATTTCTAATAAATTAATAAATATTTGCTGAATTTAAGACTCAAGTAGATCTATGTATCCAACACAACTTCATGTTCTTAGATAAATTTATTTTCATGTGATTTTTTTAACGTATTGTAATATTTGCATTCGCTTTCGCATTCGCATTCGCTTTCGCAAAAATGAGAATGTATTATTCGTTTTCGCATTCGCATTCGCTAAACTGGTATTCGTTACATCCCTAATACATACTTATATTGAATTTTTTTTTTATTTTTCCCTTGCATTTTGTGTTATGGATGCTGGGGGTTAAAATTTTCGAGTGTGAGTTTCTGTTTTTTTTTTCATCGGCAGCGCGTGCCGCCCTGTCTGCCTTCTTACTCTTTATTTTTTTTTTTTGTTATTCATAATTATAATTATATAATACAAGCGTAATTGATCAGTTTTGTTTGTTAATATGTAATAAGTTAATTTAGTTTGGGTGTTGGCGATAATAACAAAGGGTAAAGCAAAATTAGCACAAGTTGTAAATTTAGTTGCAAAATAAAACCATTTTTTTATAAAAGTTAATTATCGTTAGTGGAAATGCAAAGTCACGTAGCTGTACTTTGTTTTAGATATTATACACTGAAAGAAAAACCTTCATTGCTTCAATTAATTTTGTCATTGATAAAGAGCTAACGTAAGAATTCATTCTATTAACTAAGAATAATTTTTGAGTTTTATGTACATATACACATAACTATTATTAAATTTCATGAAAACTTTCAATAAACTGGTGAAACATTTCATTGATACAATAAAGAAGTAAGGAAGGGTTTTTCGCTTAGTGTAGGAGAGAGAAAAATCTTGAGAAAATTATTCAAGTGATCGAAGTAAAGTTTTTTATTTTAGTTAATTTTAATTATTATTGTTCGAACTTTCATTTGCTTCCATATTTATGATTTGATCAGGCTAAAGTTTGTATCGCTTTGTAAGCCAAATTACATGTGATAATTATTAATGAACAAATAACACCAAAGTTAGTTGAAAATAGTCTGACAAACAGATAATTGAACGGAACAACTAGCTGTTTTCGAAGGCCACTAAACCTTCATCATCAGCGTACTTTTGCGTTTGGTGCACTGTGTGTGGTGTCAGTTGATGAAGATTTCTGCTTTATATACTCAGCCATTATTGCAAATGGAATATGTGAATTGTTTTGGTTTTTTATTTTAATTTTTGATTCGGCTGAGTTTTCTGTGGGAAATGTGTTTCGATGTAATATTCAATAATTAATTAAAAATGTGATATTAAATTTTTTGTTAGCTGACGATATAATTATTTGTGTTAAACTGTATTTTTCATAAAAAAAGCTCCTAAGACGACTAATATTGATTTTTTGCTATTAATGCCAAGTCCTATACAGTTAAATCTCGGTATAACAAACAGGTACTCACTTTAACGGATTTGCGATATAACGAATGGGTAATTTATTATGTAAAGAATATTTTAACATTTGGTGCTCAATATAACCGAATGTTTGTTTATAATTTAAAAATATACCAAATTAATACCTTTAATGAAATAAAAATAATCACTTAAAAAAAATATAAATGAGTCAATACTGCTCCAAAATATAATTGGTAAAGAATTTAATATAAAAACAAAGTTTGTAATAAATATGAAATATCGAAAGAAAATGGAAAGACGATCGCTTCGAAAAGCGGAGTCTACCGATGTTGAGGAAAAACTGCACAGCAAAAAGTATGATAAGTTTTTGTTTTAACAAACATGCTTTTGAAACTGACCTACATCCCTTTTCACAATGTATGATTAAGAGCTAACGTGAACTTTAAAAACAAGTTCTTCATACAAAACTTGTGAAAAGAAGGACCGTTTTAAAGTTTTATTTTCTTTATTTGGTGTGCTGAATTTATAGCAAATTATTTTAATTAAGAAAACAACTTGTTTTTCAGTCTATTACACTGTTACGAATTTTAGTTTTTAGTTTTATGTGGTGGGTCGCATTTCAGTAAAAATTAAAAAAAAAAAAAAAAACCGATGGCCTTAGTGCTTCTACCCCTCTTATATTGTTATTGTATTTATTTATAATATTAATACTAATAAATAAACAAATAATAAATTAAAAAAAATTATTTGATTTTTTAAAGTTAGGAATTGTAGAAGTAAGATTAAAAGAAAAAAAAAAATCTTAAACAGGATTTAATGGAAGTGGTGAATAGAGTCTGGTGATGAAAAAGTGCCAATTCACTAAAGAGGACTTAACACAAGACAAAACATTTGTTTATGCTAGAAAATTAACTGGCAGAGGGGCGACGATGTCAAAAGAGAGAATAACTACTATTTTCGGTGAAAAATGCAGCGGATAAAAGGTTGCCTTCCTTTCTAATGGGAAATATAAAAAACACAAGTCACTTCGAATTAAAATTTTACTTATAAGCTTATTGCATTTTAAGTAACGTATTTTTTTTTATTAAATATCAACCAAAATTAGTTAAATTATGCATGCAAAAACCTTTGCTTTAATGAATAGTTGTGATATTATGTATATCATTCGTTATAGCGAGCTTTGACTGTAATTCGGACGTATTTTAGATGAGCTTAAAATGTCAAACAATGTCATAACTTCAAAAAATTAAATTTTTAAGTTAATAATACTGAATTATTCATCATATTGTATAAAAATTTCATACAAATATCTTGTATACTAAGCTCTTGCGAGAAAAATAAAATCTTCCTTTTCCATTAAGTTGTGTGTAAATTAAAAACTTTAAGCTCGTTTTCTGGCAAACTGCTTTTTTGAGTTACGACACTGTTTAAGTAAATGAGCGATATGTATACATATGTATTTTGATTTTTATTTTATAAGAATCAGGAATGGCGATATAAGTGATTTTATCTGCACAAACTTTTGATGTTGAATGCTTAGTCCGTGTACCTGGAGGCGTAATTATTTTGGAAAAAGCTGCAGCCAGGGCTGCCAGAAGTTTTGCGAAGAAAATCATCATTTGTCGAAAAGAAAATCATATTTTGAAGAAAAAAATCATCACAAGTCCAATTTTTTTTTTTCAAATAAAAGTAACAATTGACATATTTACAGTGGACAAACAAAACTATTCGACGTACACCAATTTTATTTTGTTTTTATCAATAAAAACGTATTTAATAGCTTATTTTACAAAAAGAATTTAGAAAGTATTATCAAATTGAATTCAATAAAAAAATTAGATCATTAAAGTAATATAAAAATTACATTAAATGAGAAATTAGTTAAGAAATTCAAACAAAATAAATATTCGACATTGCCAATGTTCTTATCATATAAGGTACATATGTACAGGAGTAATGCATTTTGGCTTTTTTGGTTTAGGGCCAAATTAAATAGTAGGAAAGGTAAAGTGACAAAATACCTTTGATAGGGCTAAAAAATTTTTTCAATGTACTCGACTATAATCTTTTAATTTAAATAGAGACAAAAGTATGTATTAATAATATGTGATTTATTTTGTTTAGAGCAAAAACAGAACTTAGCGACAAAAGTTCAAATTCGTTAAAGTATTTTTTGTTAAATTAAAGTAAATACATATTTTATATGTATGTATGTTGCTTAAAAAACTAAATTTTAGTTAAAAAACATTATTTATGTAATTCTAATTTTATTAAACATAATCTCTAAATTCTTTGTCCAATAGTTCCTCCATTTACCCCTGTTTAAAAGCATTTTTTGTGTTGAGTTTTAAAATATCTTAATCATAACAATTATTAGAACTAGATTTCATTAATTTTTTTTAATTGTATTAAATATGACACAGTATTTTTACATGACAACGATTTCTTCTATTATGGCCTGTTTCACAATATCGAAAGAAAACTCTCGACTGAAAATTTATATTGAAAACGAAAGCGAATTTTAAAATTTTATTCTTGATTTCAATATAAATTTTCAGTCTGAGGATTGGTGAATAGAAAGAGTTTCTTCAATAATTCTGTATATATTTGTACACAAAAGTTTACATAAACGATTTTTAATGGTAGAAATCCTTTTGCAAAATTTACTTCTACTTAAATCTTTGAGCTTTTTAAATTCTGGAACTTGCGCTATTGCCTATTTACTTGTTCTGTTTCCTTTTGAAAAAGGTTAATAGCAAGTGGTATAATACTATTGGTTTCCCCAATCAAAACATGATGTGGAGCAGATTTCGGAAACCAGTTTAAATAAAAATCTTCAAAAATAAAAGTAGTTTTTAAAACGAAGAAAACTCAAGTAAAAAGTGTACTCAAAGGTTTGAAGGAATTACTTGAATTTTGAGCTGAAGGGGCCAAAATATCCTAGAGAGTACCACAGGACCACAAACATCCAGAAGTGCCACAAATGGCCCAATTGTGCCAGATTTTGCATCACTGATGTACAGTTGTTTTATACTCTAAAATTTAGAGGCAAATTGTTTTTCCTTGGCGACGAATGACTTCCTTTAAACGATTTGGTATACATTTGTGCAAGATTTGAATATATTCCGGACCGATTTTTCGTCACTTCTCTAACATGCCTTTTTTTTGTAAAGTGACGTTTTCTTATTCTTTTTTCAAATGACCCCAAAAAGAGGAGGGAGATTTGTGCTCTCTGCCCCTTACCAACCTGTTTCCATGAAGACGAATATTTTCGCTGGAACAAAAATGTTTTCTTTATAGGTGTAGCTATTGATAAACATTCTAGAACAACAAAGAAAATTGTACATACATATGTGTATGTATTGAAAGTAAAAATCATAATTTGCAAAATTAAAAATCATCATTCGAGAACAAAAATCTTAAAATCATATTTTGGTCCAAAAATCATCAAAAATATGATAAAATCATCATTCTGCCAGCACTGGCTGCAGCATCCTAAGCATTCTGATAAACGGTACACAACCCACTATTATATTTGTACTCATAAATTTACGCTCGTATAATAATTTCTAATGAGCGCTCTATTTAAAAAAAAAACAATATTTCGAATAAATGTGATATTTTTTTTTTCCTGAAAAATAAAACGCCATAAAAGCCATATTTTAACAAATCTGTCATCTTGTGGACGAATTTGATTAAAATCCGCTAAGTCGTTTTTTCATTCTTCAAGAACAGATAATAAACATGCAATATTTGGAACATTATTTAGATTTGGAATAAAAGTAAACATAGCCGAAAAATGTCCTTAAATTAAAAAAATTACCTCAGCCTCTCCTTAAAGCATTAATCACTGTTTTTCTCACCATCAAATTTAACCTCAACCTTTTCCTAAATTCTGTTGTTCACATAAAAATCATTTCACTTTAACCTGACCTACAGAAATATGCACAAGAACTGTCAAAAATAAAAACATCACACACACACAGTGACTGATTTATTTCTCCTTTTTGTGTACGACTTTGTTACCTTGGCTAACAAAAAGTTTTCACAAAATCCGTTGTTCCTTCGAAAGTCATCAGAAAAAACCACAATAGTGACCCAGTTTTTGTTTATGTTTCTTTTAATAGTTTTGGCTCTAACCTTCAAAATAAACACACACACACACACACACACATACACAGAGCTACAAAAGCTCATAAAAATAAAACACAAACAAGGAAACATACGCAAGGAACCGTTGAAAATGCAACGAGACATTCATTCACTTCTTCCATTCAGTTGCAGATAATAAAACATCAAAAATTCTAAAAATCTTTGTTTTCTTCTCGCAGCGAAACAATGCAGCAACCATAAAACGCCAGCCAGAAAAAAAGAACATGTGTTGCAAGAGCAAAAATCAAGCGAAACAAAACTAGACTAAAGGGCTTAGAGCACATGAGCCTGCTTCAAAAAAAAAAAAAAAAAAAAAGAGTTGTACTACATTCACCGCACATAAAAATATTGGCTGGTCATTGGCTTTAGCCGGCAACTGTTGGAGTTTGGCCGATTTTTATTTATTCTCTTTATCCTTGTGGCATCCAAACTAACACAATAATACTTTAAACAACAGTTAAAACCGACAAAAACAACAGCAAATACTGAAAGGGAAAACACAAAATGAAGCAAAACAAAAAGTTAAACAGTAACAACTTGTTACCAATTTAAACACGTTTCTTCTGGCCAAAAGGCTCTTGACTAAAACTGCTGCAACAACTACTTAAACAGTCCACTCAGACACAAACTCAAACACAAAAACACTGCCACCTTTAAATATTTTTTATTTTTTCTTTGCAAATGTGTCAAAAGTGGTAGTGATGTTGTAGGCCAACAAAATAAACCGTCTTTGTTATGGTGTTATATTTGTTTCTGTGTTGTTGCATCAAACTGAATTTGGTTATAAGGTTGTTATTGTTCTAAATATTTTTTGACCACTGTGTCTGTCCTTTCGGACTGTCCATCTTTATTTCTATCTCTGTGTATGTGTGTGTGTGTGTCTGCAAGTTTTTGAATAGAGGATATTTTTTCCAGACTTGTGTTGTTTAGCATGTTTCAACATGTGTTCAACATTTTCGACATATGAAATTCCTAAAAATATGTTTTAGATGCTTTTAAATTTACTGCTTGCCACAACTTCTTCAACAGTGGGGGAATGCGTTTTCTAAACACAGCTATTTTTTAGGTGGCGGCAGTGTTTCAGTAAGTTAATCTGCCAATTGTAGCATTTTTTTTTTCGTTAAATCACTTAATATTTTTTAGATCTGCAAGTAAAGCTTTTTAATTTTTTCTTAAATTGTTAGAGTATTCTTCGTAAAGCTTAAGCGCATGAAGGATGCTTTTGTCATGTTAAAGTGTCCTTGCTTGATTGCATAAGTTGATGAAAATTCAAATGATTGATGCCAGAGCTTTCTATTTTCTGAAAGCCTTCCTTATTCATTTGAAGCTTTTAAGGAACCTTTTATATTTTTCTCAAACTTTTTTTCTCACTTTTTATATATCGTATATTATTTTGTAGATAATATAAAAACGTTTGCTCTTATATAACGATTTTGATTCAAAGCTTTTAAAATTTCAAATAGCTAAAACCAATTAAACCTGTCTATAAATGTTATCCCTTCAAAAGCTTTTAACTAACATAACAACTTTGCGGTTGATTTCTTTCTTTTTTTGCAAAGAAAGTGTGTGATACAGGGAGTAGGGGAGAGGAGTTAAAGCCTCTGTACTACCACGTAGTTCACCAGCTTCCTTTTGAGCTGAGCTTAGTTATCAACATCATCATATGAAAGATAAGCTTGTACGGAAATAGAATACGAGAAATGTGCTCGCAATTATTACTATTATTATTAATTATTTTAATCTTATATATAAATTCTAAATCAATCATTTTAACGAGCATAGCTGCAGGGACTATTAGTTCTATTACCTTTTAGATTCACGCATTCATTATTTATTTTTAAATAAATTGTAATTGCATAGTCTTTGTGATTTTGTATAGAAGAACGATTTGGATAGTTGGCAGTTCGATTTCTGATGTAAGCCAAAAAGATAAGCTTAATCGACATATTTCTTGGGCCTCGTTTTTTGACGAAAATCGATTATTTACAATAGCAAATAAACGATTTTGATAAAAAAATTTATTTTGAAAATTATGTCGCTTAAGCTTTTTTGGCGGATATGGTACGAGTAGCTTCGCACTTTGGATAGAAAAAAAAAAAATTAAGTGGAATCGATGGCGTACATTTTTATGCTTAAAGCAGCTACGTCCCAACCACATGCACAATGTGCAAACTTTTACAAAAGAGCTTTTATGCTTTCACACCAACGAGAGCACAATAGAGCACAACAGCCAATCAGATCATGGCGACAAAATTCTTGCTCTTACTTTGCAAAGAAACAAGAACAAATTTAAGAGCTTTCAAAGCTGTTTACTTCAAATGGAAATGTCAGAGTAAGTGTGTTTGGATGTAGCTGGTTTATGGCAATAAAAACCATGAGAAAGCTCCGTTGCTTTAAGCTTATAAATATGTAAAGGCTTAAAGCTGCATTTGAACGTTTAATAAATGCAATTCTCATATACAAAAGTATAAGTTATGGATCAACATTTGTTATTTAATGTTGTAAAAGCTTCTTACTCGTAGCAGTAGCTTTTGCTTACAACTTAAAACTTTGTAGTACCGCGTTATAATTAAATTTTCTAGTAAATAAACAATTACGTGCATATATTATTTATATCTGTAGTAACGTCATACAAAGTTTTAGGAAAATGAACTCTATATTTTTTTATTCCTTAATACTGCACATGATATTTGTGTATTTCAGTCTACATATTTTGATAACGTGTGTTTATTTTTTTTTTGGTGTATTATTTACACTTGACCACTTATAGCTGCTCAATACGAATTCTTTTAGACCACTTGGTCTGGTCAGAAAAACAATTTATTTCATACATGTTTGTTCTTATATGGAGATCCATGCAAAAGATACATATGACTTGTATGACTGACTGTCCACTGACCAGAGCTTAGGTCAGTGGACAGTGTTTGGTTTAGTACGAGTAACATTCGTTCATCTGTCTTTATGATTTTTATGCCCTGGTATATTTTTTTTAATCATTCTTAGAATTGTTTTTTTTTAGCAATTGCTTGATAGTGTTATGGTTTTTATGCAGTTTGTGTAGTTTTTTTAAATGTCGATGATGATGATGATGATGACGACAACAATGACGTTTATGGCTTAAGGGGCGTTTGTGTTGTCCATGAGGCAACTTTTTTTTCGTAGGTGTGCGTTCTCTAAATTTGTTTCGAATTTGTTTTTCACAAAGTGTTGGAAATCTGGGGGATTTTCTTTTAAGGCAGATAATATTTAGATTTTGTGCCAGTAACTGGTATCAATTGATATTTGATTTGCTTACATTTCAATTAAGAAAGAGGATTTAAAATTTGAAGTTTGAATGTGTTAATATAAGGTTTGAAAAAGGAATCAAATAGCACAGAAAAAAAATTGTTATTTGTTTAGTTTTCTATTATAAAGCCGTTGTTTAATTTAGTGTCTTTAATTTTATTAAGTTGTAAATTTATTAAATTATTTGTTCAATTCACAAGCTCAGTCGTATATTATGGTAAAAAAAACTATATTTGCTTATGCGCTTGTGAAAAGATAAATTCGTTATATTGTTATTTTATTTTTAAAAGTAAGAATATTGAAATTAGCATTAATTTCATTTGAAAGCATGAACTTTCAGCAGGCACGGGAATTTTCATTTGATTCAAAACAATTGTAAGCTTTTTTTTACTACAAAAAGTTTTGATTAAAGTACCTTCAAAATGGAATTGAAATAAAATTACACAGAGAAAAAACTGCCTCATAGAATCAAGAAGATTTTCTCTATGAAACGTTTTTAGGCTAAGGGGTATCCCAGTATGTGCTAAATATTATTAATTTTATCAAGAAGAAAACCACATAAAATCAAGAAGAAATCTTATTATTCACAACATATTTTACTCAATTTCCGTTATTTTTGGCACCAAAAAAACAAACCATAGAGAAAAACTTCTTGATTCTATTAGGTTTTCTTATAAATTGTAAACTATAGGGATTTCTCATTGATTTTATTAGGTTGCCTTATTGTTTTTTTTTTAAAGGTTATCTTCTTGATTTTATTAGGCTATCTTATTAATTTGTTCAATAAGGTTTTCTTCTTGATTTTAGTAGGTTTCTAAATGATTATGTGTAAAGCATATTATTGATTTTTTTAATAAGGAAATCTTCTTGATTTTATGAGGTTTCTTGTTATTTCGTTTCTATGAATAGACATAGAGACAATTTTTTTCATGATCTTTTTCATTTTTGTATAAGCATGTTTGTACAATTATTTCAATGGTTGTTCAGGCTGCTTGTTAGCAAATTTGTGAGAGTGCTTGTCTATCAGTTAGAAGTTTGCTGGTACAATACTTGGTGAGTAAGTTAGTTAAGAATATAACATAATGTGTATGTATGTATGTATGTATAAATAAATAACATCTACAATATACTGCATACATACATACATATGTATATGGTATAGAATTTAAATGAAAATACATAAGTACAGAGAATAAAGATGCAATTTATTTTTTATTTTTTAATAATAAAAACAAGAGAAAACCTTATTGAAAAAATCAATAAGATAACCTAATAAAAACTAGAAGATTTTTTCAAAAAGGTTTTCCATATGAAATTAATAAGATTTCCCTTTTGAAAAAACCATAGAGATTTCTTATTAATTTTGCTCTATTTTATGGGGTATTTAGTAGGCACTGTTTTCTTTGTGTTCATGTGTATTTGTTTTACTAAGATGAATTTGCTTTCTGGTGCTAGTTATCGCATAATTAAAACATCTTTACAAATTAATAAAATATTCCCAGACCTGGCCCCAATACAACTTTTTGAAAAACATAAAATTCAATCGTATAATTATAACACATTTTTATATGAAAACTATTGCAAAGAAATATACAATATTGTTTAATTAGACGTCTAGTTAGACAAGGATATACGACGTTAATGCGAGCTTGTAAATTTAACAACAATTTTTAGGTTAACGAAAAATTATAATATTTTTCAATAAATTTTATGATTCGCTTATAATAAAATAGTATGTGGTTATATTTGTTCAAGGTTGTTAGCTCTCTGTGTTTAAATGTTTAGTAACTCTCGAATTATTTTTTGTATAATTTTTATGTAAACATAGTAATTTTGAAAGCTTAGTATATACAGCTAAATATAAATTTATCGCCTCTTTTACTACATCATATTCATGGACTTATGAAAGGCAATTTTTAAGAAGAATAAAATTTGAAAATGTTAAAAATTTTTAATAAACTGAAGGAACTTCCTTTTTTCAATAGTACGAGTAGAATGTACTTATGTGTATAAATTTTTTACTTGACACAAAATGCAATAAGAAGAATTATATATATCCATTATATCCATACTTCGTTTTAAATTAAACTAGCAATTCAATAATTATGTGGGATTGAGCTCAGTAAAATTGTAATTATTTTTATTTTTTTATTTAATATTGTTATATATTCAGTTATTATAATTTATATATGTACCCTGCAGAAAACTTGGGGACAATTGAACCAAGCGTACTCGTCGTAGGACTTGAGAAAATTGCGAGTGTTAAAAAAAGTAGGGAGTAACGTATGGCGAAAAGAAGATATATCGTGTAAGTGGTTACATATTCACCATTTTCGTGATGTATGTATCTAATATATTGAAAAATTCCAAAATCTCGACTTAAAAAGAATTAGTTAGGCGGTTTTTATATAAAGGTAACTATATTGTTTAATATTTTCTATACGCTGAATTACGTCATTGCTAATGCCAATTTAACAGAAAATGTCCAACCAAATTCTTAAAAAAAAATTGGAATTATATAAAATCTACCATAAAGTAATTGAGAATTACCAAACATCTTAACAGCTAAAAAGCTTCAACAGACATCAAAGCATGCTCATTCTAGTTATTGGGACTCGTTCTAGTATTGTAGCTGAGCCCAGGGCCAGCATTAACTCCCAAAAAAAATTTGTATCCTTCTGAAAATGCCAAATTGAAAATTTGGCAATACGAGTTCAAATTCATGCTTTTCAAAAATAGATTCAAATTTCAGATTTCAAAAGTATATTAAAAGTTTACAATCTAGACTGAGGATTTAATTTCTACTACGAGTAGTTCATCAGCCAATGTATCTGAGTTAATTTAAGCTTCATTTGTGTTCGCTAGAATCAATGTGGTGTTTCCACGTAAATCGGGTAAATGTTACCTGAACACATTTTTGTTCGTTTACTTTTATTCTCCATTAGTTCATCCATAGTTCAATACGGCACTATTACGAATATTATATATTATATGTACTACGAATATTTTTGTTGTTGTTTAGTATGTCTATATAAGAAAGACTTCGGTAGTGCATGTATTATGTATTACGAATATATTTTATTTTTATTTTTTGGTTTAGTATATATATAAGAAAGACTTGGGTGGGAAAGACAGTGAATCGATATAAATGGACCATCAAGTCACTCTGGAACAAGTCCCCTAGCTAGACTTAGATATTAACCTAAATTTAAAAGGTGTTTATACTTTTGAACTATGAGTGCCTCTGTGGTCGAGTGGGTAGTGTGCGAGCCCGTCATGCACGAGCTTGTCAGTTCGAGTCCCACAAATAAATTTTAATTGAATTTGTAACAATAAAAACAAAAATTATAAGTTTTCATTGTTAGAGTTGAGTGTCCGGGTGACCGATGACGTTTTTCAAAAAGTGGCACCAAAAGGGGATTTATCAAAAAAAAGGCGCAACATTAAAAAAACGAGAAAAGTACATTATTTTTTTTGTACTAGTATATAAAACACTCTAAAAAAATGGAGAAAAAAAAGTGACAAGGCAGTCGAAAAAGTGGCAATTTGCCACTTTAGTCGGTCAAACGGTCACGCTGGTCGGATTGACATTTTTAAATAATTTATATTATTCTACATCGAATAGGTTACTGTGGGATAGTTCAGTGACAAGTCAAAAGGCGTATACAAAGTATCAATTAACCCCATCCTAGGCCATCCCCATGTAAAAGTGACTGGTCCGCTTCATAGGAAGTGTTAGAACTCGGACTGGTCCCTATCACTTAAAGACCGATGACGTGACTAGTCTTGTGTCAGTTCCATTTCTTAATATCGAGCCTTATTTTCGATTTAATCGTAAGCGAAGGAGAATGTTTTTTAAAATATCTGTATCTTAAAAGCTATCAACAATATTGGCATTTTGATAATTCTAAACTATGGGTAGTAGGCGAATAAAATTTTAATTTCAATAAAAAAAGTATATTTGCGATTACATGTCGCTTACGAAAAAATCGAAAATAAGGCTCGATATATTAATAATTTATTATTTACTCTACGTCATTATTAATATTACTTATTAATCATACTATTAATTATCATATTGAATGAATTTGTTTCTAATAAGATTTATATCCAAATAATTTTTTTTCTTTGAACTATTACGTTTTAGAAACGTAGTTTTTGTATGTTCGAATATTTTCTATTAAAGAAAAACTCATCAGTGCATAATACTTATCAAATTCGAATACTTTATTTACTCAACACTGATATTAAGAGCTTTTAGTAAGACAATGTTAAGTTATTTACTCCTGGAATACCACGATGTTAACTTCGCTGTTCTTTACATAAGTCTGTTCTCGTACCCACTGCATCGCCCTTTTAATTATTTGCAACATCCAGAAAGTCTTAGCACAATCAATAGCTTCTCATTGTAAAAGCATTGTAGTTGTTATTGTTTGTGTCTGCTGTCTTCATTGGCTTATGCGTTTGTGTGGTTGTAAATTTCTTAATAAGCAGAAGGTATAACATATACAGGGTACTTATGAATAAAATTCCGCGAGGACTAAACACAAAAAATTTAATATGCCTGATTTAACAGCAGAGGCGCTGCAACAATGCATTATTAAAAACGTGCAAAAAAAGCAGAGTTGTAAAAGAATGAAGCTTTCATCTATCTACTCCTTCACCTCAGCACCTGTCTTCTCTATCACTATCCCTTTCCTAAAGAAAGTAACACCTAGTTGTAGTAGAGGGCATTCATTGCCTGAGTGTTACTTCTCTTTAAAAAAAAATAATAATTTTTGTGATATATTGAAAACTTTAGCTTCTTAAAATGATTCATGAGCTTTGGTGATTAAAATTTTTCTCTTTAAATTTTTCAGTATATTAAAATGTGGTTTCTATGAGCTTTTACTATATATTTCCTGCACATTTAGAAATAACTGCAACTTAGCAAGTATGTTTTAAAACACACTTATGTACACTGATATTTGCACTTGAGGTAAACAGCTTTCAAAGCTCTTAAATGTCTTATTGTTTCATTACAAAGTAAGAGCAAGTGCATAAGGCTTGGACGTAGCTGATTTAAAGTGATCTATCTCTCAAACTATGTATGGGACCGATGAGCTTTTGAAAACTTAAAATCTTTGCAAGCACATGCCTCTTAGCTTTTGCATTTCACTTTACTCTTATTACGTAAAATTGAAGAGGTTGTTTTTGACTTTAAGGATTTTTTTTCATTTAACTTTTAAATGAGTGGCCTTATTTTGCCTGAAACAGTCTTTACTGTTGTCATAGCATTTCTCTTTGCCATTTCTTAATCATCATTTCGTCCCTGAATTTTTTTTTTAATATAAATTATTGAACTTTTGTCGACGTTCAACCAGCCCGTCTTTCCTCAAACAAATACAAGCAAAATCACTTTCAATAACCACAAAAGCGTCGCGTTAATGGCGCGCATTATTTATTTTAAATATTTGCTGCAAAAAAAACAAGGATCATTAAATATGGAAAAGCAGCTGGAAAATAAAAACGAAAATCTACCATTTAGTAAAATCAACATAATGCTTATGGAAGTTAAACAGGAAAATTTGTGTCTTTTTACTGTCATCTATCAGCTCGTTAGCCTTAAAGGCACAAAAAACAAACAAAAATCGAAGAACAGCTAAAAAAAAGGTGTCAGTCACTTGAGCGAAATTGGGAGAAAGAAAGTTTAGAAACCAAGTGTTTTCCTTTTACAACACCAACTGAAAAAAAACCAATCCCTCACAATAATGCTCCAAAAAATTTTGAAAACTTACCATTCAAACAAAGCATTTTAT
This sequence comes from Tachina lurida, assembly GCA_944452675.1. Taxonomy (NCBI): domain Eukaryota; kingdom Metazoa; phylum Arthropoda; class Insecta; order Diptera; family Tachinidae; genus Tachina; species Tachina lurida. The sequence goes on from OX101755.1 coordinate 116,332,487, forward strand.
GTTGCTTTATCAAATGTTTAAAAATATTCAAACCTTAAAGCTGCGTTTGGGTGGGACGGACAGTCGTACCTCTGAAGAAACGTACATGTGTATGTATGTACGTTTGTACGTTTGAAAAGTTTTTAGTAGATGCTAAACAAAATTTATGAGCCACAATATTTGGCGTTAATGCATTTTCGTGTTTCAGCATGATTGGATGTATTGTAATTCACGCGCAATTGTTTCGGCTCTTTTTTTATAAATGTATATTTTTTTTAATTTTCCTGCTTTGTAAACCTCATTTCAATTTAACACTTTTTAGACCAACTCAATAACGGACATCATGAGGCAAAGAGTTTAAGTTTTAAGTTTGTTTTTCTTTCACGGCATATATGACGTTGTTGCTGATGATGGCAAGATGTGTTGTTGATGGTGTTTTTAAGCCAACGAGCAGCAGCAACACTAACAAAACAAACCAGCAGTTTTAGAAGAACAATTTTATGCAGACTGATATCAAGCGAACTAGGGTACCGGCTTAACAAGACAGTTAATTAAATAATCTAATCTATGTTGGTTTTATATTACAAATTAATATTTTTTCTCAAATATTAAAATAATTTTATAATACCAGGCAAGGCACATTAACAAGGTAGTAGCGGAAATTCAGCTGAGCTATTTTTTTTTTCAAATTAAAGTTCATCGTAAACTTCAAAAATTTTTTACGAAAGAGAAATTAAAAGAAAATGTTAAAAAAATTCAATATGAAAAATATTTTATTAAAAAAAATTTTGTGAAAACAAATTTATAAATATGAAAAAACTATTAAAAAATTGTGAGAAGTGCTAAACGTTGCAAATGTTGTTAGTGGTAGCTGCCGCGGAGAAATATTTTCAAAGTTATGTGAATAATTTTTATTATTGTTATGTTAAACAAATTCTATTTTTGAAGTTTTTGATGAACTACAACCCATGTTGTTTTTTTCATTGTTGTATTTTTTCATTGTTTTTGTAATCCTGATACTACCTGGAAATGAATCTGCCTTGATACCAGGGCTACTATTTATACTTCGGCAATAGCAGATAATAACAAATATTTTTAAACGAAAATGCCTTTATGGTTTTTCGAAATATTTCCTTTGACGATCAGTACACTTTTGCCTTCGTTTCAACCATTTAGCGGAGCAGTTTTTCCATTCCTCTTGAGACACCTCCAAAACATGGTTTTTGAACGCTTCAACTGCTTCTTCGGCGCTCGTAAATAGCTGGCCACGCAGTTTACCTTAGATATTCGGGAACAAAAAGAAGTCTTTGGGTGCCAAGGCAGGATTGTACGACGGATGAGTCGTCAATTCGATGGTTTGACTGCTCAAAAATTCACTTGTTCGACGAGATTTGTGAGAGCTCGCATTGTCATGATGAAGAATGATTCGACTTCGGGGGTTAGTTTAACGAATTTCTGCGTAGACTTCCGCAAGCAAATGGTCGTGTAGCACTTAGAATTGATAGTTCTACAGGGTGTTTTTTTAGAGGTATAGAACTTCGAATTGAAATAAAACACAAGAAAATCGTTTTAATGACCATCAATTTGGCTTTATTGGAAGGATAATTTTATGCCATTAATGTTTAAATATGATTTCGGGCATGTGGCCGCCGCGGCTGGCTCGAATAAAGCCAATTCTACAGGTCCAATTTTCAACCACTTTTTGAGCATATGGGGCCGTATGTTGGCAATAACGCCACGAATGTTGGCTTCCAAGTCCCCTAACGTTTCTGGTTTGTTGGCGTAGACGAGCGACTTCACATATCCCCAAAGAAAATAATCCAATGGTGTCAAATCACACGATCTTGGTGGCCAATTGACAGGTCCATTCCGCGAAATTATGCGCTCATCGAATGTTTCCTTCAATAAATCGATTGTGACGTGCGCTGTGTGGCATGTAGCGCCGTCTTGTTGGAACCACAACTCATCCACATTCATGCCATCCAATTCGGGAACAAAATAGTCGGTTATCATGGCTCTATACCGGTCTCCATTAACGGTAACTGACTCTCCAGCATTATTTCGGAAGAAGTATGGCCCAATGACTCCACCAGCCCATAGAGCACACCAAACAGTCAGTTTTTGTGGATGTAATGGCGTCTCAAGGGTCTCACGTGGATTCTCTTCACTCCAAATGCGGCAATTTTGCTTGTTGACGTAGCCATTCAACCAAAAATGAGCCTCATCACTGAACAAAATTTTGCGATGAAAATCAGCATCGAGATCAATCTCATTTTCGGCCCATACACCAAAATCACGACGCATTGCATGGTCTCGCGGCTTTAATTCTTGCACAAGCTGGATCTTGTAAGGTCGCAAGCCAAGATCTTTGCGCAAAATCTTCCATAAAGTTGATGGACAAAGCTCCAATTGCTGTGCACGGTGGCGAATCGATTCATTCGGGTCCTCTTCAACACTTTGCTCTACAGCGGCAATTGTTTCTTCGGTGCGCACTGTTCGACGTCTCTGCGGATGCGTATTATCACATAGAGTAAACGTAGTGCGAAAACGATCCATGGTTAACCGAATTAATTGCTCTGATGGACGATTATGTCGACCATAAAATGGACGGAGCTGGCGGTAAACTTCGCGAACTGAACCATTATTTTCGAAATAAATTTGCACGATTTGCAAGCGTTGTTCTTTTGTCAACCTGTTCATGATGAAATGGCAAACCAAACTAAATATTAATCACTTGACAGCTGACAAAATGGCCGCCAGTTAAAAAAGTGATGCCAACTTAAAGTTCTATACCTCAATAAAAAACACCCATTACGTTGCGGAAGCAAAATAGTGGCCACATGACCCATTCGGCCGAAGAAACAGGCGACCATTTGCTTCGCTGTGCTTCTTCCACGAACAAGTTTTTTTGGATTTAGCTCGTCTTTGGAATACCCAGACGGTCGATTTGGAGTTTTGTTTCCGGCTCATGAGCATATATCCATGATCCGTCATCTGCCATGATCTAATACATGTCTTTTGAAGCACCACGGTTGAACTTTTTAATAATTTCCTTACAACACTTGACGCTAGTCCTTTTTTAAGTGAGAACAAATTTTATTTTGCAACGAAGTTTAAGTGGCAAGTTGCCACTTTTTCGATATATCGATTCCATTTTCCCACTTTTTCGACTTCCTGGCAAACCTTTTTTCCTCCTTTTTTTAGGGTGAGTTATAAAAATACATTAAAAATAAAAAGTTTAGTGTAGTTTTCTCGTTTTTTTTTTAATTTTGCTGCTTTTTTTTTGATAAATCCTCTGTATGGTGCCACTTTTTGAAAAATGTCATCGGTCACCCTGTATTGAAGTGGAACTAATGTGCAAGGATGCCTCTCTATCTCACAATATGTCTCATCACGATCTTGCATTATCAGTTCACACAGTGCAGCGATGTTTGTGGCACATGTTGTGCGATTTTGGGCGACCTTCACGGAATTCGTCGGAGACGGAACTACGAACACGATTGAATTCACTATACCAGTGATATACTGTGGTTTTTTATGGTCCTTTATCGCCTTACAAACAACTGAGATCATCGACATATTCTATGTTTAGCTAATCCATATCGAAAGTTTTGAAAAATAAGCCAACGAAAACCTTCTCTTGGAATTTTCATTTTTTTTTGTCAACCTGATTTTCTGAACTCACTGTCATGGTGTTGCCAGATTTTAGCTACTGACATTAGTGTTGCCTGTTCCCGAAACATAAATAGTTCCCCCCGTATATCTTTATAAATAAATTCACTCCTCCATCACGATTGTTCGCAGTCCTTTGAAGATAAGGCCCCGATGAAAAAATATCTAGTTAAAAAATTGTGAAATACTTGTGAACTCATGAGCATATTTGCATCTGCTACGGTAGCTTTATAACACTTGAACTATTTGAAATCTCTTGGCTATGTACTCGGCAGCAGCAGGAACAACAACAACAGCAGCAACAACAATAGCACGACTTTAACAAGATTAAACAACACCAATTTTTAACATCATTTCAAGCAGTAGTTGCCGCCGCAATACAAAAATTCCTGGCCATGTTTTGTTGTTTTTGTTGTTGTTGTTTCATTTTCAAATATAGAAAAAATAGAAGCTTGTCTTCCAAAAAAGAATTCGTTACATTGAAATGGCTCCATTTTCAAATGCTTATTTTTTACCTTCATTTGATATTTTAAGTGTTATTATAGCCATTACAGATGCACACACACACACACACACACACACAGATGTTTAAATGTATGAGTGTTTGCATCTGTGTTTTATTTGCGAGGCACCTACAATTCCTTTTGCTGCTCCATTGGCTTGATTAGAAAAAATTAGAAACGTTTTATCTTAAAAACTGTTTTCATGCTGATGATTTTGTTTTGAACCAAATAATTTTTTTTATTAATTTTCAATTGCATTCTGAACTTATAAGCGATATACTGGCTTCTTTCTCTCTGTTTTTTTTATAAGTTTTTTTGTCTCCGAAAATTCAATGTTTCTATGTACTTATATTTATCTTGGCTAAGTAACAATAAGTCTAAATTTTCTGGTAGAAATTGAAATTACAACATTTATATCAGCTGCTTGAAGATTTTTCTAAAAATTTGGCAAATACTTGATTACACATGATTTAATTTTTTATTAGTGCTGGGGATCATAAAAATTTGCTTACTGCAACGAGAGAGAAGCTTATAACGGCTGAAATTCGTTTAGTAAGATTTTCAGATCTAACTGAACATGTAGACGTGTGATTCAGCCATCTTGGGTGATAAAACTCTTCAATTAGCATCTCGGTTATTGAATAGATGCATTTGAATTTCAATCGAGATGTAGGAAGGGCCTTTCTTTACGGAAAGCGTGTGAAATGAAATTGCTCACCAATGTTATTCGTTCTATAGTTGATAAGCCAGAGGATTTATTAAAAAATCCGCAGCAAATATTCTCAAGCTTTAAATATATAGATATATATTCAACAAATTTACATCAAGTGACATCTGTGTGTGAAATATTTAAGAAAAATAATGTAAAATGCAGACACTAAAAAAATTAAAAACACGAGCTGTCAATTATTTTCAGCAAGTTGAAATAAGATGAATCAAAACAATACACATATTCCATTTTCAATAATGGCTGAGTATATAAAGCAGAAATCTACATCCAGTGACATCCAAACACAGTAGACCAAACACATAAGAACGCTGATGATGAAGGTGTAGTGGCCCTCGAAAACAGCTAGTTGTTCCGTTCTACTACGTGTTTGTCAGAATATTTACAATTAACTTTGGTGTTATTTGTTCATTAATAATTATCACATGTAATTTGGCTTACAAAGCGATACGAACTTTAACCTGATCAAATCATAAATTTTTAATTTTAAGTTTGTTAATTTATGTAATTTAGAGATAAGTCAGTTGTCTATTTTTTTTGCAGCACTTAATAGATTTAGTTCATCACGATATTCTGACCATCCCTGAATATATTTCAACCAGGAAAAATCTCGTCGGTCCCCCGCATGTCTCCCTACAATTTTGGGTGTGAGAATTTTTCGAAGAAATTTATTTTTATCGTTCCTGATGTCCATCCATCTCAGGTAAAGGTAAAAATAAGACATGTGCGGAGAAGAGCTATAGGGTAAAAAAATTTGTACTTAGAATATTTCAGAGAACTGCTAAATATTTGCTATACCCAAAATGCAAGCGTGAATTAGTACGGGTTTAACCCTCAAACATATTTCAAGTTCTTTGTAAAGGATTGTGTTTAAGTTTATGCCAAATATTTTTTAAGGAACACTTTAACCCATGATATACCCGCTCAAGGGTATGTTTTCCCCCTCTTTTTACGAAAAATATTAAAATAGTTCGATGGGATAAAAGAAAGAAAGAAAGAAAGAGAACTTCTACCCTCTTTAAATAAAATTTGAATAACTTTCAGGAAGCAGTTATGCATTTTTGGTTTTTTGGTTAAGGGCCAAATTAACGATTTAAAAGGGCCAAAATACCTTTGATAGGGCCAAAAATGTTTTTTAATGTACTCGACTATAATCTTTTAATTTAAATAAAAACAAAAGTATGTATTAATAATATATGATTTATTTTGTTTAGACCAAAAACAGAAATTAGCGACAAAAGCTTAAATTTTTAAAGTACATTTTGTTAAATTAAAGTAAAGACATAAGTATTTTATATGTTTGTATGTTGCTTAAAAAACTTAATTTTAGTTAAAAAACATTATTTATGTAATTCTAATTTTATTAAACATAATCTCTAAATTAGTCCAATAGTTCCGCAATTTACTCCTGTTTAAAAGCATTTTTTTGTGTAAAGTTTTAAAATATCTTCATCATATCAATTATTAGAACTAGATTTCGTTAAATCTTATAATTGTATTAAATATGACACAGTATTTTTTACATGACGACGATTTCTTCTATTATGGCCTGTTTCACAATATCGAAATAAAACTCTCGACTGAAAATTTATATTGAAAACAAAAGCGAATTTTAAAATTTTATTGTTGATTTCAATATAAATTTTCAGTCGAAAGAAAAGATTCTTTCCACACATGCTGAGGATTGGCGAATAGAAAGAGTTCCTTGAATAATTCTGTATAAATTTGTATACAAAGGTTTACATAAACGATTTTTAATGGTAGAAATTCTTTTACAAAATTTACTTCTACTTAAATCTTTGAGATTTTTAAATTCTGGAACTTGCGATATTGAAAAAGTTTAATAGCAAGTGGTATAATACTATTGGTTTCCCCACTCAAAACATGATCTGGCGTAGATTTCGGAAACCAGGGGGTTTGTTATGTAATCCGAATAGAACGGAAATGTGTTCGAATTGTAATGTTAATAACATACAAATTCGAACAGTTTTCGTTTCGAATCGAAATACGTAATAACCCCCCAGTTTAAATAAAAATCTCCAAAAATAAAAGTAGTTTTTAAAACGAAGACAACTCAATTAAAAAGTGTACTCAAAGCTTTGAAGGAATTAGTTGAATTTTGAGCTGAAAGGGCCAAAATATCCTAGAGAGTACCACAGGGCCATCAAACATCCCAAAGTGCCACAAATGGCCCAATTGTGCCACATTTTGCATCACTGTCAGGAAGTCTGGTCTGCGGGACTTATGCATTCAACACATTCACCACAGCAGGCTACACGAACATACGACTTCAAATGCCGCTAGCAGCATTTGTCGCCTCGTAGCCAGCTACTCAATTCTTTTGGAGACGGCAGCAGCACCATCTGCACCTGATATTCAAGTACAAATACACGGTTCAGTATTGCCACTTTCATATATTTTGCATTTATAAAAATTAATTACTCTTTTAAAATGTACTTATTTCACGTAATAGTACAAAAATGAATCAATTTATTCTTTACATCAATTTCTGAATTTTGTTTCTGGTAAATAATATAAAATAATTGAACAGTATCATTCACTCAACATTTATAGCATACTGGCAACACTGTATTTGCTCATTATAGCCCAAGAAATAGAAATTAGTTTAATTGTACTACAACGACAAAATCAGCATAGACAACAACCTGTCGCCCTGTTGCCTTGCTGTCTTCAAAAGAATCATTTTCATATAAACATGTGTATTCTATCCTTGACATTTGGTAGTCGGTAGCTTGCTGTGGTGAATGTGTTTAATGCATTACTTGTTCGAATTTCGTTAATTTTTTTTTGTATTTTACAATTTTATTTATATAAAAATTTTTTACCATAAATTTGTAGCAAATCTTAATTATATTTTTTTGAGTGGCGATAAGAAGCTGGTCAGCAAAATTTTCAACTGAAAGTTCTGAAGTTTTGTCTCATTTTATCACTAACAATGTGGAAGTAAAAGCTAACAAGGACTTTAGCGGCAAGAAGAACTTGCAGTTAAAGTTCAAGTTAACTCTTAATCACACATTGTGAAAAGGGACGTACATCTTTTTTGTTACTTATACAAAAAAGCTTATTTACGTATTCACCCAAAAGAAAAAACACCAAACAACCAAAAATGCTCAAATGTCGCAATACATTTGGTGGTAACCACACAAAACGCATTAATCTATAGGCTGCAGCATTAAAGTTTCAATTTCATAGCCTCATTGACCTGCAACTCCCTCAAAAAATAAATTTCTTTTTGTATCATTTTCAATTGCGTACAAATGCGTTTGCAGGCTTCTCCGGAGTTCTTGCTTGGAATTGGACTCCACCGGTTGTTTGTCTGTTTGTGGTCGTTTTTAACCCGGCAATTTGTTTATAAGAATATTTTACATTCGTGTATAGAGATAATGTGTGCAGGAGGGCATTTTTGGCATAAACATACATACTCGTACATTTGTACGTTTGTTTGGGTTCTATTGTTTTTGGAAATGCATTTGCTATTAGGTATTGTGATTGCTGCTGCTTAAATTATGCACAACAATTTCACCGTTATCAACTGCAGCACTTATGAATGGAAGTTGCAGCAAATTCAACAAAAAAAAAAAAAAGAAAACATAAAAGCATGCCTAAAACGGCACAAGTTGTGTGGCTAATATGTTGTTGGGTTCATTGTTTGCGGCAGAACTACTACTGACTGGATCAGTTTTAAAGTGGGTCAAAAATTTGGAAGATTTTGATTTTTTTCGTACTTTAATTTTATAACTTTTCTTGCTTTGAAAGTTCAAAATGCTTAAACCATCCTGAATTGTAAAATGTATGCCGCAAGATGTAAAAAAATATAGAATATAAACATATGTGATCATTAACTGTATCAACTTCGTTAACTGGCAGTTGATCTTCTCCATTATCTTAATTGACACACACAACACAATTCCTAATGCTTTAACGCTCACGGGCCATCATTCTTCCACTTAACAATCTTCAAATCACTTAAATTCACATTTGATGAGACGACAGACGGACAGTCAACGCCGGAGCGCCATTTCTTGCTACCGAATAATTTCAATCAATTAACTTTGATGTGTCATTTAATCGTGCATCATTCAAATTGACATTTTATAAAACTGCTTTCGGTTGCTGAGAAGTTGAAGAAGAAGAAGAAGAAGAAGTAAAAAGGAAAATGAAATAAAAACTTTCCTGCTGCATGCATGCAACAGCAGCAGGTAGGTTGTGGCGAGTGAATGAAGTATATTAAAATTTATCACGTGTTAAAAAATTTCAAATCAATTAATGCAATGCATTGCAATTTTGTTATCGTTTGTTGGCCAAACTGCTGCAGCAACCGCACACTTACATATTACTCGTAGTTCATGCAACCTACTCTCTCTCTCTCTCTCTCTCTCTCTCTCTGTGTGGACCCATGATGAAGATCTTTTAAATCTATACATACATACAAAACCAGATACACCAATCAACCAACTTCAATCGTTATAACCGAAATTGTTAGTTCTTTCGACTTGGGCCAATCTTCTTCTGCAGAGAGCAAGGATGGAAATGTTGCATGTTACTGCTATCGGCATAGAAACCATCAAAAAACCATCAATCAACTATGTAAAACAACAGTCGTTCTGGTCTTTGTTGCAGTTATTAAAAAGTTGGTATTTTAGATGATGTTGCTGATGTGCATGTGTGTACATTGTTACTCGTACACGCATATCAGCATTATTTTATCATTTGTACGCATATAATGCCTTGGGTTCTACGTATGTACATACATACTCGTATGTATGTACATATGTTGATGTCATTCTGGCCGAGTCAACTGATGCCGCACAATTTAGACATACCTGCCATGTTATTAACTAATTACAGAGACTAATCTAATTTTTAGACAACACAAAGACACAAAATTGCCGCCGCACTTGAAGAAAGAATACAAAAAGTAAAATGATTTATGCTGAAAAACTAAGTGGCAAAAAAGCAACACCATATGAAAGTGTTTATAATAATAGGCCATAACGAACAGTGGGGTACTCTATTTTCCTTGATATTTCAGTATGCAAGTTTTCAATAGGGCGACGTTTTAATAGTTGTCATCATGATACAATAATACATCTAACCGCGAATCTACAACAAATGTACAACAAATAAAAAAACAGAGATTTTTATTGCTGTTTTGTGATTGACAAGAGAGACAACCAAGAGAAAACAATATACATGCACTTGCGTATTCGCTTGGCTTTGCAAAGCATGTTTGTATTAGTACAGTTTTAATAGGCACTGTGCGCGTGTGTTGGTAAAACATAAACACCATTTGGCAGATCACATCACGAAACAAGCAAAACAGCTGGCGCTTCGCGGTTACCTGTATTATTGTATCATGGTTGTCATGAATGATATGGAACTGCTTGACAGATGACAAGTAAAAACTACGCCATTAATAAGGCCTTAAGGGTTTTGAAGTTCAGTTAACACACGAACTCACTGCTACCGACCATCACCGATGTCGTGTTGATTGGTTCTGCTGAAATGCTTCAAAATATCCTTAATTTCATTGAAACACATCTTGAGTGATGAGACCCATTTTCTCCTCTCAAATTATGTTAACAAGCAGATTTGTCGTATTTGGGATTGAAAAACCCAATAATTATTGTTCAAAAACCTTTCTATGTTCAACGTGCTACTGTTTGATGCGGTTTTTAGTCTGGCGGGATCATTGGACCTTACATTTTCGAAAATTATATTGGAGCAACTGTTACGGTGAATATATTGTGCTATCGAACTATGCTGAATGATTTAGTATGGCCGGAGTTAGAAAATACTGAAGGGGAGGACATGTTTTTCCAACTGTTTTTGATTGAAAAATTTCCAACCATGGGGTTTCCCGAAGAGGCCATCACAATTGGCTACCGAGGTTGTGATTTGACACCTTTAGATTATTTTGTTTTAGAAAGAAAATTTCGCCCTAAAAGACGGAATTCGCGAAGTTTTAAGAAGCTTAAAATGTGCGAATTGGAGATGGAAGTTTTCTTCAAAAGAATGTGGTTCTGCAAGCGTAGCTTGGCTGACAATATTTTACATTATTAATGTGTCATTAATTAAGTCTTCTTTTTAAAATAAAATAATAAAATTATGGGACTTCGTTTAAAAAAAGTCGTTTTTACACCTAAAAATTAAACTTATAAGAAGACTCATTAGTAAATTTAACAACTCAAAGTGTGCTTAGTTTTGTCAGTTATCTATTATCAATATTATATTAAGCAAGAAATTAGTAAATTTTATTCCGTTTAAGTTATCAACCGAATGGCAACAAAAATGTATCAGTAAATTAACAACTGATATTAGTTGGATTAACCAGATGTACAGTTGATTCATTTATACCGCAAAAACCACTTTAATTTACAGTAAAACTATCAACTACAATTGGTTAGATAAGCATTTCTTATTATTCTGGATTAATTTTTTTAACTGTGTATATCTGTTAAAATAACCAAAAAATAGTAAATTTTAGAAAAATTGATCCTTACAAAATCACTAATAAACTAATTCGAGATAATAATAATAATCAGATATGTTCCGCATTCCACATACAATTAAAACCTTTTGAATTGTTATAAATACATATTTCCAAAAAAAAAAATTCTATGGCAATATCGCACGTTTTAATTTCACGCGGAATACTCGAATAATTTAAGTTATAATATTTGGCTATTTTAACAATAAAAAAAGTTTGAAAATCACAATCTTCCCAACGTGAAAGAACGTAACAACTTATTTTGGTTAATATAACCAAAAATAAAAAATTTCCCTTGCAATTGCAATTTATTAGCAATTCAGTGACGTTTTCTGAACCGCAGCAACCATTTAACTTAATAACTTAAAGATTTCCCCAGTTGATACATCCTTGAGTTTTTTTTATTACAAAGAGTAGGTTTTGTTGAAAAATATTCTATAATTGAAAGTTGAGAGAAGTATGTAGAACAAAAATCAAGATAAGTTTGCCAATTTTTTCAAATACACCGTATTGTCATTTCATTCCAAACTGTTTTACTGAAATTTTTACATTAATACATTAATTGCATAATAAAAATTATGTATAAAAAATAGTAGTTTAAGCAATAACAAATTTTTATTGGTTAGATTAACCTGCTAAACCATGGTTAATTGAAATTATAACAACAATTTACATGATTGGTGCTTTTATTGGGAGTTAACGCTATAGCTAATTACATATTCAATAAAATAGTTTTTTTTATTAAAAATAAATTGAAATTTGTTACTGAGGGATTAGCTGGATCCCATGCGCATTTCATTGTTGATAATGCAGATTATCAGGTAACCTTTACTCAAACAATTTTTGAGAACAACCAGAGGTATTATGTTAAACTTCGATTTAAACAAATGACAAGTTTAACTAATATCAGAAATATGAAACAAGAACTCATTAGAGAATATGTTGTTTATTATAGCTATGCTATTTATTGCACTATACAGGAGCTAAGTTGTGATTTTCGTCACAAAAATAATCGACACTATTACAGTTATAAATTTATTTTTGTTTTAATTACTTTGTACTTAAAATCAGAATACGAAAATAAACGAAACAAAACGTTTGATTTTGTTTTGTTGCGTTCTTTGAAGGGAGTTAAACAAAAACAATGAGAAGTATCAATTTGTTTTTGTATTGTTTTTGCACATGAGCACAAACCAGAGCCGGCTCACAGTCGCCGCCGGTCACAAACAGTACATTAATTTAAGCGTACTCCGCTAGAAAAGAAAGTACTGGGAAATAAGTGGAAACGTTTTGAAATATTTGCGGCGAATTTGACATCATCTTAATTAATTTTATTGCATTGTTATTTAATACATTAACCTCCCTTTTCACAATGTATGGTTAAAAGTTAACGTGAACCTTAACTGACAGTTCTTCATACAAAACTTGCAGTTAAAGTCTGTGTTATCTTTTAACCATACGTTGTGAAAAGGTACGTAAGTTTGATTTATGTAGCTAGGTAGCATAGCTATAACTGCGTGTTATAAGACACCTATCTTCTCTTTTTTTCCTACTGCACCATTGCTACATTGGCTGACTTTCTTTTCAGCCCGAATTGCAGTTGTAATAAGTATGTAATGAAAATAAATGTAAATAAAGTATTTTTGACCGGTTTCATGAACTGTGAATTTGACAAGTGAAATTGGTTAGATTAACCAACGAGATTTTTTTTCTGTGAAGTTCAAGCTTAATAATTAGCAATAACTAGCAAATTAAAAAAAAAATCGACAATAACAATTTTTTATTTTACATTTTATTTCTAACACCACCCTAATGGCATAATTTTCTCACAACTTTTGATATGGGTTTGCGGTCAAAACTCTTAAAGTTTTAAAGTAAGATTGTAGCGTACCATTAAATGATACTTAAATAAGCTTAAACTTCTACCATAATGAATATGATGACAACAACGGCGACATCTTTTTTATTTGTAGCGTTCAATACAAAGTATACGAGTAAATATTTTCACTCGGCTTCATTGACTTGCAGTTCCTCATCAATGATGTGAGCACAAACTTTTAAACTGAAAATGTCTTTCTTAGTTTTGCCTTGCATTTAGAGCAGGTGCCACATGAGTTCTCTGGAGTCTTGTCGGCCAGCCTCTGCTTATTGACGACGACGATGATGATGACTACCTAAGCATAATGGCCAAGGTAAAATTAAATGTAGCATCTATCTACCGCAGCCATATATCAAAAACAAAATATAAAAAAAAAGAAAGGAAGAAAAAAATGAACAAGAAACCAAAAAAAAAAAAATGCATCTCTTACAAATGCTTAAGCTTTTGTTGCACATGATTACATGTGCTTTGTTGTCTGCTCATATGCATAATGTTGCAGCAAAGGCAACAAACAATCTTCTTTCTTCATTGCACTCAATTGCGCACACTCGCACATCCATGATAAATTTTAATGAAAAGTGACATTTCACGCATGCGCGTCTCTTTTCATTTACAGCCCTCGTTGTGGAGCAATGAAGCGGTCGTTATGCTGCTTCATGCAGGAAAATAAAGACTTTGAAATAAAAAAAGTGGGAAGGAGATGATGATGAAGATGGGTTGAAAATGATGTTGCCTAGTGGTGTAGAAAGACTCATTTAGTTGATTTAAACGAAACTGTCACTTCTTCTAGTAAAATACCTTTAAGCAGCGTTTTAGAATAATGTTTTTGTTGTTGATGCGGCTTGTGAAAAAAACTGTTTCGTCCTTTAAACTGTTTTCCGTGGCTATTGCAGCATTTGCCTGGTGGTGATATAGAAAATATGTTTTAAAAAAAAATATAAAAAAGTGAGGAACATGCATGTGTCAACTATTTGTTGTTGCAGCTCTATTTTCAACTTTTTTGTTGTTTCTTTCGAATGCTTAAAATATGAGTTGGTGGCTTAAAACATCCGTCATTTTCATAAGGTTTTTGTTGCATATTTCAACTATTGTTGCATTTTATAGTTATGCATTTAGGCATTTATTTTATCTAAAGTGTAAATATGCAATATGTACGAAGATTTAAAAGTACAAGAGATGAGATGCTGAGATGTTGTTGGTGTTGCTTATGAAATACATGCACCACATTTTGTGTTGTCTAAAATTTATTTATGTATATGTTTTTTTTTTTGCTTGACTCTATTACTATACTTGTGTGTGATGTTGCTATTGCTACAACAAAATATTTAAATAAAAAAAAAAATAAACATGCAGCATGTTTATGTAACGGCCAGAAGCTAGTAGATGTCACGCTTACAAAAGATAGACATTTCAGGCCGACAGCTACTCAAAGAAACAGGTAAACCACCAGATATTGGTTATGCCATAATATCATATGCCACATGCTGCACTGAGTTTTTATTTATTTACAAGAAATTTTTATTTATTGCGATGAGTTATTTAACATTAAGATTTCATTGGAAATTGTTTCATAAAAAAATCAACTGGTATTGCTAATAATGTTATCGGAGAACTTGGAGAAATTAAAATAAAATGTTTAAAATGTTCTTGCAGAGTTGCATATTTCTTTTATTCTAACAAAAGAATTATTAACTAAACCAGTGCACTATGGTTCAGACGGTTACTTTCTTTGGTCAAAATTATTTGATTTTTGTTAACATTATTTAGCTGTTTAATTAGAGGCCATAATCTTGCGGCAATACGAGTAAATTATGATTTTATTAAAACAACAAAAACTTATTTGTTAAACAAAGTTTCTCCTCAGTGTTTCTTGAGCTACATACATATATACAGATTGTTATCAGTAAATTGTGGTAAAAATTTCTTACAGCCGTTTGAACTGGCAATTTTTTACTACCAACGTTGCCAGACAAACATTGTAAGTCCATTGCAAGACTACAAGCTGACATCAAATTGTCACACATCTTGCAATCGTGTGTACACGTGGCAGTGTAAAATTATTTCCGGATATTTTTCAGAGATTTTATTATTGTCAGATGTGCGAAGTTTATGCATCTGACAATGGACAGTGGGGCAATTTGAAAAAAAAATGGAAATAATTCTGCAGTTTCTAAATGAGACGTCCGATTATTATGACATACAGCATTTAATGATATGTCAGCGAGCTTAAGTCTGGAATTTGGACTATATATCTTTAAAGGGGGCGGAGCCACAAAGCCCCAAAGTGGGCAATTTTGGGTTAATGAAAAATTTAAACCGATGCCAAGCTGATGTTTTTGATCTGATAAAAAAGATTTTTTGCAAGTGGATTTCTCTATCCAGGAGCTAAAAAAAAGTCTCCTACTTTTATGCAGTTTCGCTTACAGTTTAGGAAATATTCGATAAAAAAAAATTTTAATTTTGGCTTTTTTTACCAGCCTTGGTGCACTGTTCTGCTAATGTTGAAGTCAAATCTTGTTCGATTTAGAAAAAAACTTATCATGGATTAAGAACAAATTTTTTAACATTTTGGTATCAAAAGCACAATAAGTGAAAAGTTATACACATTTTAAATATATTTGACAAATCGATTTTTTGCGGTTTTTTTGTATAAAAAAGTGGGTTAATTATTTCGCTATTATTAGGTAATACTATTACATTACAAGGAAATTTTTTGTTCAACATTTTTGTTATTAACGGTGTCAGATCGTTTCGAAATTGAACTATTGTTGTTATAAAT
The DNA here is from genome assembly GCA_944452675.1 of Tachina lurida. Taxonomy (NCBI): domain Eukaryota; kingdom Metazoa; phylum Arthropoda; class Insecta; order Diptera; family Tachinidae; genus Tachina; species Tachina lurida. The sequence goes on from OX101755.1 coordinate 116,348,537, forward strand.
ATCAAATTTAAGCCCTTTTTTCCAAAGCTAGAATCAAAAAAGTTGTCATTCCACCTTTAAACATGATATGATTTTAAATATTTTCTAAAATATTATCTGCGCCCGGCAAAAGATAAGAAAAATAGAGCAGAAATACAAAAAAATCCCATTTTGGGATTTTATGAAATATTTTTGGGAATTGCCGGCAACTCAAAAGAAGATTATATTTGTTTTCCCTTTTTGTGTATTAATTGCATAATTTTCCACCTAAGTGAGAATTTTCAGCCGAAAATATTGATAAATGCATTGTTATCATTGTAAGAGAAGTCTTTCTATAGAGAACACACTTGATTTTAAAGAAAAAATAGGGTTCAAAAATATAATAAATAAATAATAATTTATATTTTAGTTAGTTTTATTATTATTGTCCGAACTTCATTTTGTTTCTATGTATATGATTTGATTAGGCTAAGCGATAGGAATAATGAACAAATAACACCAAAGTTAATTGTAAATATTCTGACAAACACATACTAGAACGGAACAACTAGCTGTTTTCGAAGGCCACTTTCGTGCATTTAACAACAGCAGAGAGCATTGATAATTGACAATTTAATTGAGAAGTCTGGCAACTTATAAAAATAGATTTAACAATTTATGCATATGAAAACCGTGTGAACTGACAATTTTTTGACTTACTATTTTGTCATGTAAATTTATTGTCATACAATTGCCTGGCAATAAATTGTAAGCGTGTGAACTGACAATCTACCTTGTGCTGGCAATTTTTAATTGGCAATACATTGCCAGTACATTGTCAGATCTGACAATATTGTAAGATCTGACAACCATCTGTACTAAGCTTCATAATGATAAATATGTATATGATTCTTTAAATAATGAAAATATGTATGTCACATTGAAGCTCTTCAAAAAAAAAAAAAATACTAAAGAGCTTGACCAAGAAAACCATAGTTTTAAATATTGCTTTTGTATATTTTCAAATATAAAAAAAATAAGTAAAATATAAATTCTTTGAAAAACATTCCTTTTAAATATATATATGTACATAAGTATGTATGTATATGTATTTTTTTATCATTATTTAATCAAGGCACAAAGTCTATTTTAATTGTAATTAAAATTAAAAAAAAACCAACTATGAAAATTTTAATATCAAACACTGGCTGGCTGGCTGGTTGCTTGTTATACACAGATAATTCAGTTAAAACTACATGCATATTTAGACTAAATCTAAGATAAAATATTAACAAAGCTTTTGATTTGTAACCGCAAAATGTTGCAACAACTACTGTATATCATTACTTCAAGGCTTCTCTATATGTAGGAAAAATAAAGTGAATACACATACGAGGGTAATTAACTATAAATGGTAAATCAAGAAAATATAAATTTTGTTGCAGATGTTTTGCAAGTATTAATTAAGGTTTACAAAAATTTCTTGAATCAAATATACAAAAAAAATTGTTAATTATTGGGCCTGTTCTGCAAATCACGACATGTCAAATCACGGGATTTCAAAAAATTAATAAAAGCTAAATCATTGCTCCTTATAGGAACTAAAGGATCCAATATATATAATATATATACATATAATATATTTTACGATTTAAAGCGATGGTAGCTGGAATAAAATATTCTATTATACATGACAAAAACTTAAAATACAATAAAAACCCACTAACAAGTCAGCTATTAATAGTCTGTTTTTTAAATCGCCGTGATTTTCAGAACAGGTTCGTATGTTTTAATATATTTGAGATATAAACGAAATTTTTGTATATATCGGCATATGGGCATTTCCACAGGACTGTCAGCTTTTTGTAATGTGCGACAGACACCAAGCAAATATGCTTGTTTTTTTTTTTTCAAAGAAAAATAAACTTTATTTTTATTTATTTATATATTTGTGTAGGCCGCCAGCAGCTCTACGTTAGGTAAACTTTGAAGAAAAATCTAGTCACGTTGTTCAGAAATACAAGGTTAATTTCTTGCTGTCGCACGCGACAAAAAGTGGAATTTCTCGGAAAAATGCCCATATGCATAATTAGTAAAGAACAAACGAAAACGGCTAGACTGTTGTAAATTTAGAGATGGTAAAATTTAGCTTTCATTACAAAAAAAGCTTTTAGCAAATTGAATACGATGAATTAAAACAGTTCACATATTCCATTTGCAATAATGGCTGAGTATATAAAGCAGAAATCTAAATCAACTGACACCACACACACTGTGGACCAAACACAAAGAACGCTGATGATGACGGTGTAGTGGCTTTCGAAAACAGCTTGTTGTTCCGTTCTACTACTTGTTTGTCAGAATATTTACAATTAGCTTTGGTGTTAATTATTCATCAATAATTATCACATGTAACTTGGCTTACAAAGCGATATGAACCCTAACCTGCTAAATTATAAATATAATTATAAATACATTATTTTATTATTTAAATAGTGGAAAACTTTAGCTAAACTATCTTTCTTTTCTTGAGGAATTTCATTATAAATAGTAACCCTCGTATTGCGGCTGGTTATTGTTAAGAGTGTATGCAACAAAATGTTGTTATTCCTTGGTAAAATAAAAAAATTACACATACAAATAAACTTTTCGAGCAGATACTCAAACATTCATACTTTAAACTGTTGACTGACTTAACACTCGAGTGCTGGCGAGTCCATCAAACGACACCTCATATGGTCATGTAATATTTTATCTAAAATTTTTTTTTGTAACATACATATATTTTTTCTCCTTATGTAGTGGCCCAAGTAACATGTAATATGTTGTATGTATGTTTGTATTTAGTTGCCACATGGACAAGTGGTTGCTTGACTGTTGTTTGTGTTTGTAATATTCATATCATATGCAAAATATGCAATTCAATGGATAAGTTAGATGGATGGATGGATGAATGGCTGGTTGGATGGATGAATGCTTGGATGGCTGGTTAAATGTGGATGGTTTTAGGATTGACTTTGGCTGGATGAGTGTGCTTTGGTTTGTGTAGTTTTTTTTATTTATTTATTTTTATTTTTTTTTATTAATCGAAATGCACTTGTTGTTCTACAGATTTCTTGTTGTGTTTTATAAATTTTTTCTTTTCACTGCCAATTTTGTTACTGTCTATCGGGGATTAGTGGCACTTTTTTGTATATTTCTTTATATTTTTATTATAGAGCAGGAGGGAAATGTGTTTTTTTGTGCTTAACGACATGTTTTAACTAATGGTTGCAGTTGTAATAGTTTTACTTGTCTTCTTAAGAGGAAAATTGATGTTAGAAATATGCGTTGACATGCGTGGCTAATCGTCAAAAGTATACCGACGCTTTAAAACGCTTTCTGAAAGTGTAGAAGAAGAACGAACATTGGTTTTTATCAGCGTTTTTGTTCAAGTTAAGTTAAAAGTTTTGTTCAACACGAAGTCAAGATGCTTTTTAAGCAACTGTGGTTTGTATTAGAAACAATGTTAGAAAACTTAAAAATTGGGAATATGGAATATTTCTTCCTAGTCCGTTAGAACTAGAAAGCTGCAAACAATATTTTTTTGTATAATCTTTTGTAGAAGTATAGTATAAGCAGAGTTTCCTCTTAACATAAATTAATACTAAGAGGATGAGAGGTCCTGGAAAAAGGATGCCAATATTTTCGACTGAAAATTCTCACTTGTGTGTAAAATGATATACATATGTATGTAAGTAATGCAAATAAAATAAAAAAATCAGATTTGCTTCTGAGTTCCCGGCAATTCCCACAGAAATTTCGCAAAATACCCAAAATGGGATTTTGCAGTATTTTGCTTATTTTTCGACGAGACCAGATAATATTTTTGCAAATTTTTTTTAACACAAACACAATTCGTGAAGGGATTAGCTTGTCTGCGGAAAACACCCAGGGTCTATGGCGGGAATCGAACCCACTACATCTGCACTGACTGACAGCCCAGCATCGCTGCCACTCAGCCACAGGGGGCAGCATGCCTGATAAATTTTTTGGTTCAAGCTTTGGAATTGGAGATAAAAAGCCTTAAATTCGATATTTATAGCAAACTAGCTGACCCGGTCCGCGTTGCTGGCCCTAAGCAAACATTAGTGTTGTATAACCACACGATTTAAATTGAGTAATGAAATTTACGGCCTTTAAATAAAAATCCATGGAATGCCTATCATAAAGCTTTTTCACAGAATAACTTACATATTGTGTAGATATGGGCTCAATCAAAAAATAAACACATGTATTTAAGGCAAATTACCACGCCCCTCCGCCCGCAGACCGAAAATCAAAAATCATACTTCACAGTGTCACCCGCCTGAATATTCTGAAGATTCCCTGAAAATTTCATCAAAATCGGCCCAGCCGTTTTGGAGTCCATACATTACATACATACATACACACATTCTGTTTTATATATATAGAAATAGGTCTATTTCGAAACGATGTGGTTCTTTCGATAACGAAAATTTTAAAAATTATTTTTTTAATATTTCTTATAGTATTGCCTTTTAAATAATTGTAAATATATGATTAGTATTTTTGCAAAAATTTTTATAATTGCGGAATAATTAACACACTTTTTTTTTGGAAAAAATGGCGAAAATCCCCTTTTTTCAAAAATTTTATTTAAATTGCGTGTATTTTTAACTTAATATTTTCTTAAATATTTATTACAAATTTTGTTTTAAGTCCATGAAAACTTTCCTATTGAAATCGAACCGGATTTGACTTCTACACTAGCAGAACAGTGGACCAAGCTAAAATATTAATTTTTTTTGTCGAATATTTCCTTAACTTAGATAAGAAAATCTACTAACAAAAAATGTTTTTTATTAGGCTTAAAACATTAGCGTTCGTAGTGTTGGTTGCAGTATTTATTTAGCACGTTGACTACAAAAACCGAAGGTTGTGGCTTCGTGCCAGGTATCCAACAGTCATTAGAATAACAACACTACGTATTTGTCTCTTTGTATCAGTTGTGGTAGGAAAGTTGAAGTGATGAAGGCATAGGCACTGAACTATACCGACTTCAGCAGATACTAATCCTAATGTAACATCAGAGCGCCATCCTCCGTTGTGTAGCAAAGTTATCGGCGTAGTAAAATAACCAATGAAATGGCTACTAAACACAGTTTCAAAAAAAAATTTAATACGCCTTATTTAACACCAGAGGCGCTGCCACACTACATTATTAAAAAAACGAGCAAAAATCAGAATTGTAAAAGAATGAAGCTTTCCTTCCTTCACCACCTGTCTTCTCTATCACTACCCCTTTCCTATAGAAGGTAACACCTAGTAATAGTAGCAGGCATTCAGTGTCTGGGTGCCACTTCTCTTTAAAAAAAAACATCAGTTTGACATAGACTGGAATTTTTTATTAACCCGAGTTGGCCCATTTTGGGGTTTTGTGGCTCCGAAGATTTTAAAGATATAAAGTCAAAACTTAAACTCTGTGAAAGCTCCTAAAATACTGTATGCAATTTTATAATAATCGGACGGCCCACTTAGACTCTGAAGAATTATTTCCATTTTTTCCCCCCCAAATACCCCACAGTGTGTCATAAAATCGATTCGGTTTGGTAGGTTTTCAAAATAAAATTTTTACAAAATTGTTTTTTTTTAACTTTAAACTACTAACGTACCTTTTCACAATGTATGGTTAAAAGATAACAAAGACTTTAACTGCAAGTTTTGTATGAAGAACTGTCAGTTAAAGTTCACGTTAACTCTTAACCATACATTGTGAAAAGGGGCTTAAGCCGATAAAAATAAAATTCTTTCCTTAAAGCGACTTGAAAAAATTAAATTTTTTCAAATTTTTAAAAACTCTTTCTTTAAGAAGTTCTTGTATAATTTTTTTATTCATCATGTAAGAAGTGACATTATTCATTTGTAAAAATTTTTTTTTAAGATATTTAATTTCTCCCTAAAACACTGTGCTAAAATAGAGTTCTATTTTTCATAAATGCAGGTGGTTTAAATAATGTTATTTTGCTGTTGTTGTTGTTGTTATTGTTGTTGTTGTATGTATATTAAATTCCTTTTCCAACTTGACTTTTCGAATTGTGGTCGTTGGCTGTTGTTGCGGAGGAATGACTGATCAACCAGTGATTTGATGTGATTTCCTGACACAGCTATACCGGATTTTAATATCATTCGTTTGGTGCAACAAAAACTTATAACAGTAACATTTTGTTTTTTCTCTTCATACTTCTTTGCAGAGAGTCACTTGCACTTGCCACTACAACAAGAATAGTAGTTGCGAGGCAGTTGCAACAATAAATGCAACTGGTAAACTTATATACACACACATACAACTCATTCAAGTCGACAAAACATTAGTTGAACATTAAACTGTAACGAATGGCAAATACGCGAATTTCTTGTTGTTTGTGGTTGGTTGGTTGGTGGCAGAAGTTGTTGTTGTTTTTTGTACTTTTAACTACAACAATAACAAGTGGCACAGCAAAAAATAAAATAAAAACATAAATAAATTAGATAAAAATACAAATTACAAGCGGTTTTGCTTAAAGCATATTATTAAAATAAAAAAACATAAAACTGCACAACCCCAGCAACTCTCCTCCTTGTTTTGTCATATCGGGTTGCAGCAAAACTCCTTCGTAAAGCTTAACATGACCATCCCAGAATACTCGTACAAGCACGGCCCGGCGTGTAAGTGAGTGTGTAACACTGCATCTTTTGTAAAGATCTTGCAACATTGATTTAAATATGAAAATCATGGCTATAAGCTAAAAGAAAATGTTACAGAAAATAGAAACAATGCTTGCTAAAACATAAACCTAAACATAAAGCAACAAATGGAACTAAATAAAAAAGGAGAGAAAAATGTATATTGTTGCGTTGTTGTAATAATAATGATAATAATAATGCGTACAAGATTTAAAAAATCTGATTATGCTTATGGGCACACACTTGCATATCCACCATACGGAGGGAGATATGCGCATGCAATTATTGAGACAAACGCAGCAGCTTTTAAAGGAATTAAATCTTAAAAACCAACGTCTTAAAATCAAACTTTTTCTCATTCATGTGACCTGCCCCCGTATTCTGTAACTCGCTAAAGCTAAATTCGATCGCTAAAATGCTGAAAAAATACAAAATTTTAATTTTTTGGCGATGACACAAAATAGTAAAATTTTGGCGGATTAGATTTCCACGCCATTGCCTAATTTAGCAATACACTTTTTAAAATGGTATTCTTAGCCGAAAATCTATAAATCGACTTTATAGAATTTTAGCGATGAAGATTTAGCTTTAGGGACTTACAGAATACGGGGGCTGCTCAACTATCTCTAGAATCAGTTTGCGATTTATTTCTATTTTAATAATGTACATCTTCAGTCTGGAGAAAATGTTGAAGCAAATAATTTTTTATTTAACATGGAAACCCAGCTGACGTTAATAAGTCTTCATGACACAATTTTCTAAGGCATTTTACCAATCTTTTGCCTTTCGTAGAACCAAAGAAATACACATTTTTATATATTCCTTGTAAACGAGACCTTCAATTGTTAGTACACACCAGAGAATGGCAATGACTACCCAAAAAAATATGCTTAAGTAAATAGTCTTCAGCTGGATTCATCCATTAATTCGGAACAAAATTGTTATCCCCAAAAAAATTTTTTTTATATGTAGTTTGACGTTTTTCTTTTAGAGAAAGAGAGAGAAGAAGATTAGTAATTTTGTTCGGAACACTTTCAGTTTGGAATGGTTTTTAGTTTCAGTAACTCGCATATTTTCACTCAAACAACTATGACTATAGCCGATTCCAACATTGAAAAGCAACTTCATTTATGCGAAAAACTAAAATACTTTACAACTATAAATAAAAAAGCACATGCGTATCAAGCGTATTGACTCACTTTCATATTTATAGTCGGAATATGATTATACAAAGAGTATGGATATTTAGTCGGACAAAAAGAATATACGCATGAATATATTTGTGTATGTTAAATAGAATGCAAAATGTGTAGGAACCTGCGATTCATATGAAAAGCCACGTATTATGTTGGCCTGCTATTGTATCTATGGCAAAAAAGAAATAAGTGCCTGAGTCGAGATAAGCTGAATAATGCTGAATGGCATTCTTGTATAAAAAGGAATGGTAAATGCGTTTTGGCTGTTTGAAAACATGCTTTATGGGTGTGTGTGTGTGTGTAAGTGTAAATAAAATAGTCCAGTATATACGCATATGCATATAGCAAATTAATACTCAGAGTATTTTCATACTCAGGCGTATGATTGTAGCTCATATCAAGGCAAATTCATTTCCAGGTAATATCAGGATTACAAAAACAATGAAAAAATACAACAATGAAAAAAACAACATGGGCTGTAGTTCATCCAAAACTTCTAAAATATAATTTCTTTAACATAATAATAATAAAAATTATTCACATAAATTTGAAAATATTTCTCCACGGCAGCTACCACTAACAAAATTTGCAACGTTTAGCACTTTTCACAATTTTTTTTAGTAGTTTTTTCATATTTTTAAATTTGTTTTCACAGAATTTTTTTAATAAAATATTTTTCATATTGAAATTTTTTTACATTTTCTTTTAATTTCTCTTTCGTAAAAAATGTTTGAAGTTTCGGATGAACTTTAATTTGAAAAAAAAAATAGCTCAGCTGCATTTCCGCTACTACCTTGGCTCATATAGTCTATTTATTTTAGTGTAAGTCGTTTGTGCTGCTTAATTTAAGAAATGTATATGAACATAGTTTTGTTGGTTGTTTATAGTTCTACGTATTCGGTATAAAATTAATGAGTTTGTTTAGCTGTATGCATTCATAGTTGTTTGACGGCCAATACTCAAGGAGTACTTAAAACGTTACTTTTGTTACTCTCTTTTCGTTATAGTTATTTCACTTTCAAGGCTCTGAGATATCTTTAAAATTTTTCGTAGTTGTAGTTTTCTCTTATATTTTACAGCGATCACATTAATACAGGACAAAATTTCATTCAAATAAAAACACACACAACCAACAAATCATAACTTTAGTTTTTATCTTATGTTTTGCGTTTCTTTTATTTTAAAAATAGAAGTATAACCCTTAAGCTTTATTTTAATCATTTATTTTTGCTACAAAAATCAAATTTGATTTACATTATTGTGTTCGAAATTAATCAGTGACTTGGTGTGGTTCACCTCAGCCGGGCTCAATAATGCTTTTAAAGAATTTTCCAAGTAACATTAGAAGAGTGCTTGGATAATAAAAATTTAATTTATGGAATAAGTGAAATTCAAAATATTTTAATGAATGAAAACTTGTCGACTTTTGATGGTGGTATGTGGTCGGAAGATATTAACGAACGAATTTTCATTTATTAAAATAAAGGGAATAACAATAAATTTAAATGAATATTTAAAATATGTTATATATTTTATAACATCTTATAAGTTATGTTAAATCAATTTTTAATTTTTATGGTTCACGCTGCTCAAAGGGTTAACAGTGCGTTGCATGCAATAAAAGTTGTTGATTGTAGTCGTTGTAGTCGCAATTTTCGATAAAATCTTTTTATGTACTCGTTATTATAATTATAAAGCACTAAAGTACATATTCCTAAACAATCTAAAATGTGTGGGATTTTTACAAAATATACATACATATAACTTTGTTGTCTGTTATAAAACAAAGATTTGCTAAAGAAACACTTACATATTCATATTCTGCAGAACCAAATGACTTTTGTATTTTTTTACTTCTTATAAACCTGCAACATTTTCAGTTATAATTTTTACACAAAATTCCTCAAGTATCTATTTTTAGTAAATGACACAACTAAAGCTATAAATCTATCATTTGAAATAATAAATATTAACGTTTCTCTAGGCTGCAATTTTGTTTACAATGTAATTGGCTGCAGCTTCACAGTTGCTGTAAAAAGTAAAGAACATTTTCATTTCAGATGAAATTTTGTGATAAGCAATATAGGGGCATTAATTGAATTTCAGTGAAAATACTTCAGATGGAATAAACTTTTTTAATAAATTGCTATCTTAAAATCTGCTTAATAATATTTTTCGGCAATGATTTTGCTTCATATGTGTTTCATGTTAATATAACATGATTTATAGTAATATAGTAAAGGAAATAAACACCTTTCTTGTAATTTTAATGTATTTTGAATGAATTTGAATTAACATTTTTGCATGGGTATTTTCAAAAGAGATTTGAAATTATTCCTCCCCGTTTTTCCGAGTCTTGTACTGAATCGGCATCAGAAACCATTTAACCCTTCATGTTTAGGTATGTGATATGTTAAAGTCTTTCATATAAAATCCTAAGGGGAATATTTTTCTGAAACATTTTGACTCTCTAAATCGATAAATCTTATTCCTTGGAAGGGGTAAAAAAATTGGAGAAACTTTGTACAAAGTGCATAGAGCTTAAAGGAAACTGCGCTGAGAAATAAAACATATTTTATTTAAAAATCGCGGATTTATTGAATCTTCCTAGTATTTAAAGGCTTTGTGGCAAAAAGATAAAAGTGCTTAAGCCGAGATAAGCTGATTTTGAGTTACTAGTAGCGTTGCATTCTTCATATTCAAAAGTGCTGCTGAACAAAATCTCAGTAATTTCTTGTGATTTTTCAGAAAGTTGTAGCGCAATTCCTTGCTGCTTATGTCTTTCCAACTTATAATCTCATATATGGAATAGTTTAATTTAGCTTATATTTTGGTATATATCAAATTAATCGAATTGTATATTGTAATGTAATTTATTTTTGTAGTGCGTAAACACACAGAAAACTTTCATATTAAAATCTACGTAAACAAGGTTAATTTAAAATTTTGTTTTGGCAATGATTTTGCTTCATATGTGCTTAATGTTAAGCTAATATGATTTATAGTAATTTTGAAATAATTTTTTTTCTTTTCAAATAACTTTATTTCATGTTGATTTAACATTTGAGTGCTGTTAAATCAAAATGAAAAAATCATGTTGAATCAAATTTATTTAAAGTTGGAATAACATGACTTTTACTTAATCTAGTGATTGCAATTTATTAATTATTTAACTCACGTGATTTTGGATATTGACGACACAGGCATCATCACACATCCTCTTCTGCCAGAATCAGTCATTAGAATAATGTTTTTTTTTTTAATTTTGATTTTGTCGTAGAGAGTCACCTTGCTTTAGATTGCTTGGAATTATGTGATTGTTAGAAATGTTCTGCAATAATATATTGTATAAAATAAACATTATGCATCCTGCCAAAATTTTCCTTAAAAGTTTTATGTTAAATTTCTTAAAAGTTTATAAATTTATGACCTTAGCCCTTTTTTTTTGGAAAATTTTTCTCAAATAAAAAAAAAAATCGGGCAGAAAGACAACCAGCCTGGAATTTAAAAAAAGTAGCTAAATTTTTATTACAAGAAATACTGTATGCTCTGTGTTTTGTCCCACTGTGAAAAATGCAACATGCGTCTTAATTATAGTGGTTTCGGTTTTATTTGCTAGTGATGGCGTTTTATTGTAGTTTGTTGCAAAATACAGCAAGAAAGTAAGAAGCGCCATGCCTGGTGGCAGGCAAAGCAAATAAAAATACATTCAGCATATGCGATACATATTCACACATTAAAAAAAAAAGAGTAAAAAGTAAAAGATTTCATCTATAAAACTTTGGTGGCTTTTGTTTGTATTGCTGTTTAGAGACGTGTTGCAAGCCTCAGGTTTCTGCTTAAATATGGAGGAGCCGGTCGGGCTCATTTGAAAACATTCCGCACAAACACATGTTTGCGCCGACAATTTGAAACTATCAAGTCTACAAGTATTAAAAATGATGGTGGCGGCTTCCTAAGTTTGTTTATTTTTTTTTTTTTTTGTAAACCTACTCAAACCCAGAACAAGAAGACAAAGACGAAGACAATAGTGTATTGATGCCACTTTCTTGTTCGGCATAAATATTGCAATAATTTTAAGTAAAAATAATTTCTATGCCAACTTCTAGTTCGGCCACATTTCACCATCATTTAAGCAATATGTCATTATACAGTTGCTTTAGCAGTTGCTGCAACTCGGCAATCATACAAATCATAATAATTTACAACCATACATTTAAGCCATAATATTATGGCTGCATGACGCTGCTGTCTTACACACACACACACACACACACTCGTAAAGACACATTGTACGCATATGATTTATATCTCAAAGAAGGTTCTTGGTATGATGGCCGGCTTAAATATGTTTGAATGTCTGGTGAAGGCGATGTTGCAGTTTAGTTTTAATTTTTTTTATAAATTCTAAACGTTTAAGTGGTTGGTAATTGTTGCATTTACCTAACGGTTGCATTTACGAGTAGTTGACTGGTCTCCATACTTTTTCTCGAACATTTTCTCAATATAATTTTTGATTATAATTATTGGGCTTCTGTTCCAGTTTGAACTTGTACTTTTATGTGAATTACTGCTATATAGTGGATTTGATGGCATCTCTTTTTCTTGTGACCGGGTTGTTGCAAGTTGTACATAGTGGCAACTGCGTTTAACACCCTACTGCCGATGTTGTTGTACATACATGTATAGTTCCCTGCACTGACTTTAGTTAAATATTATTATTCATTTCATGCGTTGCCTGTGGCTCAGATTTCTAATTTGTCGGAAGTTTTATTTTATTTTATTTTGTGATTTGTGTATTTGCAATTCATTTCATACACTTCTAGTCTTAAAGTTGTTTGTCGCTACTTTTGCAACTTTTTTTGCAGATTTTTTTTGCTCTTTTTATGAAGTTTTTTGCAGCCTTTTGAACACATTGACATGTTGCAGAAGTCATTTGATTGTGCTTAAAAATTATGGCTTTAACATGCGTGCGTTTAAATGGTTTTTGCTGCTTTGCCGCAGCAATTTTTTTGTTACTTTGCCACAATAAAAATCTAGTTTATATTTCCTTCTTTGGATAAATTGTAGTCGGTTTTGTAACAGAGCTGTAAATAACCCCTGCTTAAGAGCAGCCGTCCAGCCAGCCAGCCGTTTGAAAAATTATCAAATAAATAATCTCAGGTTCAGAAAAAAAAGTGTGAGGCATTTATGAATGTTTATAAAATATTGTTATAAGATGAATAAAGACTGTCGCTTAAATTGTAATTGAACCAATTTGAAATTAATAGTGTTTCTTAACAATTGAAAAAATTATCCAAAATCATGTAAACATTTTGAAAGTATAGAGAGCTAAATTTTAAATGAAAAGTTCTTATGAAAATATTAAAAATATTATTTTGAGCAAAATCAAATATTCACGAGATTTCGGTAAAAATCTAGTAGATTTCTTATGCAAAAAAAAAAAAATACTTCGTCGCTAGATTTTGTCAAAATCCACTTAAAATCTAGTGGAATGTATTGATGCAACTATGGTATTTTTTGTACTAAAAAGTCAGCCTGTGTATATAAAAAGGTTTGTGTATTGTCTACATTGCATTTGCTTGGATGTGGGTTTGGAGATTTTTCAGTTAATGGGTTTTGTCTTGGATAAAAAATCTTGATAAATGTTAAAAAGAACTTGATGTAAACGGTTTGGGTTTTCATAAGGATTTTAATTGAACTCTGCTAGATTTTTTGCAGAAATAAATGTCCTATGAATATAAAAATTTTTTTTTCTGCTTTTTGACATATTGAAGTCGGTAGTCTGCTGTAGTGAATGTGTTTAATGCTTAAACTTGCACCCTCTCTCACATATAATATAATAATGCAATATTCTTTAGAATCCAGATTCAGTGTTTTTGCTGGTTTTTTTCTACAACAATGCACAACATAAAATTTAATATAATTTCGAACGAATAACTTTTGCCAGGGGGACCAATATATGTATACGGGTACGGGCTCACTCATACCGAAAAGAGTTAAAACATGAAAATGTTTCATAATTATTTTTTTTACATAAAATTGCTGAACACTTGGCATAACGAAAAGTCAAGCGGCGGTAACGCATTCTCTGCCAGACACAATCTTTAGAACTTAATTTTTTTTTTTGAAAAGCTTTAAATTTGTTTTACAGTGTAATTTAATTGGCTTAAATAAAATTTTTCTTCAATCTACGAGTATTTATTGGTTGGTGTTACTCCTCCAGTTTCTATTGAATAGAGCACACAAAATATAAACATGATAAAAATCTCAACACAATGTTATCGTATTTCAATCTAATATTTGCTACATTTGTTGTTCGGTATAATATAAAGCAAAGAAAATTAGTGTTTGGCACCGAGTCATATAGACTTTTTAAAAATAAATTTTCATAAAAACCACTACTCATTCTAGGCAAATGCCATCTACACTTACCTTTTGTTGTAATAAAGAAATTCCAAGGCACCACAAACTCAAAGAGTGCGATAATTTGCAACAATAATTAACAATAATAATTGCTTATAATTAATCAATATGGAAAAACTTAAGATATTGTAATATTAAATTGTGGAAATAATAGACACTTTAAAATAAAAAGTAATATGATATGTAGTTAGAATTTGGTTTTGCAAAAAAAATGTTTCTTTACACATCAACTCTTTATATAAAAAAAAGGAAAGAAATTGTAATACGTGTAATGGATATTTTTCTTGCTTTTGCCTTTTGTCGCTCAGAAGTCGTCTCCTTTATCTAACGTTTTATGAGAATGCCATAATGCAAGATTTTGTCTATGGAATTGCAAGTTTGTAAAGCACAGTGGTAAGATAAAAAGTAAAATGGTGATAAAATGACACATAAAACATAAAATTAAACATAGACTTGTAAGATACATGCAATTATACTAGATTAGGCAAACACTACTAGGAGACATATGACCAGCATAGTGTAGACATGGTGTAGATATAAAATGCCTATGGATTAGACATACATTAAACTCGACATATACTACACACAGAAGACATAAACTAGAGTTGGATTACACGAAGATAAGACTAGACATAACTACAACTAGACTAGTCATAGACATAGACTTGGACATGGACATGGACTTGTACAAAGACATATGCAAAAACATACACATACATAGACATGACGTATACATAGAAATAGACATGGACATTGACATAGACAGACACATGAACATAGACAAAGGTGAAGACATAGACATAGGTAAAGACAAAGACATATACATAGACATATACATTGACATATACATAGACATAGACATAGACATATACATAGACATAGACATAGACATATACATAGACATAGGCATAGACATAGACATAGACATAGATATAGACATAGACATAGACACAGCCATATACAGTAGAATCCTGATTATCCGGATCAAATAAAACCAGGGGTATTCAATATAATCGAAAATCCGGACAATCGACTTCAAAGCAACTCAAATCAAAAAATCAATTTACATACCTTTAAATTTGTCATGTTTGTTATTAATAAGTTATACAAAAAACGAGCTATAACATAGATAATGAATTACATAATACCTATGTAATTTAATTTTTGCTTGGAATGATGAGTCCGGATAATCGGATATCCGGATAATCGGGATTCTAGTGTACATAGACATCGACGTAGACATAGACGTAGACATAGACATACGCATATTCATAGACATAGACATAGACTAGACATAGACACAGACATAGACATAAATATAGACATAGACATAGACATAGACATAGACATGTACATAGACATAGAGATATACATGGACTTAGACATAGACATAGATATAGACATAGACATACACATATACATATACATAGCTATGTCTAGACATAGACATAGACATATACTAGGCATAGACTAGGCATCTACTAAATAAATACTAGAAAAGGACGAAGAACAGAACAGATCATACTGGTCCTAGCGTACATTCCCTGTAAACTAATCACTTTATGGATCTAGAAGAAAAGCTACATCTCTCTGTAATCAAATTTTATATTAAACTGCTATAGAGGAGTATTTGTTGTTTCGAACTACTGTTTCTTTGCAGCCAACAAAAAGAAACACTAAAGTTCCTCTAATCGAAATTGAAAATCGTGAGTGAACTGATCCCAGAGCTCATGGAATATTCTTATGTTTCGGCTTATTATTGTGTAGTTCTTTCAAGCCAATAACGTTTCAACATGGCAGCAACAACGAATAAATGAAATATAAAATTAAGTGAAAAATATAGAAAGATATAAAAAGTAATTAGAGGGTGGATGCGTTATTAATATAGAGCAGCGTGGATCATGCCATCGTCATCAGCATTCAGCATCATCATTATTATCAGGCATGCATGAAACCTACTCAAAGTCTTAATATACGATCTCATATTTATGATGCCAATAAGCCAACACACACACTCGCTCATATACCACGAGCACATGACAAACGCCGCAATACGGGCTCAACATAAGAACGCATTAAGTTTCATTGTGGCAACATTTTAAACGGCTTTGCAGAGGTTCAATACGGCGAAAACTTATTCCTACATACTCGTACATATTTAATAATTTATTGAAACCAATCGAATTATAATTGATAAATACTCGTGCTATGGGCATGCGGCAACAGCGCCATCTATGCAACAACAAACTCTATAAACTACATACACACGTTTTTGTTGTTGGCATGCGGAAGCGTTTTACTTGAGTAAAAAATATACATCCATACCTACGAGTACATACGAGTACATACATATTTTTATATTAAAGAGAGGACATTCCAATAAATGTTTTAAAATCGATACGCATAAATTTCGTAGATCATCTTTTGCTTAAATGGACAAACAGACGGACATGCAAAGACTGCAGTTCATGTATTTTTTTTTCTATTATAATTGAAATTATATTAGATTTCAAAAGTAGGAGGTGAAGTGTGGCATAAACTTTTGTGAACAACACAGGCAGACAATCCATAAAGAGTTTATGAGAGATGCTTGCTACGAATATTTATGAAAACGCATTAAGAAAATTTTCTTGAATGTTTAATGTTAGATTTACACAAACGCTTTATGGAAAGTGGGCGTTCGCGGCAGCAGTGGGTGTGTAGTTTAAAATGCAACATATACACTTGGCTGCTATTCATGCAAGTATGTACTTTAATTCTATTTTTGTATACTATTGCCTCATTATTTTTAACTGCCAGTTGCAATACCTCTTTCTATCCAGACCAGAATTACTTATGATGGTGGTTTTTTTTTTGCTTTTTGTCTCTTCAGAATTAAAATACATGCAACTTTTCATTCCTCATATTGTGTTGTTTGTGGCTGGTGTTGATTATTAATATGCTTACTTAGTCTTTTATAAATGTACATATACATGAATCGTACATCTGTACAATGATCCATGGCCAAACTTGTTTAATAACAATATTGCCAAAGTACGATGATTGTCAATTTTATATGTTGCCATTAACACTGTTAACCCATAAGGACAGCTGATGAGCTGCTATAAAATGCCTGCAATGCGTATCCATTAAAAAAAATCTATCTGGAAAGCTTATTACGTTGTAATGCGGTGTCTTTTGATGATGAGAATATTGGAACGCTATAATGCAGCAGCATTTAAGTGATGTAAAGCAGTCTAATTTTAATAAATGATCTTACAGATATGTAATTTGATTTTTCTATTTTTTATTATAAATTTGAAAAGAAGTAGAAAGGATACTTGGACTTATTTAACAGCAATTGTCTCTGAAGAAGACAAAAATACATAATGTGCTGGACTATAACAATGTTGAATTAACTAGTGGATCTGGGAGACTTTGTCATATGAATTTTATGAGCTTAAACTTTTCTCAATTCTCCTTTTTTGTTACTACCAGCCATTACTCGACACCTTTTCTATTTGTAATTCCGAAAGTGTCAATTGTAATTCAGATTAGTCAACTGTGTATTCATAAAATAATAAATGTTAAAAAATGCCTTATAGAAGGCATGGCCTCTATAAAAGATTAGACACACATTCCACATTTTCTTTTATAAGAAGGAAGAAGAGCAGGAAGAATAGTTTTTTTTTTGGCAAAGCAAAAATTGGAGAGTTTATCCCGCAGTGACAGATTGTGTAAAATATACATTATGAGTTTTCAAATCAGGTAGCACGGCTTCTATTTCCAAAAAACAAAAAGGAGTAAATAGGTCTTTTAGAAGGTATCTATACTATTTTTTCCCTACTGGGACATATGTATATACGTACCATACATGTTTACAAAATGCAATGGAAAATGAGTGCGTGTGTGTGGCTCTTTGAAAACATACTTTGTGTGCGTAAATAAAAGTACCCCTGCATATATGCATGTGTAGCCGATTAATAGTCGGAGTATTTTTATACTCATGCTTGCACACAGTCTACAAATCTTAGTTGCTGTCGTTTGTGCTGCGTAATTTAAAAAATATGTATAAACAAAGTTGTTGGATGTTTATAGTTATACGTATTAGGTTTAAAATTAATGCGTGTGCTTGCATATGAGCTTTATTTTTAATTTTTGCTGTACTCGTTTATAGTTCAAGAAGTACTTAAAACCATACTTTAGCCATTTTCTGAAAATAAAAATAATTATTATTATTATAATTATTAATGAATTGTTAAAGAAAAAAAGCAAGTATAGGCATATCCCGGTATACTGAACGATATTATCGAGCCTACTCTGGAAAGCACGGTGATTTTAAAAACAAACTATTAATAGCTGACTTGCTGTTGGATTTCTATTGCATTTTAAATTTTGAACAGCTATAATAAAGAATTTTTTATTCCACCAATTTACAAAAGCAAAGATTTAGCTTTTGTTAATTTTTTAAAATCACCGTGACTTGGCATCTCGTTATTTGCAGAACAGATGCGAATGCCACACCCATTCGTTATACTAAAAAATTCTTTATATCGCAAAGTGTTTTTAAGGGCCAATTTCACCAACCTTATTTAAATATCAATTCATATTTAAATGCCGATTTTCATTAATTTTTGTATGGAAAAATTACATTTAAATATGAATTGATATTTAAATAAGTTGGTGAAATTGGCTCTAAGTGTTACTTTAGATAAATAAAAATTATTCAGTTCATTCATGTTAGCTATAATATTAATTAATTAATTATAATTAATATAATTAGTTATTATTTTACAGTCTTATTTATAAAAATTATTAAGGCTTTATACAGGCTTTTTAAGAAAGTTTTTTTCTGAACATTTCTTTTAAAAACCCTTTATAAAGCCTTAATAAGGTTCATAAATAAGGCTGTTAATATTTATATGATAAGTATAATGTTATAAATAAATTCAGTACCTTATCTTAATAAAGAAAGGCCTTAACTCGTAATTTTTTTTGAATGCGAGTTTTTTGTATATTGAGATAGAAGAACATCTAATGCAGCGAAAAATGCAAAAATATCGAATAAAAAAACATAAGAAGTTAGGGTCTTTCTATATTAAGGTAATGATATGTAATACTCGTACTATAGGAACTTCATCCCATGTAATCCAATATTTTACTTAATGCAGAAATTTATTTTTTTTTAATTCATTTAAATTAAATTTTGAAATTGTTTTTTTTTCGGTTTTTGTCGTATTTTTTAGTTTTGGCGTTTTTTGGTTTTTGGCGATTTATTTTAGTCCTAGCGATTTATTAGTTTAGGCGATTTTTTCGTGTTTTGGGCGTTTTTTTTTAGTTTCGGTATTCTTTTATTTGAGGTTTTTTAGTTTTAGGTTTTTTGAAAATTTCACGATTTTGCCTCTCACGATTTCCAGAATACAGCAAGTTGTCAAAATAACATTAACTGATAGAATACCCTTTCATTTTGATTTTTTTTTTTAATTTCAGTGTTAATTACATACACTAACTTTGAAAATTTCAGTACCTGGATTCGTTAAATTTGCGAACCGAAAATCCTAATATTTGTCGACATACATATTTATTCGCTTGCGGCAACGATAATATCATTCAGTACTATATATCATGAATACAATTCCAACTAATAGCAAATAATAGGGAAAACAAAAAATTCTAATTGGAAAAGGGACAAATTTCACGCTGAATTTTATTCATGATAGCCCTGGGGGGCTACCGCGTATTTCGATTCGAAAAGTAAAATTTTTCGAAAGAAATTTCCGAATCGAATGCTAAACCGTACTGCGTAACTCGTTCGAAACGATTACAGAGTTGTATTTAGAAACGAATGGGATATTATATGAAAAGTTGGTAGCACTGCTGCTAAAGTACCAAAATGGAAAAAAATATCCTATAACAAAAAAATCTTTGCCTTGTAAAAAAATTTAATGTTATACGTATTTTGTGTGAAAAATTAAGTGCTCCTTGTACTTTTTATAATGGATTGTGTTTGCTGTGGTTGGACGAGGATGATTATTATACGATTTGTTTTTAGCATCTGAAACATTTAGATGCCCTCTTGCGAGGTATGGATGCAGAGACATATAGTTTACCACTTCTTCATATTGCTTTTATTTGTGTCAATTTTTTTAGTATTCCTTGAATGTTTCAAAATCACAAATATTAAAACATTTATAACAACATAAATAAGCAATATGTTTTAGCAAATCAAACATTAAGTATAATTTTTTTATAACACCTTTTATTTATATTGAAATATTTAAATAATTACATTTTCTATTTTTGTCTCAAGTTGTCACTAACAAAATGTCTTTCGAACCATTTCCGAACGCTTTTTGCATAACTGACACTCGTTTTCGTATTACAGAGTAGCCCTTTCGAAAGGGATTTTTATTGTTCGTAATACAGAGTTGCTGTCTCGAAAGGGATTTTTAGTTTTCGATAGAGTACAAAAACCGTTCGTAAATTCGAAACAAGTAGTACGAAAATCGTAATACACAGTACAATTCGTTCGAATTCGTAAGTTATTTCTTTCGAAACGAAATACGCGGTAGCCCCCCTGATTTTTTACGAGAGTCTCCAGCTTTATCTTACTCAGCATTTAATTCAATATTATGTGGTATCTCTGTATAGAAAATTTAAAAATAAGCGAAAAGCACAAAGAGTAATAAAGAAAAATTAAATGAATTTGAGCTGTGACTTAATTTATTTTTCTCCAACCGACAGCGAATATCATTAAAATATGTTACTGAATAGCAAAGTCGATAAGCTTTCGTTATATCTATTATAGCGATACGATTACCGTTATAAAAGTTACTGAATCCAGGTACATGTATCTGTATATAACATCAGGATTTAAAAATGTTTCGCTGCTCGCTTTAGAACACCCTTTAATTTTTAACTATCATATATTTATTCTTGAAGTTTTAAGTCTTACGGCTTCCGAGAAAACAGCCTGTGACAGATAGATACACGGACATCGTAGCGATCCATAACTGGCAAAAAAGCTTAACCGACATATTTTTTGAACTTTGATTTTTTTATGACGAAAATTTATTATTTACGATTGCAAGTAATTGATTTTTGGCAAAAAACAGCCTGGCCCACGATATCGACAACGTTCGACTTGTCGCACACTTACATTCAAAACAAAAACAAATTTTAATATTTTGTTGTTGTTTCAAATGTAAATGTGCGACAACTCGAACGTTGTCGATATCGTGGGCCAGGCTGTAAGTTCGCAAATTATGTCGCTTAAGAACTTTTGACGCTTATGGCACGATATGTGAATTTTTGCGAGTCTATATTCAAAGATAATACTGTGGGAAAAAAATCACAGATTCATGTTTATTTTTGGGTAATTTTAGACCGCTTCTTTTTAAATTGTTCTAAAGACCAACGGTTTGGAAAAATAAATATTCCCCCTTATTGTGAATGGCGTCGTCGTCGTCACATCAAGACGACAGTAAATATTGTCACTTGTCTACTCTTTATCGACGAAAACTGGCTATTATTGACAATCTCTTACTAAATTAATGGAGCATGTTAATAGTAGTCAATTCTAGTCGACAAAGAGTGACAATTGACAAGTGACAGTGTTTACTGTCGTCTTGATGTGACATCGATGACGAAATTCGCAATTAGGGGGATTGTTTTTCTCACTCACACTTTTTTGCATTTACATTGCGGCTCTACACTGAAAGAATTTTCGGCATAAATTCTATGAATTTCGACATTAATCTAATGAAAAATTCATTAAAATTCAACCAAAGTCACGCTTCGTTGGATTAATGAAACCAGTTTCGTCAAAATTATTTTATTGAAAACTTCATCAAATTTATTTAACAGAGTAATTAATGCAGTGCTATAACTTTATCGAAACAATAAAATAATTTCATGAAAAGAATGAAATAACTTAAATATAAAGGGGTTTCTTAATAATTAGAAAATATTGTTATCACAAATACAATAAAGTATTCTAAGGAAACCAGAATACCAACAAAGCAATTCTAGTGAAATTCTTTCACAATATTCATGAAACTTTCATTGGATTTGTGAAAAAATTTGAATGAAATTGTTTCATTGGACTTATAAAGCAAAGTTCTTTCGGTGTAGGATTTTTTAAAATTACTTAGCTGTTCGTTATACAGAGCACACATTTATTAAATCATTTGCCATAGAAGGTAGTAAATGTAAGAAAAATGTTTGCTTTGCTTTGCTTTATTTTATCATTCGTTACATCCAGTATAAACTTAATATTGCAATCATTATATCATCAAATAAAGCCAGAAAAAAAGCTTTAGCGACACAATTTTCGACCTTAATTGTTTTTGACGATTTGTAAACAATCGATTACAATCGCCACAACCTCCCAGCTCAATCAATATAAGGTAAATTTTACGCAAAAACCTTCCAGCTTTTCAGTTTTCACTCTAATTACTCGTAGGTCGGAGTTTTTTCCTTCGAGGAAACTTTGTAGGAGAAAATAAGGTAAAAATGGCTCCTGTCTGGTCGATAATATTGAAAATTATAAATGAATAGTTACTTTCCATCTTATCAACTTAATATTTTGTATGGTTTTTTATACATATTTATTATTTGAACGGACTATAAATTTAGCAATATATATTTTAGATTAATATACCTAAAAGATTGAAAATGCCTTTTTAGTTTTTGCCAATATACTTATGTATGTATGGATGTGTGTTTATCAGTAATAAACAAACAAAAAAATCGAAATAAAGAAACCATTTAAAATTCTCTAACAATTTGTCTGCCAGTTATGCCACACACAACACAAACCTCAAATGGAAGCGATAACGTTGTTTAAAGGTGTTGATAAGCTAAATAAAGAAACTGCAAAATACACTCCATGTAGCGCTTGTATATTTATTGCATATTGGCAAAAAAGAAAAAATAAATAAACACCAAACTGATAATTTAAACATTTCAATGTACAAATTTGAAGCACATTTGTTAATGAAAAGAAAACTACTGCAAATAGCCACAAAAAGTTTAGGAAAATGCTTCCGCATTGCTGGCTTTTAAATTGAAAAAAAAGAAAGAAAAAAATATAGCACATTTTCTCCTGAACACTGGAACGTGTGTATCAAAAATGTTATTGAAAGAAAAAACTAGAAAATAAATGAGAGCTTAAAAAAGGCTTAATGGTATTTATGCGGTTTGAAGTAAAAATAATGAGTTTTAGATTAAGTTTCAACATAATCAAGACTTTTAAAAACAATTTTGTAAAATACACAAAAATCGACGTGAAAGTTAAATCAGCTGGAGCAAAGACTTTTTAATTTTAATGTTCAGACCTAAAACAAAAATAAACAGCAATTTATACAAGTTGTCATATTGTCAAATCAATTATATTGGAGAATCAAAACAAGGTCTATTTATTGGGTCTATGCAACTTTACAAAAACACAGCAATACCAAAAACAACACTATGTTTAAATTGTCAGAAAATTACACACAAATGTACTAAAGTGCAGGATGCAACAACTTTTGACCGTTTAAACACGAAAACACAGAATACGAGTACCATCAGGACGATTGCATTGACCTGATAAATAGACCTTTAATCAAAACATCAAACTAGAAATTTGTTTTATTTATAAAAAAATTAAAATTTCTTTAGCATCATGTTTATCTCAATTGTATTGAATATATTTTCATTAAAGAAAAATAATTGCAATCAAAACCTGTCTCTCATGTCATATGATTAATTACCATGATTTACTTCTACAGAGTGTTAATAAGTTGCTTTTTGATGTGGCATCAGCTCTTGTTCTCTCTCCTCATCCAGTGTTGCATAATTAATGAAGTTGTTGCGCAGTTTGCTTCTCTTTGCGGCCTTAATGTTGTGTCAGAAATTAACGATTCTTCGCTTGACTTAAACATGGAATTTTTCTATTCATTCGCACTATATCAAGATCAATCTAAAAGTGAACAAATTCTCAACTTGATTCATTTTGGCTTAATCTTAGGAAATTTATCTAAAATTAATATGAAGACAAGTAATTAGATTTGCCACGCACCCAAAGAAAGACCTGTGCTCTTTGTTGCGAAAACGCAATGAAAATAATAAATTGAAGGCATAACTAATTGGAGATTGCAACATTAGATAGTGAAAAAAGATCATTAACGAGATAACAAAATCTCTAGCCTTTCTGAAGGAATAGAATACTAGAATTATATAAAATCCCATATAATTACATCTTATTAAAGAATCGTAATATTTACTTAAAACAAACTTTTCCATTTATGTATTTTTTTTAGTTAAAAATTTTAGATTCAATTCAATATTTATTTGTTTTTTCTCTCTTTTCTTTGCAGGTGAGTTTTCTTAACAAAATGTAAAATTTTTCGAGTGATACGTGTAAACAAAGAGGTAATTTTTTGAAAAATAAATATTTGTTTAATCAAACAAATATGTTGGCAAAACTGGGCGCAAACTGAAATTACTAAATATTTCAATAGAGTTTATATGGAAAAATTTTGAAATTTCGCATCGTATCGAATGCCGTAATTTGCCTCCTGTTCTTCCACACATAATGCAGAGCAGTACGCTACTTCGAATCTTCGCATTAAAATTATCGTAAAGTTTTATAAAATTAAAATATCAGTTAAATTTTTTTGAAACAACCAACTGTTACCACCATTAAAAATAGGAAGTTAGTGATTTCTCTCTGATTTTCGAAAAGGAGTTTTCAGCAGTGCATACCCTGTCGGAGAATGTGTGTTTAACTACAAAAATAATCAATTTATGGCTAACTTTTCTTAGACTAACTAAAAGCTAACTGCAATGTCATCCAGAACTGACCCAAAGTTAATTCTTAAGTTGAGTACGTAATCGGATTTGGATCATTTCAATATTATATATATTTTTTTTAAAGAGAAATAACACTCAAGCAATGAATACCTGTTAGGGGCAGTCCGTATACTAACGCTGTTTTCACCGATTTTTGACCCCCCTCCCCCAGTAACAGATCGTAACAAAACTATAAAATTTTTTAGCAGCATTAGTTTCATAAATATGATAAAATAAAACTTTTTCTGTGTGGATAATGCCACGCCCTCTTAGAAACTTCAACTAGAAATATTTTTTCAAAGACAAAAGCTTTCAAAATGCACGACTTAGCAACTCTCGATCTTCGACTGTAGTTGAAAGTTCTGATCGAACGAATTTGCATTCGGTATTATGACGAACATTCGATGTCGCTGAAGTGAATGTCCTACACTGTGATTGTTAAAATTTGCAATAATTTTAAGATTTTGTGCCCAAGAATCATATAGGATCCTGAAACCTTTCGAATTGTTTCTTCCTTAGGGGCTATTCACATATTACGTAACTCTAGAGCTTTAGGATATTTATGCTGAAATTTTTTAAAAAGCGTTACTAAGAGGTGGTGTACAAAAACTACGATACTATATAAAATCGACCAAAATTGTTTACAATTCTGTGGCAATAAGGAAAAAGTGCTTGAGTCATATTTTACTGTTTTGCAGGAGAAATTTATTTCTTTTACAGTTAAATTGGGAAGTTCTCTGTTAACCTTTATTTTTTAAGCAAACATCGTTCAACACACTGTAAATAATACCTTCAAGTTGAAATATACCAAAGTATAACCTTAAATAAGCTATTATTCCAAATGAGATCAGAAGTCTAACAAAGATAAGTCGCAAGTAATTTTGCTATAACTTCTTGGAAAATCGCACAAATTAATTAAGATTTTGACCAGGGGTACTTTCGAATATGAAGATTACAGAGGTATCATTAACTCAAAATCAGCTTATCTCGACTTAGCACTTTTTCCTTTTTGCCACAGAATTTGTGTTGGGATTACCAAAAATAAAAAAGATTCGTTTTGATATTAAAATACTGCATCGAAAGCGAAATTTTGTGCGATTGATAAGTCTTTGCTTAACGAAATTTTCGATGCTCATAATATAAATTTGACATTCGATTTTCGATATTCGATAGCCGCAGATTTTTTTTTAATTCCCCCCACCTGTCACCCAATTTCCACTTAACGAAAATTTATGAAACTCCCCGTATGTTTGCAAATATTTTTGGGTCAAACAGTACTGATAGGGCTGAAATAAAATTTATGAAGGTTAGGTTAGGTTAGGTAGGATTGGCAGTCAGAAACCTGGACTCACTTAGACCGTTTTGGTCCATTGTGATACCACGGAGACTCTGCTTATGCGAAGTCCCCACCGTCGAACCAACCAGAGTTCAATATAAAGCTACTAATACGTTGCAGTTCAACACTAGCAACGTCAGAAAGTTCCCTGCACTCAAGAGCGCCCATTATGGCCAATCTCTTTCTTGCAAGTCTAGGGCAGTGACAAAGAAAGTGTTCTTCACTTTCTTCTTCATCGATATCCTGGCAGCTGAGGCAAAAATCATTGTGTTCGAGCTGTAACCTTTAGGCATGCCTACCTATCAGGCAGTGTCCGGTTAGCACGGACACTAGAATAAAGATTTGTTTCCCATTTTTTTAAATTAAAGAAGCCGTATGTTTCCTATTTAAACGAATCCATAACTGCCTTGTGATCACGCAATCATCTCTTGTGACCCATCTTCTATTTGTTTCATCCTCTGTCGTGCGCCTAAGTTTGAGTTTGCAAGAGAGTAAGGGCAAACCCACACATTCCAAATCCGGTGGAACCTGTAAGGCTGCCTTAGTTCTAGCAAGCTCATCAGCCCTAGAAGTCCCCTGAAAGCTTCTATGCCTCGGAATCCAGATGGTCCTAATATCAAACTGCTCTGCCATTTCATTTAGAGATGATCGGCAGTCGAGGGCTGTTGTTGTTCTTAGCAGCAAGGATTCGAGGGCCGTAATAGCTGCTCGACTAGCGGTGTATATGTTAATCAAAGTCGCTGAAGTGACATTTACTTTCAACCACTCCGCAAGGATCTCTTCCTGGAGGACACTGCAGTGATCCGGAGGTCACTTTGCAATACAAAGACCTAAAGCCCCTGAAAAGACTCCATAACCCACACTTTCTGGTGTTTTGGAGCTGTCAACACTTTTCTGCTACCTGGAGTTCCATTCATCCACAATTCTGTGGATGGTATCCAGGTTTTACAAAGACGTTCATGTAGTAGAGCAGGGGAGGTTTGGTCAATCCTCCATCCCCAAGCCGGTTCCTCCTTCCTTCCTTTATTCAACACCCTATATATTTGCAAATATTTTCGGGTCAAATATCACTGCCAGCATTGGTATATAAGTGTAAAAAATTTTCAGCAAAAGTAACTTTTTTTGTAAATAGCACACATTGCCTAAGCCAAGTCGGATGTTGTTACAGCTGCTGCTGCTGGCATTAGAAAACATAAATTTGCCACGACCTTTCACGCACTTGTCAAATGGCTGCAAGTCGAACACCGAATTGCTGTCAAAAATTGCGGCAAAACTAAAGTATGTATTCATGTTGGTACTAGTCCACCTGAAGGGAATAAACCATTTAATTTTTAAGCCGTAAACAAAATCATGACACGTTAAAATTTTAGTAAAAGTCTAAATAAATCAAATTAACACCAAGACACCAAAATACGAGTAAAGTCAAATAAGACGCGCATATTCACACTTTAGTTTTGTTTTTTTCCTCTCTTTTTTTTATCTGCGCAGTTTTTTTTTTTTTTTGATCTGTGCAGTTTTTCTTTTTTCTTTTTTGTTTCTGTGTAAAAACACTTAAAACACACACAACAATGAAAATGCAAATGTTACAAATATCGATACAAATGAATTAATAACAAATACAAACTCCAGGGTTTCCTTTCAAGCCAAGCCGCCATATATAGAGATTGAAATACAAAAAAAAAATGTGCAAATGGAAAAAATAAAAAAATATTACAATTGAAATTGTACAAAGTTTTTGCTATTTCTGAGCCAGGCTTTTAACATTTTGATTTTTTCGTTGCTTGTTGCTCTTATTTTTCGTGGAGTCTTATGTAAATGTTTTTTTAATTTTTATTTTTATTTTTATTTTCTATTTATGTTTGATTTCCACCTTTAGTGGGGCCAAAGTTTATTTAAATGATTCAAATTTGTTGTTTTTGAATGTTTCTACACCTTAAATTTTTCCAAGTAACTCTTGTGTGCGGTTGATTTTCTAGCTCTATTTTATTTTTGGTTTATTGACAACTAAATTTTCTTAAGTTGTTCACGCTTTTTGTATATAAATTATTTAAGATTGAAATCTTTTGACAATAAAATTTAATTTTTTTTCTCTCCGGTGCAAATTTAAAGTGTTAAAATACTCGTATACTTGGCGATTTATAGAGAAAAAATCTAGCGAAATGAATGTGTTTTTCGCTTGACACTTGAACGTATGAGTAATATTGATTGTATTGAAATTAAGTTAATTTAACAAAAAATAAAAAAATAGCCATAAATTAAGTGATAATTAAATAAAATTAAAATGTGACTGGAGGCAATATATTTGGGAGAACTTAACGATTGTTAAAGTAAAATTGTTTTGGAAACTCTGGCATTGGAATTAGTTTTACTTGAATATTCATGTAAAAGTATTTTTTTTTTATAAAACAACAACATTTTACACTTACACGTTTTTAATGATACAACTGCTGATAGTTTTAATCATGAGCCAAGTTTGCAATTTATTTTTTATTTTTTTTTATATGATAACCTTTAATTGTTTTATTGATTTAATTATAATTTAATAATTTCAATAAGTTAACAATTTCCTTATTACGCTTAAATACTATTTTAACAATAGCCTACACACCTTAAAGCCTTTCGGGCATACTTTTTCTTTATTTTTTTTTGTGAAACAGAAATTAAGCAATAAAATAAATGTTTGCAAGTCTAAAAAAATGTAACATGTTGTACGATTTCTCTATAAAAGTGATGGCTGAAGAGGCAATAAGTTATAAAATTCTTAGATAAATTAAAAATGATGCAAGGTAGGAGGGAAAGTATCCCAAGAGCTCTTTGGCTTCACAAAATATTTTAATTTTTTTCTTATAAGAAAAGTCTTATATAAAGTGATATATTAGGTTATGTTTGGTTAGCAGGCTGCTGGTGAGCAAGGATGACATTTAGAGTCCATCTCACTTGGGTCCAATATAATAATCCCTTTTTACTACCTGTGAGTTGAAGAGTAGGTACTGATAGCGAAGGGATAGTGATAGAGAAGAAAGGTGATGAAGGAAGAGATAGAGGAAAGTTTCATTCTTTTACAACTCTGCTTAATTGCACGTTTTTTTTTTAATAATGCAGTGTTGCAGCGCCTCTGGTGTCAGTGAGGCGTATTAAATTTTTGAAGCTGCGCTTAGTAGCCATTTTATTGGCTATTTTACTTCGCCGATGACTCTGCTACGCAATACCGATGAAGGAGGGGCTCTGATGTTACACTAGGATTAGTATCCGCTGAAGCCGGTCAAGTTCAGTGGCCGGTGTCTATGCCTTCATCACTTGAACTTTCCTACAACAACTGATAAAAAGGGACACTAATGCACATCAGGAAAGTGCGTGGTGTTGTTATTTTTTAATGAGTGTTGAAGACCGGGCTCGAACCCAGGGTCTTCGGTTTGCAGTCACCTTGCTAACTAATTCAGCCAACGCCACCCAAAAAAAAGAGAAATACTAGGTGATATTAAAAATCTTTCCCAGATGGCAGAGTGCATGCTGAAAGATAATAAAACGAAGTGTGTGAAAAAAATGTCCTTTAAGGCTTTGCACAGTGGCTTCGCTTTTATCTAACAAATCGGCAATATTAGAGAAGATAGATAAAGATTAGCTAAATGGTGTTTCAATTGCTTTAAACTTAATTAAATCTTAAAAAAAACTTATATATTAAAAAAATTTTAATTAATCGTGACTAGTATAACTCTGAATTAAATGTTGTATAATATATAAATATTTTTTGATTTGTACATATGGGCTTTTCTCCCAGAAATTCCACTATTTTGTAGCGTGCGTCAGCAAGCAATTCACCTTGTATTTCTGAACAACGTGACTCGATTTTTCTTAAAATTTTACCGAACGTAGATCTGCCTGCACTACACACAAAAAAGTAATATTAATGATTTTGTAATATTAATTAAAATATTTGTAATATCAATTAAAAAATTAATTAAATTTTCACCTATAAACAATTTGATAATATTAAGTAAGTTTTTCCACTCAAATAAAAATAATGAATCAATTAAATTTTTAATTGAAAATATTAATTGGTGAATACTTTTTTCTGTGTAATATATAAAAAAGTAAAAAAAAAGTTTCGATTTCTTTGAAAAAAAACAAGCATATTTGCTTGGTGTCGCACGCTACAAAAAGTTGACATTCCTGTGGAAATGCCCATATATAATCCACTAAATATCCCGACCAAAGAAATGTTTGATTTACACCACTGTCATATATCAGTACCTAAAACGCAAAACGCCCTATCTAACAAAAGAAATTAAAAAACCAATTTTGTCTTTTTAAATTTCATAGTATTTCATCAATATAAGCGCTAAAAAAAATCTCAAATCTTCGCGTACAAAAATATCGATTTTATTGATTTTATTATATTGCAAAAAATTGCATTAAACGCTTCCATATTTTTCATTTTAACATGTTTTTTCCTCCTTCTGCAAAATAATGAAAATTTTAGTTAAGGCGTTTTGGGTTTCAGGTAACGATATCATTTAAGGCAGAAGTTAAATTTCAAATATAAATCTCAGCAGCTGAATCATCGGCGAAGTACAATCCTAATGCGCCTCATTGACATTAGAGGCGCACCGAACGTGCCAAAGTAGAGTTTTAAACTTTCCTCTATCTCTTGCTTCATCAGCTGTCTTCTCTATCACTATCCGTTTCCTAAAGAAGGTCACCTCTAGAAATAGTAGTACAAAGATGGAGAAGCAATGAATATTTCAATTGAGTATTGTATAAAAATCTATCAAAAAGCTGATTGGAAAAATAAACAAATTATTAATTTTTTATAACGGGTGATGTTTTAAGAGCTTGCGAATTTGATTAAAAAAAAAACTACATAAGATTTAGAGTAAGAATTTTATGAAATTTTTATTTGGGTTGGTAGAACGATCTATATAATTCAATGTTTAAAGCGGATTTCATGTAAATATTGGTCGCGGCTATGCCTCACATGGTTCATACGCTGGGTCCTATTTTGACATACTCTCTCCAACATATCGGCCGGTATCTCCCGAATAAATTCTTCAATATTGTCTTTTAGTGCATCAACGGCTGCGAGCTTATCACTATCACATAGCCCCACAAAAAATATGATGATCTAGGCGGCCGATTGGCAGGCTCCAAACGTGAAATAAACTGTTTACCGAACTCGCCTCTTAATTGGGCCATTCACTCTTATCGGGAATAAAAGGCGAACATTTTATTCCCGTGAACAAAAAAAAGGTGAACAAAATTAGAAAAAAGTATACTGACACAACAACAACACAAACATTGTCGATCACAATTTTAGGGAAATGGATCACATTTTAGGTGAACTTATATTCCCGATAAGGTTGATTATTTCGCGTGGTGTGTGACATGTGACACTGTTTTTCTGAAACATCATGTCAGCCAAGTCCAGCTCTTTCATTTTGGGTAAAAAAATTTACGGAAGTCCAATTGCTGCGAACGGCGCCGAATCGATAATCCACGGTCATCAACAACACTGGCGGATACAGCTACGATATTTTTCTTTATCCGCACTCTAAGTGTGCGTGTTGGTGGTTCAATGTTCAATAATATAATTTTGGTGCGAAATTTAGTCACAAGGTTCCAAATAGCCGCCTCAGAAGGTCGACCAAACTGGCCGATAATAAAATTTTATAATCTGCAAGCGTTATTCATAAGCCAATTCATGGTTAAATTATAGACCAAACTGAACATGTTTAGCAGTAACATGATACACGAAAATAGCTGAGTTGCCAAAAACAGTGTTCCCAAAAAGAGAAAGTTGCTAAAAAAAATCACCCTTTATATAGAAAAGTATCGAATCAAGCAGTTTCTTAATTAAATTTATATAATGTAGCCAAACCGATAATGATTTTTTCTGCAAACAAACAGCAAAGCTTTCATTCAAAAAATTTCATAAAAAAGAATTCATGACGTGAATTCTGTATTTAAAGGAGGCATTCTTTCTCTCTCGTTTAACACTTGGTCTTACACCTGTATGATGTGAGTTGTAAATTAATTTTAATTTCACGCGTTTTTCTTTTTCTTAAAAAAAGTAGACATTAACCAGAACTGGAGTATAGAAATCTGTGCTGCTGCTAATCTTTTTCCTCTAATTGGAATACAAAGAATTTCCTGTTGTGTTTTCCTAGTGTTTGTCCGTCCGTCCGCTTTATTTCAAACTGCCACTGAAGCAGAAAATTACTTTCATCAACACCATTGTAATATTTTATTTCTTTCCTCCAAGTATTTTGAGATGTTTATGATGGTTTTATGTTTTTTTTTTTATGTTTGACGCAGATATTTAAAGTTGCCGGTCTAAGGAACAGAAAATTGAAAAGTCATTTAAGACTGGACTGTGCACAGCCTTAACAACAGCTACCGGGTGCTGAGAAACAAAGCCAAGAAGCGGGCTGGTGTTGTTGTTGTTGGATTTGTGGCAGCAGATTATGCGCCTAGTTTGTGTTGCCACTGTTGTAAAACATGATGGAAAAGATTATAAAAATTATTCATATAAGTCGTATGAAATTAATAAAGGAGTGTAATGAAACTTAATAGTTAGAAAAAAAAAGTTTTGCTTTTAAGCTACAAATTTTTTCCTAAGGAAGCAGCAGCTGTAAAGAGGAATACAGGAATATTATGTTGTAGTAGCAAATATTAGTTTTTTATCTTGCTTAATTTTTTTTTTTATTGTAGAATTAGAACACGATTTGAAAATGTCTTTGATTTGACTGCTTGTCAGTCGGAAAGGATTTACTTGATGACTTTTACATACTCGTAAAACTTGTGGCGTGGATGTTTCCTCTTGGGAAGAACTTCATAACCACATAATGGTCCTTTTTGATGGTTGGCGTACTTCGACTGATCTTTGACGGAATTCCGTATTCCAAAGATTGACGGGTTATGGACAATTCTGTGTTTTTTTATCAACACTATGGGCAACAACTGCCTATTTTCAGCTGTTTTTGAGGGACGACCACGATTTCGATTCTTTAGATCGCTAGCTTGTCCCCACCGGGAAGGAACTTCATCCAAAAATGCTGTGACCTCGAAATTTTCACCAGTTTTATAGTACGAGGGCGAATCAATAAGTCCGTGACTTTTTTAATGAAACACCGTTTTTTTGCAAAACAAAAAATTTATTTTTCAACATAATCTCCTTTTAACTGAATACACTTAGTCCAACGTTTCTCCAGTTTTTGTATCCCTTCAAAAAATGGGTTTTTCGAGATCCTTAAAATAGGCATTTGTTTGGTCGTTGGACTTAGATCTCTTTCCACCGAGCCATTTCTTTAGGTTTGTAAATAGATAGTAGTCACTAGGGGCTAAATCCTAAATCAAATTCATATAGTTTTGCCATGGAGACTGCACAGGTATGCACTCGTGCATTATCTTGAGGAAATCCTCAATAAATCGGTCTAATAAGTTGGCATAATATTCGCCGTTTATTGTTTTCCTTTTTGAAGGTAATCGATGTGGGTTATTCCGCGTGCATCCCAAAAAACCGTTGCCATCACCTTATTGGCCGACAAACTCACCTTGGCCTTCTTCGGAGCAGGTTTAGACTGCTGCTTGGTGTCCGGAGTACAGTAATGGATAAATGTTTTATCCACAGTTACAAACAATCCCTTGAAGTTGTCACATGTTTACGTTTATGGTTAATTGAGAGCAAACGCGGCACCCATATTGCAGACAAATTTCTTAAACCCAGCTGATCATTTAAAATAGAAACAATACTACCTATGGCATCAACAATCTCACGCACTTTTACTCTTCGATCGGCCAACACCATATCGTGGATTTTTTTCAAAATTTTCGGGTGTACTGACCTCAATCGGCCGTCCAAATCGTTAAGCGTCATTTGTACTTGTGAGACCACAACGAAAGTCCGTAAACCACTTTTTTACCATTGAAATCGATGGTGCAGAGTCCCAATAGTATTTATCGAGCTTCTCCTTGGTTTGATTGACGGTTTATTTCGCCAAAAATAATGTTTAATGAGCAGTAGATATTCACTTATTTCCATTTTTAGAAAAATACACGAGGTTGTGTGTTTTGAATAGCTGGTAAAGTAAATGACGACACTTTCTCAAAATTTAGACAGGAGTCAACTCACAGTTGCCTCTTGACAGGAGCAGTGTTGCCATTTCAATCAATATGGGGGGGCATTAAAAAAGACACGTGAGAATGATCCACCCTCGTAAATTCTAATTCCATCAATACGTATTTTAAGCGTATTTCGTACCTTTTTTATTGACATATATTTTACTTGTCATCTGTCAAATAGTTTTAACTTGAATCAAGACAATTCTTAAAATAGCGCTTTATGGAAAATGAAACCTCTTATTGGAATACCCTGTCCATATAGCTTTTATGGCACTACAGTTATACCTTCCAGCCATAATATAAAGAAAATTTTTTATTATTCTTTTTGTTTATTCTCCTACTTGGCATTATCTTTTGCTTTGCACTGCACGTGTGGAAAGTAACCCAAAAGTGTTGCAGAAACAAATGTATTTTTTTTTTCAACAATTTCTGTTGCAGTGTTACCCGCTTTTTTCCTGTTTTTTTTTCTTTTTTTTTTGTCTTTTGACGTGTGTAAACATGCGTCGGTTTGCATAAATTTTAATTTAATTTGATTTTTATACTACAACATTTAGGTGGTATTTTCATCCATATCCCGTTTGTTTTTAAGACACTTATAACACCAAAGTATCTCCACCACATACTTGTTAACTTTGAATGCAGTTGGTAGAAATATATAAAAGAAACGAATAGAAAACAAAGCAAACGAAGTGTTAGATGTTGTTTTATAATCCCACACATTATAACTACTGCACACAATACAATATATAGATTTTTTTTTTGCTTAAACAACGTGTCTATTACTTTAAAAGTTGTTGTAAAAGCTACTTGCAATACAATTAAGACAAGTGTTTATTTGGTTTGAAAGAAGTAAAGCAAAAAAAAAAAAAAAGAATCGAAGAAATAACTTTTGAATTTTAAAAATTTATTTCACTTTAGTCAGCATGTTGGTGGTCTGTCTGCCCCGTATGTCTGTCTGTCAGTCCGTCCGTCCTTTTGCTTTAGTTGGTTTTATTAAAGAATTTCCTAAACCTTAACGAGTGATAGTATGTATGTAGCAATAGAAATGTGGGTTGTGGTACATGATTGGGAATATTTTCGTTAGAGCAGATGCAGTTTATATTGCAACATCAAATTTATATTGTTTAAGAGAAGGAGCACAAACTTTTTTTGATGTTGTTCTGTTTAGCGTGGACACGAATTGAAGCGGTGACACAAAGTAGTCCAAAGAAAGAAATTTACTAAATGATTTTGTGCTGCCTTAGTTTGTTTTAATGCAAAATGTATTATTCAGTGAAGGATACTAGAAATAGGTCTCATGTAAGAAAGAAAAATATGATTTGGTAAAATCTTGCCATCAAGACCTCAAAACCCACCTGCTTCACATACTACAGACAACTCTCGTTAATCTTATAGTCCATACACAGAGAAAAAACTGCCTCAAAGAATCAATAAAATTTTCTCTATGAACCGTGTTTAGGCTAAGGGGTATTCCAGCAGAAAGAAGCGAAGATTTTTTCATAGGAATCTCTCTATTATTGTTTTTATGTGGTAAATCTTTTTTTACACAATTTTCGTTAATTTTGGCACCAAAAAAACAATCCATAGAGAAAAACTTCTCGATTCTTTTAGGTTTTCTTATATATTGTAAACTATAGGGATTTCTTATTGATTTTATTAATTTTTTTAAAGAGATTTTCTTCTTGATTTTATTAGGCTACCTTATTGATTTTTTCAATAAGGTTTTCTTCTTGATTTTAGTAGGTTCCTATATGATTATGTGTAAAGCATCTTATTGATTTTTTAATAAGGAAATATTCTTGATTTTATGAAGTGTCTTGTTATTTCATATCTATAAATAAACATAGAGAAATTTTTTTTTATGATCTTTATAATTTTTGTATAAGATGTTTGCACAATAATTTCAGGCTGCTTGTTAGCATATTGGCTAGAGTTCTTGTCTATCAGTCAGAAGTTTGCTGGTTCAATACTTGGTGAGTTATGTATGTATGTATAAATAAATGACATTTACAATATACTACACACATACATACATATGTACATATATGGTATATAATTTAAATGAAAATTCATAAGTAGGGAGAATAAAGACGCATTTTTTTTATTTTTTATGATGCCGCTTATAAAAACAAGAAGAAACCCTTATTGAAAAAATCAATAAGATAACCTAATAAAAACTAGAAGATTTCTTCTTGATTTTTTCAAAAAGGTTTTCCCTATGAAATTAATAAGATTTCCTTATTGAAAAAAACCATAGGGATTTCTTATTAATTTTGTTCTATTTTATGAGGTATTTAGTAGGCACTGTTTTCTCTGTGTAGCATGCATTTCTTGATCTTTTTCTAGGTTTCTATGAATACTCGTATATGCAATAAATTTGTAAGAAAATAATGATGCTAATTCGGGTCTTCAGTAATTTTAGGTTTAAGTAGCTTAAATACTTCCCTTAAATTCTCAATTGGACTTTGATCTAGCGACAGTGGTTTTCCATACCAAAAATGAAATTTCGGTAAGGCGATTGAAATGTTACTTATTCAAACGACCAAATTTTTTTGTGAAATTATTTTTATTGATTAAATTACAAAATTTTTACAAATAATCAAAATTTCAGAGCCCATTCACTTTAGCTCGATGTGGAGACCGTTTGCGTTGACTATGACTTTCAAACGGTTAAAAAAATTAGTTGCATAATACACGAATATGAATCCTGCGGCATTTTGTGGACGAAATGAAGTTCGGAAAATAATTTTTAAACCATTTTTAATTTACACGAGCCTTTAGAGATGGTATCGACTCTTGTTGGAATGTCCATGGTCTACGACAAAGTCAGGCACACATAAATCTTTATATTGTTTATGTATTACAGATAACATGAAAGAGAGTAAAATGTATGATGTGTCGAATACTTACGAGAGATTGAGTTGTTTTTTTCCATGCGTGTGTATGTACGTGTAAAAAAGAGCATAACAGAGTGCCCACGGGCAGCCCTTTGCTTGTCTCTGGTCTACGACCTAAGTGTTTGCTGTCCCACGTCTCGAAACGAGATTCCAAAACAGTTTCCCTACAATAAGTCTCTTTGACTTCAAAACAGGCTCGATGAAAACTATAGGACAGTGTTCATCGGCGGTCACAGCTGCTCATACCATTGCTTGAGATGGACAATTACTTCGGACAATTACTTCACATCATTTTGAGAGTTTATGAGCTGCTCAATATAAGATTTTTTTTTCATCAGAGAACACAATGTTGGAAAATTCGCTACATTCGTGCAAGCGTAACAACTGCCTCGCTCTTTCGGGACTAATTTTTTTTGCCTTGGAGCTGAGCTGGCCACCGAGAGAGACACGAGAGAAATGTATTCTCATATATGTGTATTCAGTTGTATAAGAAGCCGATTGATGCTCGGCACTCTGGTGCTACTTTTGGCAGCTCAGCCTTGGAGTAAGATCATGTGCCTTTTGGAACATGTAATGCTTTATCTTGAGCTCATTTTGGAACCTGGAGCTATTTGCCCATTTTAATACCGCTACGACGTGGATGTCGTTATGTTCGAGTCGTATCTTTCTGAGCTATTCCAGGTGATGTTAACGCAATCGCACTATAACATTTGAATTCCATTTCGAATAACTTTTGTTATATAAAACTTAAATGCAAATGCGGGTGCTAGCTTGTAATCAATATAAACAGCTGTCATAGGTGTGATATTGACATAGCTGGCCTTACCGGTTTGCCAGTGTTGCCAACCTTAAGTTAGTAATATTTCAATCGCCTAACCCTGTATTAAAAATCCTCAACTGGAGGTCTCCACTAGCCATGAACTTAGTATGGGCAGCATATCGGACATGGCAAATGGCTAATGGAGACCGCTCATGTCCATGTTTCGTGCTCTGACATCAATGCCTGAACATATGGCTCAGCCATAATGTTCGCCATGAGTTTCTCCGTCCGCAACCACTTG
This sequence comes from Tachina lurida, assembly GCA_944452675.1. Classification (NCBI taxonomy): domain Eukaryota; kingdom Metazoa; phylum Arthropoda; class Insecta; order Diptera; family Tachinidae; genus Tachina; species Tachina lurida. The sequence goes on from OX101755.1 coordinate 116,387,070, forward strand.
CAATAGAAAGAAAATACACATAACGAAATTGGCAAAATACTTTGATATGCCTGAAGATGGACATTGCACGTACTCGCCACAACAACAAAAGAAGTTGCTGCATTTTTCACAATTGCCTTGCCGGCGTCTAAGTTTATGGCTGGTTAGGACGTAGGATAATGTTTCTTTATCCTTATGTTTGGGTTCCTTATCTTGCTGCATCAGTGAATTTTTTATATTTCGATCCCAATATTCTAGACTGCTCAAAATAGAAATTCAGATTATATATCTCGATATATGTATGTACATACATTTAAGGATTCATATTGCCATCAAGTTTTATTACACCTTCTGCACAAAAACATAAAAAAAAATTTCCATATAGCGGTCAGTAAGTGAAGAAGCATTGGGTCTACTGCATACAAATTTAGGTCCATCAGGTTGTTGGTATGTTATTGTACGAGGGCGGTTCGGAAACTTCTTAGCCTAGCACAAATAGCGCGGTATAAACAGAAAAAAGTTAAGTGTTTTGGAAACTTCCATCTCTGCTATGAACACATGTTAAATTTTGTTTCGATCTGGCAACTCCTTCATATAGAAACAGGTGTTCACAAAAGACGCATCCGCGATTTTTTAACAATGGAAAAATTAGAAATGCGTGGTGTCATTAAATATTTACATAAAAAAGGTTTATCGGGACAAGAAATTCATAATGATATGGTGAATGTATTAGGTGAAAGTACTCCTTCATATGCAACAGTAAAAAATTGGGTTGTTGAATTTAAACGTGGTCGTACAAGCATTGAAGATGAACCACGTAGTGGACGTCCAAAAACAGCAACAACAACAGAAATTGTAGCCAAAGTGCATGATATGGTATTAAATGATCGACGAATAAAAGTGCGTGAAATAGCTAATATCATGGGCATCTCAAATGATCGAGTCCATTTAATTTTGCATGAAGAACTACAGATGAAAAAGCTTTCTGCAAGATGGGTGCCGCATTTGTTAACAGTCGACCAAAAACGCATAAGAATGAACATTTCTCAAGCTTGTTTGGATCGTTTTAAGCGAAATAAAATGGATTTTAAGCGTCGTTTCATAACTGTTGATGGGACATGGATCCACCACTATACTCCAGAGACAAAAGAACAATCCAAACAATGGACTGAAGCTGGAGGAAGTGCCCCAAAGAAGGCAAAAACAATTCAATCGGCTGGTAAGGCTATGGCAACGGTTTTTTGGGACTTCAAAGGTATTTTATTGATTGACTATCTGCAAAAGGGTAAAACAATAAATTCAGAGTACTATTGCAACCTTTTGGATCAATTAAATGTACAAATTCGAGAAAAACGTCCTGGCTTACAGTACAAAAAAATAATTTTTCATCAAGACAACGCACCAGCGCACAAGAGTGTTTTAACAATGGCTAAAATCAACGAATTAAAGTACGAGTTGCTTGACCACCCACCTTATTCTCCTGATTTGAATCCCAGTGACTTTTACCTGTTCCCAAATCTAAAAAAATTCCTTGCTGGCAAGCGTTTTACCTCAAATGAAGATGCAATTACAGTTGTAAACCACTATTTTGAAGACCTTGAGGAAAACTATTTTAATCAAGGGATAGAATCGCTAGAAAAGCGTTGGACTAAGTGTATTGAAGTTTCAGGAGATTATATTGAAAAATAAAAATATTTTTGAAAAACTAACTATTCTCTTTCATTGATAGGCTAAGAAGTTTCCGAACCGCCCTCGTATGTATGTATATTGAACTGTACATGCTATTAAGATTTCTCCTCTATATTCCATCAGCTCATTTGCTATTGACTTTATTTCTCTATGTATAGCTAGTTTAGAAAAGCCTACAAGGCTGCTCATATGTGAAGTACGAGTACATAGTTAAAGTCTTCAACTATTTAAACACTTCCTGTATTATTAGTACATTAGCAATGGAAAAACTGGTTGCTAGCCACAACCTTAGATTTCAATTTGCACACTGGTAAATATAAATCTGAAAACCTTTAATTATCCTTTCATTTTTTCACACTATCACAACATAAAACTAGCAAAAAAAAAACAAACTAAAAATGGTAAGAAAAATATTTAATTAAGCATAACGTCAAATTTTAAATACACTATGAAACGCCCTGTTTCTTAGTACAACATACAACATACGACTATAACTTATCAGCTTTCATATTTCAAGAAAAACCCCAAACCAAACAACAGCTGTGGCTTTTTCCCAAAGTATCTAACTGGGCAGCCACGGTAGCTCTAGTTCAAAAAAAAAAAAAAAAGAAACAACACTAATAATAGTCCTCAATCTTCCAAACTCAAGCCAAGGCAAAATTTATTAATAATAAAACAGTGCACAGACGGATGGACGGACGGACAAGCAACTATTGTTGCTACCATTAAGCAAGTGTTAGAAATTTATGTTATTTTACACAAAAATATTATTATAATAAAAATGTTACTTTTTGTTGTGTGTTGCCAAAACTGGTTCCATACTAGAATTGAAAAAAAAAATTATTTAGTAGGAAAAAAATTTATGAAAAAAAAACTGTTAAAATATAATAAATTATTTTCAAAATATCAAGTTGTATAATTTGTTAACAAAAACATTCTAGCGATCAAAACATTATGAACAATTATTTGGCTAGTAAGAAAAATGTTAAGGAATAATTTTGTTAAGTTCCCATGGAAGTTGCGTGGAAACAATTTAGCATTTGCTAAGCAAAACGAGAATATTTTTTTTTTATATACTAAATAAATAGATTATGGAGTGGGGACTAAAATTGATTATTTTGAACTTTTAATAACGGTAGATAAATTAAAAAGAAACGATTTTAGATAATATTGCTTTTCTCCGAAAATATCAGAATTAAAAAAAAAAATTGTTACCAATTGTGCTTGAATGACATATACAAAAAGTGACACGAAGGCAGCTGTTATGAAAATCGTTTTTATGAGACCTTAATACGAGTACAGTATACTTTAAATTGCTGATATGAAGACCCACAGAGCGGCTTTAGATACCGATTGAAACTCCCACGCAAACACAATTAAAGTATAATGTGTTTTTTATTATTGAATTTCTAAGATCATAGAAGCCTGAATAGAGTAATTTTATAAAAAAAACACATTATATTTTAAATAATAAGGTCGAATATTTATTTACATATAAACATAATTTACATTTTATGTAAACATTTTTCGATATCGAATGCCGTAATTTGCTAAATATTCAGCAACATAACGCTCGTAAAACAATATCCCTTATTGTGAATGGCGTCGTCGACGTAACATGAAAGCGGCAGTAAAAATTGTCACTTGTGTACTCGACAACAATTGACTGCTATTAACATTCTCCATTCATTTACAAACCCTTGTAGATTAATAAGAGATTGTCACTAAGATCCAATTGTTGTCGATAAAGAGTAGACAAGTTGCAATATTTACTGTCGTCTTGATGTGACGTCAACGACGACATCCACAGTAAGGGGCAACAATTTAAGACACACAATAGTTTCTTGATTTACCAGAAGCTTTGTTAGGCGACTTAATGAAAAAATTAAAGTAAATATATTGACCGAGAGATTCAAATAAATATGGTTCGAAGGACCAATTAAATTCTTATAATGGGAATAAAAACTTTTTTTAGAAATATTAAAAAAAAAATAAGTTTTACCTTGCTTTGATGTTGAAAGCTATTTTTTTATAATTAATTTGTATAACAAAGTCAAACTTTTGCCAAAAATAACAAGGTTCAAGTGACTGATTCCGGTAGAAAAGACGAGAAAAAAATTACTTGTATCGGAGTTTTGAATATTTGCTTCGGAACTTCTTCTGAAAGGACTCTTGCAATGAATTGACATAGGAAACCGTAAAAACTTTACATGCTAAACATAAAATATGTTTTATTTAAAATCTTGCGAGACAAATTTTTGTGGAAACCTCTTAACTGTTCTTCTTATGAGGTTTTTTCTATTTCCTGCGAAGAATGGAGTGCAAAATTATCCTTAAACAGGGATCTAACGCATTAAAATTATTTAAACAAATTATTCAACGGATTAAAATTTAATTTAATTCAATTTAATTTTTATTTCAAAACTAGAAATCCGTTTAAAGGTTAATTTTGTACTTATTCATGTTTGACTTTTATGTATAGAATGTGTTCGGCTGTGTTATGCAAAATCTTACGTGGAACATTTTCATAGAATATTTTAACCCTCTAAGCCTTCGCCGTATGGGTCCTTTTTGTACCTTTCAAAAGCGGCGTAAAAATAGTATTTTCTTCAATAGCGTTCTAATATAAAAAACTAATTATAAAACTATATAATTAGACAATTAAGACAAGCCTCTCAACACATCAAATCTGCAGAAATAAGTCAAAACTTAAAGTGATGCTGAGTACACATCTGGCATTTCTGGTGCAATTTTCAAAATGTGCGGCAACATCGTCTTTCAGGAAAGCAATGTTACACAACGAAAAATATTTTAAATGTCAAACTATTGGCAACGCTAATGCGATGTCAGAAAATGCCATAGTGTGTACTCGCCATAAGTTCTAGGGTTAATTTAAATTTTGATTTAGTTTTGGGTTTTCGTATCTTGAAAAAAACAATATTAGAATTTATGGCAGATATTTTTGTAGAAAAGTTTAACCCTTTTACAACCCCATTTCATGGTGCTTATTTGACTATTTTGCAAGGGGGATAGAAAAAATCATGTGGAGTAGAGTTAGAATGCTAAAATGTTCCTCTCAGAATTTTACATTAAACTGGTGAATACATCATGGGAATAAAATTCAAATGGAAATAAAAATAAAATTAACCCTTAAAAGGATTTGGGTTCAAGTTGTATTTCGAGCTTTATATATAAGAATTTTAGGGCAAATATATTTGTAGAATATTTTAAATCGCTTTAATCTCGTTTAAGGGTACTTTTTCTCCCTCACATTTTTTATTTGCAAAGAGACAGAAAATATCCACACGGGGACGAAAATGAGGGTTAAGATATTCCATAAAAATATTTTTTGTAAGATTAAACATAATTTCACTGAACACATTTTCTACCCAAAAAGGCAAATGTTTCATAGTTTTCCATGTCGATTTACCATAAGAATGTGCAAATAACTCGGAACTTCTAACATCCCAATTTATTATAAGTTTCTTATTTCCTCTGTCAGAATCAGTCGTTAGAAACTGGTTATATATTTTTTTCTGCCGGTTCACATGAAATTTTGCTAGCGCTCAGTTCTTGGTGTAGTGAAGTGGGTTGTGACACGCCCATAAATTTGCTATTTTTTTCAGGGACTTCCATCCTTAAAGCTTTTTACTTAAAAGCTGAATTAAATTTAGATTTATCTACAAAACAAACGAAGTTACTAACTTATACATTTAATTTTATAGTTAAGATAAATGATCTAAGATCTCAAACCAAGAAATTAAACTAAATCGGTTATGAGATAAAATTCTGTTTTACAGTAGCTGATCATTACGAGTATAGATTGGCATACAAACTGTTGAATATTCACATGTACCTACATATAAAAAATATTTGCTTAAAAAAATTAACAAATGCGATTATAAAGTTGATAAATAACAACTAAAATTATTTTAATTTTCATACACTTATGCTTTCATTATCTTTCGAATTTATTTAATTATCAAATGATTAATAAAGCTCATGCATATCTTATCGCTTTCAATTATTGGAACAAGAATTTAAACACTTAAAAAAAATTGAAGGTCGTTTTTGGCAACAACACAGAACCATTCAAATAACCATAAAGTAATTTTAAATGTTTTAAACTATTTTAAAATTTCTGGCAGTTGTTCAAAGAAACTGCAACAAATTAAAACGCCAACAACTGAACTTGTTACTCTTATTAACTCTTTATTTTTTTTTTATTTTTTATTTTCTGAGGGGGACTTACATATTTGCCACATGTGGCATGTTTTGCTATGATACTTGTGCATATATTCAAAACCATTTACTTTAAAAGTTGTTGCGAGTTTGATTGTAAAGTTGTAAAATTTTATTAGCTTGTCTTATTTTTTAATACGAGTATAATTAATTAAACATTTTCTTGTATAAGTTTTGTGTGTGGAGTTTTGCAGTCACATTCGTCGTGAGTGTATCTAAGCTCGAAGATATCATTGTTTGATATGATTTAAATTAAATAAATTAGACTTTTTGTTAGTTTTTAAATGCGATAAATGTGCAGCTTTTTGTTTTGGAGCCTTAGTAACCAAAATATAATGAACTGTTGTGCTCTTTTTACTGTTCGGTTTTTATTCAGGTGCTTGAGATTATCATATAGAGATTGTGAAGCTCAGTTGGAATTATTTATGCAAGTGATTGGTAGTGGCGGTTTTATGGCAGAGTATAATTTTCATTTACAAATTAAGTTAATTTGAATATTTCGTTACAAATTTGTGGATTAATTTGTATCAAAGGTTATTCATTCTGTATTCCAATTGCACTTCTTTTAAGTTTGTGTTTTATTTTTCGCATTGTCTTAATTTATACACAGTGGCAAAAGCTGGTAAAAAAAAACAAAATTGGTATTTATTCGTATGCTGTTTCTTAACATAGGGTGGCGTTGGCTGAAGTAGTTAGCACGTTGACTACAAAATCGAAGGTCCTGGGTTCAATCCCTGTATCCAACAGTCATTGAATAACAACACCACGCATTTTTCTGATGTGCATTAGTGTCCCTTTGTATCAGTTGTTGTAGGAAAGTTCAAGTGATGAAGGCATAGTCACTGGTCACTTAACTATACCGACTTCAGAAGATACTAGTCCTAATGTAACATCGGAGCGCCCTCCTTCGTTGTGTAGCAAAATCATCGGCGAAGTAAAATAATCAATAAAATGGCTACAAAACACAGCTTCAAAAATTTAATACGCCTCATTTGACACCAGATGGCGCTGCAACACTGCATTATCAAAAAAAAAAAACGTGCAAAAAGCAGAGTTGTAAAAGAATGAAGCTTTCCTCTATCTCTCCCTTCACCACCTGTCTTCTCTATCACTATCCCTTTCCTAAAGAAGGTAACACCTAGTATTAGTAGTAGGCATTAATTGCCTGAGTGTTACTTCTCTATATAAAAAAAAAAAAAATATATATAAAATGTACAGCGTTGCAATATTATATTCTCAGGCATGTTCTGATAATCACTTTTTGTTAAAGTGATTTGTAATCACAAGAAAGCTGTTCTGCACACAAAACTCTTTGAATTTTTGTAATTTTAAACCGGTCAGCTAAATGCCTGAAGATTTGAAATCACTTGATTATTTATTTAATCACTCTATTTTGAAATTCTTAAGAAATTAATAAAATGAATAACTTAATATCTTTTATTTATTGATTTTTATAGTAAAATGAGCCATTTTATACGCAAGAATTAAAAAAATTATGAAAAATTTTAAAATACTTTCTTTTGCAAGAAAAGTTGTTATTTGCTTTGTGATTTGAATTTGTGATTTTGCATTTACAAAATTAAACATCAGCTGTTTTCTGGTGTTTTTGAAAGCGTAAAATCACACAGAAAAGTTAAAAATTTTGTGATTGTCAGAACACCATCAAATCACAATTGTGAGTTTAAAATCACAAAGTGATTTGAAATAATGGGATTTTCAGAACATGCCTCTCTAAATTCGTGCCATACCCGCCAAAAAGGGATTAAGCGACAATATTGTCGATCTTCGTTTTTGAGTAAAATCTATTACATATTTGCGATGATGGATAATCGATTTTCGTTAAAAAACGAAGTTAAAAAAATATGTCGCTTAAGCTTTTTTGGCGGTTATAGCTCAACTTAATATCTTCTAATATAAAGGAGATAATCACCCTTATCGCGAATAAAAGTTCACGTGAAATATGTTCCCTTTCCCTAAAATTGTGATCGCCAATGTTTGCGTTGTTGTTGTGTCAGTATACTATTTTATAATTTTGTTCACCATTTTTTGTTCACGGGAAATATTTCGCGTGAACGAAATGTTCGCCTTTTATTCGCGATAAGGGTAAATAAAACACAGAGACCATGCCGTAGATATGTGACCGAATATTATAAACCATCTTATTTACACGTACTTAAGCACACGTACGGAAGAAAACAATTCAGTTTGCAATAAGGATACGAGGAAGCGTGCATTTTACTAACCTGCAGGAAATGCTTATAGTGATATTGTAGTAGTGTTTTTCATACGGGATTTCCCGGGAAAAATTTTCCGGCATCCCGCACATTTTCCGGGAAAGAAATCCCGGGAAATTTGTGCGGGAATTAACGGGATTTTTTGATTTTGTTATGGCAACTTAATTTGTATTTACACATTCCTTGATGAGTGTCGTTATTCACTTTGTGTATGGCATGGTGCAATAATAGGGTGATGGCAATATCACAATAGCTAAAGCTTTACAACAAGTAAGGCCGAGTTTACATCTGGCACGCATGCGTTCTGAGATTTAGATGCCTTTATTTGGAAAAAGCAGAACGCGACGTTCAAAATTTAATTCTACAACAATTCATAAAAGTAAAAACAGAAATGAGCAAGGAAATAAAAAAAATTACAAATAATTACAGATTCTATTTGGTAAATAGTCCTATTTCCAAAGAAATATGCCCTTAAAACTGGTTTTGCCATACAAAATTCGTTTGTTAAACCAACTTTAAGTTTAGCAATGATTTTTTCATAAGGGGGATATTTTGTAATATTTTTTTCAATAATACTCGTATAATTTTGTTTTTATAATATTGGTATCTATTGGTATCTATCTAATAGTAATAATTATATAAAGAACGGAAACGGTATTATTTTTTGACTAATGTGTGTATAAAACGTTATTATAATTTATAATTTGTTTTTGTTGAAATAAATTAAATTTAAAAATATTTTGTATTGTTTTGTACTGGGCGGGAATTCCCGGGATTTCCCGGGAAACCGAAAAATCTTTCCCGCTTTCCCGGGAAATGAAAAAGTCCGGGAAAAGAAAAACTCTATATTGTAGTGATTTCCTAGTGACATTGTCAGTAGTACTACTGACCAGGTGTACCCCAGCCAATATAATCATGGCGACATTGGCACCAAAGATTCACTAGGAAATTTTAGGGACTCTAGTCTACAATTTCGATATTTCCTCGCTTGACGTCAATAATAAAATTGTAGTTACTTGCTAGTGACATTGTCAATAGTACTGCTATTCGCCTATTGACATAGGGTTGTCATTCAAAATCTACCAGTATACCTTTGCACTATTGATGAAGTTGTTATTTAACGACCATATGGAGATATTTGGACCAAAGGTTCACTAGTATATTTTAGTGACTCTCGTCTACAAGGATTGGGGCAACAAACTTAAACACACATACTATATATTTGTTTGATATTATTTTTTTATTCAAAATTAAATAAATTTATTTTTAAATTATTTAGACCGAATTTTAAACATTTGTTTAAAATTGTAACAGTCAATCAAAAGCAGTAGCGGCTTGCTGCAACTCTGCTGTTGACTGCACAACATAATGAAAAAAAGAAAACAAACTATTGAAACGTTCGTTGACAAAGTCACCGGAAGTACATATAATTGTTGTCTCTACTCGTGCATAAAAGGAAATTTATCGACATTTTAAATAGTACAATTGTCGCTAGAGAAAGAAGTGTTGACATAGAGACATATGGTGCTAGGCTGACTAGAGGTTATCTTTCATATCACAGTGAAACCTCTCATAACCGGACACTCACCGTCGAGGCATTTTTGTCCAGTTATTAGAGTTGTCCGCTTGTGAGAGATAGTTACACATTCTCTTATTTCAATTTTGGAATTAGAAAACCTGTCCGGTTATTAGAGGGGTCCGGTTACGGGAGGTGTCCGTTATGAGAGGTTTCACTGTATATATATATATATACATATATACATAAACTATATGAAGATGTATGTGTTTGCCTGACTTTGTTATACACCTCCTGTTAAACAACATTTTTAACAGACATGCAGAATTACATGTGCGTTTAAAATTTGATGACATGTCAGATGTAAAAAACATGTCGTGTATGGCTGGTTTTACTGCATTTTTGGCAGCACGTTGGCTCAAATTATTTCGATTGTATTTAGCTAAACTAAATAATCTTTTGTGTGTTAGTTCTATTTTGTGTTTTGTGTGTTATTTGCAGAAAAATAAAACAATTTTTTTTTCTGAAAATATTGCGTATTTGACCGGCTGTTTGGCAAACAAACGTAATTGTTGTAGACTTTTAAAATTCCTTTGATTTATGTTTTATTTATTTATCTTGTACTTTTCCTTCTATGTATGCAACAGAAATAAAAACTCATCTTATTCAAATCTTGGCAAGCACACATTTATGTAAATCTGCCTTTTCAAGCTTCTCAAATCTTCGTTTTTTTTTGTTGCAACTTCTTTTGCTGTTTGTGTGTGCGTGTGTGTGTTTTTACAATCTGCCAACATCTGCAAAACTAAATTGTATAAACATCCATCCAACACATGATGATAAAATATTTATTCTTTTTATTTTATTTGTTGTTTTGCATTAAACCTTCTTTAATGCAGCAACCAACCAACCAACCAACCAACCAACATCTTTCTAATTTGCCTAAACTTCTTCTGTTTTTGAGATAAAAACAACAAGCAATAACAGCAAAATAATAAAGATAATACTGAAGGATACTTTTCAAAGATTATTTGTAGGTAAGTTATCATCTAGTATGCGTTGCAAACTGCAGCTGGGTTAAACGCACAATTATTCCTTTATTTACTTTCTTTCCTTCTCCCCCCCTTTCGAGCTTAATGCCGCAGTTGCCAAACAACTGCCAACTTACCATCATCGGTTGGAGTAAAACTTGTTGTTGGTTGTTGTTGTTGTTGTTCTTGTTGATGCTATTGCTGATGCATTAAAAGACAAAAATCAACATGAGCTTATCTTAAATTATATGGTAATAAACACTGATTACAAATAAATCTTAATACTCGCATTATCTCGTATTATTATACAGCCGTAACGTAAATATTTTAAAGATTTTCACGTTGTTTTTCTTCTCTCATTTAAAGTAACTTAATGATCATATTGATCTTCATTATTATAAGCATTCATGAGTTGTGGATGGTAGCGTGAGTTATTTTTTTTACACAGGCCAACGTTTAAAATTTATCATCACGGTAAGGGATTCGATATTATTATTGCACTTAGGGCTATTTTAAGGGTATTACGGTCTCCTTGTATGTTCCAGGATTCTATGCTTGCTTACGCATGGGTCAAAAACCGTTGATGAAAAATTATACTGAAATATATTAAATCAATAATTTTAAACTTTGAATTAATGTCGCTTAAATTTATTTCGTGAATAACATTGCATCAATATTGTTTTAAAGTTAAAACCTATTATTTTAAGATTTATATTGCATTAAGTTGAAATTAAAATTCTAAAATATTGAATTAATAAGAAACATTAAAATCTACATGACACCACTTTAAATAAATATTTAAACCTTATCATATCATATCAATGATAAGATGTCAACATTGTTCTGGAAAATTCAATATCAATTCACTGCCGAACAATTTTATTTATACATATGTTGTTCCCACACAGAGAAAAAACTGCCTCATAGAATCAAGAAGATTTTCTATATGAACCGATTTTAGGCTAAGGGGTATCCCAGCAGAAAGAAGCGACGATTTTTTCATAGAGATTCCTTATTGTTTTTATGTGGTAAATCTTATGAATTTTATCAAAAAGAAAACCACATAAAATCAAGAAGAAATCTTATTATTCACAACTTTTTTTACTCAATTTCCGTTATTTTTGGCACCAAAAAAACAATCCATAGAGAAAAACTACTTGATTCTATTAGGTTTTCTTATAAATTGTAAACTATAGGAATTTCTTATTGATTTTATTAAGTTGCCTTCTTGATTTTTTCAATAAGGGTTTCTTCTTGATTTTATTGAGTTGCCTTATTGATTTTTTCAATAAGGTTTTCTTCTTGATTTTAGTAGATTCCTATATGATTATGTGTAAAGCATCTTATTGATTTTTTTTTTAAATAAGGAATTCTTGATTTTATGAGGTGTCTTGTTATTTCATATCTATAAATAGACATAGAGACAATTTTTTCATGATCTTTTTCATATTTTTTTATAAGAATGTTTGCACAATAATTTCAATGGTTATTCAGGCTGCTTGTTAGCATATTGGTTAGAGTGCTTGTCTATCAGGTAGAAGTTTGCTGGTTCAATACTTGGTGAGTAAGTTAGTTAAGAATATAAGATAATGTGTATGTATGTATGTATAAATAAATAACATCTACAATATACTACATACATACATATGTATGTATATGGTATAGAATTTAAATGAAAATACATAAGTACAGAAAATAAAGACGCAATTTTATTTTTATTGAAAAAATTATTAAAATAACCTCATAAAAACTACAAGATTTCTTCTTGATTTTGCCTTATTGAAAAAAACCATAGAGATTTCTTATTAATTTTGTTCTATTTTATGAGGTATTTAGTAGGCACTGTTTTCTCTGTGCATATTAAAATAATCGCAAAAGGGCAACATTAAATTAATTTTGTTCCATATTTAATTAAAAAATTTGAACATTACTGCTAGACTTTCGTAAATGTTTCTTAAGGCTCAGTTACTCGACTGTAATGTAAAGCAACTCCAACAGTAGGAAACAGCTGATCGATTTTGTTATGTGAAAAGTAATGAAAATGGTTATAGAGATGTAATGTAACGTAACCTACTTTTCATGTAAAAGTATCGATCAGCTGTTTCATACGTTGCAGTTACTTTACAATACAGTCGGGTAACTGAGCCTTTAGTGATTCATTACAATTTTTATTGATTTTAAGTTGTTTTTTCTCTGTGTAGGCTGATCATCATCACAACAATCTGCAAAGTAGAGGAAGTGCTTCAGTCCTTTTGTAAATAAATCCGGATGTAAACTTTTAAGAAGCCGATACACATATTATTTTGTATGTGTCTTATCAGAATAAGTCTGGGTTTTATTTTTTTCTGCACTGTACAGTATAATTAATTTACATATGTATTCAAGCTAGGGATGGACACTGTAAAAAAATAGCGAAGATTTTTTCGATGCGATGCATCGATATTTCATAAAATACATCAATGTTTTTTATACACCGATATTTTTTTATTATTTATTATTATATCTATTTTCTTAAGTTTATTTCACATCTCCCTAAAACTCGTTTCAATACTGTTTAGAAATAAAAGTTTACCGAGTCTTTCACCACTCAATGTGTTTCTTTGTTATCACCTGCTCCACTTGCGAAAATAATATTTCAGAGGGAACCGATGTTCCCACCATTGTGAGCAATCTAAAATTGATCTTGTAAAGTTTGGGAAACTGTGATTTATAATCTTTCCAAATATCCAATAGACTTCCAACAGAAGTGTTAAATATTAAAAAATTATATCAATCGGCGGCTTATTTCCAGCCGCTTGTTAGCCGAAAAAGAATCGGTAGCGGCGGCTGGTCAAAACTATTCAGTGAGTCAGTTCAGCCGGTTCTCAGCCGATGGGATTTAGATACGCCTTGCGCATGCTTAGCAAGCTTTTTCTGGGAGTAAAGATGCCAGACACAAGCTTATTCGCCACTTATAATAGTGATTCCAGTTGCTGACATAAAATTTACATGTACAAACTTGAACCATGCCAACACATATTATCTATCGATGTTTCGACACAATACATAGAGTGTTTTTAAGATATCGATATTTTTTGTCCATCCCTAATTCAAGCGGGCTTTACGCAAATCACGCAAGTGATGCGCACACATCTCTACTTCAAATGAAGAAAGAAGTTATCTAGAAATCTTGTGAATGGATCTCTTTGGTGCACACTTTATACACATTTATTGTCAGTTTGAAGTATTGCCATGTTTAAATGCTAATTTATGTTAAATTTCCAATATGAATTTAATTAAAAATTAATAATAGTATTGAAAAAAAAAATATTTTAAAGCTTGTTTAGCCATTTTAGTTCAATTTTGACATAAAAATATATTTCTTAAAAATTATGTATAAATAAATTTTTTCTTCTTTTTATTTTCAGGTAAGTTTTGCAACTTTTGTGACTCTAAAAATTATCCCAGATTGTCTCGTATAGGTGAGATTTTTAATTATAAAAATGAATTAAATTAGTAAAACAAAGATATGTATAAAATTAACGAATTGAAAAAAAAATTCAAAATTCGATGAATAAGAAATAGTTCACTCAATAATATTTGTCCATGTTTCCGAAAACACAATTTTTAGTGTGTTTAGCGAGCGGTGTAGAGCATCAAGGAGGGGGCATAGAGAAAAAAAGCACACATTCTGTTTTCGGTGTTCTTTTTTTTAATTTTCTCTGCCTTGCCCATTTTTCTCTTAGTCCGACAACATCAGTTTGATAGACTGAGTTCACACACGGCAAATTTAGTTGAGCAACTTTTTATTTCATAGGCTAGAGAGATCAAAATGTAATGGCTCTCCTCTGCATTATCTTTTACTCTCTCCATCAGAAACTCAAAAGTTGCTCAACTAAAATTGTCGTGTGTGAATCCAGCTATAAGTTCATAAGGGAAATATTTATTACCGATAACGAAAACATAAAATTTTTCAATAAAATACAGGACAAGTTAAATTTTTTTAATCAAAATTAAACATTTTTATAACATATGTGACCTTCTCCGAGAAAAGGGACCTAGTGTGTCAAAAAAAAAACGGGTGTGTGTCAAAATGGATGAAAATGAGAAAAACATTAAAATTTTATTTTTTAAATGCGTTTTTCTCAAAACTTCATTTTCATACACTAGGTCCCTTTTCTCGGAGGAAGTCACCTAACGTCGGCTTAGAGTAAATATGACATTTTAATGTCTTTTGAATGAGAAAGAGACGCTGCATCGACTGACTAAAATAGTTGTTCTAATTTTAAGCTCTACATGTCAAAAAAAACTTAAAGTATTAGGCTAACTTCTTAAGCTATGTATAGAAAATTTTTACAGTATTTTGTCTCTCCTGTAAAATTTGGTTGAAGTGGGTTAGCAGGTCAGTCAGGTTTGCACTCTAAGCCAACTATATGACGAATGTGAAAATCTGATTGTAACTATAGAGAAAAGTCCCTGCTACTTAGATCTTCTTAAGAAATCAAATTCTTCCAACTTCTTTGCTAAGCAGAGAAAAATGTAAACCTTCCTTTAAATCTAAGCATAAAACAATTAAATTGAACTCAATTCTTATTTTCTTTTCATTCTTATCACGATGCGTCGTCCTCTAACTTTGCCTTGTTTTCAGGCTGCGGAAGAAAACCATTTATTTCTTTATTATTTTACAAAATAATAACAATGATTAGAAGTTTTTAAGTGCCCCGCTTTGCAAGTGATTCGATTATTTGCTTAATTATTATTTAAAAAATCTCTGCTAATTGCATTTGGCCTTAAGGCAACATACATACTTAAAAAACACGTGCCATTTACTTTAAATAAGAAAAAATGAAAAATAAAAGAAATTCTCTGCTGCTCTACACCATCCGTCCGGCCCAGCAAAATGAATCTTTAATTTAAAATAATAGAAACAGCTAAACTTGATTTAAAATGCTTAAGAATAACTTACACACAAAGTGCAACATCATCTGGTGAAAGAGATCAAATTGCATTTTTGAGATGGTGCAACAGAACCAACAATAAAAAGCAAAAAGAAAAAAGAAAACACAAACTAACAAATTTACATACATGCGTATACATTTGCTTAACAATATTTGCCAAGCTTTAAATGGCAACAGCAAAAAAAAAAAAAGAAACATAAAAATTGCTGCAGAAGTTGTTGTCGTTGCATTTAGCTGCAATTGAAATTGCATTTAGTGTCTGTCTTTGCTGGTTGTTGTTGGTATTTAAAGTGGCGCTTCATTATGCGAAATGATCTAGTGTTTAGTTTTGCGTTTAACATTTAACAAATAACGAAACAACATTGACGGCATTTGCACACACCAACAAACACATCACACACGCACACACACACACACACACACACACGCGCACACATCTATTACAAACAATGTCCCATCCGGCATTTGTAAGATTATTTGACGAGCGTAAGTGACCATTTCGCGGTCCTTTTTTAATCGCCCAGACGATTCTTGGAGAAAAATTATATTTTTCCCTTCCACATTATGATTTTGCGAGTAATTTTGTCATTTCCACGTCTATTGGTTACGCATTTGAGGAGAGTATTGGAAGATTGTTCCAAGTCAACGACTGTATTGAACTCTTTCAAATAATGTTTTTGCGAGTCATTTGAATGAATGCCGCAATAGTGTGTTTATGTGCTCCACAATCGTGGTTTAAGCATTCTAACGACCATTGAAAGATTGTTATTTGACAGCAGTCATATTTTATTCTAGCAATTGATGATTGTTTGGAGGAGTTAAACAAATCAGTGTATTTGATGTTGCATTGTTGCATTCTGGCGACATTTAGGCGAATTTAATGGTTATGCTTATACAAGTTTTGACAGAAAATTTTTTTTCTATTTTTTTCCAACTCATCTTTTGGTGAAACCGGACGTGCAGAGTAATAATGAAAAGTGTGTTTTGAAATTATCGTTTTTTCTTTCAAAATAAAGTGTTTGCTTAAGATGAAGTGTTTTCTCAAATTTGCTTTTTACCGCTTTTTTAAAACCCGGTCTCATTTGAAAATTAAGGGCCTGTCCCAAGATGTCGCACACTTACATTTGA
Organism: Tachina lurida; assembly: GCA_944452675.1. Lineage (NCBI taxonomy): Eukaryota > Metazoa > Arthropoda > Insecta > Diptera > Tachinidae > Tachina > Tachina lurida. The sequence continues at coordinate 116,403,823 of OX101755.1, forward strand.
AACAAAAACAAAATTTTAAAATTTGCAGCCTGGCCCAAGACGTCGACAAGAAACTTTTTTTGTATTGAAAACAACAATTAAATACAAAAATTTGTTTTTGTATTCAATAAAAGCAAGCGTTAAAATGTTTCTTATCGACATCGTGGGCCAGGCCGTTGGTTTTATTATGAATGAAAGTGTGTAAGTCGAAACTTTTCGACATTATAATTGTAAAATTTTATTTTTGTTTCAAATTGAAGTGTACGACAAGTCGATCGTTGTCGATATCGTGGCACAGGCCCTTACTTTTTCGTCTGATTTAATTGAAGAGGAAAACCAAAGAAGTCCGGCAACAAAATGTTTTCATGCTGGAACGGAACCGAGAATACACAATAAACATAATTTAATACGAGTTTTTATATACATAAGTACAGAGCTGTTAAATTTCGATTACGATTAGTAATCAATTAGATTACATTTTAAGAAGAATTGTAATGATTATATAATTTGCCTTCAAAAGAATTGCTGATAAATAATTGAGTACGATTACTAATAATCGAAAAGTAATATGAATTACTTAAAATTACTAAAAATAATCAAAAAGAATCAAAATCCGACTACTTTCAAAGATTACTTTTGATTATTAATAAATAATCAAAAAGAATCAATAGTAATCCTTAAAAGTAATCGGATTATTTTTTGATTACTTGATTATTTTTAGTAATTTGAAGTAATTCAAATTACTTTTTCATTATTAGTAATCTTAATCAATTAGTAATCGTGCGAAACTGAATATAATCGTAATTTAATCATTACTTCACCTTAAAAAAAAGTAATCAAATTAGTAATCATTACGATTACTAATCATTACTTAACAGCTATGGTTTTCACTCTAGGATGAATTAAATGTGTACTTATTGAACGTTTTAAGACTCGTTCGTTGGAGTCATAGAAAACTCATTGTTGGGGTCGTTTAAAGCAAGAACAAATGAGTCCGAGATGCTTATTGTAGACCCATCGTAGAAGGCTAATAAGTTGATTGCTTCAAGGCTCCTTTAAAGCAAGAATAAAAGAGTATTGTATGATTCTTTTGGGCGCATCGTAGACGACTCTGGAAGAGTCGCAGTCATGCCACAGTTTCTCTCCTTGTATTGAATTTGCTCGATTGGAATACAACATAACGTATGATTCATTTAATTACCAGCACCGATCGCGGAAGATTCTTCTACAATTGAGGACTTCAATGAGTCTCTAATGGAAGAGAAAACACGTTACCGCCATTTTAATTATCTTGACGTGAAACCAAGTAAATGAATTTTGCCGACAATTTTGTTCTTTTAGCGGGGAAATAATATAATATATTCATTAAAAGCTGGTACTCACTACCCTACATAATCGTACGACTTACAAAAAAATACAACCCTGATCTAATAAATTGTTATTGTCTTTTGAAAATATTCATAAACTTCATAGCACGATTGTGTAGGCTAGTGAGTACCAGCCTTAAGCAGGACTTCCATCATCATCATCATGGTATGACACTATAATTTTTATTGTGCTTAACCTCTCAATATTTTTTATATGTCACATGAGCAAATGTTTGCTGGGCTTAAATCAGGTATTTTCAATAAGTTGAAGTACTACTTGTATATTCTCATAGAATGGTGGTGAATGAAATGCACTATGTTTTCCTAACTTCCCGTTCGTAACGCATTTTATTTAAATTAACTGAAAGAATTAAATTATATACGACCACATCCATGTTGTTTGCTTTGCACAATATTTGTGGCTTCAATAAATAGATTTGTTGCCAACAAACAGCGCGGATGTTAATGTCATTAGATAGTATTTTGTGGTAAATAGCTGCAAATAGCGCAGCTACTTGTTAAACAGCAACTATTTTAAACAGCCATATGTTATTATATAACTATTTACAGCAAAGTTTTTGCTTATTAAGAGCTTTAAAGACAATCTATCTATTCTACGCATAATTTTCATTTAATTTGAATTTAATTCATACGCGTTTTTCAACTTTCTCTCTCTCTCACTCTCTCTCTCTCTCTCTCTGCTGGCCTTTCTTGAGACCGATCTATTAAAATGAATTATAATTAACGGAAGCGTTTGATGAAAGTCTTTTCGAGCTTAAGTGGTGGCTTAATCAGTTGCCATAAATTTTTTATATTCTTATGTATATGGATAACATCTATAATGGTTGCAATTTGGTTAAATTAAACTTATAATAAAATATTTCTAAGCCTGTTTATGTTTAATACATATTCGTAATTTTAATAAAAATTTATATACGAGTATGTAGTTTTAAATTTAATTTGTATTTTAAATTTATGGCATGTAATTAATAATGATCATACCGCTTAGTATGACTTAATCTGTTGAATTAAATATTAAATATGCTATAAAATGATATTAAATACACTAAACCGCTTATCATGAACACTTAAACTTCTTAATAAAGCGAATAAGTTATTTGAATAGAAAAATTAATAATAAAAAAAAATGTAAATTACACTATTTTTCATCAACAACCAGTTGATTAGATAATATATTTTACCCTTTTAAAGGGATTCCCCTCCTCAGGTCCATTAGGAAGTGAAACCTTATAGGCAGGGAGCACTGATGAATTTAAAATGTTATAATTTGTTCAATTTTAAATTTAAAAAAGAAAAAAAATTTAAGCCACTTTTTTATACGAATTTTGTAAAGAGGTAAAGTTTGTGTGTTTGTAAAAAGTAGTCGCTCAAAAAAATATGAAATGAAGCTTCTCAATGGACATAGGGCATTTATTTGTGCAGTTAAGGTGTTTGGAATAGGGTCATGGGGCGGTTAATTCACCATACCCACTAAGTACATATTATCGTTTTAGATAATATTTTAAACCCAGAGTTTATACGGCCCTCTACTCAAAAGAAACACAGAAACCTATTAACGTGAGTACGTGTTTCCCCTTGCAGCCTGTCTGTCTGTCCACGAGTCCGTGTCTCATTCTGTTCGCCCGTCCGTCTTGTGTCCGAACGCAAAAGTAACTTTGATAGTTTGTCACAGCTAACTAACAACTAACTGCAGTGTACACGGCATGCAAATCCGTTATCCGACTCAGGACAACAGGACGGATGTCGTACAGATCCTTTGGTCACAGTAAATAGCTGGAAGACATGAAGTGTAGCTCGGACTACATCACACCACACCACAGATCACTATTAGGAAAGAAAGCTAGCTCGAAAGTCTTAAACATAGTGGTTCTGGTTTCAACTTTTCACTGATGATTCAAAGATGGATGTAGGGGTGGAAGCTGCGGTTTACTGTCCGGAGTTCGGTATAGTGGAATCTTATAAACTTCCTGATCACTGTAGCATCTTAGAGGCGGAAATCTATGCAGCCAAAATGGCAGCAGAGTTAGCTTTCCGAAATGACCGATACAATGGCCAAAAGGGGAATTGTTTTATCGGCTGAGGAAACGGTATAGTTATGTCCGAAAACCAATTCAATACCTGTAAGGGTTCATAGACTCTAAGATGAGGGACGAAGCGGAGAAATGTTGGCGTGCGAGCTCCTATAATCCCAAATAGACTAAATTCCTTTTATCATTAACTAGAAGCAACTGCAAACTTCTAGTGAGTGTATTAACTGGACACTGCTGGATGGCTTCGTATGCTGTCAAAATAGGACGTATACTTGACGGTACCTGCAGGAAATGTAAGGAACCCGGAGTAATTGAGACAATGGAACAACTACTGTGACACTGTCCGGCTCTAAGCCGCACTAGGTATAACTGTCTTGGTGCTCAGACTTTTCGTAGTCTTGAACTTGTATCGAGAGTGGAACTGTGTAGATTGCTAGAGTTGGTTAAATCTGTGTGGGAGTCATTCGGTACAGGCAACACGAACTAGGCTACCATATTTAGCGGTTCTTTTCTCATCTGCTGGTATATGTGCGGTCTTTGACTACCCAGATTAACTTAACCTTGTCACAACTTATCGGCTAAATGTGTAACAGATTTTAATTAAAGTTGAAATATGTATAAAGGGTGTTTTTTGCAGAGGTATAAAACATGTAGTTCGCAACACTTTTTTAATTGGCGGCCATTTTGTCAGTTTGTCTAGTTTGGTTTGGGATTTCAATATGAATCGACTGAGGCCTGAACAACGTTTCCAAACTTTGCAAATTTATTTTGTAAATCATGGTTACGGTCAACATAATCGTCCATTAAAGCAATTAATTCGATTAACAGTGGAACTTTTTTGCACCACGTTTACTCTTAGTTACAATACGCATCCACACAGAGACGTCGTACATGCGTATACTGCTGCTGTAGAGCGAGGCGTGGAGGATAGACTTGGGTCGAACTCGTTCACTAGTTTATTTTTGCCACAAACCAATGATCAATCAAACCCATGTAATTTAAATGGGTTTGATCATTGGTTTGTGGCAAAAATGAACTAGTGAACGAGTTCGACCCAAGTCTAGTGGAGGAACACCCGAATTAGTTTATCCGCCATTGTGCACGGGAACTTATTGATTTCTTCGATCATCAATGGAACAACCATGATGTGTTTTCAACAAGACGGCGCAACATGTCACACAGCTCGTGCCACAATTGATTTATTGAAGGAAACGTTTCTGTGGGGATATGTGAAGTTGCCAGTATACGACGATAAGCCCGAAACAATTGATCACTTGGAGGACGACATTAGCCGCGTTATTGCCAATATAATACGACCACAAATGTTCTAAAAAGTAATCGAAATTTGGACCCCTCCATATTAGAGTTTGTCCGAGGCAGCCTTAGCGTTCATATGTCAGATGTTATATTTAAATTATAATGCCGAAGATTATCTTTCGAATAAAGTGAATTTCATGTCACAGTTCGGTATCTCTATAAAAAAACTGCCTTTATATGCGCCATCTTTTAAAACACAAGCGTGCGACACTAATACATACGGGCATTTCCACAGGAATGTCAACTTTTTGTAGCGTGCGACACCAAGCAAATATGCTTGTTTTTTAAGAAAACGAAACTTGAAAATTGACTTCTTTATATATTTGTGTAGGCCATCAGCAGCTCTACGTTAGGTAAAATTTAAAAAAAAATCGAGTCACATTGTTCAGAAATATAAGGCTAATTGCTTGATGTCGCACGCGACAAAAAAAAAGGAATATACTTTATGTTAAAGTAAACACTTTCTAAAACAATTTAAAAAAATTATTTACCAAACTAACGTTTTCAACGTCGCACAGTGGCGTGAAATAAAAAAAAAGTGGTAAAAAGTTCGCAACCGATTTCGATGAAACTTGGAAAAAAGAAGTGTTGTAATTTTTAGAAAGTATATTTGGAGGCACCCTGTTGTAAGACAGGGTAGCTCCAAAGAGCCTCAAAATGGGAAACTGCCGGTGTCGAAATTCTTTCGGAGTTTGTAACTTTTATAAATATCGACCGATCTTAATAATTTTTTTCAGCCGAACAATCAACGTTAAGAAATAAAAATAAAACATGCTAAAAGCATCATTATATCTCTTACAGTTTACAAGTTATTTGACTTAAAAAAAAATTTTTAATCGTTAGTAGGTGCATAACTTCTTTTTTACTTGGCAAAAATCAGTTGTTTTTGTTGTTTTTGAAAGAAAACTTCATTACAATTCATATAAAGAGCAAATTTTTTTGATGTCTGAAAAATTGTAGCAATTAAGTTTTGCAATTTGGAGTTTTGAAAATTATGAGAAAATTTTGTATATTTTGTGAAAAAAAGTATTCTTAATTTTTTTGAATATTTTAAAAAATTATTAAGTATTTGATAAAATCTTTGATTGTTTCTGAGAGAGGAAGCATTTAGAAATAGTTGTGAATTAAATTTTATAGATTTTTAATCCAAATATAATTTCTCAAAAGTTCAACAATTCTTCTTTCCAAAACAGTTAGTCTCATCTAAATCGGTTGACTAGTTCGAAAGTTGCGGACTTTTTACTACTTTTTTTTTTGTTATTTCACGCCACTGTGCGTCGTTTTACTAAATTTATTTTCTCTATCATCTGAAGTCACTAATATTCATAAATCTTTTATATTGATATTTCTTAACCATATTAAGACTTTTGAACTTCTTCTTCTTCTTTGAGACTTCTTGCCCCTCGAACTTTGTCCACTTCTGCATAATTGTACGCATGCTCATCATTAATCATTTGGCAAACTAAACAAGATTTCACATTTTAAGTCGTCTCCTATTTAAAAAAAAGGCGGCAGATTATTTGTGCAATTTTTCTAATTTTATTTTTGTTCTTCAGATTTTTTCCGACAAAAACAAAAAAAAAATACATGCGTTTAACATTTGTATTGAGTGTTTTATATTGTACGTTTTCAAAATAGACAGAAGACAAAAATAATGCCTCTAAAGATGCCTTCAAAGATGCTTCTTTATTGCATGTTGTTATGGCGATTGTGAGGTTGTGCCTCATGGTCTTTACTCTTGTGTGCTCAAACACGATGCGTGTTGTGTCCGCAATGCATGTTAAGTAGTCGTATTAGACATTTTTGAATGTATTTTTTTTTTTTTGGTTGGCCCCATAACGAAGAAAAGAAAAACTGCTGTTCAGAAATATTTATTGCGTAATTATATTGTGTAGGAGTGGTGCTTTTGTCTTATTGAATTCAAGTTTTTGGCCAAAGAAGCCATTATGAAATAATAAATATTTTTAATTAATAAACATATTCATAAAAATGTTTATTATTATTAAATTTTGCCTAAAGATGATTATAGCGAGAAAGCCAAATGTAGATTTGTTATTTAGAGAATAAATATTCGTAGTACGGTACACTTTATAATTATTCGGAAAAACGTAACAGCACGCTATTTTTTAAAGCAGCTGCTACAGCTTCATGTCAAGACACGTTCAGATTATGTTGACATGTTCACAAAAGTTGTTCAACTTTACCGTAAGTACAACTTTGCCAAATATTGTTAGCAAAAATTTAGGAGTCCCTTTGAGTTATTCTGAAAAAAAAACTGAAAAAATTTTATTTCTTAGTTTTTGCACAAAAAAAAAATGCAGGAAAAAATAATTGTTTTGACATAAGATCTTAGCAAGATTTGCTCAGTAGACTCTTAGCTGCTATATTATTGTTATATATAGCTAAGAGCTATCACTAAGTTTAAATTATCTGATGACACCATTTCTTTAGAGTGCACTGATTTTGGAAATCTTTAGAGGCCCATAAAAAAATTGGTCACCAAAATCGCCAAACTGGGGATAGGGTTAATACTATCGAACATACATATATTGTCAGGACCGTGTGTTTTTCCAAAAGTCTCAATTTGTTCCATAGTGTTATGTATCACCATAAGTAAGCCGACGCCATTGTCAGTTAATTAAACTGGAACATGATTTAAAAATTGTTATTTTTTTTTGGCAAAATTTGGGATGGCTTTGCAATGGATACAATAGTTCATTCCATTCATTAATTTTGAGCTATTGCATGTGGCGAAGCCGATGGAAAATATTCTATCAATTATGCCAATTTTTTAAACAAAACTCTTCAAATGCTTCCCATCTATACAAATCGTGTTTTTTTGCATTTTGTACGAAATCGAAGTCTTTCTTAAATATTTTCCCACCATTATTGAAATATATAAATTATAATATTAATCATTTTCTAAGTTATTCTATAAAATATTTACGTGTAGAAAATACCTGCATAGTTATTACATTTATTTTTTGCTAGTTTGATGACTGAAACACTCCCTTTTAATTTTTTTTGTGTCTTTGGATATTTCTTTTCATTATTTTATTATTTTTTTTAAATTAAAATACACATAGAAATTAAAGCAAATTAATTCCCCTTTCGAAATCGTCATAACCTTGTAAACCATTATTGTGATTGTCTGTCATAGAGGCGAGATGAGAAGCATCCCAGCGAACAATTCTGGCCCACATATTGGATGACAGAAAAAATCAGAAACAATGAACTGAGCTGCCTTAGATTCTATTAGACATTCAGGCTCGAACTCACAGTATTTAGTTAACTAATGAAGGTGGTTTAAAAAATTTATGAAAACTAGCCCTCATGGCTACTAGCCAGTGTACTATCCTGGCAGTCGCAGAGTCTAAAAAATGTTCGCTGGGATATGAACTAAAAAGTCGTAAAATTTATATATATATTTTTTTTTGCTTAAAACGGAAGCACCCTAGTATATGTACATATTTTCGCCATGAAAACGGCGTTGAAAATGAGCAACAATAAAACAACAGCAACAACATGGATATCAATGATAATTATGTGGAAAATTAGTTTTTTAAAGTTGCAGAAAATATTGAATTCGTATTTAGACAATTAAAGAAATAAAAATGTTAATGAAAATGTTGAATTCATAAATTTTTATGGTCTGTGCAATTGAGTTTAATATTTAAACCTTGGAATAGTTTTATGCTTAATTTGAAATATAAAACAGAATAAATAAAAATACTAAATTCGAAAAACTTCAAATCATGATTCATCATTTGGTGTGCAGATAATTTTGAAGTAATTTTTCTACTGCTAATTATTTATAATTCTAATTTATGATTTGCAAATATTTATATACGTAATAAAATCATTATGGGCAAAGTTGTCTAAAATAATGGATGCGGATGATTAAAAAGCTGCAGCAAGGATCCTCTTTCTAGGGTGTTGATACATGTAGTTGAAATGTAATAATGATTCAAAAAAACTTTTAATTTTATATATGTTGGCCTTAAATTGAAAGGAGTACAACTGCAAAAAAGTAAACTCTCAGCAACTAAGCTTAAAGCTACCCCACCCATATACTAAGCAATATTATTGAGTACTTTATTGCCATTATTAATGTCGTTTTGCTCCACTATATTCATTAAATTGCACAATAATAAAAAATATATACATATATGGCGCAATTTTTCATACAATGTACATATCGTTACCTTAATATAGAAATACCTTCACTCATTATTTTTTAATGAATTTTTGGTATATTTCGAAAGAAAAATATCTAATGTATCGAAAAATGCAAAAATCTCAATTTCCAAAAAATAACTAGTTGAGTCCCTCGTGTTACATATAATTTTTATTAATTAAGAAATTTAAAAAATTTAAAAATAATTGCTCAATTCTCAAGCTATTGTTGGAGTCGTAGTTCGTACATGAGTTATTGGTTATACCAATAAAAACATTGCTTATAAACAAATGTTTTCAAAGGAATTACTTACAACGTTTGTACGAACTACGACTCCTACAATAGATTGTGAACTGATCAGTTCACAACTGTTTAGTGATGTAGCCGGAAATAATTATTGTACAATATTGTCAATATATTACAAAATATTTATTGTTTTGATTTTATTCAATAATATTGTGCCATATACCAATATAATATACATGCAGGCAATTTTATTGTAAAATATCAATTACTGCACAATTTTATTGTACAATATCAAGTATTGCACAATAATATTGGAAGGTATTTTTTTTAATTATGGATGATATTTTATCAAGTGAAACTTTTAGGAAATAGAGGTTATTTTGGGATCATAATAGAGGTTTGCTTTTTTTTTAAGTGATAAGAGATATTCGTAGAGGTCTTCTGATTGCTATTTCTAACTCAATTTTGCGAGTTTTGGCACTTGAATTCCTTTGGTTGCCATTTTTATATTTATATATACTAATACCCGTATCAATATATATAAATACTAATACCCGTATTAAGGAAATTGGGTATGGGTTGAGAGTGAATGTCGCTTCAGAAATCGTGGATAGTGGATTGATAGTGGAGTCACTCCCATGGGCCTGGAATATCCGCTTTTAAAAACAGCAGCAGTCCTCGACTGCCGATCACCTCGTAAACGCAACGACAGATTTATTAGGATCATTTGGAACTCAGGGAAACTTTAGGTCTAATGAAATTGCAGGAATTGAAACAACCTTTCGGGTTCCACTGTATAGGGAATGTGTAGGTTTATCCTCACTCTCGTGAAACCTCAGACTTTGACGCAAGACCGAGGAATAAACAAATAGAAAATGGGCCACAAGAAAATTCTGCATGATCACTAGGCAGTTGTGGACTAACCTATTTAAAAAAAATACGATGTCTTTGATTTCAAGAAATGGTAAAGAAATCTCGGTTTTTTCCTCGGTGTTGACCGGACATTCACTCTAAAGCGCCCCACACATTTGCAATATAATTGCGCAACTTTTCGTGTTGTACAATAATATCGCTAATGTATATGTCATATTTAGAGGTGGTACAATATATTGGCAAAAATCAAAATACTTTTGATATTTATTGTACAACCAAAAGAAGTGCAATATACTGTGAAATGTGTTAGCAAAATTGTACAATATTTTTTTACGCAAAGATGTGCAGTGAAAACTAAATTCAATGTATGTATGTAATAAATTGTATTATTATCTTACTAATATTACAAATGTGAAAGTTTGGATGTTTAAGTGGATGCTAATAGGTTATGTATACTTATTATTGTGAGAAAGAAAGTTGTGCCATATTATATTGGAATATATTGTGCCACTTATTGCATAGTATATAGGACAAATTGGAAATAATATGGGCCGCTTTAAGGAGGCATGTACAGAAGTTAACGGTTGAATATATTGCATTTACCGCAGTTACCAAGATATTGTCGAAGAAGAAAATTTAGAACATTTTCTGTGTCATTACTGTAGGTTAGCCTGCAAAACAATTCCACCATGAGCGCTATTGAATCCAGGGAACTTTTTTTTTTTACATTATTGTACTGCAAGGTGTTAGTATTTTTATGTTGAGCTATGGTTGATTCGACGGTGAGTACACTCCACTTCAGCAGAGTCTTCGTGGTATCATAATAGACCAGAAGGGTCTAAGTGAGTCCGAGCTTCTCATTGCGTCCCTTATTTAACCTAACCTAAGAAATACTTTTTAATTTAGGCTCGATTTTTTTAAACATTTTATTTTTATTTTCCCTGCCTTTTTTCCCCAGCTGTGATTTTGCATTTTTATTTTTAGTACAATTAATTATTATAATATTATATATTATTTATTTTTTTATTAAATAAATTGCGTAATAAAATGCGCGAAAATTTTAATTTCGTGACCTCTGGGTGGTCATGCCTTCTATTTTGAGTTTCTTTTTTATTTTTTTCTAAAATTTTTTTTTTTGTTTTGTTTACCGATTTAATTCACCCAAAATGCTACTTGAAAGCAACAAATGTTGTACACAGTTGAATTGATGGCAATTGTTACAGGTATTACACAGATAAAAAACTAAAATTTTTTTTTTTTAATTTACGTTAATTAACGTAATCGTGTACAATAATCGTCGACACAGAGGTTGTTTTTTGGTTGGTTTTTTTTTTTTAATAAATTTTTTTTTCTTTGCCTTAGCAGTCGAAATATTCGAATGCTGAAGAATCAATTGTCATTTATTTATTTATACATGTACATTAGGGGTATAACCAATTTTTTGGCATAGAACCGTGAGGTCAACCATATTCTAGTAGCCACGAAAATCATAATCTTTTGTAATTTTTCTCAAAAAAGTTCACGCACCAATTGGTTTTTCTAAACCAAAGAAATACATTTCAGATCACTTAAAGCACGGACTTGAACTAAAAAAAATATTATTTTAGATAATCTCTAAATTATTTCGAGGCCTTCTTAATGCAATATTGAATATTCATAATTTTATATGGTGTTTTTTTATTTATTTTTTGTCTTAAATAAACATATTATTAATTTTTCTTAACCAAAAAGACAATTAAAAATTTTCAAAACTCCATCGCGGTTGGTGTGTGAACTTTCTTGACCTTAGCGAAAAAAAATATACGTGTTTTATGCTCTATCGGGCTGTGCTATGCCAATTTTGATATTTTAAAAAATTGTTAAAAAGTTATATCCCTAATGTGCATACATATGTATGTATTTAATAGTACGTTTATTGCTGCACTCACCACAAATAACAAATCAAAGAGGTTAAGGCAAAGAGATCTATGTACGATTTTTATTATACGTATAATTTAACATATGAAATTTTTACCGTCAATTGACACGCAAAAACCAAAATTAAAAAAATAAAATAAAAAACAACTGTCTCTATGTCGTTGGTACTCGTATTGGTGGCTTGGTTTTTGTTTTTAAGTCTTGGAAAACTTTAATTTTTTATTGGCAAAATCAGCAGAGAACTGCATGAATTTTTACACCTGCTTTTTGTTTTAGTTAAGCTGACGTTTCTTTTAGTTTATTGGCATACAAACATTTGTATTTGTATAGTATTTAAGACACTTGATGGCAATTACTGTAAGTCGTCGTATTAGATTGCAAACAAAAATGTGTAGGAAAAAATATATGCACTATACATTTTTTATTGTCTATAAAAACAAACTTTGCCTAATGAACTATTTTATGAGATGACATTTAATATGTTAAATTTTGAAAGAAACTAACAATAAAACTGAAAAAAATACATCAAGTGAATGATTTAAGGCTGGCAATAACATGTCTGACAAATATAGTCACTAATTAGGAACTAAATAACTCTAAAAATAGACATGCCAGTTGAAAATATATACTCATGTATTGGGAAGTGCTTGGGATTGAAGAAAACTCCCATTGGGGGTACATTGCCCTACAATAATTAAAAATTGCATATGATTATTATTTTTTATTATTACTCATGAAAATCACCAGTCACCCCCAAATTAGAAAAAACTTATAGCTACGCTAATGATTTTACAATACAAAGTTATTGATTTTGAGTCTGGCTTGACTTGTCCTCATAATCCAAATATAATTTTTGGCATTGATAATATATAAAGATTCTTTGTGTTTTACCCAGTAAAATTTGTCTTCATTACTGGCAGCAATTGGTCACATAAGGTACCCATACATTTGCCATATTATTGTGCAATAATTGATATTGAAGAATAAAATAGCTTTGTAATTTGACTAATATTGGGCAGAAAATAATATTTAGAAATTTAATATTGTATAATAATCATTTTTCATTACTCATGTCACTATCTTATCTTGGTATATTTTATATATGTAGTTTAATTTTCCATACATTATGTATGTTAATCTCTTATTTTGAGTAAAATTTTCTAACCTTGCTCTAATTTTTTTTTAACGTTGATGTCACATGTGATGATTCAAATGCAATCAATATGGTGACACACAGTGTAGCATATTCATATAAAAAGCGGGCAAAAATAGAATCAGTTATCCCAGAGTAATAAAACTTGGCAGCTTCAATAGCTTAAATACTTCAGCATGAAATAAATATAAATTTTGGTGAATATCCTTCAATGTACTTGTCATATATCCTTTAAATTAAAAATCCCATAGGATCACAAATAAACTGTAAATTCGTGAGAAATTTCTTATACAAGCTACCTTTGGCTAAATTTTCTTAAAATCGTAGTAAAACACACGTTGTTCGAAAATGTCCTTAGAAATGTTTGCTTTTGACTATGTTGTATTGGCGTTTTTAGTTTATGTTCTTATGTTTGTTAAGCTTGAGCTCGTTTTTTATAAAATTGAAATTGATTTCATATATTTCGGTATTTCTTTTTTCTTTTAACATCGACAGGAAGTTAAAAAAATCATCCTTAGAAATAAATAAAATACAAACTCTACTAAATTCAATAAAGTTCAACTTTTACGCGCACACGCAGTGTTCCAAAAGGCGCTTGTTTAATTTTTGACGATTTTTTCAGCGATTTTTTAGTATTGGCGATTATTTAGTTTTAGAGACTTTTTTAGTTTTGACGGTTTTTTGTCGTTTTGGCTATTGTTTTTGGTTTTTTTTATTTATTGTTGTTACCAAGATACAGCAAGTTGCCAAAATTATATATGTAGTCAAAATTACATTAACTAATAGAATACCCTTTAATTTTGATTTTTTTTTAAATTTCATAATTGGTGTAGTCTGCATAAAAATTGTCTGTATACAGTGAAACCTCTCCTAACGGACACCTCCCATAACCGGACACCTCTAATAACCGGACAAGTTTTGCAGAACCAAAATTAAAATAAAAGAATGTGTACCACTCTCATAAGCGGACACCTCTAATACCGGACAAAAATACGGCGACGATGAGTGTCCGGTTATGAGAGGTTTCACTGTATTACATTAGGATTTCAATATTTTTCGTCTGTCACTTTAAACTTCATATATTTGTTGTTGTAGCTGCCAAAGTTTAACATATTCTGTAAACATTTCAGGTCCGTAGTTCTTATGGTTGTCTAGAAAACATCCTGGGACAGACCTACACACAGACGGACGCAAGGACGAAACAATAAAAATGAACTATAATTCTTTATAATTCTTGGCACTTTTGCTTAAAATTACTAACCAAAAAAAAAATTAAATTTGGTGTATATACGTGTGAAAATTCGTGTCCTTCACATATACAATATTCTGAAATTAAAATATTTAATAAAAAATAAAATAATCAATTCAAAATTAAAGCAGCTGTTTATAACAGTCATAACAAATTAAAAGTTTAAAACCAATATTTTGTATGATACACCGAAATAATTTTGCTTCATAATTCCAATGAAACAATTTCATTAAAAAATTTTCACAAATCTAATGATAATTTCACAAATCCAATGAAGATTTTATGAATATTGTGAAAGAATTTCATTGGTATTCTGGATTTATGACAAGAATATTTTCTAATTATTAAGAAACGCCTTTATATTTAAGTTATTTCATTCTTTTCATGAAATTATTTTATTGTTTCGATGAAGTTATAGCACTGCATTAATTACACTGTTAAATAAATTTGATGAAGTTTACAATAAAATAATTTTGACGAAACTGGTTTCATTAATCCAACGAAGCGTGACGTTGGTTGAAGTTTAATGAATTTTTCATTAGATTAATGTCGAAATTCACAAAAATTAGGCCGAAAATTCTTTCAGTGTAATACTGATTTAAATTTTTAAAGTATACTTTATTTTGACTATGAATGTCCTCAAACTGGGTTATCATGGGTTAAAATAGTCGCCATCAATATTTTAATGCACTCAAATGCGAAATTAAATTTAATTGTTGAACAATTCTTTAAATATTCCCCCCGTATTGTGAATGGCGTGGTCGACGTCACATCAAGACGACAGTAAATATTGTCACTTGTCTACTCTTTATGGGCAACAATTGCCTCATATTGACAATGTCTTACTAATCTCTAAGGCTTTGTAAATTAATGTAGCAATTCTTATCGACAAAAAGTGACAATTTTTACTGTCGTCTTGATGTGACGTCGACGACGCCATTCGGAATAAGGGGGATTATTAACCCTTGAATTTTAGCTGCAGTAAGTGTTTGGAATTTTACGTAAGATTCTGCTAGCACAATTTTTGTAAAACATGTCAATTCTCCAACTCGTCTTCCTTAACTCTTAAACGGGATAGAATGTCAACCCCCTGCTCTTGCACAAAAATATTCATTATACAAGTCTACTTTGAATACGCTAAAGTTGTTATTTCGGCCACTCAAAATAAATGCAAGGCAGTAAAAATCAATTAAAAATGTAATGATGACTTAAAAAAAATTAATATCTCTTTTAATACTGATGATTAAAAATATCTGTTTATTTACAAAATATTCATCGAATAGTTGATTCCAGTTGCATTTACATGCAACAATGTTTCTTTTATTCGCGCTTATGTCGGTCCAATCAAGAGTCTCAATGAAAATTTACCTTTTATGCCACTCACGTGTGAGTTAGAGTTTCTTTATTTTTGCTGTCCATATGTGCAAAAGTATATACCTTTATCCCAATGATTGCAGTCACTTTTTTTTTACTAATTTATTAACTCTAAATATTTTATTACGAGTACATTTACATATAAATATGTATATGATTTTTCTTAGCATTTTACAACTACAAGTATTTTATATAACGTTTATTGCTCTATTAAATTCCAATCTATCGGCAGTAATTGTTTAAACTTAAGTTCATTTAAATTTATTAAACAGCAAATACAAAACAAAACTGTATTAAAATGTTTACCCACCCAACTCCATTATTCTTAACTGGCTGGAAGCTGCTGCAATAAAAGCACCAAAAAATAAAAAAAATAAACATTTTATATCTGCTTAAAAGGGCTTGTTTGCTTAAAAGTTCTTTTTTCTAAGTAGCAAAGAAATGTACACATATAGTTTTTATGGAGTATACGAGTATCAAAAAATAACAAAAGCAACAAAAGTCTAAAAATGTTTGTGTCAGATCTGGAAATGTCAAATAATGATTGCGTAAAGTATGTTAAATTATGGCCACAAAAGATTTAAGTGTTGTGTTTGTGGCTCAAATTCGTTCGCCCATTCATCCTCTCTCCGACCCCACCTTGCTATTTACGTACATACATACATACACATAGTTAATCCTTTAAATTTAATGCTATAGTAACGGTAACAACCAACAACAGTTGCCATAAACTTTAGCAGTTGGCGGCCAATTGCAGCAGAATTAAAAAGCAGAGCTTTTAAGAAGACAACAACAAAAAAACGAGTCATTTAGTATGACACAAATAATTGTTGTTGCTGTTATTTTTATTATTTTCTTTATGTCATTTTGCTGTCGCTTATACTGTTGCAGTTGTTACTGCTGTTGTTGTTTGTGCTATAATAATAAGTATCACATTGTGGCACAAACAATGTACATATGGTGCAGCTGCGTTGTTTTTGCTGCTTGTTTTTGGTTGGCCCATTACTGTTACATTTCTGTTGCATTGCATTGCTATTATTTTTGTTGTTGTTGTTGTTGTTGTTGTTGCTGTTGTTTTTATTGTTGTGTGCGTGCATTACAACAGTTTGTTGTGGCATTTTATGTGCTTGCAACATTATTTTACTTCATCTGCATCATGTATCTAGGAATTAACAAAAAAAACTTTTTTAAATGCTGAATGTCTTTTTTTTTCTCTTCATTTTGCTGTTACTGCTGCTATTTGTATTGGGGGGAAAAAAATGTGTGAAAGAACTGGTGTTACGCTGATTTACAATATGACACGATAACCGAACATTTTCGTACATAAAAATACACAAAAATCTAGGAAAAATAAAAAAAATTAAGAAAAATTATTACAACAACGAAAAATGCAGTAGCACTAATAAAGATTAACAAGCAAAAAAAAAAAACAAGCGGCAAAGAAATATATCAGACATGTTAACAAAATTTTGCAATTAGCAGTAACGATTCTTAAATGATAAAAAAAAAGATTTTTTATTAATTAAATTTTTCACCAAAAAATTTTTATTTTTACTAAAATCAAAAAATCAAATAATAAATATGTGTAAAGTATTGTATGGTTCTACATATTCCACTATTAGACTTTAGTCGAACTTGTTCAGTTTTTAATTTTAGACGTGAATCTATCTATGATCATTACATGAGTTTGATCATTGGTTTGTGTCTAAAATGGGCGACTGAACGAGTTCGACTCAATGCTGGCCATTACTCATATGAAATATAACATCTTGCAAATGTGCACCGCGGCTTTGCTGGCTGACGAGCATCCGAAATGTCCAGTTCTCACCACCTTCGGGGAAGATTACACACAGAAAAAAATACCAATTTAAAATCACCATGCAAAAAGTTTGATTCAAATTCATTCATTTACAACAAATAATATGTATGTTGTTTTAGTGTTTATTTGTGAGTTTATGTTTATGTGTGAGTTGTTTTTGTTGTTTTTTTAATGTTTGTAAACAGCCGACAAACTGCTGCTGGCTGGTAGGCAGTGTTCTAGTCTTGCAGTCGGATGATCGCAGGTTCGAATCCTGCAGTCAAGTCAAAGTATTTTGTATTTATTTTTAACTTTTCAAATAAATTGTATTTTATATGATCAATGAAAGAATCTTGAATTAAACTGTTATTCATGATGGTACATATTTAGTGTGTATCTAAAGAATATTTAAAGTAAAAGTAAGCAAGTTGTGACTATCACACGATGAGTTCCGAGTGCAAATCTTGGCCGGGGAAGCCATTTCATATACAAACAAAAAATTTTTTGATGTCTATGTCAACCACACGTTAGTTAAATAATTAATAAAATCCCAGCAAAAAATTTCAAAAAATGTAATCGGGTTTGGAATTAAGCATTTTTGGTAGAAGCTGTTCCTTACTGGATTACAAACAAATAATCGATTCTTGAGAAGTACTTACTTTTTTTTATTTGGCAACTTGTTCACGTAATGTATTTGATCTAAAAAAAATTATTCTCCTCATTTAGCAACTTGTACATAATTTTTTTAAATTTTAGGTAATGTGATTTGTAAGTGAGTAATGAAATTTGGTAATCAGAAAAGTAAGTCATTATATGGCAATTGTAACTTTTTGCTGGGATACAATTACTACATTAAATTAAATTCATGTTCTTCCAACTTGAAATAACTTTGATTCAACATAATTTTTCATTTTGATTTTAAAAGTACGTAAATGTTTAATCAACGTGAAATAAAGTAATTTCAAAAGGAAAAATTTTCTTTGGTTACTACTATAAATCATTTTAGATTAACATGGATATGTGTTTCATGAGTGTTTACGTAGATTTTAAGTTAAAATTTTTCTGTGTATACCCTCAAATCGCTTGTGCAGAATTTTCAATGCAACATCAGTTGTATGGTATAGAGCGGTGTACCTTAGACATTTTTTTAATTTTGTCTATATGTGCCTTCTGCAAATTTATTTTAAGCGTTGTTTCCTTTTTAACAATGCCGGTTTTAATTATGTTTTCCTTTTTTTATTCTGACGAATTTTTTATTTTATAGTTAACTTTTAACGCTTTGGCGAGATTTTAGCGTTTTCACGGGCCTGTTGTTCTTTTTAGCTATTGACAACTTTTTCGTTTAGATCAAGTTTTTTTTGGCACCCGTGTCATATTTTCGAGGGTTTTACTCTAGTTAGAAATATTTGCGTTCCAGTGAATTTTTCGTTTTGGCGATTTTTTCGTTTTAGCGTTTTATTTATTGTTGGCATCCTGAACGTTTTTTAAAGTGATTTCTACTTGTAAACAGTTTTGTCAGTTTAAATAATTTTTTGTATTTGTTTATTTCCTCTGACGCATTTTTTCCATTATAGAGATACTTTATCTATGCGTTTTAGCTCGATTGTACCGTTATAACGGGGTTATTATTTTGTTGTTTTTTTTCTATGGATTAAGTGATTTTTGTGTTACTCTGTCGTTTGCAATTTTTTTAGATTTTTTAGCGTTTAACGATTTCTTCCATTTTTTTGGCGATATTTCTGTCATATAAGGTTTTTCCTATTTTGATGGATTTTACTCTATTTGAAAATATTTTCGTTCCGGCGAATTTTTAATTTTGGCGACTTTTTTGTTTTGGCGATTTTTTCGTTTCAATGAGTTTTCCTTTGCTGGCGTACTGAAAGTTTGTTGAAGCGATTTTTTACTTGTTTTGTCAGTTTAAAATAATTTATTTTTTTTTTTTTTACAAATTTTTTCCAGTATAGTGAGTGAGTGATATTTTAACGATTTGACGATTTATGCGAGATTTTAGCGTTTTAGCGGGTTTTTTGTTCTTTTTAACGCTTAACGATTTTTTTCCTTTAGATCGAGTTTTTTTTTGCGATATTTCTATAATTTGGGTGTTTTCGTATTTTCGAGGGTCTTACTCTATTTAGAAATATTTTCGCTCCGGTGAATTTTTCGTTTTGGCGATTTTTTTTCGTTTTAACGATTTATTCCATGTTTGTCATCCTAAAGGTTTGTTTTAAGCGATTTTTGCTAACAATTAACAATTTTGTCAGTTTTAATTTAACATATTTTCTATTTGTTTTTGTTCTGACGGATTTTTTTCTTTATGTTGACAATTTAGTGATTTGAAAATCTGTGAGTTTCCGTGAGATTTTACCATTTTAAAATTTGTTTTTGTTTTGTAGAGATTTTTTCCATTAAGATCTTTTTTTATAAATTATTCGATATTCTTGATAGTTATCAAGCGAAACTATTAAACATTGATACATCTGCATCAAATTCATATTTTCATATTTTTTGAAAACTAGGCACAGTGGACAATTTCTGCCTCTCCAAAAGTATACATGCGATGCTTAGGTTAGGTTAGGTTAGGTTAGCAGGCTGCTGGTAAGCAAGGGTGAAATTAAGAGTCCAGCTCACTTGGGTCCAATACAATGATCCCTTTGTGCTACCTGTTAATTGAAGAGAAGATAGTGAGAGAGGGTGACAGGGAAATTATAGTGATAGTGAAGACAGGCTGTGAAGGAAGAGATAGAGGAAAACTTCATTCTTTTACAACTCTGTTCTTTGCACATTTTTTGGTAATGAAGTTTTGCAGCGGCATCTGGTGTCAAATGAGGCGTATTACATTTTGAAGCTGTGTTTAGTAGCCATTTTATTGGTTATTTTATTTCGCCAATGATTCTGCTACACAATAAAGGAGGGCGCTCTGATGTTACATTAGGATTATTATCTGATGAAGTCGGTATAGTTTTAGTGACTAGTGCCTTTTGCCTGCATTACTAGAACTTTTCCCACATTAACTGATACAAAGGACACTAATGCACATCAGAAAAATGCGTGGTGTTGTTATTTTTTAATGACTGTCGGAGACCGGTCTGGAACCCAGGACCTTCGGTTTTTGTAGTCAGCGTGCTAACTACTTCAGCCTACGCCACGAGCGATGCTTAGGAAATTCATAAAAGAGATCTGCGCCAATGACTTTTTCCGACAGCTATTTGGGTTCGTCTAAAGATAATTTTTTAGTTATTTGGCAAAAGTAATTTTAAATAAACGAATCAATTTACGCTATTGTGCATGAAAAGTTCCCAATCATGAATATGAGTATGTATTTTTGAAATTTTTTTATAATATCTCGAATAAATTCATTAATTGCAAATAATTTCTTTAAGGTCTCACAAAACAACTTTTGTGTACTTAGTATAAGATTATTTATAGCAATTTTATGATTCAAGCAAACTTTTTAACTGATTTTATTTTTAAACCATTTTGATTTATTATTAGAAATCTTTAGCCTTATTGTATTATTATTGAAAATAAGGCCAACTTCTTGCTGTGAATGACGCATAAATTTTGTAAATGTCACAAGAAATTACTTAAAGAGCATAATAATTCTAAACATATTTCTTTGATTAAAGTCACTTTATTATTGTCGCTTTTATAATAAATTTCCACATTTCTGTCAATTTTGACAGAAAGTTCTAGATATCAAACGCACTTTTTATTTCGCTGGCATTAAATGAAACTGATTTTTTGTTATTAATATATTTTTTTTTTGTTTTTTTTTTTGAAGAATTTTACCTTGATTTGTCAGATTTCTTATAATTTACTTTTGTGCAAATACTTAACCTTAATTCCCTTTTGGCAATTCTAGCAATAAGTTGACAAATACTTTTTTTTTACATGTTTTTGTATATCTTATTTTTTTTGTTGCCTCTAATCACTATTCACTCCCCCAAAAGCAAAAACATTTGATGACTAATTTCATATGGACATTAGAAAAACAAAAATTTAAAACTTCATACTGCACTTGGATGTACTTACATGCAGACACTGTATCTACAGGTATGAATGTGTGTATGTATGTATCTATGTATGTATGTTTATTTGTATGTGTATCTGTTAGTTTGCATTAATGTGCACATATTATACAGACAATAAGTTTGTAATTTTCTTTTCATGAAAACATTTTATCGATTGTTATTTGACACTTAATTTAAGGTGACAAAAGGTGATTTTTAACATGCATTTTCTGTGTTAGATAAACATTAATAGACCAAAAACCAAAGAAACTAAAAAAAAAAATACAATATTTGTGCTTTTGTTGTGTATATGACTCTGGCTCTGACTCTGGCACTGGCTATCTTTATGTCTGTCCCCCGTTCATGTCGGCTCGCCTGTCGAACTGTGTATGTGTTTAAATAAATGGTAGTTGTATGACACGCATTAACTGCCTGATTATTGGACTACATGTTACTCGATCATATGCTGCTGCTCACATATCTACACGTTATGGCCAATAGGCCTACCTGCAACTACCCTCCTTCTATGAAAACTGAAACTGGCAAACAACAAAAACCAACCACATTAAGAAAAAGACATGCGTCGTCTTTGGTGCCTGTTTCGAGTCGAACAGAGTTGGCATGTTTTAGTGTTAACTGTTGTTTTTGCTGCAAATATTTAGTGTTTTTGTTGTCGTTGTTGTTGTTGTTGGTGTTTGATATATATAAACATGCACTGTTAAAAATGAGCTAATAAGCTCAATAAATGTTTAACACCCGCTGGCTGGCTGACTAACTTGACTGACTTGGTTGGCTTTATTTTTTATTTTATTTTATTTTTTTTTCGTAAAAAGGCTTGCCACGCCATCATATAATTTTTTTTTCTCTATGCCACATTTTAACATACTCCGGTTATTTTATACTTATATTCTATATCACAACAACAATTTGAAAAAAAAAATAAAAAATAAATAGTGGTTGTTGTTGATACTGCCATACAAAAACTGTTAAAAAGTATAACAACATTGAACTGCAGCAATGAAGAGAGAATTAAAAAAAAAATATCAACAACAAACAGAAAAAAATGGCAACGCCCGGTAAAGTAGTTTTAATTTTTTGCAATCAACTTGGCAATCTCATTAATAAATAGCTCTGCATGTTGTTGCACTGTGTTGCAGTTGCAATTGGTTATACAAAAAACTACCAATAAACAAACGTTGTGTTGCTATCACTAAAGCTAAAGCAACAACAACGACAGAACCAACTGTAGCAAGCAAAAATATTTTACAAAAAATTTAATGTTACATACATGTACATACATATACATATGTACATATGTATGTATGTATGCGTTTATGTATGTACTAGATGTGTACAAAAAAAAACTAACCACGAATGATAAAAAAATACTAGGGGGAGTTATTTTAAGGAATTCAGACATTTTTCAGTTAAAATGCCATTTTAAATTTTCCACCACAAATTTCAAGGCCCGTATTCGTAAACGATTACATTGCACAGTGGCTTAGAAACTTTTTAATTTGAAAACTATTCAATAAATTTTGATTTGAAATCATATTAAATCGTGATGAAATAAAGTTTAAATCATGATGGTGTAGGGTGTTTTTTTTATAGAGTGACACAACTTTTAATATCAATGAAATGGGATTTATTGGAAGAGAATTTTATGAAATTAATGTTTAAATATGATTTATGTCATGTGGCCGCCACGGCTGGAGCGTAGAAGGCGCAATAAAGTTACCTAAATTTTATTAAACATATCGCCGGTTGGCTATTGGTTTGCTGCAGACATAATGTATTTTAAATATACTGTGCCGCAAACCAATAACCAACCGACGATATATGTTAATAAAAAAATTAGAAATGTAATTCATAATTACAGTAACAATAATAGTAACAAAAATTTTAAAAATGCATTGAAAAATTTTTCGTACAAAGCAGTCAACAAATCCGTGGCAATAAGGAAAAAGTGCTTAAGTCATATTTCAGTGTTTTGCAGGAAAACAGGTTTTGTTACGGCTTAGAAAATGTTTAACGAAAATTTTGTAAAAAAGCCTATCAAGGGGGAAAGCCCCTAAGGAAATGTTTCCTCTTAATTTTTTGGCGTTTCTAGCTACTGATATCAGCTAAAGTCTACGTAGATTAAAACTTCTGGGATTTAATTTATAAAAACTTTGGTAACTCCTTTAAGGCCGTTTCACACTATAATACAAGTATTAATACTTTTGTGGAAAATGCAACTCTGACATGTTGAGTTGTTATTGTCTTTTGAAATTTTTGAAACAGAAATTTGATTAGAAATGCATTTTCGTCAAAAGTATTAATACTTGTATTATAGTGTGAAACGGCCTTTGGCAATATCAAGTAAAAAAGATCACGTATTTTTTTTTTGTTTATTTATACGAAACTCGAACACAATGTACATATTTAAAAGCTTGAATTTATTGGAATAAATGTAAAAAAATATTGTACATAGAAAAAAAATTTATGCAATAAACAGGTTTAATTAAAAAATTACGAAAATCACGTCGCACAATAAATAGCAAAGCTATAAAAAACCAAAAATCAATTAAACATTTTATTAAGTAAATTAAATGTTTAATTAAATTAAATTTTAAAATAAAAGTTTAATTGACTCAATTAGATTTTTATTATTGCAGGAAATTTCTTTTTTTTTTGTGTGTATAGTACATTATCTCCAAAATGTGGCTTACTTTATTAAAAAGTGCAAATAAATTTATTTTTTCTATTTTTTTATTGTTCCTTCTTACACTTTGGTGGCATATCAATTTACCATGCCTCAGCAAGCGTCGATAGCCAACACTGCTTGATAGTTAATTTTTTCCTTCGAGTTCCTTTTTTTGTTTTTGTTTATTTCCATTTTATATCTTTGTCTCCTTAATAGTGATTTCCAACAGTTAAAGGCTTCTACCGCCTGCCTTTCCAAAAATAAAAGAAATAGTGCTGGCAACCGGATCCCATTCATGGCTTTCTAAGCAACTGTTTCAGACTATTGAGCAGCCACTTTATACAACAGCGGCGGCCACATTTTATTGTGATAACAAAATTTAATGTTTAGCTTTTTAATGTTATAAGATGTGAAGTGTGTGTGTGTGTGAATGTGAATCTAAGTGTGTGTGTGTGTGTGTGCGTGTGTGTGTATGTGGTAGCTGTATTTGGTGATTGGTGCAACTGCTGCAGCTTCGGCTACAGCTACTGCTGTTGCTATTTTGCCTGAAAATTTAATTATTAACGACATTTTAGTGTCAAATATTATGATTATGAACATGTTCGTTTATAACTGCTACAAGACTAGAGGAGTATTACTTGCTGCCGTAATTGAGTAGACTTTACAAATGTTCCAACATGTTAGTGTATAAGAAAATGTAATTGTGTACATATATCTTTTGTATATGACCCATTCGGTTCATGTAATTACTTGTTTTGACCAGCTTAACACCACCACCACCACCACCGCCACTGTCGCTGAAGCTGCCGCTGCAGTCGTAACCGACACCAGTGGGTGACATCAAATTTATGACTTTGTGTATTAAACGACATTAAAATGTCTTTTGGTTAACAAAAAACAACACATAAAATATTGTTAATAATTGAATTTTGTTTCTAACTAATAATGAATGCCTTCAGGATGAATTAAAGTTATTAGTTTGTTATAGTTTCAAATGGCATATTGAATCTCTTAAGAAATATTGAAGCAATCTAATTGGCTTTTTAGCTTGTAAATAATAAAAAGCAATAACAACAAAAATATTAATGAAGCTTGTATGCCTTTAAGAGGAATCAAAAATAGAATGAGAATCCTAATAAAAAAAAGAGTGTAAAAACATTATTTTACTGTTTTTTGACAAATAAATAAATTGAATTTTACGCATAAGGCATACTCGTATGAGGTAGGCTTACCTCAATTCACTTGGAAGAATTAATACCAAGGATGTCAAAAAATGTACGGACTGTGAATGTGTGTTGACATCGAAGCGATATTAAAATTATAAGCGACAAAAACAGTCACCTAAGCGTTTGAGGCCACCTGGTCAGAGAATGACAGACGTGTCGTTTTTAGTAGTCTTTGAGTATTGGCGATCAAAAAAACTAAAATAAATACGTACAGTTATAAATAAAACCATCTGGTATGCAAATATTTTAATCAAGTTCAAATTCAATACGTATAACTATAAACAACAAATGACTATGTTCCTATACATTCCATCAATTACTGAGCAAAACGGCTATAACTAAAACAAATGCACCGTTTCAGCTATAAACCTACACATAACTATAAAAATACTCCTGAGTATTTATTCGGCTACACATGAATATATACATATGTAGTTATTAAATTTGCACACGCTTCAAGCAAGACTTCCCCACTAGAAAATTCAATTGGTAAAACGTTAAAATAGCAACAGTGTTCAACGGATTGCATCACAGAATTATAAAGTGTGATTTAATAACTCTTGACTATTCTGAAAACGTTTCTAACTCAATATTTACTAGAAATACATTCATTATTTTAAAAATTACACTATATCAGTTGATGCACTATCCTACACAATGGTGCAACTTTTGAGAAAATATAACCCTGGTATAATGGAGTTTATGCAAGTTTTCAAAAGACAATAAACAATTTATCAGATCTGTATTATATGTTTTCGTAAGACGTGTGATTGTGTAGGATAGTCAGTACCATCCTTTATTACCGAATCCGAGGGTGGCGTTGGCTAAAGTAGTTAGCACGTTGACTACAAAACCGAAGGTCCTGGCTTGAATCCCTGTATCCAACAGTCATTAAATAACAACACCACGCATTTTTCTGATGTGCATTAGTGTCCCTTTGTATCAGTTGTTGTAGTAAAGTTCAAATGATGAAGGCATAGTCACTGGTCACTGAACTATACCGACTTCAGCAGATACTAATCCTAATGTAACATCAGAGCGCCCTCCTTCGTTGTGTAGCAGAATCATCGGCGAAGTAAAATAACCAATAAAATGGCTACTAAACCCAGCTTCAAAAAATTAATACGCCTCATTTTAACATCAGAGGCGCTGCAACACCGCATTATTAAAAACGTGCAAAAAGCAGAGTTGTATCACTATCCCTTTCCCAAAGAAGGTAACACCTAGTAATAGTAGTAGGAATTAATTGCCTGAGTGTTACTTCTCATTTACAAAAAAAAAGAAAAAATTCTCGTTTTAAAAAAATTAATAATGGTCCTGCAGACATGTTTAAAATCATACACGATAATTTTCTTTCAGATATGATATTTGGGAATCTAGATAAAGATAGAAAAAAATCTAAAAAAATTTTTCTATTGTCGGAGTTAGTTTTCTAAAATCGTGCGCTTGCAAACCGACGTTTTTACAGAAGAAGGTCGAATATCAGTTGTTTTAAAGAACATAACTTTCAAATTTATTTTCTTTGTAACTATGTGAGTAATGTTTTCAAACAACTAAAGCACATTTTCCATTTCATTTTGTACACACAAATGCTTAGGGGCGAGTATGATGAATAAATACTCTGAGTATCATGCGTATATTTGCTTTATCCGAATAAATAACCACAATCTGGGTATAAGTATACCCAAAGTATCAGTAGGACAGACACGCAATACTCACGTGCTCTTTTTATTTATAGTGGTAGAGTTTTTAACATTTTCGCATAAATGAAGCAGAGGTACTCTAGTGTGTAGGAATCGGTTAAAAAAAGCAAATATGTATGTGAGCTTACAAATTTATTTGTGCTGTTACCAAAAATTAAGAGTAAATACTTAAGTATATTTTTTCAGCTCTTATTATGATTCTCCTCAGATGATATAGATTCGCCTTGATGAGTACATAGATAAGAAAGTCGAATTCACTTCCAGGCAATAAAAATAACACAAGAGATAAATATTTTCTTATTTAAAGTTTCTAGAAACCTTCAAAAAAACAATTAAGTAAATTTAACACGAAAATATTTATATGGAAATTTTTTTGATAAAAAACAACGTAAAAAATTTGCAAAACATAAATTGAAAATCAAAAAAGCTTTTCCAAAATTGTGAAACTTTGAGCTTTGTTAGTGAAACCTAAGTGATCTCAACTGCTCAGTTTACTTTTTCACCGCATGTAATTTGAATATTCCTGATATGAAAAAAAACTCCGAGAACAGAAAATGCGATTTTTTCGCTATCGCTACCGCGCTTGCTTTCTCTGCGCGGTTCGACAACAGACACAAAAAATCGTGTTTCAAGAAAGATGGAAGAAATCTTCGTGAGAATTATGTTATGGATTTAATAGTTTTCACTGAAAATACGGCTCGATATGTATGTATGGATATTTATATTTCTTTGCTCTCCTCTGCCAGTGTCAGTTGTTAGATCTTTTTTTCAAATAAAAACTTAAGCTATTTGTAAGTTTTTAAATGCAGTTTTTATTGTTTCTTTTTAAATTTATAATTCTTTCAATACATTGTATTGAAAATGTAAAGTTTTTTTCTTGTCGCTGCTCCAAATTGCTCCCATTTAAATTTGTATATTTGTGTCAAAACCCAGGCTTAAGTCATAAATATGTCAGTGTGGTGTATAATATTTTTTGTTGCACAAAACTGTACCGTTATTGTTTTAAATACAAATTTTTTTTAATATACTCGTACAAACAAACATATTTTTTTTGTATATATGTATGTAAATAATAATGTATACTTTGCGCTGACATGACATCTATTGTGCACCTAATTGGCATGTCATTTGCTATTTGCTGGCCACAAACAACATAAATCAGTTATTTGACCGCAAAGCATGTTGTTTGCAATATTGTAACAATTTTTATTTCGTTGCATTGCGATTTCTGTTTTCTATTCAAATGACTAACAAGAACTTATTGCTTAATAGTTGGTTAATGGGAAATGTTTGGGGTACATTTTGGGGCTGCATAAAAAAAAATTAAAGATAAAGACACATTCATACATACATATGTATGTAGTTATGTTTAAATTAATATATCGTGCCATAAGCGCCAAAACAAAAGCTCAAGCGATATTATTTTCGAACATCATTTTTTGGCGATAACCGATTATTTACAATTGCAAGTAATCGATTTTCGTTAAAAAATTAAGTTTGAAAATTATGTCGCTTAAGGTTTTTTTGGAGGTTATGGCATAATATACATAAGTTTGCCCAAAAAATATATGTATGTAACAAGAAATGTTGAAATTTTCTTTGTAACGTAAAGCAAATGTTTCATAGTTTAAATGTTAGAATTGATAATTAGTATTAAAGATGACGTGGTTCACCGATGAGACTAACTTTTGTCTTAACGGGTTTGTTAATAAATAAAATTTCCGCATATGGAGTGAAGTCAGACTACATTACATTTACAAAAATGCACCGGTTATAAAGTCAGTCGACCTTATTGCTTCAAAAATAAAGCCAGAGCTCGTTCTACCGCACCATTATCAATTATATCTATTTTAAAATATGGATGAGATTGAACAGGTCGAGATGTGGTTTCAACAGGATGGCGCTACGTGCCATAAGGTAAACGCCACCATCGACTTATTGCAATCAAAATTTGATTTCGAGAAATTTAGCTGTCATATGGCATAAACTCAAGGTAAACATCTTTCGTGACCATGTAAAGTCACTGTCCTGCAGGAAATGCAACTGACAATAGACTAGTCACGTACTTAACCCGGTTTGCTTCGCCACCCCTTCCCTCCCCGCAAAAAAAATAAACATATATATGGCATTGGTGGTGCAATACGAAAATTGGATTTTGCCACGCCCCTCCGCCAAGCCGTTTTGGAGTCCATACGTTACATACATAAATACACACATCCTGTTTTAAATATATAGATAGTATAGTATTATAGACTAGCACACATCCACTAGGCTATCGAGGGAAACTTGTTTCTTTTATTACACATATCGCAAACTAAATCATAAAGAGTCACAACTCAAAATTATAAAAGTCCTTTGCTTTTTTATAAACCATTTAATCTAAGAAATCTATAACAGTCTTCTTGAAGAATATAAAAGACCGTTATGCTTGTTTTTATGTCACATACTTGCGTTATATGTACAGTATCAACAGTTGTTTGCCACAACTCAGCATCTGATATTTTTTGAGGTGTGAGTCCTTATGATTTAGTGTGCGACATGTAAGTTTGCGTCCTTATTTTATTTTTTAACTTAAAGTGTCGTCATGCCTCGAACTTAGTAACCTCTACACTAACAGGCTGGCACACATGCGCTCGGCTACCGTCACTCATTCGAAAAACTATCAATAGAAGTTCGAAGCTTTAGCGGACATTCGATTTTTTTTTAGATATGCGATCAAATATCGAACAATTTTGTTTCGAAATTTCTTCGCTTTAGTGAGCATTCGTTTTTATCGAATCTCAGGTCAAACCCTGCTCTTTAAGCTAAGGAATTAATAAAAATAAATATAATAAGTAATAAAACTACTTTATTAGCTTTTTATGCTGCCTTCTTGCGATCGAAATTAGTTCGATATTATTTCAATTTTGATATTGCTAGCAAAACTTCGACATCGAATGTTTTTTGAGACACAACTGAGCGACAGGTGAAATTTTTTTGAATAATTTTTGAGTGTCACTCTCGATTCGAAATCGATATCAATAACGAAAGTCTTGGTAAACTGGGTATGTATGAATAATACATAAATACATTAGAGTGGCCGTTATTTATATTTTTTTTTTTGATTTCTTATATTCTCACCCCGAAATCGGTTCAGTTTTATTTAAAAAAAATTCATAGCGATAAGTTGTGTTTTACGGGGTGCGCCTGCCCCGGCCTTCAAACACATTTTCAATGTAATTTGTTTGCATATGACTATCTTTAAAAAAAAGCAATTTGAGTCCGATCACAGTGGAGATGTGTAAACATCTAGTAATGATTTTTTTTTTATATTGGCTTATGGTAACTAAAATAAGATATATAAACTTTTTACTCTACTGTATTTAAAAATCTATGGAAAACTGCATCTATAGTAGTGGAATTATTAGTTGTGGGGTTTGTGGAAAACGTCAAATAAAAATTTTGATAAAGCTTGCGTCTGTGGGTTTGCAAAATTTGTATAAAAATTGAGATTGTTACCCAATTGTCGTGCACCAGCTTCAGTGCAAGTCAGCAGTACGTAATGAAGATATGTTATAATATAATATTATAAACTCTTTATAAAGACTGCTATATATGTATATTTTAAACAAATATTTGATATATAAAACGCTCTTTTATTTAAAAGGTTATATGTATATATTTTATTTATTTTATATATTTCAACTTTTTGACAAAATTATCCCACCTGGCAACACTATTACACTTCACCTCACTCCTGAAGTGTATTTCTATGCAGCTGTTAAGTTTCTCTGTACTTCTTGTTGTCCGTATGATTACACTAATACACTTCTACATAGCTCACACCGATTTGATAACGCTTAACGATCTTACTAAAAATTTGTGATTGTATTGTGAAAAAGATTTTAACCCCCTAGCATATACATAGATGTTTACACAATAAAAAAAAAAATATTTTACAAGAATATTGTATATGGCAATATATTTGGGTCTATTCTACAACATTAGTCTGGAAGAAAGTTTTTTGATAAAATTAATATTTTAGGAAATAATGAAGAAAATAACCAACAAAATACCAAAAATTATATATGTATACCAAAATTGCATTTATGTGGAAATTATTTTACTAAGCGTTTACAATAAGAGTTTAAATCTATTAAATTATTTCATACATATATTAAGTATAGTCATAAAAACTAAAAAAAAAAATTACATTGAATATATGGGCTTGAGGTCCGGATGCACCGCCTAGAACACAACTTATCGCTATGAAATTTTTTTGAATTTTTTTTTACATAAAACTTAACCGATTTGTGGGTGCGAATAAAAGGAATCAACAAAAAAATTTCTCCATACAACTAAATGTCACTCTAATATTTATACACAGAGAAAAAACTGCCTCATAGAATCAAGAAGATTTTCTCTATGAACCATTTTTAGACTAAGGGATATCCCAGCAGAAAGGAGCGAAGATTTTTTCATAGAGATTCCTTATTGTTTTTATGTGGTAAATATTATTAGTTTTATCAAGAAGAAAACCACATAAAATCAGGAAGAAATCTTATTAATCACAACTTTTTTTACTCAATTTCCGTTATTTTTGGCACAATCCATAGAGAAAAACTTCTTGATTCTATTAGGTTTTCTTATAAATTGTAAACGTTAGGGATTTCTTATTTATTTTATTAGGTTGCCTTCTTGATTTTTTTAAAAAGGTTTTCTTCTTGATTTTATTAGGTTGCCTTCTTGATTTTTTCAATAAGGTTTTCTTCTTGATTTTAGTAGGTTCCTATATGAGTATGTGTAAAGCATATTATTGTTTTTTCTACTAAGGAAATCTTCTTGATTTTATGAGGTGTCTTGTTATTTCGTTTCTATAAATAGACATAGAGACAATTTTTTTCATGATCTTTTTCATTTTTGTATAAAACTGTTTGCACAATAATTTCAATGGTTATTCAGGCTGCTTGTTAGCATATTGGTTAGAGTGCTTGTCTATCAGGTAGAAGTTTGCTGGTTCAATAATTGGTGAGTAAGTTAGTTAAGAATATAACATAATGTGTATGTAAGTTTGTATGTATAAATAAATAACATCTACAATATACTACATACATACATACATATGTATATGGTATAGAATTTAAATGAAAATACATAAGTACAGAGAATAAAGACGCATTTTTTTTATTTTTTTATTGAAAAAATCAATAAGATAACCTCATAAAAACTATAAGATTTCTTCTTGATTTTTTCAAAAAGGTTTTCTCTATGAAATTAATAAAATTTCCTTATTGAAAAAAAAAACATAGGGATTTATTATTAATTTTGTTCTATTTTATGAAGTATTTAGTAGGCACTGTTTTCTCTGTGTGGTACATACCGTCAGCTAAAATGCAAAAAGGCGTAACTAACAAAAAATTCAAAATCGAGTTTTTTATTGATTATTATGAATGCCATTAAACTACATGTCTTGACAAAATATTACACTTCTGCGATCAAAAATGACGCTTTTATTAACAAATAACAAGGGGACTTAACTACACGTTTGTTCAGTTTTTGTTTAGTTTTTTGTT
Organism: Tachina lurida; assembly: GCA_944452675.1. Classification (NCBI taxonomy): domain Eukaryota; kingdom Metazoa; phylum Arthropoda; class Insecta; order Diptera; family Tachinidae; genus Tachina; species Tachina lurida. The sequence goes on from OX101755.1 coordinate 116,436,501, forward strand.
TCTCCTGTAAAATTATATTTTTGTAAGTTACGCCTTTTTGCATTTTAGCTAACGATATATATGAGTGCATATAAACACATTTATTTCCTGTGTCTTGGCCTTGATTTTAAATAATGTTTTATGCTCAATTTCTATTAAATGCCTGAAAACTATTTCGCTGAGCAAAAATAATAATTATAAATCTACATCAAAAACGCAAACCGCTTGTATTTTTTTTTTTTTTTTGCAAAAGCAACATTGCATTTATGAACAACAAACAAAAAATAATAATTATTAAAAGATTTTTAACGGGGATTATTAAAAACTAGTCGCACAACAACACACCAACTACATAAAACGAAATGATGTGAAGGTAATTTGAAGTTTAAATAAAAACACACACATAAAATGCATCATCTTTTAGACATCATATTTCATAATAGTAATTTTTTATTTTTTATTTTTTTTTTGCTAACATCTCTGCTATATTTAAGTGCCTAATGACGACATTTAGTTGAAAGAGGGAAGGAAGATAGATAATAAACTTGAATGAAAAAGCTTCGAAAAAAAACATTTGTAAATGTTTAAATTGTTTTTTTTTTACAGTGAAAGGTTAAAGATTAAAGTAATTTAAGCTCGGATTTGCAATTTGATAGTTCTTATAAATAATTAATTGGTTAGGAACGTCAACAGATGTTGCAAAAAAAAAAAAACGTCGTCCACATCATTATTTTCTAACAAGTGGCAATAGATAACAATGAAAAAAAAGCGGCACAGAAATTGCTTGTGATGGTGCAACCCTGCTTTAGCATCATCAAAATGAGGCAACCAAGTCAATTAGTGATTACACACTTGCCTTTGAAGTTTTTTTTTTATCATTTTATTGATTCATTGCTTTATGCCTACTTCCCCTATTGCACTATGAGGCAGAGTGATGACTGACGGTGATGAGTAATTGTTAAAAACTAATAATCATGCAACATACATATGTATAATTTTTTGTTTATTTTATGTATGTTTACCTCAAAATTTTGCTGTTAGTGTGTTGTTTAAAGATTGTTTGTTTGTTTGTGTTTAATTTGAATTTCACTCAGTCATGCGCTAAATTGAAAAATGTTTAATTTGAAGCTTCTAAAAACTATAGTTTTTTGTTTTAAATTTATTCAAGAAAACAATTACTTCTTTTAAATTTACGTATTTTGTACGAGAGTTACAAGTGCTGCCTGCCATCGTAACTAATAACAAACTAAATAATAAATATTTTTCGGATTCCAGCTGTAGAGGTACTGGGAATTAATTTTAATAAGGCTTGTTCTTTCCTTTATAATACCGCTCTTTAAATCGCAGTCCATTATCGTAATTAAGATTTACAACCGGGTCTATACAGAACAAGGTTTCTATTTATTGGATACATGGCCACAGCGGTCATCCAGGGAATGAAGAAGCGGATGAACTGACCAAGAAGGCCTTTGCTACTCCTTTTATGGGCCCAGACACTTTGTTTTCTTTTGATCAAAAAAGATGACTCTTCGACCGCTGGATGTCTTCTTCTGGTTTAATGCATGCCAAAGCATTGATGCAGCCATTTACATATCTGTGGCGAAAAGGAAAAAGTGCTTAAGTCGAGATAAGCTAATTTTGAGTTAATGGTAGATCGATAATCTGCATATTTGAAAGTATCCCTGGTTAAAATCTGAATTAATTTGTGCGATTTTTCAAGAAGTTATAGCAAAAGGAATTGCGGCTTATCTTTTTAAGACTTCGAATCTCATTTGGAATAATAGCTTAATTTAGCTTATACTTTGGTATATTTCAACTTAAATGTATTATTTACAGTGTGTAGAACGATGTTTGTATAATAAAAATAAAGATTAACAGAGAATTTTCCAATTTACTTGTAAAAGAAATAAATTTCTGAAAATCGACTTGAAAGCTTAAAAGTGCTCTCCTGCAAAACAGTCAAATATGACATAAGCACTTTTTCCTTATTGCCACAGATATTATGGCATCCTAAACCTCAACAGGAATAATTTACGGCTTGTTGCTGGTTTTCTTTCTGGTTACTTTGGACTGAACTATCATCTGTGGAAAAGAAACCAAGTTCGTTCATCCTTGTGTCGTTTATGCTTGGAAGATGACGAGACGACAGCATACATTCTTTGTGAGTGTATCGTATTATGTGTCAGTAGAAGGCGTGTTTTTCATTCTGAGTTTCTGTGTTCAGATGATGTTAGGCGAGCTTCTCCAATATCTGTGCTGACTTTCATAAGGAGAGTTATAGAAAGATTGATTTAATTTCATTTACAGATCTATGGTACTTGGTCTGGTCTTTGGACCAGATCTTCCCTCTATTCTATTCTACAACCGGGTTTTTTTGAAAATAAAAGTCTTCTCACTCAAGCGACAATTCTTGCTTTTACACACACAAAGTTTACTTTGCAATGTCTTGAGAGAATGGGAACTCTTTTCCCTGCTGTCGTACAAACTCAATACCAGGGTTGTCAGGTATGGCGATTTCTCGCCAAAAGTGGCAACTTTTTAACTTGTTTGGCGTCTAAATTTTTGATTTCGCTAGATGGCAATTTTTCTGGCGATAAACAAATATGTTGACGATTTTCCTGGCTAAAATTGAACTTCAACATAGTATTTGTAATTCAGTAATTTCAAAAATCAATCCTGCCATCATATCTCGTCTGTAATAAATTAAAAAAATTTGAGTTTGATGATTGTTCTTATATTACGTGCCATAACCAAAAAAGCTTAAGTGACATAATTTTCGAATTTAATTTTTTGAACAAAATCGATCATTTGCGATCCTAAATAATCAATTTTCGTAAAAAAAACGAGGTCAAAAATATATGTCGGTTAAGATTTTTTGACGGTTATGGATCTATTAATTAAAGTAATTTGCGTGCGTTTGGAATTTGGATAAGAAAAAATTACTGGAAATAATATTTGGCGATTTTATTTCTACTTTTATTTATTTAAAAAAAAGTGCTATATAAAAACAAATTTATTATCAAATATCTGTTAAGAAAAACTAAATAAAATTGATTTTGGTGACTTTGGGCCATTTTTTAAATCAATTTGGAGAAATGAGTCGAAAAAATCTGGCAACACTGTTCAAGACATTGCAAACTAAAGACATTGCGTGTGTAAAACAATAAACAATCACCCTTAAGCGGCCCACCCACTTGCAATATAATTGTGCAATTTTTTGCATTGTACAATAATATCGCCAATATGTATGTCATATTCGATATTGGCAAATATCAAAAGACTTTTGATTTTTATTGTACAATCAAGACAATTTTTTAATGTGGTGGCAACATCGTTCAATGTTGAGTACTTTTTCACTGTCAGGAAAATTTGGCAATATTTTCTTGAAAATATTGTGCCATTTATTGCACAATATATGTAGGTCAAAGCGACAATAATATCGTCGCTGTTTTGTCTAACTAACCTATCTAAAGTTTTCTAAATTTTAGAGGAGACTAGCTTTTATGCTTGTTTTCTACATGTATTCTTATGGAAACTTCTGAAATATTTTTACAGTTATAGGATCGACAGTAATGTTTACAGTCCTAAAAATTGTGGACAACTTCTATTATGACTCGTAAAGTCTAGTAGTGGAATTAACTAATTTTTCGAAAAAAATTCAGTTAAATCGGTTAGTTAAAAAGCGACGATATGTACAACAGCATATGCTATAATATTGCATAATGGATGGGCCGCTTTATGGGGACTAAAAGTTCACGTGAAAAGTGTTCCCTTTCATTTAAATTGTGATAGCCAATGTTTGCGTGGTTGTTGTGTCAGTATACTATTTCTAATTTTGTTCACCAATTTTTTTCTTCACGGTAAATATTTCATGTGAACAAAATGTTCGCCTTTTCTTCTCGATAAGAGTGAATTAAAATTCCACTTTTCACTTCTTCATATTTCACTTCTGTTTATTTCCGTTATTTTGAATATTTAAACAATTAAATTTGTTTTATGGTGACAGTTCTCGTTGGGGTCTTTCATTAAGCGCTTCCTATCTCTAAATTTAAGTAAAGCCACAGTACACACTGACGTGTTAGCAATGTTTTATTGTATGTTTTATTGTGTTTAATATAATTCTAATAAAGAAAAGTTGTTGCTCGCCTGCATGTTCCACTGTGCAGCACAATGAATGTTCAGAAACATTTGAAAAAGATGTTAAACCAAGATTTTGATAAATGGTTTTTCATTTAATTTCTTGTATTGAAATTTCTACATATTTAAACACGTCATAGTGTTAGACAATTTATTTCTGTCTGCGGAATTTAAGTTGCAGTTGTTAGTTGGTAATTTGTTGCAGTTTTCTGAATAGGTTTTCATTTGTTATATGTTGCGGCTGCTGTTTGTTATTAAAAATAATTAGTATGTATGTATATGCTACTTTTTTTTCCAGAACACATTCATTTAATTAATATGCATTCCATTGTAGCTGTGTGGCGGTGTATTAAATTTTTTTTATAAGTTTTACAAGTTTGTTCGTTTGTGCTGGTTTTTAATGTATTAATTTGCGTTCCGTTTTAATTATACTTAATAAGTTGTAAAGAGTAAAACTAAGCTGAAGCGAATACAAAGCAAAATTTTAAACAATTAAAGTATTTATTTACTGCGGTTTTAGACATGTTTTTAATATTAGATGTATTCAGAGTGCCCGTCTGTCCGTACGCTGCAGAGAGCATGCGCATTTGAGAAATACTGGAATTTAATATATTATTTGGTGTTTATGCTCACATATGTATATTAAAATGTTAAAAACAAGAACTCTGCTACCCACTGTGTTTGATTATCACTACAATACAAGAGCTAGAAAGTTGGTACACTTTAAGAAATGGAATATATATATAAAGTGTCCCAAAAACAAGCTAAGGTGCGTAACAAAAAATTGGCTTTAAACTGGAAGTATGGAAATGCATTTTTTTTCCGACAAAAAATTTATTTATGTATGTCTACTCGTTAATATATTAAATTTACTGCGAATGTGAGGTTAAATTTTTTCATCGAATTTTGAAGAACATGAATTCCGAAAATTTTGCTTTAGCATGTTTTTAGATAAAAGATACATTTTCTAAAAAAAAACACAATTTCAATGTACATACATGCATTTATACATACATATGTATATATTAAAAAAAAGGTAGGAAAAAATTATTAAAATTTAGTTAAAAGTCTTATGGAATTTTTTAATAAAATAGATATATGTAGTGTGTCCAAAAAAAAAATCATTTTACTTTATCTTAAATATTTACCAATAGTATTAAATAGTATTACAAAATTTTATTTATTCAAGTTCTAATATCGAAAAAGTTTTACTCCGAATTTGCTTTCCTCATTAAAGAAAACTTATTATAATTATAATTATAATAAGTTTTCTTTCCTCATTACATATACATTTCAGTAATTTTCTATTAATTTAATTTCTCTCTGAATAAAATAATTGCTAAGCGTGGAAGGTTAGTCTGAATTAATTTTTTTTTTGAAGTTAAATTGCCAAAAGCTTAACAACTTTTAAATTTTTGTGTTTGTCTTTTATTTAAGATACTTAATTTTTATTTGCAACTTATTTTTGTGCTGGAAAAAACTTGCAGGGATATTTGCTGGCAAAGTTCTCTTTTATGAATTTTTCGGACTTAGACTAGACATAAGCTTAAAGTAAGCACTGCAGAGTAAGGATATTCCAAGGAAGTACGATCCCGAAAATTTTACTCCGAAAATTCAAAACCACGAAATACTCCGAAAAGTCAAATAAAAAAACTTACTCCGTAATTTTTATTTTAAGAATATCTATTTCAAAAATTTTACTCTCAAAGAATTAACTTTGAAAATCACATTACAAAAATTGTATTCCGAAAATTTTATTGAAAAAATTTTTACCGCATTAATTTAATTCCTATAGAATACAATACAATATAAAAAATATGATTTAAGAATCCACTGAAAGCTGTTATGATATTAACCGGGAATACCCATTTTCTAGAGTACTCCCGTTGCCGACCATTACTAATAATCGTGACAAAGGGTGTGTTCGTAAATGCATCACTGTGCTGCAAATGAAATTTTAAATGCCCTAAACTGGTTCACTGAAATAGATAACGCACAAATAAATGTAAAAAATGGTGCATAGACATGATTACTACTAAAACAGATTATAAGCGAACTTGTATTGCATTTTAAATAAAAGTTTGCACGTATGATGCAGAGCTGTGATGCATTCGCGAACACAGCCAAAATTAAATATCGAAAAATGTATTATTAAAAATCGATAGCTGCTTCGTGTTGAAATTTTGTATACACAACGAGTTTATAATTTTCCTTCTGTTAAAAAAATATAGCTTTTGATACTTAGGCAATTTGTTAACTCTTTATGGTCCATTGGGCTCAGTTACTTTTAGTTTAATAATAAAATAAATTAAAATTAAATTTTCAATATTTATTTAAAACAAATAGGAGTTTATGTTAATTAAAGTATTGCTTTTGTGTAATAAACTATTTGCTGAGCTGTACAATTTATTTCGGGTGAAAACAACTCCGAAATAATTTCTCCGAATTTTTTAAATAAAAATTTTACTGCGAAAAACTGTTTACCGCTTCGGAATAAAATGTTTAAGAAAAACTGTTATGATATTTATGCTCTTAAAGCATTTTGTTCACTCTAGTTTAAAAAATATGGTGGAGAGTTCCAAATAATGAAACCGAAAAACCATCAACTAAATCAAGCTAAAAACCCAGTTTACTCAATAAAATTTCTTAAGCTCTTCCAATCGGAATAATTAAGATATTCCATACTCGGTCGGTTTTCAATAAAAAAATTGTAGCTGGACAATGGCACAAATAAGGCACCAGTGTTTCATCATCTCCCTGGCAAGCTCTACATGTTATATCATCAACAACATCCAGGTGCTCCAGGTGATTATTTAATCCCTTTATATCAGATTTTTGTTTATTTTTTCCAAAGATTTCTAGTCGCTTTTATAACATCAGAGTTCTGCCAATCTCCGATGTGCTGTTCTGTATATAGCCCATAGTTTTAGTTGGTTTTTTTGAATTTTTGAAATGATGTGGCGTTTTCCAGTGTGACCCCATCATATCCATATCTTCGCTTCCACCGCTCTCTTGATATCCTGGAATCCACACTAACTCAATATTACCACAATACCTGCAAGAGTTGATCTCATTTCTGCATTAAAGAACATTTCAAGATGGAACTTTTTAATATCTTAAGGCTTCGATAATTTTTTACTAAGAGTATTCATTAATAACACATCTATTTACTGTTTAATATATTAGTTTTGTAAACCCTTTCCTGAGCTCTTGCGATCTGTTTTATAATATTTATAATTCAGTTTTAAATTCAATAAATTAAATGAAGAAAAAAATAGTATAATAATGAGTGTGTGTATTTATGTCTTTTACATTAGTATTGAAACTATAAATAAAACGCCGCTCATTCCTTTACCTCATATTCATTTTATGAATAAAGGGAAACCCCTAGTAAAAATGGAGTTAATTACTTCTTAGATACTACGTTTATACGCGCACTACTTGCAAATAAAAATATTTGCAAATAAATTAACTCACTGTTTATACGGCATTGTAAATGTATAAAAACTTGATAGCACTTCTATAGAAAAGTTACTTATTTTTAGAAATAAATTGCTTAAATGTATAAAGTAACAAATAAGTCCTAGTTTACACCATGCAAGTCTTATTCGCAAGCTGATTAGTTTGTTAGAAGAGAGAGACGAGGGGAAAATAAACGTTTCTATTCCCCTCGTCTCTCTCTCCATCAAACTAATCAGCTTAGCAGTAAGACTTGCATAGTGTAAACTAGGACTAATCATTAGTTTTTATTGTCATTATTTGCTTCTATGAATATTTTTTTGTACAATATTTATTAATTTATTGTTTTTTATTAGCAAAAACTTTTAAGTGTGGCAACTTCAAGCATTTTATTTTTAAATAGTGCGTTAATAATTAAAACAATAAATATGGCAACAATTTACAGTTTTATTTGCCGTGCGTATAAACGTAGTAAGAAGTAATTAATTAATTTAATTATTATTTTTCGAACTGTATTTGTTTCTATATTCTTATGAATTGAATAGGCTAAAGTTCGTAACGCTTTTTAAGCCAAATTACATGTGATAGTTATTAATGAACAAATAACATTAAAGTTAGTTGTAAATATTCTGACAACAACACATAGTTGAACGGAACAGCCAGCCGTTTTCGAAGGCCACTAAACCTTCCTCATCAGCGTTCTTCTGTGTTTTGGTCCACTGTGTGTGGTGTGAGTTGATGTAGATGTCTGCCTTATATACGTAACTTTATTGCAAATGGAATATGTGAATTGGTTTGATTCATTGCATTTCAATTTGCTAATGTGTTTCGTAATGTATACGCAAGTTAATTACAGTTCGAAAAATAATAATTAAATTAACTAAGTAATTAAGTTAGTCCTGGTTCACACACTTCAACTCGTGATTTAGCTGTAAGAAAAAAAGTGATATTTGTATTTCCTTCTCCGTCTTTCTTACAGCTGAATTACGAGTTGATCAACAAAAGTTGAAGTGTGTGAACCGGGAGTTACTTATGCTGGAGGTTTGTCCCTTAATTTTTTTTGTGACAAAATTTGTGTACACCCTTTATCTCTTCACACATTCATGTATCCATCTTTGTGATTTTTGCTTAGTTTTATCTAATTTTTTTTATATAATCCAATCGTCAGGTATACATACTAGGGATGCCAATCGGGATCGATTTTTGGAAATCCCGGGATTCGGGATTTCGTAATCCCGATACCGAAAATCCCGGGATTTTCGGGATCTCGGGATTTTCGGGATCCCGGGATTTTTCGGGATTACGGGATTTTCGAGATTTCGGGATAGAATTTTTTTCGTAAAATAAACCATTTTTTTAAATAAATATTACTTTAATAACAATTTAATGCATTTTAGAAGGTTTTATGTTCATAATTTATCATTCCACAATTGTCTTTAAAGTGAACAATTTTCTAATACGAGTATGAAAATAAAAATCAAAAGAATTTTTCTCATCTATTTTTAAGTTGATTAATCACATTTGATGTTAGAGAATTTATAGTGAAAACAATAACTTAATATATTGTTAATTATATTGTTTTCAATATAAATGTTTTACTATAATCTAAACCAAAACTAATGTATCTGTGGACTTTTAGCACTACCGCTTAAGTTGACTTACGAAAATTTTTAGATTCACTTTCATTTTTTGTTACATACATACATATGTATGTATGTATACCAAGCATTATCTAATTTTTTATCGATTTCGTTACGACTATGACAACGATAATAAAGCTGAACATGTGGAAAAATTAAAAGAAATGTATACACTAATAAAATTCGAATAATTACGTCTAACGATCACATTTTTATAGGCACATATATTAAAAGTTTGCGTGAGCACTTGAAAAGTATTTTTGCTATACTGAAATATTTTTAATTCATACATAGGTTGTTTTCTACAAGTTCAACAGATACGATACATATGTATTCATACGTTCGCTTAGAGGAGTATGGTTTATTAGTGTCCTGGCCTTTTCCTCTGCAACTCGAATAAAATTATAATTGAGTCGAACTCATTCAGTCGGTCGTTTCTGACTAAAACTATTTATCAAACCAGTGTCATTTAAATGGGTTTGATCTTAGGTTTGTGTCAAAAACTACCTAAATGGTCTAAGTAAAAAAGAAAATAATTTTGAACTGTAATGTAAAAAACATACACACACACTCGAGCAGTTTTTTAGACAAAATACTCCGCATTATTCTGTAAATATTTCTCGCTTTTCCGTCAACCCGACAACAAAAAGTTTTCACTTGCCTTGTATCAAAGAATATAAATTGTGAAGAATATAAATGATGATTTGTGATTCCAAAGTTAATATGTGTCTTCTGTTTTCAAAATAATTCTAAAATGTACATGTATTCTAGCACCTTTGATGAAAATTACCGTAAGAAAGTAGTTTATTTATTTTGCTCTTATTGTTAAATTATAAGAAATACGTATAAAATTGTATGGGACTTTTAAATATTATAAAAAATACCATAAAAATCAACGAAAATTTGAATTTATAAAGTTTTTTATATAAAAATTGCTAAGAAATCCCGAAAATGAAATCCCGGGATTGAATTTTACAAATCCCGGGATTCGGGATTTGCTAAGTCCCGAAAATCCCGGGATTTTCGGGTTCGGGATTTCCCGTTTGGCATCCCTAATACATACACAACATCATAGTGCAGTGGTGAAAGGTAAAACTGCTGCGCATGTGCATTTGCATTGTTTATTGCAAGCAGTTGTTTAACAGCAGTAGCAACAGCAGCAAAAACAACAACCACAGCAGATAGAATGCCAAATAACCTAACTTATATGTACATACATACATACATATCGATGGTCACAAGTAGAAAGGCCCTAACTGAAATAATTGTAACTTTACAGGAGAAGGTAAAACATAATAGAAACTTGCTTGTAAAAGCGTTATTTTTTACACCATTGTAATATATTTTTGTGAGAAGGTGTATTTGTATGAAATGTATTGGAATCACTGAAAAACTCAATTTCGTAAAAAACACGAGTTAGGGCCTTTCTACTGGCGACCATCGATATGTACATACATACATATTAATAATAATAATAATAGTGTAATGAAATTACGAGAGGGCAACTGACAAACAACAATGCGAATTATTTACACTCACACAATCGTATTCAAATGCTCAAAGTGGTAATGATGTATGTATATTTAAACACCGTCTTGTTGCTTTCGAGTCAAGTCAAGTCTATTAAAAACTGAACTAACTGCTGGTATGAAAAAAGCGGCAGTAGTTACTCATATCTGGCTGAGTGGCTGTCTAAATGACTGAGTGTCTGGCTGACTGACTGACTGACTGACTGACTGACTGACTACATGGCGGTTAGTAAGTAACCTTATGCTTTTTGCTGCTGCAGTTTCATTTTGCAATCACTTCCTGCGTAACTCACGCGTTGTATCATTTTTTTTTTTTTGGTTTATTATTTTTTCATATTTTTTTACGTTGTTGCCACTATTGTTGTTATTAATGTTGCACGTTCTCGTCAGTTTTAATTAGTGTAACGAATATGGCAGCAGTTATACGTAGTAAGAGTGCGCGAGTACATGAGCATTACAAATGCATTTTTAACCACTATATTTTAAAGTTTAAGAGCAATTTTGCTATTCTTGCTGTTTGTTCATTGCTTAATTTTGTTTATTGTTTATTAGACAGAGTTAAATAAATCAAATTACAGGGGGTTCGGTTGGAAAGAAATCAAAAGTTCAGATAGAGCTGGAAAGTTTTTTTTCTATTTTTTTTTATTAAAATGCTTAAATCCTTTGTACTGTATATCATTTTATTATCCTCAATAATATGTACATACCTATGTACGAGTACCTAAACATTTTTCAACAAAATAACTCTTTTTATGAAAATGTCTAAATGAAAAAAAAAATATACATATACATACTATTAAATTGAAAGGCCTTAAAGCAATTTAATAATTGAAAAACTAAAAATAAATTAACAAGAACCACAGGCTACACATTTTGTGTAATTCATAAACGCATACTTCTATGTAATTTATGAGAATTTGGTAATAAAATATATGTACATACATACCTCATATTGTACTTCTAGTATTACGCAGTATTTCTTAGATAAAAATATATAAAAAACATTTTTCTCATACTAATGCTGCTAATGGCCGTTAGCGGAAATATTTTATGGGCCTGAACTTTTTTTCTAATCTCCTAAGAGTCATTATATACATATAATGAAAAGCTTGCGAAAAAAGAAAATATGGAAATTATTTAAAACGGCAAACAGTTAAAATAAATATGGTAAACAGAGACAGATTTTCAAACATATTAATTGATTTTTTTTTGCTCTCGTAAGAAAATTTAAAAATCAACTTTAAGAGGAAATTTGTTAAAAAGAGTCATAAAAGTAACAAAGTTTAAGGAAAAAACTAAATTTTTACGCAAGTGATTATTTAGCAGAACATTCGTAGAAGATTTTTTTAACACTTTTTTTGCACATGTACGATGTACCCGATAGGAAGCTTGTGGTTAAGTGTCTCCAAATCATCAGTTTTGTGGACTATTTTGGTGACAGAAGAGCGGTTGCGTATTAATATTTGCTTTTCATGAGTACAAAACCTTTTGTCAGGTACATGTGTATGTACCCACCCCCCCCTTGGAAGCTTAATGATAATTTGATATTTTTTAAGAAAACACCAAATGTGAAAATATAATTTTTCATTTCATTTGCTCCAAAAAAGTACCAAACATGTGGACTACTATTACTATAATGAATCTATACATGGTCCCAAAAGAACTACGTGTTCAATAAATCTATAGATATAAGCTCGTATTGTACATGCTTAATATTAATAATTTCCATATAAATATAGTTCTGTTATATAAAATTTTTAATATTTTGTTGGTTATTTTCTTCATTATTTTCTAAAATTTTAATTTTAGGTAAAAACTTTCTTTGAGACTAATGTTGTTGACACGAAGAGCTAACATATTGCCATAAATCATATTCTTGTAAAATTATTTTTTTTTAAATAGTTATATGCAAAAAGTTACATTGAAAAATGTGCTTGAAGGCCAACTTTGAGGGGCTGACGCACCCCCTAAAACACAACTTATCGCTATGAATTTTTTTTGGAATTTGTTTACATAAAACTGAACCGATTTGGGGGGAGAGAGCACAAGAAAAAAATATTATTGGCCACTCTAATATACATATAGGCATGTAATTATTTTAGCACAGTGGTCCAGTAACGTCAATTATTTGAACGAAATTATATTCCTTAAATGATTTTTAACCGACTTCAAAAAAAGAAGGAGGTTAACAATTCGTCACTATTTTTTTTTTTTTTTTAGGTGTGTAGGTCCATAACTCGGTGCATTTTAGACCGATTGTAAAAATTTTTTTGTTGTCTGAGAGGGTATAGCTTCCCATTGGTCCCATTTGAAAAAAAGTGGGCGGGGTCACGCCCACAATTTTTTAAATTTAATTTATTGATCTTCTACTTATTTGATTGCTACGAAACCTAGCAAACATCTTTGGTTCTTGTAATTAGAAAATTCTTGAGTTGAAAAAATGGGCGGGGCTACGCCCATTCAAATGTATTATAACATTACACGTGGTTCTACTTAACTGATTTTTACAAAACTTAGCACACACCTTGAACTCTAAAATATACAAAATTTTCTTTTAAAAAAATGGGCGGGATTACGCCCATTAAAATTTTATATTATATTTCACAGGGTTCTATTTCACCGATTTTTACGAAACTTGGCACACACCCTAAACTTTAATCAAGGCACAAAATTGCGTTCAAAAAGTGGGCGGGGCACGCCTATTAAACTTTAGTATAATATTTCATGTGCTTGTATTTAACCAATATTGACGAAACTTGGCACACACCCTAAGCTTTAATAAAGCCAAAAAATTGCGTTAAAAAAAGTGGGCGGGGTCACGCCTACAATTTTTTAAATTTGATTTTGTAATCTTCTACTCATTTGATTGCTGGGAAACCTAGCAAACATCTTTGGTTTTTGTAATTACAAAATTTTTAAGTTGAAAAAATGGGTGGGGCTACGCCCATTAAAATGTATTATAACATTACACGTGGTTCTACTTAACCGATTTTTACGAAACTTAGCACACACCTTGAACTCTTAAAAATACACAATCTTGTTTTAAAAAAAGGGGCGTAGCCACGCCCCATAAAATTTAACACTTAATTTCACGTGCTTTTACTTCATCGATTTTTACGAAACTGGACCATATTTCCAAATAAAGAAAGATACTTACAAATAAATTTTTTTTGAATTGACCAGAGTTTAAAAGTATTCACTAAAAAGGTAAAAATAAAACTTAAAAAAAAAAAATTAAACCGACTTCAAAAATAAGCACTAAAAAGCAACAAATAATATAGATCTAGTTAAATAAAAGATTTTTATATATGTTACCTACAGTGCCGTTTGAAGTTGGTGCCAGTAATACTGGTACTAAGCACATAAGAACATGCCCGGTAAAAAAACTGCAAGTAATTTTTGTGTACATATGTATCTGCTTAGTTACCAATGTTGCTGGCACCAACTTCAAACGGCACTGTAGGTAACATATATAAAAATCTTTTATTTAACTAGATCTATATTATTTGTTGCTTTTTAGTGCTTATTTTTGAAGTCGGTTTAATTTTTTTTTTTAAAGTTTTATTTTTTTGTTTTATTGAGGGCTAGTTTTTTTTACTAATTAGTTAAACTTAGTTTAACATATGTTTTGAGTTAACCAAGAAACAAGTTTAAGCGGGGTTTAACCGCCCATGCTGTTTTTCAGTGATGGATTAACAGTTGTCAATTTAGCTAGAAATGCCATACTTTGTTTTCAATATAGATGTGGCATTTTTGAAAATATTTTACGTAAAAAGGGCAACACTTAAAAAGCGATGTTTTAATTCTTTAAATTTATTTAAAAAAAACTTCAATAACTGAATTCTGAATTTTTCGAAAATAAAGAAATAAATAGTATGGACTTAAAAAATAGCGACGCTCCAAAAATAAATCTTTGCTAGAACGTGTATTTATCTCTCCTATTTGTCCTACCCATTTTATTCTGGTTCAATAGTCACTAACATCTTCGTCGTCATAACAAGCATCCGTTTTATTTATGTATGAATATATTTACTTATTAAACTTTTTAGTAAAACTTTTTATTTTTCAATTGCGTAATATTTATTTCATATATTTATAATTTGACAATTATAACTGCACAATGCGTCTTGCTTAAACCTAGATTATCAACTAGATAATCTTTATTTGAAAAACAAAATTTTGAGTTTAAACTACAGTTAACCGACAAGAATATTTTATAAGAAAGTTTATAAAAGAAAATATATCAGATCAAGGTGTACCTTATATTTAAGTAAAAATTCGAGTTTATCTTTATGTTAAAAACTAGCTCTAAGGGCTAATAAATTAGTGCAAGTTAATCTAGATTTTTGCTTTAAAATGTGTTTAAACTAGCAAACCTGTAAATCAATACAGTATTTAAACCATCTGTAAACGCATAAAATTGGGCGTTTAAACTACCCATAGAAGCCATATGGTTTTGTTACTTACAGACCATATCAGTTGCATTAAAATAGCACATAACTTTTTTCCTCTCTATTATTTCGCTCTTTTACACTATTCAACTTCGTTAAGCATAAATATAATTCCTTTCTCAGTCAAATTTGGTGACCTTTAATTACAATTTTTTAACTTTTTTGCATTTTTAATTGTGCAAAGAATGGATAGCCTGCTGCAAAACAGCTGTTTTTTTGACATTTATCCTAGTGCTGCCAAAATATTAATTTTTAAACTCCACGTAAGTACCGATTTACTCCTGTTGAGTTTGAACTACATATAAATTTGAGTTTAGTTTAACTACACCAGCGTTTAAACTTTGACTGATTTATTAGCCCTAAGAGATAAATTTATTCAATTTGCTAAAATGATAAGACTTCAAAACTAAGGTTTGCGTGTCTAAAAGGAGTTTGTCTTATAACCATAATAAAATCATAATTTAATTGTAATGAAATAAAAATTAATTAATACTCGTGTTAGGTCATTTTAAAAATATCTGCATTACATTTAAAATTTTTAACATTTTTTTATAAATCGAAAGTTATAGAAATCTAAAATCTTTACCCATAGTAATTGCTCTGCCATAATTTAAATGTATTTGTATGTCAGCTAATGCAGAAGTGTTATTTGTGTGCGCTACTTCCTGCTGCCATAAATAACAATTTCGCATAATAATGAAGCAATAAAGTGCAGATTTATTTCAACAAATAAAATGTTGATTTATTGCAATACGCACAGCATGCGTTGCATGTTTTTTTCTACTCTTATTCCACGATTATTTTCGTATTTGTATATGCACTTTTTAGTTTAATAAATTGCCTTATGTATGCACACACAAATATTATCACACACACGCACACTCATACACACACACACACACACACACACGGCCATAGTTGGACAGGTCAACTAAGCTTAATATTTAAAGTCATCGTTCAAATAGACACTTGCTTTACTAAATCTCTAGTTTAGTTTAGACTTATGGACTGCTGGAGCATTCTGGCTCTTGATCATGTTTAACATTTTGTGTACAGATCACGATGTCTGTCTTAAATGTTATGTTTGAATAATCTGTATGAATATGTATAGGAACAATTTTTTTCTTCTTCTATTTATTTGCATCTATGTTACATATAATATAGCAATACATAGAAAAAAAAGCGAAAAAAAGAAACAGTTAAGATTTATTTTATTATTGTTGCTGTTTTTCTTAGATACACTGGAAAAAATGTTTCCGTCTAAATGTCACCGCACGAAAAATCTTTTACTTTTTTTTTTGCTTTTCCCATATACATACATAAATGGAAAATTTTCTACAGGAAAAAACTTCACTATCAATGTCGTTAGAAGTTATACAACTGTCGGAAATTCCGTTAACTTTAAACTAACTTTAAGCTGACTATTTCGCAATTAGTACTGACTGACACTTAAATTATTTTTTGATGTAATCAACATTGCGATGTCCTAGGCGGTAGTCAATGGTCTCACTCCGCATTACTTTTCAACTAACTTAAAGTTGACTTTATTTAAGTCACCTGGTAGTCAGTAAATTAAAAAAAAAATTTGTGGAGTTTGAACATGTAGCATCACACCTTCTGTACTCAACGCGCTAATAGCCAGCTAAGGTGCCATCTAAAAAAAATAACAGCAAAATGTTAATATAAAACTGAAATGAGTTTCAAAGTGGCTGAGAATAAATTTGTTGGCTCTCACCCAATTCGATTACGTACTCAACTTAAGAATTAATTTTGGATTTGTTCTGGATGACATTGCAGTTAGCTTTTAGTCAGTCTAAGAAAAGTTAACTATAAGTTAATTGTTTTTGTAGTCAACCACACATTCTCCGACAGGAACGAGTATGTAATAAAAATTTTACGTTCTCATTAACTGCAATTGCTTATCTCTAGTTGAATATTTTTCGAGTGTAACGAAACAGTGTGTTACATTATTTTACGCCTTTTCTTCATCTTAGCAACCAGCAGCGCTAAAAGTCACACACATACAAACAAACACTACTCCGTAGATTGTAATGAAATAAAACAAAACGTCTAACGTGTAGTCGAACCAATGAACAAATAAATGAGAAAAATTACTGCCTGATATTTTAATGTGGCCTTTAAAAAAAATGTTCACAATGAGCAGCAACAAATCTCTAGCAAAGTTTAGTATTTTAAATCACAAACAACAACTCGGACAAACAAATAGAAAAAGAACAACCACTTGCACATTTGTGTGGTGTATGCATATGCACCAGGTATGGTAAAATTGGTAAAAATTTTTTTGGAACTATTCAAACTGGAAAAGTACAATAGTACACCAATGGTTAATTTAGTACATTTAGGTCCAAATTAACAGTCTATAGTTAACTAACGCCCATGGTTTAGTCAAGGATTTTTCTTAACAATTTCATTGGTTAAACCACCTTCATGGTTAACTAAAGACTGTGAATTTGAGGCTTAAGGAATCTCCCCAGTTTTCAATCCGCATTTGTTTTCGTTGTTCAAAAGTGAAATATGATACTCATATTCTACTCACTTCAAAACAGTGCTGTGAAAGTAAAACGCAGCGAGGAAATCAAAAAATTCAAACTCGTCCTTTTCCAAATTATTTTTCTTCTAAAATCGGATGCTGGAGCACATGCTTTTAATTTGTATATTCTACTAAATTTCAATTTAAACAGGTGCAGCATATGCTTTAACATGCGAACTCACAAGCAAATTTGTGAAAACGATTCGGCAGCTTTTGTTCTAAACAATATTTTAGTACAATTAATAACAAAAAAGTAAAAATTTTTTAAAATTGTTGCTACAATTTTAAAATTCTAAATTCCATCCCTGATATGCACACAGGCATACACAAGCATACACACATACATCCATGCAAGTAATCTCACTGCAACAACGAAGAAGTAATCAAAACTAGATCTTTATCTAAAATAGCCAAATACATACTTAATATTTTAGAAAATTGAAAAAGTGTTGCTTAATTTTTGGCTCGTTACTCTTTTATTTTCAAGATACGAATTTTTTTATTTTTGTCTTCCCAAGATTTTATAATGTTACACGATGACGTCTTTATTTGATACGAAAATTTATAGGCTCATTGTAAAAGGAAAAAAAATACGTTTAAAAAATTAATTATTTGCTTTTGGTTTTTCTCATTTGGTGTTTACAACTATAATTGAAACAGTTGGTGCGAAAAATTACTTTAACGTTTAAAAACAAAATAAATTGCAAAAAATATTATTAACGTGTTTTGTTGTTTTGTTTTTGCAATTTTAAACGTAATTAACTGCACGCTAAAAGAAAAATAATAACCCAGCAAAGTTTAGTACGCAGAAACTTTTACAGTTTATTAATAGCCAATAAGAAATATTTTTGTTATCTTTACAAAAATGATCAGCCCAATGCTTAATATTCGCCGGGAAATAATTCTCTCAGAAATTTTGTTTTTATTTATCCACCTATTCTAAACAGATTAAGCTACAAATTAAAATTTTGGGGGGAACTTCGAATTTTCGAAGTCCGCTATTTTGTTTCCAGTTGTTTCATTTTAACTGAAAGCTTGCAAATGGCTTTTTAAAATGGAAGAACAATGAATAGGAAATAAACTCCCAGGGATATGCTATTAAGAATAACGGTGTAGGTCTCAAAAGTAAAACTTTTTTTTAAAGTTTTTCATAAGTTTTTGCGTATTCATCTGCTTTTTGGTTGTTGTCAAGGATAGTAGCAAAGGGTATTCCAATAAAAGCTTACAATGTGATATAAAAAATTAATTCACACACAAAGGTGTCCATAGCATCACTAGATATCGTTGCTCCCAAGTAGAAAGGCCCTAACTGAAATAGCCCTGCAGAAAATTTGGTGACAATTGAACCAAGCGTACTCGTCGTAGGACTTGAGAAAATGGGAGTGTTAAAAAATCTAGATTTAAAAAAAAAGAAAAAAAAGAAAAAAAAGGTTGTGTGAAAAAATGTTCGTACTAACAGAGTGATATTCACGATTTAAAAGAATTATAAATGAGTATTTATTATAATTCAGAATTAATAATTTCAGAAAAAACGTGAGCAAAATTGATATCAAACTCATGGAAACAGCGCACTAGGTAGAAAACAGTAAAAACCAACTACACAAAACAAGAGGTAGGGGCGACCCACGTGCGTTTTCAAGATTTACCAACACGTTCCTGACGTCATGAGATGTGTCGTTTTGTCGCTTTCAAATGAGACCAATACCAACACGCTCAGTGATGGTACACCAAAGATACACGTATTTAAATCTTTAAAATGGCTCTCCTGAACAAAACCGGTTTTTGACCTATTTTGCGCGTCACATATATAGATTAGTTCATCCATAGTTCAATAGGGCACTATTACGAATATTATATATTATATGTACTACGAATATTTTCTGTTGTTTAGTATGTCTATATAAGAAAGACTCCGCTAGGGCAGGTATTATGTATTACGAATATTTTTTTTTTTTTTTTGGTTTAGTTTATATATAAGACAGACTTGGCTGGGAAAAAATGAATCGATGAAGCGAATTCTAACGTCTCGCTCACACCTAGCCTGTGTCTTCTATAATTTTTATTTCGTAGTGGAACTAATTTCACGTACATATTTTCATTTTATGCTTTGTGTCCTCATTCGCTATGCGATATTTTGAAATTAAAAGGTTATAATTAATAATTATGAATCAAAAGCTGAAAGTTAAAAAAAAAATTTACTGAAAAATAAAAATAGAAAAAAAGTGCAAGTTTTCGTTGTTATAGTTACGAGTACATACATAAATGTCGGAATGACATTTATATATACCCTGCAGAAAATTTGGTGACGAACGTACTCGTCCGTTGACTTGAAAAATTGAGAGTGTTACGAAAAGTAGGGAGAGTTGTGTTGAAAAAAGGACATATCCTGTAATCGGTTACATATTCACCATTATCGTGATGTATCGTCTTGATCTTTTGTTAATTTAATTGGGTCTTGGTCTAGTATTATAGTAAACGACACTGATCAGGTTCGATGTGGTTGGATTCATTATTCCCTCCAATGATACCGCCAAGCCACTTTGGAATCGCTCTCGTAACTGTACATAGATATTAATCTAAGTTTAACAGGTGTTTATACTTTTGAAATATGAGTGCCTCTGTGGTCGAGTTGGTAGTGTGCAAGCCAGTCATGCACGAGGTTGTCAGTTCGAATGCCAAAAAATATCGGCTCAAAAGTAAATTATAATTGAACTTGTAACAATAAAAACAAAAATTATAAGTTTTCATTGTTACAGTTAAGTGTCGGAATGACATTTTTAAATAATTTATATTATTCTACACCAAATAGGTCCCTATGGGCTAGTTCAGTGACAAGTTAAAACGCGTATACAAAGTAACAATTAACCCCATCCTAGGCCATCCCCATGTAAAAGTGACTGGTCCGCTTCATAGAAAGTGTTAAGTGCACGGTAAACTTTTTTCGGTTTTTAACGTTTTTTTTTTTTGTTTTGGGTTTCTTCTTAGTTTTGGCGTTTTTTCGGTTTTTTTTTCTGTTTCTATTTTTAGTTTTGGCTTTTTTTAATTTCAGCTTTTTTTTCGGCTTCATACGATTTTTTTCGTTTTAGCGATTTTTTCCGTTTTTGGCGATTTTTTCTTTTTGGAAATTTTTTATTTTGGGATTTCTTAGTATGTGTTTTTGAAAATTTCAAGGGCTTGCCTCTTATAAGATACAGCAAGTTGTCAAAATTACATTAACTGATAGAACATCCGTTAATTTTGATTTTTTAAATTTCAGTATTAATTGGTGTAGCCTGCATAAAAATAAACTAACTTTGAAAATTTCAACTGCCTATAATTTTCTGTATAATACATTATGATTTTAAAATTTTTCGTTGCTCGCTTTAGAACACCCTTTACTTATCCTGTGAAAATTTGAGGTCCGGCGTTTTCCATTACAAATAGATCGTGAATTCTATCTGTGAGGTCTTAAATCGTTTGTGGACCATTCCAATAGCCCTTTTCACATAACCCTAAAGCAAAAAGTTTAAACATCAAGATCTCGGTGGCCAATGGTGATGGACTCTTGGCAAAATTGCACGATCAGAAAACTTCTCAGGCAAAAGAGCGATGATACTTTTACTTATGCGGCATGTTGAAAATTAACATCGTCCACACAAAATCATTGATCATCGATCGATAACGCAACAGTAACAGTTTTTTCAGCCTCGTTGTCGTAAAAGTAACCTTCAATTACCATTACATCTTTTAAATATCTCATGAAAACTTGATGTGACTTGTGTATGCGTTTTATGGCTGAAATTTTTTATGAAGTTTGACAATTGATATGTTATTTGGCCGAATTCTCTTATGCATCACCTTGTTAATTTGGATATAAATATTTGTATATAAACAATGTTTCCTCCTAATACAATTCATGTACGAAGTACGACTTCTACAATATGTTGTGAACTGCGCTATTTCTATTTCTATTTTTAACTGGGTTATGTACAGCCTTCTTAATTTATTCAAGTTCTAAATAGTTTTTTTCTATGGATTTATAACAATTTTCTCTCCATTTACAATTTAAGTTCCATGATTTTGTATAAAATGCATAAAAAGTAAGGAAATTATATAGGATTTCACGCTTATTGAATCTATAGTATAATTAAAATTTGCATGTTTAAAAAAATATTTTCTTTGAAGTGGCAGAATCCGTGATGATTTTCTAGTGGTAGAAAATTGGTTGTATATCATTTTGATGCTTAAGGTCTTCGTTCGAACATGTGTTACAACATACTAGATTTGATTTCCACCTTTCAAATAATTGCTCTTGAAGTCTTGTTAAACAAATGGAAATGTTTTCAAATGTTCATTAAAAGTGCGACCATACAAAACAGATTTTCCGCTTTAGCGATGTCAGTACAGTAGTACTTGCTGTAATTATTATACAATTTTATTACCTGGCAACTTTCTTTGGTGTTGTAAGTTTCAAAACAACATGAGTGCTGTATGTGCTTCTGTTTTTCTGGTGCATTTATTAGTTTTGTTTTTTTTTTAATTTACGCACGCATGCGTTAATTGCCGGAGAAAATGTTGTAGTATCTGTTAGTATCCCACGCCTGATTTTCAAATTAACACCTAAGAGAAAGAAACTTTCAAATTGCACTCACCTCTGTCTGTCTGTTTATCTGTTTGTCTGATTGTTTCATTTCAACCATTTGAAGAGTTTTCTTTTGAGGAAATAATATTTATCATAAATATTTTCCTTACATGCAAAAGGTTTTAACTACATTTTTTAATTTGGCTTAAAAAGCGTTACGAACATTAGCCTATTCAATTCATAAGAACATAGAAACAAAAATACAGTTCGAAAAATAATAATTAAATTAACTAAAATTAATAGTCATTGACTTGTGGCAAAAATTAAATTAAAATATACTTAATAGTAACAAACCAAAAAAGATTGTCTTAAGTAGGACAAAAATAAGCAAATTAACAAACATGTGCATAGTTAGTAATGAACAAACGACAATGGTAAGACTGTTGTAAATATAGAGATGGTAACTTTGAGTCTTCATTACAAAACACATGAGCAAATTGAAATGCAATGAATCAAACCAATTCACATATTCCATTTGCAGTAAAGTTTCGTATACGAGTATAAGGCAGACATCTACATCAACTGACACCACACACAGTGGACCAAAACACAGAAGAACGCTGATGAGGAAGGTTTAGTGGCCTTCGAAAACGGCTGGTGTTTCGTACAACTATGAGTTGTTGTCAGAATATTTACAACTAACTTTGATGTTATTTGTTCATTAATAATTATCACATGTAATTTGGCTTAAAAAGCGTTACGAACATTAGCCTATTCAATTCATAATAATATAGATACATTTTTTTTTCTTTCTTTATAAAATGCAAGTAAACATAATGTACATATATATTAAATGTTTTGATTTATAACAAAATAACATGTCAGACATCTTTTGGAAAACACAACTAAATAAAGGACATACTTACATCACCGTGAAAATATGCATATTTAATTGGCTGCGTTTGGCGTAACGAAACCAGAGATTGCGTTCAAAATGAAATATGAGTATGCTACACACTACGTCAGTATGCACACGTTTTATTAATAAAGATTAAATAAAAATTATTTTTTTTATACATGATATTTTCATTAGTTCTAGAGCATCCACAAGTGAATATAATCGAATAATTCAGAAATCATATTAAAAAGTGTTGAAGTTTTAAAGTTAATTTACATTTAAATGACAAAATATTTAGAATTGAGCTGTTAGACGTTGATTTAACAGAATCTAAATGTTTACTACCACATTACTGTGTGTAGGAATGGGATAGTGATAGAGAAGAGAGGTGGTGAAGGAAGAGATAGCGAAAAGCTTCATTGTTTTACAACTTCGTTTTTTTGCAGCGCCTCCGGTGTCAAATGAGGCGTATTAAATTTTCAAAGCTGTGTTTAGTAGCCATTTTATTGGTTATTTTACTTCGCCGATGATTCTGCTACACAGTACCAACGAAGGAGGATTAGCATCTGCTAAAGTTCAGTGACAAGTGAGGGCATACATGCCCCACCGAAAACGGATTGTGTATTTAAATAAACATGTGAAGTGCCCTGGAAACGGTCCAATAAACCCGTCAAGCAGTGCATATCGGGTCTATACTTCAGTAGAGCCATAACTCAGAAATACTTATTTAGCCATAAACGAGTTTCAAGTTTTAGTTGACTTATTAGAAAAAAATTTTTTTCTTGTGTCAAGAGTTGTCGTTATACAGAAAAAAATTAAAAAATGAGATTCAATTAAAACAAAAACAAAGATTCAACTAAAAATTAATTAGTTTTCAAACAAACATGAAAATTGTGGTATTAACTCATCCATTTTAATTGCAATTTTTTTCATTAAGTAAAAATTTAATTGAGTTTTTTTAAAGATTCAATTAAAATTTAATTGAAATATTTCAATTAAACAACGAATTAAAATTGTTTCAAGATTCAATTAAAATATTAATTGAAATATACACTGAAAGAATTTTCGGCCTAAATTCTATGAATTTCGACATTAATCTAATGAAAAATTCATTACAATTCAACCAACGTCACTCTTCGTTGGATTAATGAAACCAGTTTCGTCATAATTATTTTATTGAAAACTTCATCAAATTTATTTAACAGTGTACTTAATGCAGTGCTATAACTTCATCCAAAATATAAAATAATTTCATGAAAAGAATGAAATAACTTAAATATAAAGGCGTTTCTTAATAATTAGAAAATATTGTTGTCATAAATCCAATAAAATATTCCTACGAAACCAGAATACCAACGAAACAATTCTAATGAAATTCTTTCACAATATTCTTGAAATTTTCATTGGATTTGTGAAATTATCATTAGATTTGTGAAAAAATTTTAATGAAATTGTTTCATTGGACTTATGAAGCAAAATTCTTTCGGTGTATTTACCATTTCATAGTATTCTTGAGTTAAGCTCTGTTGAATTGATTGATTGATTTTTTGGTTAAGCAGTAAATTCAATTAAAATATTAATCAAATATATATTTTTTTCTAAGCAATCACTTAATTGAAAATAATTTAACAATAATTTTTTCTGTGTACAAATAAACTCCATTTGTGTTTCGACTTTGTAGAGCAATAAATATTTTTGTTTGTCCGCATACTTCTCCATCCTTAAGAAGAATCACAAGGAAATTGGATGGTATTTTTTTTTTTGTCAATCAGAGTTGGAGGCGATTAATCGCGTACCAGTAGACGAAAAATACATGAGTGCAAGCACACAATTATGTGATTGATGACTTTATTTCAATGATAGTAATTAAAAATATTTAATTTTATAATAAGAATTAAAATTACTGAACTTGCGCCCTATTAGAAAATTATTCCTGATTTAAATTTTTTCTATTGCACATTAAGTAATTATATAAATTTATCTAAACATCTTGATCATACTTTCTTATGCCTTGTCTTAGAAAAATTTCTTGCAACATCTTTGGAAATTATTTAAATTTGCATTCATTTTAGGTTGGAAGATGTAAATCTTATTTACTTCCTTGGAAGCTTTCTGTCATAGATTCATTGAAATCTAAACAATCTTTCTAGTTTTAATCCATCTCAATAGGCTTGTTAATTTTTTTTTATATTTCACAAATATTTTCCTCTAAAATAAATAAATAAAAAAGTAATTGAACAACATTCTGCTTTTTTTTCTAACTATAATTTACCTGCTGGCTAAATCTACTAATTTGTTAATTATAGTGCTCGAACGGAAAAACATGTGTAACAATTGCCTTTTGGTGGCTTTAAATATGGAAAACAAAAGACGTTTAAAACAATTTTTAATACGCAGCCATAAAGAAACAATTTTTTATTTATATTAAACAACGTAATTTCTGATTTATTTTAGCCGCTGGCTAAAGCCAACGACAGAGTCACATAATAATTGCAATTTAATAAATTCTAATAGCGCATGATTAAAAAAAATGTGTATGTGAAAAAAAAAATATTTCTTAGGAAAAGCGAACGTTTGCATCGCTGGCTGTTCGGTAATAATATCTTAATTAAGCATGTGTTCATATTGATAAAGTTTCATCAATTACTATAACGATGAATATTCATTAAAATAGATGTAAAAATAAGTAATCATATTTAGTTAAGCAAAAAAAAAAGTCGTGTACATGAAAGATGATTAAAAAAAAGTGCTGAAACGACTTTGACTCGTTGTAAGAGTTGTAAGACATGTGTTATTGAATACCGAAACGCACCTTAAATTTTGTAAACTCAGCTGATTGCTTTTGTAGCATGTGGCAGTGGAGAAAAAAAATTATATAAAAAAGATGTCTTGTTCAAATGAGCCATGAGTAAAAAAAACAATTTTTAATGTTATAATTTAAAGAAAATCTTTACAAAACGTCAAGTTGGGTGGCGCACCGTTAGAGTAGTTATATGTTAAAGTAAAATACACAGGCTAAACCATTACGGCAATAAAATAGCCATTTTTAAATAACGCTGCTAGTATATATTGCATACCAGAGAACGACAATAAGTACTCAACAAAAATGTACATAAGTAAATAATCTTAACTTTAGTAACTGCGTATAGTTAATCACAATTGTATGCTCACATATATTCTCTTAAGAAACTATGACTATAGCTTTTTCGTTTATGCGAAAAACTAAAATACGCTACAACTAAAAATAAAAACGCACATGTATTTCAAGCGTATAGACTCTCTATCCTACTTATAGTCAAATTATGCTTATACTCAAAGTATGGGTATTTAGTCGGACAAAAAAAATATACGCCTGATACTCGGGATATTTATTCATCATTCGCCACTGTGTGTGTAAATAAAATGGGCCTGCACATACGCATTTGTAGCTGATTAATAGTCAGAGTATTTTTATACTCTGATTATAGCTCATAAGGTCTATGTATTTTAGTTTCTGTTGTTTGTGCTGCGTAATTTAAAAAATGTGTATAAACAAAGTTGTTGGATGTTTATAGTTATACGTATTCGGTTTAAAATGTTAACGCGTGTGTTTGCATATGAGCGTGTTTTTTATTTGCAGGTGTACACATTCATAGTTGTTTGACGGTCCGTACTCAAAGTGTACCTAAATTGATACTTTTGTGATTCTCTGCTGCATACCGAACGTTAAGGTTCGACTTTCGCCAAAGCCTCCTTTAGGCAGTGTTTCTCCTTGAGTCAAGGACATATAAACCCGCCATCGTATCTCCTTTGTACACAGAGAAAACAGTGCCTACTAAATAGCTCATAAAATAGAACAAAATTAATAAGAAATCTCTATGGTATTTTTTTTTCAATAAGGAAATCTTATTAATTTCGTAGAGAAAACCTTTTTGAAAAAATCAAGAAGAAGTCTTCAAGTTTTTATAAGGTTATCTTATTGATTTTTCCAATAAGGTTTTCATCTTGGTTTTATTAGGCGACCTCATAAAAATTAAAAAATTGCGTCTTTATTCTTTGTACTTATGTATTTTCATTTAAATTCTCTACCATATATGTAGATATGTATGTATGTAGTATATTGTATATGTTATTTATTTATACATACATACATACACATTATGTTATATTCTTAACTAACTTACTCACCAAGTATTGAACCAGCAAACTTCTACCTGATAGGCAAGCACTCTAACCAATATGCTAACAAGCAGCCTGAATAACCATTGAAATTATTGTGCAAACATTCTTATACAAAAATGAAAAAGATTATGAAAACAACTGTCTCTATGTCTATTTATAGATATGAAATAACAAGACACCTCATAAAATCAAGGATATTTCCTTATTAAAAAAATCAATAAGATGCTTTACACATACTCATATAGGAACCTACTAAAATCTAGAAGAAAACCTTATTGAAGAAATCAATAAGGCAACCTAATAAAATCAAGAAGGAAACCGTTTAAAAAAAATCAATAAGGCAACCTAATAAAATCAAGAATAAAACCCTATAGTTTACAATTTATTAGAAAACCTAATAGAATCAAGAAGTTTTTCTCTATGGATTGTTTTTTTTGGTGCCAAAAATAACGGAAATTGAGTAAAAAAAGTTGTGAATAAAAAGATTTCTTCTTGATTTTATGTGGGTTTCTTCTTAATAAAATTAATAAGATTTACCACATAAAAACAATAAGGAATCTCTATGAAAAAATCATCGCTTCTTTCTGCTGGGATACCCCTTAGCCTAAAAACGGTTCATAGAGAAAATCTTGTTGATTCTATGAGGCAGTTTTTTCTCTGTGCAGTCTCTCTACTTATTATTAACTAATTTGCATCGAAAGCGTCTACGAGTTTCTCTTTTGAAGTCTTGAAATTATTTTTCAAAACTAACTATTAAAAATTCGGTTTTCACATCCTTAAAGATGGAACTATGTGATACATATACAAATTTAATAGAAGTAAAATGAATGAATGTTATATTGAAAACGTTCATTTTGCTTGCATATACGTATGTATATGTATTCATTATGCATTCAAATGTCAAATATTTACAAATTATCACATTTTATCTCAATTTAATTGCCTTTCACAACTTTAAAAAAATTCTCAATTATTCTCTTGTATGAAAACATTTAATTTTATTATCAAGTCCTAAAAAAAAGGAGAACAAATTTATAACAAATTTATTATTTGTAATTAAAAAGATTCATTAAACATTGAACCGAATACCACAAAGGAGGAACTACAAACCGTCTGAAACAACTCTTGGGAATTATTTTAAATTCATCATCAGTCAAAAGCGCAGCACACCAGCATCAGAGCCAGAGCCAGAGCCACCATCAAAGTGCACAAACGAACGAGCAAAACTTTAAAAACGAATGCATGTTAGTTAAATCAGTCTAAACTAAAAACATAAAACGCAATTTATTATGTGGCATGCGTCGGTGCAGCACTTGTTTTGCAAATTGCACTTAAAAATGCATTTATTACACTCTTGTCGACGAGTACACACACGCACACACACACACATACACACACATACACAGCAAACATTTTAACAACAACGTGGACTTTTTCCAATCGTTTCCTTAGTTGACTGCGTTTGTACGATTTGGCTTCGTTGGTCGTTCAGTTACTTTCTGAGCTTGTGGATGTGTCGGTGGTGGTAAAAGATCATCATCATCATCATGCACCACAATGCAATAGTTAACATGCACTTGAGCTGATTTTGTTCCCCCTCAAAAAAAAAAAATAAAACTTAAAAGAAATAAGAAAAGGAACAACGACAACGCGACGTTTGTTTAAATATTCATTCCTGTGATCGTAACTTTTCAATGATTGTTGGTAATTTGAAGCCCCAGTGTGTGATTTTTCATTTCTTATTCAATATTTTTTATTTTTTGTACGTATGTATGTATGTTTGTCTCTTTGTGCGTGTGTTTGTGTGTTAATTTTATCTTGAATGCTTGTGTATATTAAAAATGTAGTTGATTTAAGACGTTAAAAGTGTCTTTCTTTATTACAAGTATTTACACTGAGAGAAAAAGTACGTATGAAAAAATAATGTTTCATATATGCTTTAATTGTGAGAGATTTTAACAACATAAGACATTTTAATTATTAAATATAAATTGTCTATAAAGAACTAAAGTAGTTCTACTA
The DNA here is from genome assembly GCA_944452675.1 of Tachina lurida. Taxonomy (NCBI): domain Eukaryota; kingdom Metazoa; phylum Arthropoda; class Insecta; order Diptera; family Tachinidae; genus Tachina; species Tachina lurida. Next base: position 116,465,889 of record OX101755.1, read on the forward strand.
TTACAATATTTATCTAAAGTTAGTATTTTTTTGCAGAAAAAGACATTATCGTTGCTAGTAGGATCTCTGTTGGTAAAATCTTATTACGAATTACGTTATTGTTTTCTTAGAGAGAAATTTATCGATAACATATGTTTTGATTTAACTTTTAAAATAAGTTAAAAATTAGGCACAAATTAAAAAAAACCTTAATTTTAAAACAAATCTATGCATAATGTGCAAATAATTTGTTGCTTAAATTAATGCCAAATATTATACCAATTTTTGAAATATTTTTCATAGGCAATATTAATTTATTGAAAAGAACAAAACAATACCGCACAATTTCAATAATTTGTAGCTAATTTCTTAGAATGAAATATTTGTACATATATGTACTTAAAGTAATTTTATAAGGAAATCAATAAAAGTTAATTAGATCAGCTGGGCCACCACGCGCTTCAATTACACCCCGTCTATCTACTTGGGCAGAGATATGTTGTTAACATCAAACATTTGTCCTGCACTTTAAATGAAATGGAATATGAGAAATGGTTTTTGTTGTAAATATTATTATTGATTTGTCGTTGGTAAATTCATTTCTCTTTTCCCGTAGTTACGTACGAGTATATGTGCTAAACTGAATGCAAATGAAGACGGTAAATTGAAAAATAATAATTAATTAATTGTAATTAATAATTATAAGTATAAATGAATTTACCGTCCGTAAATCAATAATTGTATATAAAATATTTCTCATATTTCATTTCAATAAAAATTGAGTTAAAATAACTGATGATAAAAACCGATTTCTGGGCAAGTTGCAGTACGCACGTGCTCGATTTTTCTAAATTCTATGAATTTCGACATTACGAATAATCTAATGAAAAATTCATTAAAATTCAACCAACGTCACGCTTCGTTGGATTCATGAAACCAGTTTCGTCAAAATTATTTTATTGAAAACTTCATCAAATTTATTTAACAGTGTAATTAATGCAGTGCTATAACTTTATCGAAACAATAAAATAATTTCATGAAAAAAATGAAATAACTTAAATACAAAGGGGTTTCTTAATAATTAGAAAATATTGTTGTCATAAGTCCAATAAAATATTCTTACGAAACCAGAATACCAAGCCTGATTTTAGCAATAAAAGTTGATAAATCGACCTTACAGATTTTTTGCGATACATATTTAACATTTAAGAAATTAATTATTCAACATATTGTCAGAAGTTTATTTTGATTTTAAATTTATTTGCAACAATAAAATTCATATAGACAACGCTGAACCACCAGCAAATAAATTTCAAAATACATATTTAACTTTAGTGGAGAAAAAACTGACGTAGAAAATATGATGCAGCAAAAATCTCTTAAGATTTTTTTGTAAAAAGTTTTGATCTGATTTTCAACTCCAAGCCTCTAATAGATAAAAAATACTTTCACACAACTAATTTCAGAAAAAATTTTATAATGAAAATAAAAACTTCTGTTAGAAATGCTATTAATAAAATGTTAATTATTACCGGTTAAGTTCTTTCTGTGTATTTCTTGCAATGTTTCTTTTTTTTATGTGTACATTCTCTTTTAACAATAATTGACCAAGTTGTAAAGAAAATACTGTTTTTCCTATTTTTATGTTCTCTCTAATAAATCTAATTCTCAACTGCTATTTTTTATTTGTCTCAATTTTATTTGTTTATTGGAGCCTTTCATTTCTTGCATTTAATTTAAGTATGAGCGCTTTTTACTACACGCATAATTAAAATGAATCAAATTGCAGTGCAACACAATTATTTAGTCAACACTTACGCATTGAAGTTAGAGAAGAGCCTTTACGAACGAGCCCCTTTGATCGAGTCTCGTTTTTTTTTGGGAAGATGTTCTATTGATGGCTATTTAAAAATAACTTTTGCAAGTCATATGTAGCTCCAATCGTGGGTTTAATACCATCTTTAGGCAAGGCGTTAGGATCATACATTTTTGATATGTGTATGTTGTGTATATCGTTTTGATCAAGGCGTAGTACTGGTCACTGAACACTAATGCCATCATATAATACTGGTAATATCCCAGCAAAAATTACTGCCTACCAGAAGTGTTTTTTTTAAGGAGACAATGTTACAGAATCACTTGATGTAGCGCATGAATAAGAGCATTTTATTTGTTCGAGATGAGCCAGCTAGAAGCAATACATTCAGCTTCCAAAAAGCCCTAATTTTTTAGCCTCACTAAAGTGCTTCACGAAAGTAATACTCAAATGCAAAAGTTACTGCTCTGTGACATTTTTATACTTCTTTAGAGAGCCCGCCTTACGTTAGTGCTTTTTAGAAGCTTTTTTTTATCAAGTAAGCAATACATTGCTTCCCTCAGTTGTTAGTGCTTCCAAATCGGAATTTTTAATTTTTTTTTTGCTGGGATGTCGCTCATTTATTAGAAGAACGTCCTAACTGCAAAACTGAGGGTGGCGTTGGCCGAAATAGTTAGCACGTTGACTACAAGACCGAAGGTCCTGGTTATAGCCCGGTATCGGACAGTCATTAAAATAACAACACCACGCATTTTTCTGATGTGCATTAGGGTCTCTTTGTATCAGCTGTTGTAAGAACACTGCAGAAAATTTGGTGACAATTGAACCAAGCGTACTCGTCGTTGGACTTGAGAAAATTGGAGTGTTAAAAAAAGAAGGGCGAAGTGTATGGTGAAAAGAAGATATATCATATAAATGGTTACATATTCACCATTTTCGTGATGTATATAATATATTGAAAAATGCCAAAATCTCGATTTCAAAAAAAATAATAATAAAATAATTAGTTCGGTAGTTTCTATATTAAGGTAACTCGAACTTTAAGAAATTCTGAGTATGCACGTTTTTAGAGGACCACTTGGACATTAATGTATGACCAATATTATCCGACAGCATTGACTTCCAAAAGTGCGTATCCTTCACAAAATGCCAAGTTGAAACTTGGAAAATTGGAGTATCTAGTTCAAATTCATGCTTTTCAGAAATATATTCATGGCCAATAATAAAGGAGGAGCATTACTTTTTTCCGTCTGGGTTGCCTCATTTATTGAAAAAGTCCTTTAGAAATGCATTATAGCTGTTAAGCTCTGTTAAGACACTAATATAGCTCTGTTAAAGTACAAGGTTCGTGCCAAGGCTTATAAATCTATACAAGCACAAACTTGAATTTAAAACTCTTCATGACATGTTAATAATGAGAATTGTATTCTGCAAATTAACTGAACTACGAAAGGCACAGGGATTTGGATAGTTAATGAATTCCGTAGCATTATAAAGGTTTCAAAAGTATATTAAAAGTTTACAATCTACACTGAGGATTGAATTTCTACTAGTTAATCACCCAATGTATCTGAGTTAATTTAAGCTTCATTTGTGTTCGCTAGAGTCAATGTGGTGTTTCCATGTAAGCCGTCGATCAAGCTGTATGTTGAGGAACAAGTATCTCTTTCTTCATAGGATAAATGTTACCTGAACACATTTTTGTTCGTTTACTTTTATTCTCCATTAGTTCATCCATAGTTCAATAGGGCACTATTACGAATATTATATATTATATGTACTACGAATATTTTTTTTCGTTTAGTATGTCTATATAAGAAAGACTCCGCTCGGGCATGTATTATGTATTACGAATATTTTTTTTTTTTGGTTTAGTATATACATACATATATGTATAAGAAAGACTTGGCTGGGAAAGACAATGAATCGATATAAATGGACCGTCAAGTCACTCTGCAACAAGTGCCGTAACTATACTTAGATATTAACCTAAGCTTAACAGGCATTTGTAGTTTTGAAATATGAGTGCCTCTGTGGTCGAGTGGATAGTGTGCAAGCCTGTCAGTTCGAGTCCCAAAAAATGTCTGCTCAAAAATAAATTATAATTGAATTTGTAACAATAAAAACAAAAATTATAATTTTTTATTGTTACAGTTAAGTGTAGGAATGACATTTTTAAATAATTATATTATTCTACATCGAATAGGTCACTGAGTGATAGTTCAGTGACAAGTCAAAAGGCGTATGCAAAGTATAAATTAACCCTATCCTAGGCCATCCTCATGTAAAAGTGACTGGTCCGCTTCATAGGAAGTGTTAGAACTCGGACTCTTCCCTTTCACTTAAAGACCGATCACGTGACTACTCTTGTATCGGTTCCATTTCCTGCAGGGAAAGTTCAAGTGATGAAGGCACAGTAACTGTTCACTGAACTATACCGACTTCAGCGGATACTAATCCTAATGTAATATCAGAGCGCCCACCCTGGTCGGTATTATGTAACAGAATTATCGGCGAAGTAAAATAAGCAATAAAATGGCTTCTAAACACAGCTTCAAAAACTTAATACGCCTCCTTGATACCAGAGGCGCCGCAATACTGTATTAATAAAAACGTGCAAAAAACAGAGTTGTAAACGAATGACGCTTTCCTCTATCTCTTCCTTCACTACCTGTCTTCTCTATCACTATCCCTTTCCTAAAAGAAGGTAACACCTAGTAATAGTATTAGGCATTCATTGCCTGAGTGCTACTTCTCTTTACAAAAAAAAAGAAATATTTTCGTAGTAACGAGTTTAAAGTTTTCACTGGAATATATTTTATCCTTTAATTCCCAGTGGAACATAAGGCCGCTTTTTTGGTGGTTTCAGTAGTCATTATAACTTCTGAAAGAATAGGGGATTAGCCCATAGTTTCCCTGGGCTGGTGCTGGGATTGCAGTTAGTCCTCCAGCCTGGCTTAGTCAGTAGCGAGTATGCCTACTTCCCGAGACGACATATTTTAAATGACCATTCGGTTATGCTAAAGACCGTCGCTTGAATTCGCTTCCACCTTAAAAGAGATGGTCCCCAGGAAGCACCACGAAGATGCAACTGCAGAAGTAATGGGACCATCACCCTGATCTACGAGTCGACTTTGAATTACTTTTTAAGGATATTAGGAATACTTTACCTTACGCTTTTAATCTTTTAAGATGAGAAGTCTTACTAAGGGACGCTTTAAACATTTTACCTGACACACTCAATTTTTCCAGTTTGATGGGAAGGAAAATTGTATTTTCCTCTCAAGAGTTGAGTGTAAAATATATTTGTATGAAATTTTTACACAATGTGAAGAACGATATGAGGATTAATTGGGGTACTAATGGTGTAGTGATGCGCCCCTACAGCCTCTCCTGCACAATTGCCAATCTCTCCTGCACTTGGCGTACCCTGTTGTTAGCTGACGAACGTATAACCCTCACAAACGTTGTCGGATAAATCTCCATTGTCAACTGTCGTCCTGGCAGCGCCAGATCCAGGATCGGATCTAGAAGCCCAATCAGCTACTTATCTTAAATTAAACAAATATTAACGAAACCTCAAGTAAATGTTGAAGCCCTATGCATCTTATAAGGATTAATTATGTATCACAAACTCAAAAATTCCATTTTTTATGACGTTCTTTGAGTAAATGCTAAAGTTGCAGAAATGGAAAAAAGAGTCGTTTTGATCAGACTTCAAATGAGGATTGGTAGCATTTTATATGGTTTTAGAATTATCATTGTAATAGCTCCCATCATTTCAAAAAAGGTCTTAAACTCAAAGGCCTTTCGTATTTTACTGCAAAAACTTCCTATATGCCTGTACAACACGACCATGCAATAAAATATGAAATTTCAAGCAAAATAATAAATTTTAAATTAAATATGCCTGAAATCTAGAAAGAAGAAAAAATAAATACATTTTATAACACTTGCTTGTGGGTCGGAGGGGTCATTTTGTTAAACTTATGTATGTATAGACTTAATGTTAAATTGAATGTTGATGGAAATTCCCGTGCAATCTTAAATCTGCTGTTGGTGTTAACTGGTGTGTGAACAATCGAACTTTTGTTCACTCGTGGTCCTTCAGCCGCTCATGAATGTATGTATGTATCAATTTATTTTCAATTATTCCATGATCTCTTACACTACATGTTGATTAATTACATATTTGCAAACTAAATATAAATCTTTGGCAAGGAAGTTGCAATGTTTGTAGAGTGGCAGCAAGAGAGTGTGAGTGTGTGAGTGTGTGAGTGTGTGTGTATGTGTGTGTGGAATGTAATGCCGTGATATTGAGTTTAATTCTAAAATCCTCTTAAAATTACCGACACGTCGCTTGGTATGCAGGTTTTTGGTCCATGTTAACAACAATGAACGAGTGGGTAGTAAGACATTGATTTTCATTTTACACAAATGACATTGTTGTGGGATAATACTAAAGTTTTTTTTTTTTTTGCTTTTCTTTGTTGCATAAAAGGAAAGTATTTGAATTTTCGTTTTAATTAAACAAGTATGTATGTATTGCAATTCTCTAAAATTTCACATTCTAAGATTCTCAACATTTACCTTGAAAATACATTTTGTGCCTCACAAAATTTAACTTTACTATTGCTGTTGTTAGCAGCTCTTATGAATGATTAATGTTCATGTTTGTATTTGTAAGCTAATATGTCTATCTGCGAGTGCATTTTAATCTCTTTGAATTCATACGAATGTATTTTTTATGTTTGCATATCAATTACAAGACATTTAAATGCAATTAAATTGCAATGTAATGCAAAACGTAACAAGCATTTAAATAAAATTCAAATGTATTATCGAGTGATATTTCTACATGAATGTCGGCATGAATGTATGTATGTATGTATGTATATGAATGTGTGTCAGTCCGTCCCTGCATAAGTACAACAACTAAAATACAAATTAAATGAAATTGTGTGAAAGAAAATGCATATTCCGGTATAAAAGATTTTTGTATGACTTTTTTTGTTTGTTTTTTTTTTGCTGCTGCATACAGCAAAACGTGTAAACACCACATGACATCGAACACGCGCGTGCGCAGTGCAAACAAAAAATATATGTATGTATGTATTTGTTTGGACGTAAACACTGCAAGTACGTATGCATATTTAATATAAACTAATATGCATACATATTCCTAAATATGCACACTGCTGCACATGTGCAGTGCGAAAAAATATTGAAAAGGAGAGTGAGTGAATGAAACGAATTATGTTTTTGTTGTTTTTTTTTTTGTAACTTGTATTAAATTACAATTTCCGTGATTTTTATTGTTTTTATTATGCTTTTAAAAAAGATTTATAATGATCTTTAGTGTAATCAAATATTAATTAATGTTTTAAATATTGTATTTGGGAGATTAAGATCAGATATGAAAATTTATTATCTAGTTTATTTTTCTCATCGTTTTTCTTTTTCTTTTTCTTTTTCTTCTTTTATTTTCTTGTAACTTTCAGCAGCGTAAGCTGTCACCGACATGGGCAGTGAGCACTACTGCTTGAGGTGGAACAATCATCAATCCAACCTGTTAGGGGTGTTTAGTCAATTATTACAGGACGAGAGTCTGGTGGACGTCACATTAGCTTGTTCAGAGGGCGCTCCCATCAGAGCCCATAAGGTAAGTCTTATTTATTTACATATTTATTTTTAATTTGTTGTTATAACATAACTTTGTGAACAAGATAAGTTTTGCCAATTTAACACCTTGTAACTTTGTCGTAATGGCGTCATAATGATGATGACAAGGTCAATTTTTCTATGTTTTCATATATTATATTTTTCTCTATAATTTAATTGAGCGACAGTAAAAAGTAAAGGCATATTTTTTATGCCAGTGACTTTGCTTATTATAGAGTTTTCCTTTTAACAGTGTTTTTGAATTGAAAAAAATGACAGTTTCAAAGCAATTCTTGTTAAATTAAGCATAAAATTCGTGCGGAGACATCTCAGTCATTGTTTTGTTGTGTTGTGTTGAATGGCCATAAAACTATTTTTAAATAAAGTTACTAGACATTATGAACTACAAGGTAGCACTATATAGCGCAAATTAGAAATAAAATTCATGGATTATGTATAAAATTACTCATTAAAAATTACCAAAATAAATCACACAGAAAAACGTTAAAACAAGATTCCGTTAAAAAAAATTAAGATTGAGTTAAAAAAAATTTATTAGTCCTCAACAATTTTAATTAAATTTTTTTTATTAAAAAAATATAACACTAATTAACAGCCTTATTTATAAAAATTATTATGGAGATCTGTCTTAAAAACCCTTTATAAAGCCTAAATAATTTTTGTAGATAAGGCGGTATAAATTTATTTAACGTTTTTCAAAGTTTGAGTTAAAATTTAATTGAAGTGTTTTTTTTTTCTTCAATGAAAAAATTAATTCAACCAGAAAACTAATTAAACATTTTCAAAGATTCAATTAAAATAAATATTTATTGAAATACAGTTGTTAAGCAGCTCTGGGTTAAAGAACAGCTCTCGCGTCATCGTAATTATTTCTTAAGTGCGGTCAGGCTTGTGTATGTTTTTTTTTGGCCTTCGAGAGTTTTTCGTGTCGGTCACACTGGTGGACTAATCTGCCATGGAAAACCGTATAGTCTTGATGTTCTTTTGTGGAATTTCCTTGACAACCACGTTGCTAGTAACATCTTGGGCATATGGTCTAGTTACTTCGCCCATATTTGTGCGACAATACTTTCCAAATTTATTTTGTTAAGTATTTATAAAATAAGTAAATAAAAATTTATTGATATAAATTAGAATTTAACAAAACGAAGAATATAAAAATATAAACAAAAATATGGCTCGCTTATGAAGAGGTCCGTATGGCGCTTGTTTCATTTTGGCGATTTTATTTTCGTTTTTGACGATTTTTTTAGTATTGATCCATTTTTTTGACTTAGGCGTTTGATTTCGTTTGGCGATTTTTTTTAAATATTTTAAGTTTTAGCGATTTTTTATTTTTTTATTTTTGGCGATATTTTTCGGTTTTTGGCGATTTTTCTTAGCATAGACGCTTTATTTTTGATTTAGGCGTTTGCTTTCGTTCGGCGATTTTTTACTTTTTTTTGATTTAGGCTTTTGATTTCGTTCGGCGATTTTTAGTTCTTTACAATATATATTTTAAGTTTTAGCGATTTTAGTTTTGGCGATTTTTTTTTTATTTTGGCGATTTTTTTAGTTTTTACTACTTTTTAACTTGTTGTTTTGCATTTTAACACACACTATTGCACTTATTTCTTTTTTACTTTTTTTTTTGTTTTTGACGATTTTTTTAGTATTGACGCTTTTTTTGGCTTAGGCGTTTGCTTTCGTTTACTGAATTTTTTGGAATTTTGGCGATTTTTTTGTTTTTACTACCTTTTAGCTTGTGGTGAGTGATTTTTTTGCATTTTAGCGAGTTGTTATGTTTTTGCTGACATTTTTCATTTAAACGCTTTTTTCATTTTGGCGATTTTTCATTTTGACAATTTTTTAATTTTGGGATTTCTTAGTTCTAGTGTTTTTGCAACATACATCAACTTGTCAAAATTACTTAACTGATGGGATACTCATATGTTTTGATATTTTAAATTTCAGTGTTAATTGCTGTAGTCTGCATAAAAATACACTAACTTTGAAAATTTCAAGGGCCGATATCTAATTGTTTGTATACTATATTAGAATTTCAAAATTTTTCGTTGCTCGCCTTAGAATATTCTTTAATGTTTAACTTGTTGTTGTAGCTGCCAAAACTTTTGCATATTCTTCGAAAATTGCAGGTCTGTAGCTCTTACGGTTCTTGAAATAACAGCCTGTAGCAGACAGACAGTTGGACTGATGCACATCGTAGTGAACACAATAAGGTTCCTTTTCACCTTTTTTGGTTTACGAAACTCGAAAAAGGGCCGTTAGTTCTTTGCGCAAAAATCAAACTCCATGTGGTTAATTTAAGCTAGTGAGAGCATTTCTGAGACAATTTCATGGCGTTCACGCGGTGGGCTAAACAAATATAAACTTTCTTTTCAGACACCCTGTAAAATATAAAAAAAACAATAAAAGCCAATATATTCTCTGCTGTAGCGCCCAGCTATAGCGGTTATACCCGGCTGGTATTTCTTAACGGCCATGTTTATAATAATACGATACATGGTTAAAATGGACGCGGCGGCAATAAAATCTCAATGTCACTCTGTTGCTGTTGCTTTTAGTGCATTTTAATAATTTAAAATTCTTTCTACATAAATATGTACTATTTTTTTTTCTCTGTCTATATTATTTTGCGTTTTATGTGTTTGTTGAACATGGAAGTGAATGATAAAGTTATTTTGTTATGTAATTTTAATATTGGTCGCTAGTTTTTTTTTTCGTAGCTGCTCTATTATTGTTATGCAGATAGTAAAGAAACTAAGGTCTTTAGGAAAATTATGCTTTCGTTTGTATAAAAAGTGCATTTTTTTGGTTTGCCAATATCAAGCTGACTGGCACTCCATATCCTTTGTACGGCTATTCCTATTGGGTCTGTAGCAGTACCTCCCCTCAATTACAAACAACATGTATATTTTTTTTCTAAATTTTTTTTTAATAAAACATAAATTCTAAGGCAAAAAAATGTCATTTATAAAGCAGCGCCAAAGCACACTTGTCAACTAGTAAATTGATCAATTATTATGCGTTTAAAAATGCAACTTGTTCTACGTCTTGCAAAGAGTTCCATAAGAACTTTATGCGAATAAATACGAACACAGTCACTGTGCGCAGTGAATAGAGTCTTTAGTATGTAATTTGGTTTTTTTATTGTTATTATTTTATTTTTTTTTAATTCAATTCATTCATTTATGTATAGTGTAGTGGTTTTGCACATGCAGTTTCTATAATCGTATAGTGAGTAGAGTATAAATTGCATTTTTATATCTGTATACCCATATTTTTTCTTTGGAACTTTAATATTTTTTTTCTGCTGTTCACTGTTAATATGTTGTTTACGATACGAGACAGTAAATTGAATTATTTATATGCTGTTTTAATATGAGTCGGCTTTTTATTTAATCTTGCACTTTTTTTAAGTTTCAGTTTTTTTCCTGCTTGTTCCTCTATTTTGTCACAATATTTATTTTTCATGCATATTTTATGGCTGCTAAATATGTTAAATTATTAGACCGGAATTTCTTATAATTGTGAGAATAAAAACCAAATTTGCAAACTAATAAGTTTAGTTTTAGTTGCTGGTTGAACTTTTCGCATGGTTGTGGAGGTTAGGAATCAGATATAAGCAAAAAATTGTAATAAGAAAAAATTAGAAAATTTGCAATATATTTTAGAAAAAAATTACAAACAACAAAACAGCACAAAACTGATTAGGAAAAATTGTGTGACAGCAGTCTTTAGAATATTTTTGACAGTTAGCTGTCAGTTGTCATAGATAGTAGTAACATTTTGGAAATTGGCAACGCAATTAAAGTTCGGTTGCCCTCCATAATAGAATTATCAAAATTTTTTGAAAGAAAAATTTCTTATAAACCTACATTCAAGTTTAAGGAATAAAATACAAAACTGCAGCAAAAAAACTATCATCATCAAAGCTGGGACTTTCATCTCATGAGAAAATCTTGCAAGTTCTATACTGTCACATAAAATCGAAAAGGCTGTAAATTTTTTAAATAATAATTTCTTCGTGTGAACGCAAATGCAAGTTTAATTAATGAAATAAAAAAGTGCTGCAAGACTTTTACTTTTGTTGCATGAAAAAGTTTTGCAAGTTCCATCATGTCATACAAAGGCCGTAACTGAAAAAAAAAATCAAAATACATTTTTTTTTTTGATTGATTTAACGATTTTTTTAACGAAATTTAAAAAGTTACGGCTTGTCAAAAAATGCGTGAGTCAAAAAGCAATAGCATTACAGTAAAGGTGGCATCCTTGTTATTTTCAAATTTATAAATTTTTTTCTCAACTGATTTATTACAAAATTTGTTCTCTGTTTTTTTTTTAATAAAATTAATTTTTTTGCAATTTTTTTAAATAGTTGGAATGATAAGGAATAATAACCCTCTTATGCCAAAAAAAATTGCGTGTGCTCGAAGTGTACGCTATAACCGTGTTTTATATGGAAATTTTGTTTTAATGTACACTTCAAGTACACGTTAATTTTTTTTTTTTTTTTTTGGCATATAGGGGTAAGTAACAAACATACAGGCATGTCACTGATTACGATCGGAATGGTTTTCATTCCGTATTTGCATTTGTTTGGTTTTTTTTATTCCCAAAAATTATGAAATATCCGCTTTTCAAATAAAGTGTGGCAGTAGTGTGCATGATAGAAAGCAGAACAAAAACAGCAGAACAAAAAAAAATATCAATGTAAAATCAGCATGCAAAAATTTTGATTTCAAATCATATTAAATTTACAAGAAATAATATGATGTTTAAGTATGTTGGTGTTAGGTTGTGGGACTTGTAGTCGTAGGTTCGTAGGTTCGAATCCGGGGGACAAGTTAAAGTAATTTCGCAGTTTGTATTTTTTAACTATAACTTTTCAAATACGTTTTATTTAAATGACCATTTTTCATAATTTTTTTTTCCTAAAATGGATTTTTAAGCACATTTTATTTTATTTTTTATAAATATGGGGGTTAGTGTGTATCTAAAGAATATTTAAGGTTGTTGTGTGTGCAGCGGTAAGGGCGTTGACTACCACGCGATGAGTTCCAAATTCAAATCTTGACCGGGGAACCCAAATTGTATACATACAAACACTTTTCTGATGCCGGTACTAATATACATATGTACGTAAGTTAAATAATTTGTAAAATATAATGACTAAGAATTACTTTGACAACATTAACGTTGTTCCAATCAACATGATGTAAAGTTATTTCAAAAGGAACAATTTTATTTGAAGATTACTGTAAATCATATTAGATTAACACGAAACACATAATATGAAGATAAGTCTTTGCCGAAAAAGGCTAGATTAACATTGTTAACGTAGGTTTTAAATTGAAATTCTTGTGTGTGTAGGTATCAACAAGTTTAAGAAATTCAAATGCTTATGTATAAATATTAACAAAATATTAATAATAAAATACACCATTTAATATTTACTTTTGTCTTAGTTTTTTAATATATATTTTTAATAACGTCCCTTTTCACAATGTTGGATTAAGGGTTAACGTGAACTTTAACTGACAGTTCTTCATACAAAACTTGCCGTTAAAGTCCTTGTTAGCTTTTAATTATACATTGTGAAAAGAATTGTAAGTCATTAAAAATATTAAAACTACTTTAGAAATTTTAATTGTTTTCATTACGACATTTTTTTTTTTAATTTTTCGTTTTCTTTCGGAATTGCATTCTGGAACACGGCTAATACTCGTAGTTTGACTATCCTTGTTCTTAGTGTTCGACCACATCATTATTTATCAGTCAGAACAGCCCCTGATAAATATTAAAAGTTTCATAAGAATGGGTGAAATACAAAAAATTTAACAAACTTTAAATTTGTCTTCAAAACGAACATCTATCTGTATTTCTCTCTCTACAACTTTTTTTATATTTTCACACTTTTTTAAGCCCTCACATAGCTACACAATTATTCAAAACTGACCAAAGTTTCTTTTTAATGCCATCACCATGCATCAACAATTGCTGTATTCATTTCCCCATACGACGAGTTCATTTCATTTCATTTAATTCTTTTTTTTTGTAATTCCTTTGGTTGCAGGGACATTTATGCATTCGAAAGAAGCAAAAAAAAAAAGTTAATAACAATTTGATAGTTTATTTTTTTTGCACTTTAACTATGCTCTAGTGGTGTAAATGACTAACTGACTTCATAAACATGGCCTAAAGACATAAACCCAATAATAGAGAATAGATGGGAGACATGCAAAAAAAATCCATTGAACAAACCAAAGGATATTTTTCCATATGAAATAAACATGAGCATATGTGTGCATGTTTGCACTTGTACTCTCATATACATGGCAAATTCCTTTTGGAGTTTTCTAAATATCTCAAATTAAGTTAGACAACACTCACACACACACACACACCCCAGCAGATAGACTGACACACACAGTCAGTACATCCGGTAACAGTAGCAGGCAGTTGTTGAGGCGTAAGAAAAACGTTAGAAGCAAAAAAACTATTGGAATTTTTTCTTTAATGTTGTTAAAAATAAATAGTTTAAAGCAGCTTACATACACTGGGCTCCACCGCACATATGGTAAATGACACTTAAAGGATAAAAAAAACACACACACAAGAGTTTCCATACAAAATATATTCATCATGTGTTTTAACAGCTTCAGCAGGCAAGTGTTCGAATTTAGATTTTCTTTCCATTTTTGTGCAGAAAAACAATGACTTTCCTTTATTTGCCTTTTTTCCAAACGGCATAGTTTTCTATTTTTTTTTTCCTAAAAAATAGCCTTAAGTTGTTTCGTCGGGTGTTGATGATGATGATGATAGCAATAATGGTTAACGAAAAATTTTACCTTTTATTTAGATTTTTTTTTTCAAATTTTCCTTTTGCTTGTTTTCTATTCAATGATTATTTTTAGTTGATATTGATGACGTTGTTTACTTGTTTGTAGACTTGCAAAAGTGTTTTCAGTTTTTGTTGTTTTGTTAGTTTTTTTTTTTTTTGGTTTAGTAGAGCAAAGAGCTACTGGTCATAACTTATGTTGTTAATTGTCAATTCAAGCGTTTGCTGTAATCAATTTAGTTTAAACAAACCCCCTCCTTGCATTTGACAGACATCCCTCTTTTAATTATTTGATTTTCCTGTTTGTTTTTTTTCAGCAGCCTTTTCTTTTTTGCCTTGATCTTTTACCAATCAAGTGTAGGAGCGTGTGTGTGTGTGTGTGTGTGTGTGTTTACAGTGAGACTTTTCCAAGAAAACTAAAAAGGAAAAACTCAGTAATTGACAGTTTTATTTTGTTTTCTGTGATTTTTTCGCAATGCTTTTCCAATGGAGTAGTTGTTCTCTCTTTTTTTTTAATTTGCTCAGTAGGTGGCTAATGTTTGACAACTTGTCTCGTTTCTTGTCTTTGTTCTTGTTGTTGTTTTATGTATATTATGTTGTTAATCAGTTAAATTCATTTAACTTTTTTTCTTAACGGACAGTAATGGAAAGGAACAGTTTTTATGTTTTAATTGTAATAAAATTTTATTTAATAGCATTTTCTTTTCTAGAAAAAAAATTTTACACTTATTACACTTTTCAATGAAAATTCCCAATAAAATAATTTTCTGAAATATACATTTTATTAGAAAAAGTTAGAAAATATTACACCTTTTCCAGAAAAGAAAACGCCATAAGTAAAATAGAAAAAAAAATATATAAATTTATGTGTCAATAAAGCTGGAGTGAATAATAGAGTTGGGTCCAACTCGTTCAGTCGTTGGACACAAACCTATGATCAAACACATGTAATTTAAATGGGTTTGATCATAGGTTTGCGTCTTAAATGAACAACTGAACGAGTTGGACCCAGCTCTAGTGAATAAACTCTATATGGGCAATTCCACAGAATGTCCCATACGGTGACCAATTAATTAAGCTTGTATATCAGATCAATGCGGTTAGAGTTTTCTTTATATTTTACCAAAGTTAGAGCTAGTTACGCTCCTCAAAACTACATAAAGAAATAAAGAAAAATTTAAATTTTCTCTGAAATACAAGCTTAATTGATAGGTCTTTGTACGTGACATTCTGTGGAATTGCCCATATGTGTAAGCTGAATATATTTTTGTTGGATTTTTCCGTAAAGCAAATACGAGTACTTACAAATTTCACTTTTACCCCTTTTCGACAGGGAAAGTTTACTTTGCAAAGTCTTAATTCAGCTGTGTGAAAGACAGAAGGAGCAATACTATCTGTTTCTGTCTTTCACCCAGCTGAATTAAGACTTTGCAAAGTAAACTTTCCGTGTCTAAAAGGGGTATTTCGAGTGATAAACTTAAACAAATTGTATAAATCAGAACTTTTCTTGTCAAAAAAGTCCATTAAAAAATAATTTTTGTGTAACTATTAATTTAACTAAATTAAAGTGTATCTCGCTGAATTAGAGTTTTATTGAAATGTTTAGTTTTTTGATGCCAAATAATTCAAAAACTTTAATTTTCTTTAAAATAAACTTCTTTGCATTAACTGACGACATTCAGCTAGCTGAATTAATGGAAAAAACGCTTTATTTTTAATAAACGAAATAATTAAACATAAATATATTTAGCTGAATTAGCACATTATTTAATAGTTAATATATAATAAAATTTATATAACTAAATTGATGTGTCTCAAATGACGACATTCAGCTGGCTGAATTAATAAAAAAATACACTTTATTTTTAGTAAACAAAATAAATATTTATCCTATAAACTATGGACATTCAGCTAGCTGAATTAATTTTAAAGAGTCAATTTGTTTTTATTGAAGTGCATAATTTGTTCATTCAGCTAGGTGGAGCTTCCAAATAAATAGATATCAGTTTATATCAAACAAAATATAAATTCCCAGTAAAAAAAATTGGAAGTACTTCTTCAGGAACTACTTTTTCTCTACTTCCAAAATATCAGTATGTGTGTATATTTAACTTTTCAGGAATCGATTATTAACAACATCCAGATAATTCATTCAGAAGTTATTTCACTTATGCAAAATTGGAAATCATTTGTAGTTTTCGCAAATATATTTGCGTATAGACTATATACTTACGATATATCTTGCTTTTTTAGGAATATAAAATCAATGTCATAAAGTATTAGATTTTTATTTATAAAAGTATATTGATTTAAAATAAAGATTAATATAAAATAAATATATATGTATGTATGTATGAAGAAAACAATAATTCAATAACACTGTGCAACAGTAAAAAATCCACACATTCTTGACTACACTGTCAAGGTTCGAGATTACTACCAAATAGTAGTAAACATCTATACTCAGTTTGGGGATTTTGGTGACCAATTTATGGTCATAGAAAAGTTTCTAAAATCAGTGCGCTGGCAAAAAGTTTAGTTTTTGGCCAACATCTTATTCAGACTTGGTAATACCCCTAAACAAAAATGCAATAATGTAGCTAAGAGTCTACCGAACAAATCTTGTTAACAACTTATGCCAAAAAAATAATCACATCGATTTTGAAAAAAAAACGTCGAAAAATTGTGGAAAACCAAAATTTTTAAGTGGTCTGTATGAGCTATTGGGGTGTCTAAACACGTACAAATTGTATTGATCACAAAAGTTGTTCCGCTTTACCGTAGCTTTAACTTCGCTAAATATTGTTAGCAAAAAATCAGGAATCCCAGGAATTAAGTCTAAAAAAGAGAAAACAATTTTTTGTCTTAATTATAGCACAAAAAAAATACGAATAAATTATTTTTCTGGCATCAAATGTTAACAAGATTTATTTGGTGAACTTTTAGCTACCTTGTCATACTATAGTTAAGCGCTATCACCAAGTCTAAATAAGCTGTTGGTGAATAACTGCAGACACCATTTTTTGATTTTCGATAAGTTGATGGAAATAATGAAGCTTACATTGGTATATGCACAAAAACACTTGAACGCGGAAATGTTTATTGTGCCTTGGTGCCTTCAGAGAAAAAAAATTTTATTAGATATGCTGTCTGGAGATGGAAATCTTTACGTTTTTTTAACTTTTACTGGCTTTCTTCAGTTTATTTCAAAAACATAATACAACTGTTATTATGTGTGAATTGTTGTGCATTAACTTCATTCAGGTAGCTGAATTAAGAAAATATGCTGTTTATTTTTACTACGAGTAAATCACACAATTAAATAAATATAGAGCTATTTTCATCTAATAATAAAGAGACGTGTGGTTAAATGTTAATTGATATCCATTATCTTACTATATTCAGCTTGCTGAATAATAAAAATATTACGTTTCTGTATAGCATATACTCGTAGTTAAGGGCAAACTAACCCAGTAAAAAAAGACACTCCAAAAAAGTAATGAAAATGTAGAGTTTGCGATCTGGAAGTAGTGCAAATTTCGATCCGATCTAATGATTTTTACATAGGGTTGTCATTGCAAGAAGTTCTCTTTTTCGATGCCTGGTCACCGAATTGGAAGCGATTTTAAGAAAAATTTCCTTTTTTGTGTTCTATGATAATATTTTCATCTAGGAAAAATGGTTAATAGTTACTTATTTTAACAATTAGTTTCTTTTTATAGGAATTTAAACGCGAAACAGTATTTTCATGTAAATTTAAGCAAATAACTTTAAACTTTTAGACCAAAAATAGTTCATAAGTTTCTTCAAAAAAAAAAAAACGATTTTTTTAAAATTCTGGTGAGTAATATCTAAAACTTGAGAGGAATTACAAGGTTTTGTATGACTAAAATAAACTTCTACTTGGTTTTCTGCTAACTATCGGCAAATTAAAAATATCGATTTTTTGGAAGCAATGAAAATGTACTTCCTTTAGAATGACTTCCAATTTTTTTTACTGGGAAGCTTAGTGAGTAATATTGAGTTAAACAATTTATCAATCTTATATTAAAATCTTTATACTCCACTATGAAAATAAAGCATATATAAAACGGCTGAAATTCAGCAGTTAGTTTTTGTTAGGAAGAATTCAGCTAGCTGAATAAGGCTAGCTTCGTAAGATATTGATAATATAGTACAAAATTTAATGAAAACTCCAATCCAAATTCAGCTGGCTGAATACAATTTTTTACCCAATAATATTTGAATATTTCAAGTAATCTATTAGGATTTTTATGAAGATCTAAAAATTTCAAGAAAGTAACTTTAGGTGATTTGCTGAATAGTTTAAAAAATGTAAATAAAACTAATCAAATTTAAATTTGTTGCTGTTAAAATTAAGCATATGTAAATATTAATTCAAATTTGTAATCGGAAAAGATTTCATTACTTTAAATACACCTCCGCTGCACAGTTACTAAATCAACATTGTTGGTAAACAATTTGAAATTGTTTATTTCGCATTGAATTTTCAGTTCACAAATACGAGTACACGTTCATTAATGTGTGTGTTGTATGTTTATTTTGTTGTTGCTGCAGTTTATTTATTTTTTATTAATCCTTGTTGTTTGTGTCTGCTTTTGTTAATTAGTTTTGACATGTGTTGAGTTTGTTATCTTTTCTACAGATTTTTCATGTCTGATAGGAGAGCTTGGAGGTACAAAGTAAATATGAGTGCGAGTATCAAAATTTAATAGATTTTTTCCCATATAGGTATTTATTCTATCGTTTGTTACGTGTTTTTAGTTTTGTTTTTTGCTTTTGATTTGTTTATTTTATTCTATGTGGCTGTAAG
This sequence comes from Tachina lurida, assembly GCA_944452675.1. Classification (NCBI taxonomy): domain Eukaryota; kingdom Metazoa; phylum Arthropoda; class Insecta; order Diptera; family Tachinidae; genus Tachina; species Tachina lurida. Next base: position 116,485,041 of record OX101755.1, read on the forward strand.
GCGTTAAAAATATTATTGATTTTAATGTTTGTTACAAGATTAAAAACATTTTAATTATAAGTTTTTCATATTTCCTTTCTTATGATAAATATATTTTTAAAAACCGTTTAAGTAAACGCTTACAACTAACGGATAAGTCATTTATGTATGTATGTGTGTTTATGTGTATGTATGTATGTATGTATGTGTGTAGTGGCGCACATCGTAGTGCTTGATGATGTGGTGCGTATGAGTTATTTTTTTTTTCTGATAAAATTAAAATGCAAATTTTTAACGATACATAAATTTTACGTTTTTCCTTGCTTTTATATTGGAGGAAAATATAAATTTTCAGGAATAGAAATGCTCACATTTGTATGCGCTGTTGTAGCTTTTTTAGAAGCACAAGCTAAGCCAAACATACAAATTCATTGTGAAAATTTGTTTGGAAAAATACACTTACATACTTATATATACATATGTGCCACTAAGCAGAAAAAAGGCGAATTCATACCAGGTGATCCTGTTTCAGCTGATGACGTACAGCTGCTAATTTCTCTGGCATCAAATTAAAGAAATTTTTTAACTAATGTTTTTTGCACTGTTTCATTTCATTTCAAAATGAGTTTAACTGGTATGAATTCACCTTGAGCAAACATGTTTTTTTTTTGGTAGTAAATGAAATTTGGCATTTATTTTAATTACTTTCCGCTGAATTTAGGGACGCAGACGACATTGTCCTCGACGATTAATGTACGACATGTATGTCGCCTTTCTATTAGGTTTTCTAATCGACAATTTAAAGGAATTCGTCGTTCATGACTACGTGGGCGACAATGTCATTCATTTTGTCTTCAATAAAACTTTCGTTTTGTCTTCAATAAAGCCGTGTTGACGACAATCTGACCGGTAGTGTCATACGTTTTGTCTTCAATAAGACTTTGTTGAGGACAATCTGAGTGACAGTGTCATAAGTTTTGTCTTCAATAAAGCAGTGTTGACGACAGCCTGATCAACATTGTCGCTCATATCGTCTTGTATGACCTCGCCGCAATTTGTATGAAAATTTCGTCGACGATTTTTATGGGGCTGTCTTCAATATGTCTTCTACGACTTACCATTCTCTTGTACCCGTCATCAAAGATGTCTTAAAGACATGGCAACCTGGGTAATCATAACCATTATATTTAAGTACTGCTATGTGTGCCTGGCTTACTTGTTTGTGTGGTTGTATATTTCTTAAAAAGCAGAAGTTATACATAAAAATTATTGTTATGCTTTGGATGTGTATTTTTTTTTTTGTCTTCAACATCGTCTTGTACTCTTGATTTATTAGTCATTGTCCTTGTCCTCAGGGTTGTCAGATTTTTTCCGAGCTATTTCGCCAAATTGATTTCAAAAATCGCCAAAAATCGCCAAAATTTATTTTATGTGGTTTTTCTTAATATATATTTGATAATAAATTTGTTTTTATATAACACTTTTTTTAATATAAATTTTTAAAATATAATCGTATAAAAATTCAGCAGCAAGTCGCCAAAATCAGAAATAAAATCGCCAAAATTTTTTTTATTTTATTAAATTCAAAACGCATTACTAATTAATTAATATAAGAAAAATCATCAAAATCAAATTGCTTTAATCGGGTATGTCCTGTATTCAACGTGAAATTAAAGGGTGTGGAACTGCCATAGAATTGTTGTTGGAAATATGTACTTATAACAACAATTCTATGGCAATTCCACACCTTTTAATTTCACGTGGAGTACAGAACATACCCAAAATATCTTGCAGACCAGTTTTGGTAAGATTTATTTTTGAAACTACTCTTTTAACAAAGTAATTTTCCTGAATTACTAAAACTTTTAAATTCAATTTTGTTAAAAAGTAGCCATGAAATCGCCAACAACTTTATTTATCGCCAGAAAAATCGCCATGTCGCCAAATCAAAAATTTAGTCGACAAACAAGTTGAAAAATCCCCACGTTTGGCGAGAAATCGCCGTATCTGACAACCCTGCTTGTCCTTTCAATTTTTGTTGCAGCAATTCTTGATTTTATGTATGAGAGAGGTGAGAAGATTGTGGAAGTGTACACAGTTTCATGTTCTCCGCAATTCTGTTTTGTTTTAAAATTCTCACTAGTTAATTTAAATGTATTTGATGTTTTATTTTATTTTCTTTCTTCAGTTATATTAAAAATACAAAATATAACAAAAATTAAATAGAACTGATAATTTTTCAGGGAAATTTATGGTGTAATAGATTTTTTTTTTAAATTGCAGCAACAAAAATTGCAAGTCTTGACTAGGAGTTGAGAACGTTATGCAATTTGTATAGTTTTAATTCAACTTCTTTGTTGTACTTATTAGATTCCCAGCAAAAAATTAACATACAAATCATTAGATACAGCATTGATGAACTCAGATCCAAATAATTATATTTCTGGTGAAACATCAAAGAATTTAACATATGGTTGTCATAGCACGGAAGTGATTAAAATAACTGAATTGTATGCGCTTAAAAGATTATCTAGAAAAATTTTTGATGTAAACAACAGCCTTGGAATATCAAAGTCAGTACCTGTAGTGAGTGCTATGCAATACAGGGAGTAAACATTTGGACCTGTTCCGACCTTTTTTGCTGGGTTGTTTTTTTTTAAACATCAGTGATTTCTTTTCTTAACTTCATGAAACGATTTATTGCCTTCGAATTCCCATAATTTTTGCATTTAGCAAATAAATTTTTGTTGTCACTTATCCTTAAATTAACATTTAAGAATATTATTGTTAACATGACATTTAACACTTGCCACTTTCGCTTATAAAAGCCAACACAAGCTACCAAGTTATTATGGACACACACATGCACCAGCAAACATGAAAACATATTGGCTGCTCATAAACCAAAATAGGAATATTAACAATATTGTTGTAAGCCAGTAATGGCACCATACACACACACACATACAGACGCACTCATACACACAAAGACACATAATAATGGCACAGCAGCAACATCCGCAACAGCACAGAAAATAATAACTTGCCAACTTTTATATTTAACACTCCCCACAACCCACAAAAAAAAAAGGAAGAAATAATAAATAGAAAAAGAGGAAAACAAGGAAAAGCAAAAACAACATTACTGTTATAAAGGCTTAATGTAAGAGAATGAATAGGCGCCAATGTCAGTTTAACTGTCAACAAGTTAATGAGTAAATTTGTGGCAATATTATGTACTAGTAACTGCTTTACAACAAGTTGTCCCGTTTCATGGCTGCTGTTGTTATTGTTGCGGCTCCGGCTGGTAGGCTTTTCATTGTTCCTACTCTTAATGCATGTATGTACATATGTATGTATGTAGTTAGCATGTGTGCGTACACATTATCATTATATCCCTGCAGGAAATGCGAATAGTGAAATTGTAGTGGTTTACTAGTGACATTGTCAGTAGTACTACTGACCAGGTGTACCCCAGACAATGTAATCGTCTATTGACATTTATCATTAGCTAGTCATTGAAAATCCACCACTAGACTGTAGCACTACTGACTAAATAGTTCTTTTGGGACCACATGGAGACATTGGCACCAAAGATTCACTAATAAATTTTAGGGGCTCTAGTCCACAATATCGATATTTTCTCGCTCGATGTCAATAGTAAAATTGTAGTGATTTACTAAAGATATTTTCAGTGTATTGATTAGATGTACCCCAGCCAATGTAATCGCGTATTGACAATGTCACCAGAAATACACTGTTGTCTCTAACGTATCTCTCTACTCGCGCATAAAAGGAAAATTGTCGACATTTCAACTAGTTCAATTGTCGCTAGAGAAAAGAGTGTTGACATAGAGATATATGGTTCTGGGCTGACTAGAGGGATTTGTTGCAACTCGTTTAAATGATTGTGTTGTATGTGCTGTATGTACGCTGTCTGCTCAAAACATGAGTGGTGTCAAAATAGGGAGCACATTTGTACGGTATGTACATATGTATGTACGTTTTACATATGCATATACAATTACAAGACAATGTAGCACCAGCATTACTGGCTTACTTGCCTGCTGCTTAATTCTGCAACTTGCATTCAAACTGTCTTACTTGCATATATTGGCTTGTTGGCTAAAGAAAAGAAAAATTTATGACACATTTTCTATGAGATATTCTTTTTTTATTTTGAATATTTGGGCTAAAAAATGTAGAAAGAAAAAAAAAGAGAAGTAATAAATAAAAGTGAAAGACATAAAACATAATGTAGGTGACATGGGTGGTGACAACTTAATGGCAGCAATATTGTTAACCAGATACAGGTGATGAAATTAACATTTTTGTACTTATAATTTTTTTTTTTTTGGAGAAAATGTTATATTTAATTTGGGCGTTAAAGGTAAACAAGCGTTAGAAAATCTGTAGAAAAAAATCAATGTGAATTTAGAGTTTTTAGCACAACTATCATCCGAGTAAAAAGTAAAATTAATTCGAATTGTTCTAACTTGTTCGAATTGCTTTTTGTTAGGGTTGTCAACTATCCCTGCAGAAAATCGAACAGACACCAGACTAGTCACGTGACCGGTCCCCAAGTGATAGGGTTATAGAGTTATAACACTTCCTATGAAGCGAAGAACCATGGGGAAGGCCTAGGATGGGGTTAATAGATATTTTGTATGCACCTTGTGACTTGTCACTGAAGTAGGCCATAGGGACGTATTCGGTGTAGAATAATATAATAAATTATATAAAAATGTCATTCCGGCATTTAACTGTAACAATGAGCAATTGAAAATTTTTTTGTTGCTACAAATGGAATGACATTTTGTTTTTAATCTGAAAATTTTTTGAGATTCGAACCGATAACCTCGTGCATGACAGGTTCGCACACTAGCCACTCAACCACAGATCCACTTATATTTCAATAGTATAAATACCAGTTAAGCTTATGTTAATATCTAAGTTTAGTTACAGTACTGGTTCCAGAGTCACATTGGAGGGAGCAATTAACATTATATTTACACTATTTGGTAGGTCCATGTATTCAACCACATCGAATATGTTCACTGATACTACACCGAGTCCCAATTAAATTGACTCAAGATCAAGACGATACATCCAGAAAATGGTGAATATGTAACCATTTACATGAGATGTCTTTTTTTCACCATACACTACTCCGCACTTTTGATAATACTCGCATTTTCTAAAGTCATAGGACGAGTACGTTTGGATCAAATGTCCCCAAATTTTCTGCAGGGATATTAATCCTTAAACAGTATTTAAGTTTTTACTTATTTCTGGTATTAAAGTCTAATTTACGACTTGTGTGTCCCAGTAAAAAAAATTGGAAGTCATTCTGAAGGAACTATTTACATTTTCATTGCTTCCAAAAAATCGATATTTTTTAGTTTGCCGATAGTTAGCAGAAAACAAAGTCGAAGTTTATTTTAATCATATAAAACCTTGTAAGTCCTCCATAGCTTTACAAAATACTCACCAGAATTTTAAAAAATCCATTTTTTTCAGAAATTTATGAACTAATTTTTGCATAAAATTTAAAAGTTATTTACTTAAAGTTACATGAATACTTTAAAATAAGTAACTTTTTACCATTTTTCCTAGATGAAATTATTATCATAGAACTCAAAAAAGGAAATTTTTCTTCAAATCGCTTCCAATTCGGTGCTTAGGCATCGAAAACGAGAACTTCTTGCAATGACAACTCTATGTAAAAATCATTAGAACCGATCGAAATTTGCACTACTTCCAGATAGCAAATTCTACACTTTCATGACTTCTTTAGAGTGTATTTTTTACTGGGGTGCTCTGAGACCTATAGCAGAATTGCATGACAATTCTCCCTGTTTTAAAGGCGATTCTTGTTTAAAAAAAAATACATTGCAAAAATCCCCATTTCCAGAAGAGTTAGGGGATTAATTTATATAAATGTAATGTTGTGAATAAATGTTTTGAAGGTAATATATGTATGTACGATATATATAGTTTCTAAATGTTTTTTGCTATACAAGGAAGCAAGTTTAAATAGGCCGTTAAATGAGTTTCAGATGTAAACTTTTACAACGCTGATACACGTTTATTTTTTTTAGTCCCTTCTACAAGGTCAGTTGGCAGAATATTGAAAAAAATTTAATTTTGTTATGCCGTATTCTGAAAAACAATTTCTCGGGAGTTTTTTCCCCAATTCGTTTGCTTTTTTTTTTCTGCCAGGTTCACAGAAAACTATATTGCATTTATATACTCTCATTGAAACACCTTTTGGGAAAGCTTGCACAAACTTAAATTAAACTTTTGCAGCGATATACATACATATGTATATTTTAGCCCATACAAAATTATTAGTAAACAATGTGTTCCCGATAAGAGAAAATGTTGAATTCTTATATTATTATGACAGCAAAAAAAGGAGGATGATATATTTGAATAGCTACCTATGTTTCTAAACGACATATTAAACGGTCTTCTTCAGTAAACTGAATTTTAATAAATTTCTCGTTTTCAGCAAATTAATAATGGTCCTGCAGACGTTTTAAAATCATACGCGATATTTAGGAATCTACATAATAGAAAAATCTCAAAAAATGTTCCTATCGCGCAGTTTCAAACCGATCGGTTTACAGAACACCGCCGAAAATTAAAAAAATTAAGAATCTTCTGAAGCGCACTTTTCAATGTGAAGTCTTATTAAATTGAATATGGCATGCTCTAGAGGACATAAGGTGATGTTGAGCAACAAACGGAAGATTTTCATTAATAGATATCAAATGGACATACGAGTATACATATGTATATATGTTGGGTGTTGCTCGCGACTTTATTCGCACACTAAGAAAATAGCCAGTGAAGGTATAGCTCCCAAGGAATATAGTTAATTCAAGTTTGCATTATTTGCAATGATTTTAACATGCCTTTTTTGTTTTTAAATAAATCTTTATTATGTTATGTAATGCTCTTGCGATTAATGATTACAAAAACGCAGTGACACGACTGCTGAGCACATATCGCTCTTTTACTTCAATAACGTCATAACTCAAAAAAAAAAATCATTTAATTCATTTATCGTTATTCATATTTTATAAAAACTTAATACAAATATCTTGTAAGCCCAACTCTTGAGAGTATAAATACAATTTTCTTTTTCCTTTAAGGTTAAATGGATAAATTGAATTCTTTAAATTCGTTTTCTGTAAAATTAAGTTTTTGAGTTATGACGTTGTTGAAGCAAATGAGCGATATGTTGAGTAGCCGGCGTGATTTATTAGCAAATTAATATGTGCAAATTTTAATGAAATTGTAAAATTAATTAAATTGCCAGTGAAACACACATTCCCATACAATTTGCAATCAATAATTACATTACACCCAATTCATAGTTATAATTATAATTAAATATTTACAATGTAACTATCTATAATGTCACGATTACAATTTTGTTACTCGTATTTTTATCTGGCTTTTATGGCAAATGCAACACAACCAAATACAACTGCACAAGGCACAGCTCCTGCTAATGTTCGTTAGAAAACCTAAGCTGGAACTTACTCAAATTCAAGATACGAGTAAATAATATGTATGTCTGTATGTAAGCGCGGGCGAATTAAAAAGTGTATAAAAATAAATATATTCGCAATTCAAAATAATTAGTATACAAAACAGCTTTTGAAAAGAATACGTACAACGTAACCACGAGCGAGCAGAAAAAAAAAAAGATAAATCGAGAATGAAAATGGAAATGAAACCTACCCCAACCAACCCCTTTGCACGTACATACATACATACATACATGCGAAATGAAATCAAAACGCTTTACTAAACGCAGGGGAATATGAGATTTATAACGATAAAAGCGGAGACAGACAGACGGAACAGCCAATTGTTTAGGTTTCGAACACTAATTGCAAATTTATGTTAACAAGTTGGCTTAAAAAATTATGTTTGTATACGAGTATGTATGAGTATCGGCAAAATAGCCTGACTACAATTTTTTCTTACAAAAAACAGCTGAAATTATTATTATCTTTCATCGCTTAGAAATCATAAATATAACAACAACAACAATGGCAACAACAACTTTGGCCAAGTAAAAAATATATGTAATTCAGAATCTTTAGATTTTTGCTGTGGTTGTTGTTATTGCTAAACTGAAAAAGAAAAAACGAAAAAGGTGCTGCCGCTTGAGTGGGAGTGGCGCGCGTGCTTACAGAGGAAAATGTGTTGCAAGCAGCCACAACACTTGAATATTTTTTTTCGAGTATCATTTGCAGCCGTTATATGCGTTTACATTATTATTATTACTTTTTTTTTAATATTTGGTTACTCCGCCGGCCTGGCCAATTGATTGTTATTTACAAATATGCCTTCACATAAGGTTAAAACGTCAATGGTTAATATTTTTTCAAAAATAAAACAAAAGCAGAAAACTATAAAAAATGAGTGAAAAAATTATGAAGATATGAAGAATTGAATGTTTGTTCGAATACGTGACAGAGCCGTGGTTGCATTTGGGAATTTTCTCAGAAGTAGAGGACATGGAAACGTGCTCTTCAGTGCTGGTGCTCTGGTCCCCACTTGAAGAACTGCGAAATATAAGTGCAATACACCGAAAGAACTTTTCTTCATAAGTCCAATGAAACAATTTCATTAAAAATTTTTCACAAATCTAATGATAATTTCACAAATCCAATGAAAATTTCATGAATATTCGGCCATGTCACAGAGTTTAATTCCGTTCGGAATCGGAATTGAAAAAACCTCAAAATTTCAAGCCCTAGCCGGAGCATACCCCAACATACCACCGCTTTCGACAATCTGGAGACACCTGAGAAATTTCCGTATTTAAGTTTACTTTTTTAGATACCATCTCGTACAAAAATGGAGTGGATTGAATTCCGATTCCGGACGGAATTGAATTCTGTGACATGGCCGATAGTGAAAGAATTTCATTGTAATTGCTTCCTTGGTATTCTGGTTTCGTAAGAATATTTTATTGGATTTATGACAACAATATTTTCTAATTATTAAGAAACCCCTTTATATTTAAGTTATTTCATTTTATTCATGAAATTATTTTATTGTTTCGATGAAGTTATAGCACTGCATTAATTACACTGTTAAATAAATTTGATGAAGTTTTCAATAAAATAATTTTGACGAAACTGGTTTCATTAATTAAACAAAGCGTGACGTGACGTTGGTTGAATTTTAATGAATTGTTCATTAGATTAATGTCGAAATTCATAGAATCTATGCCGAAAATTCTTTCAGTGTAGGAATTATTCGTAATCACTTCTTTGTTTTCTATAGTAGACAATGGCGATAAGCTTTCTTCTGAACTTTTACTGTTGGTGTTGAATATAAAAAATGCTAAAGTTACAAATGTACAATTGTAATTAATTTTAACAGCTCAGGGGTTTAATCGTCGCATTCCATAACGAGCTGATTCGAGCACGTTTTTTCAGTTTGAGATAATGACATTCGATATCGAATCATATTATTACATTGTATGATAGCGAATACCATAATTTCAAACTGAAAAAACGTGATCGAGTCAGCTCGTTACCAAAAGCGACCATTAAACCCCAGGATTTTGTTCTACAGTTAAAGATGTTTAATTGAAATAAATACAAATAACCAATTAAAAATTTAATTGAGCTAATTAAACTTTTGCGCACAAATTTAATTGATTAAAAGCTGAATTAAAATCCTAGTAGAGCGAATTGAGTTTTTGTGTGAAAATTTGTTAATAATCGATCTCTGATAGCCGGATGTATATATCTGATGTCCCAAACAATGTTCCAAACTGTAAACGATAATTTATAACCTTTCGAAACTTTTCTCTATAACCTTTAATTATCGCCGTTGCGCTTCTGCTCTCAATCATTATTCGCAAATACATACTATATGCATATTTCTGTATTTTGCATTTTTCTGTCCCTCTCTTTATTTTTTTTTCTTCGAACATTTATACAACGTAATGGTAATAAACACTCGAAGCATTTTATATTTGTTGCATTAGCAAATCATACAGTGTTGGCGGTGGGCAAATGAATAAATACAAATATTGTATATTGAAGTGAAAAAAAAATAATAATAATAAAAAATTGCTTAAAAATAATATTGTGTATATTAAAAAATATGAATAAAAAATAACTTCTTGATGCCATATGCAGATAACTTTGTTTTCGCTACGACAACAATAGAAATATCAGCTTCGCAGGAGAAAAAAAAACGAACGTAGAAAAATGTATTAAAACAAACGCAATTGTAGCACTTAAAAAAGCTCCAAGTGGCTTTTGAATCTATATCATTCTACAGGATTGCCACAACACTTTTGTTGCAAAATATCCTCCAGGAAAACACAATATTTACCAATTTAAGAAAGAAGGGGTAGCGGGGAATAAGGACATGATACAAAGAAAAAGGGTTATAGTACATTTAATATTATAAATTTTCCAAACAGTCCTATACCTTCACAGAAAAAAATATTCCTGCAATAAGCAACTTCAATTGAAAATAAAACCAAAAATTAATTAAAATTGTATTTAAGTCAATTAAACATTTGTTTAAAAGTAAAATATTCCTGCAATAAACAACTTTAATTGAAAATAAAACCAAAATTCAATTCAAAATGTATTTAAGTCAATTACACTTTTGCTTAAAAGTTTAATTAACTACAAGGTTTAATTGACTCAATAACATTTTTAATTGATTTATGGTTTTATTTTCAATTAAAGTTGTTTATTGCAGGAATATTTTATTTTTAAACAAAAGTTGTTTTTTTGTTTCATTTTCAATTAAATTTGTTTATTGCAGGAATATCTTTTTCTGTGTTGACTTATGAGAATAGAACTTAATTCTTTACAAGCCAGAGAGTGGAAAAAGGCATATCGCATAAATAACTCAAAATTAACAAGAACTGTTATGCTGGTGAACGGTATAACATAAGCACTTCTATATTGGACATACAGGACAAGCCAAAATTAACGCCTGGGTGTAAAAGTTACGCCTGCGTGAATAAAATTTAATGCCCATTGGAAAAGTAAAATTCTACCACTTTGGTTCGTTGCTCGGTCGTTAAGTTTTGCATGGTGGTTTAAAACGGTTCGATCAATAAAATCTAAAAAATAATAATAATAAACAAAAAAGTTATAAAATTTTTACACGCAGGCGGAACTTTTGGCTCACCTTGTATTTTTCAATTTAAGCTACTCAAACTTGCTATCCCATAGATCAGGGCTTCCCACCATCTTTTGGTTCACGGATGCCTTGTGAAGAATTTTTTTTATTTTCCTCTCGGGCCCCCCATTAATATTGAGTATCCATGTGGATTTTTCGTTTGTATTAAATATCGCATCATTCGTGATATATACATACATATTTCGTGATATATACATACATATATTGTGCCATATAAATCATATATAACCTAGGCTTAAATTTTAAGCCTTAAAATCAGGTTGTGCCGGTGAGTGAGCTACCCAGCAAACACAAAGTCAAGCGCTTCAAGCGTATGTATATAAGGTGAGACATTTAAAATTTAAATCGCCTATAAAAAAATACTGATTGTTTTTAAAATTTCTAGTTTTATTGCAAAGGTTGTAATTTAAGAATGGAACACAATATCATTCATATGACTTCCACGACTAGGTCGGCAGTACTCCATCCGATCAACCCAATTTTTGTTTTCCCAAAGAGAACGATGACGAGTTGTTGTTGATTGGTGTTCTTGCACATTCTCAGCCACAACGCACTGGACGAAAACGTATCCACACGTTTTGGTTTGTCCAATAATTTCTTAGAGTTTGCGTTAAAGACTCATTACTTTAGAAGTAAGTTTTCAATATTTTCCAATATTGTTCCAGCGTTTTGTGTCTCATTTTGCAAATGTCAAACATAAACCTGAAAGTGAAAATAAAAATTAATGTTATTCTAACTTTCAAAGTCAAAGTAATTGGTAGTTCCAATTTAAACATTGAAATGGCCCGCCCTGTATATTTAAATAACCACTACGGCCTACCCAACAAACTTCAGTAAACCTTGTTAGATCATTTCTAGAAAAGCAAAAGCTGGCTTTTCTTTAAAATGTTCTATGAATGAGGGCGTAATACTCTCCTCTTTTTTTAATAATAATATCCTACACTAAGAGCAAAGAGATCATTAAAAACTCTTCATTGTATAAATGAAAGTTTTCATTAGTTTATTGAATGTTTTCATTATATTAATAAAATTTCATAATTTACATAAAATTCAACAAATTATTTTTCATTAGTACAATAAATTCTGATGTTAGTTTTTTATTAATGACAAAATTCGTTGATCCAATGATCGTATTTGTCGGCAGAAAATTTATATTGCATATGATTTATTGTTGTAGTATTGCAGAATGTATCATATATTCTAGGCTTGCTACATCTGCAATATTTGCAACAGCAGTTTGCATTCAAGAGCAAATCCCCGTAATAATACTCACCTGAAAAGCATCAATCCCACTCTTTGGGTTATTATTCGCTACATTTGGCAACCCTGCATATTATGCAGATATACGAATAGTAAAATGTAGATACAGCAATAAAGTTAAGAAACAAAAAAATCATATAAGAAATCTGTCGGAAATGAATTAATTTTTAGCGGCAATTTGACACAATTATTACAATTTCAAAATGAATATGTGTTTGGTTGAGTGAGTGTATGTGGCATGATTGTTTGTAAATGGCAAATATGAATGTTGCATGCCAATGTGGCAGGCAAACAGACAGTAAAGCATTCTTTAAAACACTTATTTATGTTAACTTAAGAATTTATATTGCAAAAATACCAAGTGTTGCGTATGTTTGTGTGTTTGTGTGTGTATGCCTTATCTAGGCAATTTTTTATTATACACGTGTGTGTGTGTGTGTGTGTGTCTTTCTCTCTTTAGGCCTCTTGTGAAACCAAATATCTTGTCTAAATGACCTTTTGATTAATTATGTTGCAACAAAGGCACAAACTCGCCATATTCCACACACATACACGCGTTTTAGTTTTTTTTATTATATTTTTTTTGTTATAAATTGTTTCGTATCTTTTTTTTGTTGGTTGTTAAGCAATTTCATTTTAAAATTCTGTGTGGCATAATTTGTTGTTGTTGTTATTGCAAAGAAAAAAATATTTCATAATAATGTGTCCAAAAATGTTGGCAAAACAATTAATATTATTTTAAATGTAATATTTTAGTCCATTTTCATTTAAATTAATTTTTTTAACAGATATTTTCCATAAAAATTGATAAATTGATTTTAAAGCTTTTCCTTTGCTTTCCTAAGTATACATATTGGCGGTATTCGATGCTTAATGCCAATGGTATTGCGTAAGTGCAAATGCTAAATATCGTAACTTTTTTTGGGTTGTGTGTGTATATTGTTGTTGGATTCTGAGGAAAAGCTACGATATTTTGCATTTACACTTACGCAAGACTATTTGCATCAAACAACGAATACCGCCAATATATGTATTATATTGGCATTTGTTTTTGTTCTTTGCAATTATGTCTACGTTTATTAATATAAATAATTTTAAAAGCTGACAATCGCTTGTCATCGCTGAATCATATACGAGTATAGTATTTTGTTTTTGCTATTTTATTATAAATTTGAGTAATTATTAATCGGTAAGACACTTTCAGTGTTTTCCCAATACAAAGTATTCTTAAGTAAATTAATTAGATTAAAATAGTGAGACATTCTGCGTTTTGTTGCAGATGGAATTGTTATAATTTTGAGGTCTTTTAAAAAAATTGTTTTATTTTAATTAGGTTAGGTTAAGTTGAAAAGAGTGGCAATAAATATTGGCCCAATCTGTTTTGTATTACAGTGTATTACACTTACTAAGTTGTCCGTATGGAAAATTTGTTTAAGATAACCTAAACGTTGGGCAATATCTCAGGTAGTGTTATAAAGTTTCGTCCTCCTTAGCTCCGTGTTTCCGGTTATTATGTTAACCGTTCTCTTGAGTGTTGGCCTATTCAATCTTGGAATCTCTTTTGATTTTAATGCGGATTTCATGCAGTGTCGCCGTTGAAAATTTCGAAAAAGTATCATAAAAAAGGTATTTAAGAAAAAAGGGCCAAAAAGGGTGCTTTAAAGTAAAATAGGGTAAAGCTCTTTGTGAACAAAAAATAAAACATTTATTTTCAATTAAAAAAAACAAACACGAATTTTAACAATTAATTAAATACATTAGACTAAAATAAAATTTATTAGCATTATTTAATTATAAATCAATGTTAACTTTCTAACCGGCCAGGTCGTACAAATGATCGGATTAAGCTAATATTTTTTTTTAAGTTTATATAGGCAAACCAGCCGTAAGTTTTAATTTACTGGTAAAAAAAACACTAGGAACGAACGCCAGGTAAATAATAGTGAACACCGTAATGAAAAATCACATATAAATTTTTTTTATAAAAAGTTTTATTAAGTTTGAAGATGAAAGTAAATTAAAATACACATTTTTTTAATTGTGATACTCCCAAAAATAATTTGCATTTGCAAGCAGGGATTTGGGTGTCAGATTTTTTCCAATATTTTCACCATTTATTGGCTTTTCTATCGACCAAAACAGTAAAATTATCGAAACCATCAAACCGAATATCGCCAACTGGACGAGAAGTTCTGCTTCGTGCAATTTTTGAACATATGATTGCCTTACGGCATATATTTTCTTAAGATGATACAAAGCGATAAATTAAAAAAGGGTCATAAAAAGTGATACTTTAGTGTCACAACGGCAACGCTGTGCGGATTACACAATAGGATTCTGATTACTCTTCCCACAGCAGCGTTTTGCCAAACTCTCTCATGTATGACAATTGTATGGGTTCCGTTTTGAGTCTCTTCAAAGGTTTCGATGTTTGTGTAGAGTCTATACTGTAGACCCAGTGCGTCATTTTCAGTTATTTGCCCCATTTCGAACCAATTACTCTTTTGCAAAAAGCCCACATCCTTTTAGGTTTTTGTATGCTATTTCGGAAAATTTAAAGAGCGTAAACAATGAAGTGAGTTAGTACCACACTTTAATATTAATTATGTTTTTATAATTGTTCAACTCACAAGCCTTGTTGTATCGTTTAAAGTTGTTTTTGAAAAGACAATGTCATATAAAATCTGTCAAAACAAAAACAATTTATTTGTAAAATAATTTTCTTTTAAGAAATTTTATTTCAAATTGTCTTTTCATATACAACTTTAAACCATACAACAAGGCTTGTGAATTGAGCTAATGTATTTAATGTTTCAATAGTGAACATACAATCCAACAAATACAAAGTTTTACTGCTTGATTAAAATTTTGTCTGAATTTTGTGTGCAGCCTTTATTTCATTTTGTAAATATCAAATTAGTCAAAGTGGTTTACAGAAAAACACTTAATTTGCACATTCAAAAGATTAATTTCTAATTTAATTTTAATTTTAATAGCAGCCAATTAGAATATTGCAGCAATATTTTATCAATTAAACAAAAACGCACTTTTAATTTATATGTTTATGTACTGTATGTATGTATGTTGGTTGCTTGTTGCTGTTCAGCATAATAAATGTGAGTTATTAATTTTCCACTCGTTGCCATTATGGCTTAGTTTACTTTATTAATTTTTTTCTTCTTATTGCTTAGTTCAACAACTAACTATTGGGTCGTGTGTAATTTTGCAATTATTGCCAGCAAAGAAAATAATATGGAAAAAATGTAATATTGTTAATAGATTGTTGAAATTTACATTATTTATAGTGCGTTGCGTGAAAATTATAGAAAATTGTCTAGTTGTAATATGTAATGGCTCTATAATTATCAATTAACAATCAACAACTATAAAAAAATTGCCTACAATTGCTGTGCAACAGCAATAAACTTGCCTTAAGTTCGGCTTTAATAAATTCTCAACTAAAAGCGTTATAAAATACAAACACAATAAAAATACAATAATAAAAAAAATTACACATACAAAAAAAAATAAATAAAACGGAAAAGTTATCAGGTATTCACGGCTGGCACTGAACAACTACTCTAATACACGTACTCAAATACATGCCTCGTATCTTAAATAAAAAGAAAAATAGAAAAACGTCCAGGCGAATAACTAATGTAAGCATAAAACAAAACAAAACAAGCAACAACCGCTAAAATCATTTGGTCTATTAGTGTTATCGATGCCTGGGAAAATCTCATATACAAAAAAAAGTTAATTTAAATTGGAAAATTATACAAAACAATTCGGAAAAGAATTGAAAAAAAAAAATTTTACAACAAACTAAAATTTTAACAAAAAAGTTCGGCTAAAGTTTGACTTCAGCTAGAGCTTTTTTTTATTATTCCGAACTACAAAATTCAAACCTTTGCGCTCAATTTTCTATTTTTTATATTTTCAACTTTGTGCAAAAAAAAAATTATTTTTTTTAAACAGATATTTGAAATTTTTTTTACTGCAACAGAAAAAAAGTTGCAAAATTTTTTTTAATGCCGCATATAAATGCTAAACGTAATGTCACGTTTTCACGCTTTAAACTCCAGCTGGAAGAAATAAAGAAAATGCATGTAAAAATAGTTTTACTTATGCATACATACATAAATTTCTCGCTTTGAACAAATGTTTTTATAATAATTGAGCTTAATTTTCATTTTTAAGTTGTTTTTTTTTATTGTTTGCCATAAATTTCATTTTATTATTATTTTTGCTTAAACAATTTCTAGTTCAGATATTTAGCGAATTTTCGACCACACATTTAAATATTTTTCAAATAAAGCACGCACCCACATACATATGTACGTAGAAAATGTAATCGGAGGGGTTATTATGTAATTCGTTTCGAATAGGAAAATTTTCGTACAAATGTACTAGGGACCAATTTTTGACTTGGTTATTAAATTGCCATTATTTTAAACTTCTACTTAAATACAAAATTGTATTTTGCAGTACATATCACAGTACAATACATAATTTTGTTACTCAATTCTGGAAATTGCAAGTGAAAGTAGCCCCAAAAATAAGAACTGCTGCATCACTCATTTTGTCAAGTTGGCTGCATTAATTTTTTGCTCATGTTGTTGCTTTAATTTTTAGTCCAAAATTTTTTTGCGTTTGTTGCTTCAAATGTCCTCTTTAACCTCATTTTCTTGAACGGTCCATTGGTTACCGAGTTATAGGCCTTTTTCTGAAAAGTACGTAAAAGTAAAAAAAAAAACGCGGCAACACTGGTAAATTAGGTCAACAGCACGAGTCTTACCAGTGTTGCCGTGTTGCTAGGACTATTCTTTTTTAATTTGACGTACTTTTCAGAAAAAGGCCTATAACTCGGTAACCAATGAACCGCTTAGCATAAAATTTAAACAACAACATGAGATTTTTCATATTTCAATGAACATCTTCAAACACCTTGATCAAAAACTTCGTATGACCATTAAATTATACTGTATATTTAATTAATATTTAAATAATACTTAAATGGACAAAATTGTTTATTTAAATTTTATTTAAGTTTTATGAGCATACCATATGTTTTTGTGCGCGTGTGTGTTTATTGAAAACATATACATGAACATCATATGGCCGTATTAAAAATAATTTAGTTTAATTTTCATAATTATAGAACATATGTATACAGTATATAGTTTCATACCATGGAACAAATAAATATAAAAATGCTTTCTGATGTTCTTTTGGTTATATAACATGTGTTTTATGCAATTTTAATTTTCTACATGCTGATAACCTAACTTTCTTATATATGTTAAACAGCTGTTGTTTGAAAATTTTTTAGTCCTACCGTACTTACAATGAAATTTAATAAGAACTTAAATTAAACAGTGAAAAAATGAAATCATATTTAAATACAATTAAAATTGAAATAAAAATTACCTAGTTAACTTTAATATTACGTTAAAAACTATTGGTAAGATCTTCGAAAATTTATTTCCAAACTTTCGAAAATGTATTTTTCGATCAGTACATATTTTTCCTCTTGTATAAAAAAATAAAAGAGGTCTTTCGTAAACCTAATTATATAGTACGAAGGCAAATGTCAAATATTTTAAAACGTTCCTTCTTACATTATTCGAATGTATTTTTGTGGTCGAAAAAATTAAAAAAAAAATTATAAAATGTTTGCAGTTTTATTTTAAAAATATATGCGAAATTACAACTAATTACTTAGGTAAGTTAATCTCTATTTTTCGTTTATCAGCTTTTAAAGCCAGCAAAGCAATAAATCAG
Source organism: Tachina lurida (assembly GCA_944452675.1). NCBI lineage: Eukaryota > Metazoa > Arthropoda > Insecta > Diptera > Tachinidae > Tachina > Tachina lurida. Next base: position 116,503,272 of record OX101755.1, read on the forward strand.
TTGAGTAATTAAACCATTTGGAGCTTAAACTTCCAATACAGATCATATGATTTTGTTACATACAGACCAAGCCTGTACTTTTTCTTCAGATCTTTTTCGATTTGATTCAACTCGTATGTACCTCGAACTTAATAATAAGGAAAGTAAAAGGGAACGTAATTTTAACATCATTTTTTAATTTATAAAAATGAACAGAAACGAATTTTAAACACCTTTTTAACAATTTGGATCTTCCAAATTTCTTAGTATATAGTTAACTAATGGTAGTTTAACTAACGATTTTTCTTATCAATTTAATTTGTTAAACCAGCTTCATTAGTTAACTAAATATTGTGAATTTGAGCCTAAGTTGATCAAATTCAAAATCTAATCAGGTAATACAAGTAACTTCACAAACACACGTCTGCTGCCAATTTTACTAAAATCGGGTAATGTGTTCGACAGATATCACTGACCAAACATTTTGAAAATTTGTTTATTTTTGATAACTTCAAAAGTCTTCCTCAAATAAATTTTTGTTATTCACTGATTTTTGAAAAGTGTGTATCGGATGCCGAAAATTTTACCAAAAGCTGTAGTTTACCGGGAAGTATTTATAAGGGCTGTATCTACAAGTTCTACATATTCCCATATTTTTGTTAAGAACCTTGGTGATTAGAATAAATTTTAATAAATCTATTTTGTGCATATTTATAAATGATATCAAGTGTTCAGCATATTTGACTAGTGAATGAAATCCTCATTTTAGGGAAATTATTTCTTTAATGAAAATTTGTTAAATGCTTCTTTAACTGTTCAAAATCGCAAACACACATTTTCAGGCCAATATGTGAAAAATTAGTAATCGGCAATAGTTTCAGATTTGTTTTGGATCATTATTGAACGAACAAGCCTTTATGTACTTACACACATATATCACCTACATTTATTCATATCTCAAACGAAATCTAATTGTTAATTGTTTGCATACATATGTAAACTGTTAAAGATTTAAAATAGGGTTTGTATTTGAATTAGAGATGGGCGCGTGTCGAATTTTTCCAACACGAACACGAATACCAAGACTCTTAACACATACGAAACACGCGCGCGAAAAATTTTGTCAACACGATACTGCACAACACGAACGAAATATTATTGGTATGGTATTGAAAATCAGAAAATTTAATTGATTTTTTTCCAGAGTTGGATTTCAAAATATGGAATCGAGTTGGCACTGCCAGCTGTTACTATCTGCCACCACATCTGACACTTTCGGTTTACGTACAGAACTTTAAGCTTGAGAGGCCCATACAATATCAACAAATATTTTAGATCTAAAATCGTTTCGTGTTTTTCGTGTCCATTTTGCTCAACACGAAACGACCAGAACACGCACAAAATCCGATTTTTTATCACGAACGCTTCGTGTTGAGTCATGCCACGACACGCGCCCATCTCTAGTTTGAATAAACCCTCTTGGAAATGTTTCTTGCTTTTTGTTAACTTAATTTTGATTAATTTGATAATTTGTTAGCATTGTCATTTGGCTACGAGTTTTATTTTATTTTTTATTATCAAGAAATAAATGGGAGTATGAGTTCTTGTGTTTGTATTTAATTTGTTTTTTAATTTTTGCTACATAATTTCCTCAGCTGTGTTGTGTGAATTGAATAAGCTTATTATTAAAAGTGTGTGTGTATGTATGCTTAAGCTTTTTGTTTTTAATTTTTGTTCATTTATTAAGAAAAAATGTAGAAAAATTTAATTCTTAAATTACTTGCGGCAATAAAAATATGTAGCAAATTGTTTTGATTAGTCTGTGTAATTTGTTGTGAGTTGTTTTTCTGTTTTAACAATTTGTATTTGATTGTAATTATAGAGTTTGAGGTGGGTTTTCAATTTCAATTTGTCTTAAAAAATGCTTCAAATTTAACATGGTAAGATTTATATGCGAAAAAAAAACTTTGAAATACACTTGCAAAAATTTGTTTATGAGATACTTGCAGTGTTGACACAGTATTTCTATATTGCGCTGACCAGTTAACGTTTTTCGTTTAGATTAAGCTCTTGAAAGTGAGTTAAGGCTTTTTTAGAAAAACTGTATTAATAATGGTATTGCATCTAGTTCAGATCAGTTTTATATATTTTTCGTCTGCACTAAATCATCTTTACTTTGTTTTATATAAAAATTAAACGTACGATATATGTATCTTGGCGAATTTTTCCCATGTATGGCGAATTTTAGTGGTTGGGATTAAACTTATTTTTCGTAATTTATAACAATTATAACCAAAATTTAAAAATAAAAAGGTTGTTGCCATCAATTCTGTGGGAAAAAAGGTAAATGGGCTTAAGTGGAGATAAGCGGATTTTGAATTAATGGTAGCTTCGTAATCTGATCAAAATCTCAATTAATTTGTGAGATTTTTCAGGAAGTTATAGCATTATGACTTGCGATTTATATTTTGTAAACTTCTAATCTCATTTGAAATAAAAGCTTAATTTAGGTTATAAATTGTAGTACTTTGTTGTACTTTATAGTGTGTTAAACGATGTTTGGTTAAAACAACAACAGAGAATTTCTTAAAGAAATAAAATAAAAGAAATAAATTTCTGAAAATCTGACTTAAAAGTGCTCTCCTGCAAAACAATAAAATATGACTTATGACCTTTTTCCTTATTGCCACAGAATTAAATAAATTCAGTAAAGTGCGACTTTGACTCGCGCAAGAAGGGTTCCGTACGTTGGGCTTTGAGCATTTTTTTAATATAGTGTTTTTTCAGCTGAAATAATTTTTTTTTGTTTTTTTTTTCGCTTTTTTCTCGATTTTTTTAATTTTGGCGATTTTTTTCATTTTGGCGATTTTTTTCATTTTGGCGATTTTTTCATTTTGGCGATTTTTTTCATTTTGGCGATTTTTCAGGTTTTTCGCGATTTATTTTCGATTTAGAAACTTTGTTTAATTTGGTGCTTTTTTGTTGTTTTGGCGACTTTTTTGATTTTGGCGATTTTTTTCGCTTTGGCGATTTTATAATTTTGGGATTTTTTTGTTTTACCGTTTTTGAAATTTCAAGAAGTTTGCTCTTACGGTTTCCAAGATACAGCAAGTTATCAAAATTACATAGTCAACATTACATTAACTGATGGTACACCCTTTAATTAAAATTTTTTAAATTTTAGTGTTAATTGTTGTCTGTATAAAAATAGACTAACTTTACAAATTTGAAGTGCATATACATACAATTGTATGTATATTACATTAGATTTTAAAATTTTTCGTTGCTCGTTTTGGCACACCCTTTAATTTCCAACTCTCGTTCCTCGCTTTAGAACACTCTTTAATTTTTAGCTATTTTTTACATATTCTGAGAGAACTTCAGTTCCGTAGCTATTAGGATTCTCGAGAACAGCCTGTGACACAGACAGACAGACACCTTTGGTGTACGGAACCCCAAAAATGAAGCTGACAACCCTGGTTAGTACCAGAGAATTTATGAACAAAAAACACAACGTTTATTTTAATTAGGAAACATTTAAACTGTTGCATGTTATTTTAAAAATTTTTATGATTAATAATCGCATGAAGTATAGCGTTATCGTATAAATAACTCTAAATAGATAATAACTGGACTTATGCGTTTATTCATAAAAATCACGGATACTAAAAGCTTCTTTTCTCTCTGTTCAATGTCATTTACATGTTTGTCATCGTTTTTTATAGACGCCGTCCGGCCTTATCCCAAATTGTTCTTAACACTCCCCCTTTGTTGAAAATAAGTGTGTGAGCGCTTTTTTGCATTCAATTGATTTCCCATTCATAAATAAAAAATCCAAACATGCCCAAAGCAGATCAGCAAGAATTTACCAATTTTTGTAGCGAAACTGTTGGGGCTAATCTGACGTATGTATGTATGTATGTATTTACATACTGTAGGGTGTAGAAATGCTCATTAAAGTTAAATCACTTTGGCTTTTATTTCTCTTTCATAATTACACGTTTTTGTTTTACCAACACTAAAATTCTAAAGTTTGTGTACGAGTATCTGTATGTATAGTATCTGTGTATGTCATTTGGTGCGTCAATCTAAAACGCCGAACCGCCAAAGTAGAAATCATTTGAAAAAACAGCAACAACTACAGCAATAACCACAAAAATAGACAATCTTATTAACATTATTATTGCAGTTGTTTTATGTTTTCTATTTATTTTTATTTTATTTTTTCATTCTTTTATAATTTTGTGTAATTGTTGCATAAGTGGTTGTTCGCTGGTTGGTTAGTTGGTTGGTTGTTTGGTTGATTGTTTTGTTGACTTGGCTGGTTTTTATATAGACGCAGCTCTCTATACAATACACCTAAAACAACAAATAATGTATAATTTATAATGCAAAAAAAAATGTAGGAACAAATTATAAAACAACAAATTAGAAAAAAACACTTTTTTTTATTCAAGGTCACATTTGACACGACTATTTTTTTTCAACATTCTGTCTAAATCATGTGTATGGAGGTATAAATTTATCAAGATTTCAATTTGCTATTTTAATGTTTTTGAAATTGTATTCAAACATTTTTGAAGCGTTCCATACACAAATTGTATATATTATTTCTTAAGGCATTAAGTGTTGCCGATTTCTAATACGTCATTTTAATTGTTCAATGAAATTCAATATATTTTCTGTTGGACATTCAAAAAAAAATGTCTACAAATATACATATAGATACATATGTACATATATTTATATATTATTTGGCAAGTTGGGATAAGAGTTTCCTATATATGTATTTCTGTTAATTTATTCCTAGTTAAAGATTTTTAATGACTTATTTTAATAACCACTTAGTTTTCTACACAAAATGCATACCATGTGCATTACTTGATGGCGGTTATGTAATGACTGCAAAGTAGATAATACTGTGTGGCGCAATAGCAGAGAGTATGCTTAACAGACAGATAGTTTGATGGTAAAACCCTGGGCTCAATAAAGTAAGTGTGCAATAGACCAGTCAAGAAAATGCTTGGTTGATGCCAAAAAATAAGTTCTAGTTCTAGACTTATAAGTATTGATCTTCCGAAGTTATTATTTGTAACCCAAATTGGTAAGTAATTGCTTACAATGAGATCGTCATGTTTGAACACCAAAGTAGAAGTAGTGTAAAGTATGTTATTCATATATTTGCTTAAAATTTAACTCATTACTTTTGCAAGATTGTTCTGTTTCACCAAATGATTGATCAATGATTTGATTATATTTCCTTTTTAGTGAACATTAAATTAAAAATTATTGGGCTTTATTTAAATTCTTCGTATACAAGGCAGCTTAAATTTTTTTATTTTTAACCCCCGACCAAAAAAAGGGGTGTTATAAGTTTTTAGTGTGTGTCTGTGTATCTGTGTGTCTGTTCGTGTGTTTGAAAGGTGACTTGATCGAGAATGTTCTTAACTATGTTTGAAGAAAATCGGTCCAGCCAGTTTAGAAGATATCACATATTTTCTAGATATATCGGGGGTTTTTAAAATTTTTAATTTTTGTTATTATATATTGACAATTTTAACTTGAATTAGCTATTCCACGCAATGCAAAATTGATTCTCTTCTAAATAGTTTGAGGAGGTAATTTTATATAAACATAATTTTTATTTAAGTTGTATTTAAAAAAAAATTTGTACTTAGCAACTCTCATTTATTTTTAAGTCTTTTGAGTTCCTTATATAAACAGCAAATATTCATTACTCACTATTTAAGTTGTTGACAGCACTATAATGCATTCAATGCAATACAATACAATAGAATACAATACAATACAATACAATTTTATTTATTAATTTTTTCTTTAATTGAAATTTTTAAATATGTATTTTATGTTGCCTTTATGGGGAAGTATTTTAATATGCAACATTGGAGCAGTTCATTTTGAAATTTAATGAAAATTAATCTTTTCTGTTCATAGAAATTTAAATGGGAAGCCTGCTTGAATTCTTGCATTACAGTGATGCCCTGTATAAAGGGTGTTTTTTTATAGAGTGACACAAGTTTAAATCTTACTAAAACAAGGAAATATATTTTTAATATCAATGAAACGGACTTTATTGGAAAGAAAATTTTATGGAATTAATTTTTAAATATGATTTCTGCCATGTGGCGGCCACGGCTGGCGCGTAGAAGGCGCAATGTGGAACACCAATTTTTTAAAATCTGGTGGCCGTATTTCGCCGATAACTCTTCGAAAGTTGATTTCCCTGTGTTCAATTGTTTCTGGTTTATCGACGTAGACAAGTGACTTAACATAACCCCAAAGAAAATAATCCAATGTGGTTAAATCACACGATCTTGGTGGCCAATTAATTGGGCCATTATGTGAAATAATTTTCTTTGAGTAAATCAATTGTAGCGGCCGCTGTGTGGCATGTGGTTCCGTCCTATTGGAAGCACACATCAGCAATATTAATATCACATATTTGAGGTACGAAAAAATTTCGAATCATGTTCATCTACCGTTCACCATTGACAGTAATATTCTGACCATCATCGTTTTTTAAGACATATGGGTCAATTAATTTTTTGTGGATGAAATGGTGTTTCGACAAAAGCTTGTGGATTTTTCTCACTCTAAATGCAACAATTCTGCTTATTTACGTACCCATTCAACCAGAAATAGGCTTCATCGAAAAATAAAATGTTTAAATTTTTTCAAATTTTAATCAGAAATAATTTCTTAATCAGGCTTGAGTTCAGTAATTTCAATTCTTATTGAATGAAATATTTTTATTAATTAATGTGAGTATCTAAAGAAGAGAAGAAAAATTAAACTAGACTTTATTAGCTGGGGGAAATACCGATATTTTTCTGTGCAGCCACGCACTTCATCAATCTATCTACTGGGGTAGAGATTATTATTAACATCAGCTATTTAACTTAAATTTCTATGAAATGGAATATGAGAATTGATTGTGTATACAATTATTGATTTACCTTTGGCAAACACATTTGTAAGTATCACTATTCATTTTCTGTTTTTCCATATTCTATTTAGGTTAGCACGAAGTTATATCACTCTACCTATGTATGTTTAACTATTCTTACTTATCTTTTACGATCCACATTAATTATTTTTACTTATTCGATGCACCATCGGTACATACATATAAGTATTATTGTAGTGGCTTTATGTTACTTTGTTTTTGCATTCTACAGTTGACTTCGCTTTTCAGCATTCTGAAGCAGTGATAGCCAAGTGAACAGTGATCGCTAAGTGAACATATTTTTGTCACGTGCCCATGATGAATTAAATGAGACATTTTTAGATTTAATTGAACTGTAGTGAATGTGTTTGCCAAAGGTAAATCAATAATTGTATACACAATCAATTCTCATATTCCATTTCATAGAAATTTAAGTTAAATAGCTGATGTTAATAATAATCTCTACCCCAGTAGATAGACATGGGTGCTGATGAAGTGCGTGGATGCACAGAAAAATATCGGTATTTCCCCCAGCTAATAAAGTCTAGTTTAATTTTTCTTCTCTTCTTTAGATACTCACATTAATTAATAAAAATATTTCATTCAATAAGAATTGAAATTACTGAACTCAAGCCTGATTAAGAAATTATTTCTGATTAAAATTCAGTACAGTTCAATTAAATCTAAAAATGTCTCATTTTTTCAAATTTTCAAAATTTGACCAATTTGCACACGTTGGTCTGGTGTAAGTCGATTCATAATGAAATTTCAAAGCAAACTAAAAACAAAAAGCAACTATCAGCTGTTAAATGGGTGCAATAATATTTTTACCGAAATAGGACCTATCATAGAATTCGTACAACTAAAAACCAAAATTCGTAAAAGTTTAATAGAACGAAAATTAAATTTTTTGTTTTTTAACCCCGACTAAAAAAGAGGTGTTATAAGTTTGTAATGTGTGGCTGTGTATTTGTGTGTGTGTGTGTGTATCTGCGTATCTGTGTGTCTGTCCGTGTCCACGTACAGACCAAACGGCTGAACCGCTTTCGATTTAGTTTTTTCTGTTTGAATGAAAGGGCACTTGATCGAGAGGGTTCTTAGCTATGTTTCAAGAAAATCGGTTCAATATAGCACATCTTCTCTAGATATATTTCTGGGTTTTTTAAATTTTTAATTTTTTTATTAAAATAATTTATTTTAAATTCCTAAAACAATAAAAAGTAAATAACAACACTTAAAAAATCAGTTCCAAAAACATGTTTGTTAAAACAAAAACACATTTTTGCTGTGTACTTCCTGATCAGAATCGTATGATCTTCTTGGCTTCTTTGCAAGCTCGTTATTTTGATGGTCATGGTTGGTTAAAAGTTTTAATGGTATTTTAATTTAGTATATCTTGTTATTTAAAAAAGAATAGTGCTAAATATTTATATCAATTTCGAATCCTTTTTTTTATCATTTAACTTGACTAATTATATAATTTGTGTTTCCTTTTAGTTAAATAAACTAACAAAAATATGCCAACGCATGCGCTTAATTTTTTATTTTGCGAATACAAAAAGAAAAAACAGTTTAAACTGCTGCATCTATGTATGTATTTATGTAAAATAAACAAATTCCATAAACTTTAGACAATAACTGACGTAAAAAGCGATAATTTTCGAAATGTACAAATTCCAAACATGCAGCGATAAAAACAATTTCATTTATGTGCACACAAAATGTTTACAATTCATATTTTTATGGCCCACAAATAGACCAAACTTAACAGTTTCAAATATTCAGCCAACCAGTAAACTACAAGCACTATATATTATAGGCAGGCCAGGTTGCTAGGAAAATGATGGAGAGCAAAAAAAAAAAATGAAAATACCGGACAATATTGGTGTATTATTAAATGTTGCATGCAGAGAAACTTATAAAGTTGCTTGGCGCGTGAATTCTTTTTCTTTTTTTTTTTTATAACATAAAACATTTAGATGGCAAAAATGGACAAATATTTAAGGTTCCTTTTTTATTTTTTTGAAATTGTAGCTGCTGCAGCAGCAAATGCAGGAGCAGCATCAAAGATAAATTTACATGAATACGTTGATCATTCATTCCATGGCTGTTTCATTCATTGTGCTATTAACAAAACAATATAAGGCGTGTTCATTAGCAGCAAAAAGAACAGCAACAACAACTAGAGAAAATCGCACTACAAACTCTGCAATTGAAGCACAATGTTGCACTAGCAAGAAAAATAATAATAATAAAAATTAAAAAAAATAATTTTTTTTTGCCAAATATTTTTTTTCTCAAACTCATGTTTGATTACTTGTTAAGATTATTTGAATAGTTTTATTTATATACAATATTTTTTAACTTGCATATTTCTTTTCAATATTTCAACGCAGTGGCATTTACACAAATACTTTAATAGTGTTTAACATTTTTCCCCGACCAAATCTCATATAAAATATTTAAATAGAAAAAAAAAATAAAACTTTAATATTAACACCCAAAAAATTTTATTAGATCTGGTCGTTCGTTTGTTGTATGCAAAAGTTGTTGCCAGCTGACTGTTTCCTTATTGTTACTTGTATTTTTTGTTATTTCTTTTTTTGAAGCACGCATGTGTTTTTTGGTAAAGTCGAATGGATATTATGATAAATAAAAACCAACATAAAACTCTATTATTTTTAACAAATTTATCAATTTGTGTATCTTTTGTGTAAATATCTTTACACTCATAGCATGTCAATTAAATAATTCATAAATTCATTGTGAGCTAAGAAAAGTGCAGTCACGTTCAAATAAATAGTAGTGAAAATATCCAATTAAAAAAAAGTTGGAAAAAAGAACTAGAAATTGGGAAACCAGAAATATATTTTGAAAAACGTGTTTTATGCGCATTCAATATGCACTCAAAACTTGAAAATATGCATAAATAAGTTAAATCGGTTTATTTCTAAATGAAAATATATTTTTGATTTAAAAATTCAACAAGATTTGATATAAAACAAGACAAAAATAAAATATTTAAAAAAAGGAAACAAGAAAACTTAACAAATTAAAATTAAAGAAAAATTTGCCACACACCTTTTGACTAAAGCAAATAATACAAATAAATATTTTTTGGATGCTCGCTTCAATTTCAAAAGTGATCGAGATAACAATTATCAAATCCGTTTAATATAAATGGGTTTGAACATAGGTCTGTGTCAAAAACGAGTTGCTGAATGAGTTCGATTCAAGTCTATCTAAAACGACCTAATAAACGAGTTCGAACTAGTAGTACCCAGCTCTACAGAAAAGACGGCAATCATGGTGTGAAAATATTTAAAATAGTTTATTGAATTGTATGAAAGTTTACAGGTATAAAGCGACATTTCCTAATTATATATTTATTTAAATATTTTTTTTTTCGAAAGCACTTTTTCATCGCCAAAGGGGTTCACATGTTCGTTATCAGCCAATAAATCAAATCAAATATTCTCCCTAATTCTGTAATAACCTGTCGACGTCACGACAATGCAATACCAAATATTTCGCGATTGCCTACTCACTTGCGAGAACAATTGCTTAAGACGACAGTCCATTTCTATTTTTTAAGGTCTGAAAAATAATATTAGACGGTCAATAGCAGCGAGAAGACAACCGCCAATTGTAGGGTGACGTCGACAGATAGTGATGTAATTGGCAGCAATACACCTCCAAGATTTCGTTGTGATCAAACGTCTTCTATCAGGCACATTTTTCTTCGTTTTTTGAGATCAAATACCATTTTTATTTTAAGTTCGTATTGCATGCGAAAGAGAACTAATATCAGTAATTTTACTATTTGGCTACATTTTCTATTATTTTAAAGGATTAATATTATTTTAAAAGATTAACATCCGTAAGTTGAACTTTTTTTTTTTGTCTCCTGAAACTTGATACCAATAATCAAAATTAGATATTGTTAGATATAAATTTTAGAAAACTTTGCAAAAATATATTTATTTAAAATATGCGAATTGTTGTTAAAATAATTAAAACGATGTTAAAAAGAACCAAATTAGAGTGACCTCTAACTAAAAAGAAAAATTGCATGTACATATTTTTTCTGAATCAGCCATATTTGATATTTTACTTTTTTAATTCCTTTTTTGCAGTTCACGCAAAAATGTGTATATACTGCATTATTGCCTAAAATTCTCTAAATTAAATTGAAATTGATTGAATCACCAAACCTATTGACTTGATTCGATGTCCAATATAGTCTTCAAATAAATAAATAAAAAATCTCTTTATGACAAAAACTTCCATAAATTTTATAATCAAGTTAACAAGGTACTTGAAAAGTTAACAATTTTTCAACACTCATACTATAAGCCTGAAATTAACAAATTCATACTGAAATGTATAGAAATCAAATGAAAAAATAAAATCATATTTGCTAAAAGAACGAAAAAAAAGGAAGAGAACACACCACACCACACCGACCGTCTGTCTGTCTTGTCTATCTACATATACATACATATATAGGCGGCATTGCATTTTCTCTCCGTCTATTGGTCACACTCTCGACTCGTACGTAGTCTCGTAGTCGTATCATGTAAAAGCAATTATAACAAATCACAAAAAACGATGACAACATTGAGGCAATAACAATTCATAAACACTCAATATACGATATGTGTAATAAAAGAAAACTTCAGTACAACTGGCCTGGGCAATATTGCAGCAAGAGCAACAACAACTGATATCTAACTAACCGGGCCTTTTAAAGCCACAAATGGAAAAATATCACTGCAGCTTTAGCCATACAACGGCCAGTATCGAAATGCAACGTGAATTCAAAGAAAGAAATGCAGTTCATGGGCTGTTTAGTATTGAAAAAAAACTGGATTTCTTTTTCTTTTATTGTTTAATATTACGGCACGTGTTGATATCATTGATGATCGTCTCTCTCTCTCTCTCTCTCTCACCCTCTTTATTATTAATAATAAAAATATAATATAACTGATATAATATTGAAAAAATCAACTAGAAAAATGTTCACGATCCGGGTTTGTAATGAATAGGAATTTGCTGTACATGCATACTACAATACATAAATACATGTGCATACGTACATATCGCACACTAAATCAGAAACAGTTACAATTCCAAATTGTAACAATATAAAATAGCGTATTAAACAAAGTTACTCTTTCATTTGGACCGAGGGCGGATGGATTGACCGATGGACGGTTGGTGGACAGGCGAACGAATAGCATGCTCACTTTAATAGGGTTCAGTTTTTCTTTCGATTACTGAACCCTGAAAGCTATTGCCCCATAGTAAATTTTTCCTATTTTTCTCAAAGAGTTAGAAACTGGACAGGTGGTTCCGGAGATTACGTCTTACAAACATGCAAATTTCATCTCTTTATAATCTTAAATATAGACTGCGCAGTGCATCGATTTTAGTCAGCTCACCGCAACCAACTGAAAAATAAAAACATGAATGCACTACATTGCAGTGGTGGTGATAAAGCCATATAGACCTATTCCATCTACAATTAATTCAACAGAAAGCCCATATTGGTTTACCACCCCTGATCCTATTGCATTAAGCGGAAGAAAATCGGTACATTGCGCCACTAGTAGAATTTCGGCTTTAGAGTCGAATTTTATGGCGAATTGTGACGCCTGATGTACTCTTTTTTGCGAAAAGAAAATAAAATCCATCGGAGAATCTAATTCTATAACAAAAGTGCTGAACTCATACATATCGTCACCTTAAATGCAAACGGACGTAACTACACAGAAATTCAAAATCGACTTTTTGATTGATTATGTTTCATTTTATCAAACTACATTTTCACACAAATATTTAGACCTCCGCTATCAAAAATCAGGACTTTATTAAAGAAATTCAAACGGATGTAATTACGAATGCATCCATTTTTTATTGCAAGGAACGTAACTTAGATAAAATCTTAAATATACATAAAAAGGAAATAAATGGTTAAAAACATATACATAAGTATGCATACCACAAGTAAATTTCGAAGAAAACTTTCAAGAATACTTTATTATTATTATTGGTTTGGTAACGTTTTTTGTTCCTCCTGTAAAAAATATAAAAGTGAAGTTACGTCCGTTTGCCATATCGTTTGGTGACGATATGTGCCCCTTAATTATAAAAGTGGTTTAAGTCATATATTTCTTTGGTCAATATATTTATAGGGCATTTAGAACTGCACAAAATTTAGTAGACTTAAATTAAAATCTTTATGAAAATCTACACCGATTACACTAATTTTTTTGGACATTTATCAAGACTTTTTTATCAAAACAAAACCAATAACTTAAAAATTTCCAAAGCTACAACCAAACAACTGCAATGTAATCAATTTACTCACCTTTTTAAGCAGGCCGTAGCTAATTCACTCATCTTTTATATAAATATGCTATACAGGGTAGTACAAATAAAACAAAAATATTAGATATCGATTAGATTTGCTACAAATCTACTGACAAATTAGATTTCGTCTTGTATGGGAAATCTAGTAAAAAGCAGCTAGATTAAGCTCGAAATCTCGTAAGTACTAGATTTCGAGACAATGTAAATGCCGTATTAGAAAATTACATGTCAACATTTCAATTTAGAGTTGTACTAGTTTCGATTAATATAAATTTATTTAATATAGTATATTAAATTGAATTTTTTTAAGGTTTATTTAATATTTTGAAGCACAAATGCACATGACTTGGACTAATTTTATAATTAAGGACACATATCTAAAATGCAAGAATTACACTTTTTCCGATGATAATTCATGACAAGAAAGACTTCAACTCCTCGGTCGTTATAATCTTGTTATTTTGATAAAAAGTTTGATTTAATTGTACAGATATAATAAAAAGCTTTGTATTTAGAGAAGTGGGTAAGGCTACGCCCATACAAAAATTTTCTAATGCTTTTGAGGCATTTGTGATTAACCGAATAACTTCTGCAAAGTTTTAATAATTTAGAAATATGTATTTCAAATTAACAATGACTAATATGGTCTCATTATTTTATAATTATGTATACGTATAAAGAAATTAATTTCAATTATATAGGTATTAACGATAAATCTTTCCTCTTTATTTTTCTTTGCAGGTAAATATGATTAAAATTTATGGCTGAAACACAATGCGTAAGTTGGAACATTGAACAAAAAAAACAAAAATCTGTAAAACAAAAGATGCGTGGCGTGGAGAATTTTATTTAAATATTTTCAGTTTAAAAAATTTAGATTTAATTCAGTAAACTAAACAAAACAGTTTTTTTTTGGCAAAAATGATCAACACAGGTAGTAAGAAATACAAGGCGAACTGACAAACCCCTTCCTGGGCAACAGACAACTAACTCTCAAATTGTATGTATACTGACCACTGGCCATTGTTTAGATTCAATTCTCATGAAAAAAAAAAACAAAACAGACACAATAAAAACCATGACAGAAAAAAAATCAAAGGTCAAGTGTGCGTCTGTTTCCGTTTAACGTCTGATTGTTCATGCAAAAATAAGACAACCACAACATCATTTAAATTATTACGATATATTTTTTTTTGTAGAAATATAAATGATAATTATTTTAAAATGCTGTTTTTTTTTGAAAAACCACATTAGGGAAAGAAATTGTAGGGAACACCGCAAACACGCATAACTGGAGGGCGTTTTGTATCTTTATATCCTGCGGGTCGTTTGCACAAAACATTTTCCTAAAAGACTTTGGCAATTTTTTGAAATTTAACTCTTTAAATTGTCCAGTTTCTTTGTAGCTGCTTTTTCTTTTGTCCTTTTGAAAATTAAAGTGCGTGTTGTGGATGGAAACAAAAAAAGTACAAAATTTTAATTTAGTTTTATTATAAAAGTATTTTTTTTTGTGTTGTAATCTTTTTGTTATTTTTTTCTTCGCTTCTCTTTTTGCATTTGTCATATCTTGTCAGGTTTTGAGTTTTTGTCATTTGAAATTTACAGAAAAAAAAGTGTTTTATTATTTTTACTTAGTTTTTATCTTAACATTTGTTTGTGGTCTTGCATTTAACAAATTGCTTATGCGGGTTTAAACCAGAGAACGAAAGAATAACTATAAAAACTGTTGTAGCTTTGAGTCAAAGTAAACTCAATGACATGCTACACAAACAAAAAAGTTAAAAGTTAAGTTAAAGATAATGATTGAAAATTAAAACAGAAATGGTAGGCCAGCTACATATATGCCAGCTGATCATAAGTGCCATAAGTTGGTTATATTTTACAGTTTTATACGAGCAACAGGCTCACTTGGGTCCTGATAAGTCCCATTGTACTGCCTGGGAGGGCTAAGGGGGGGGGGTGAGAAGGAAATGAGAGAATTTTCGCTTCACCATCCTATTTGCTCGGTACTAAGCTCAATCTGAGTTTTGTACGAATAAATTTATTCTTATAATATAGCATTTCGGTATCTTTGCTAGGTCCTGTAAATATGGCAAGCTTTTCATAGGCTGTGTATCACGCCTTTTTATCAGCAACCGCAGGGCAGTGTTAGGTGGTCGACCGTTTTACAAGTACCATGCTTCTGGGTTGTACACAGTAAGGCCACTTTTAGATTAGACAACTTTAATTGCGCAAGTATAATTTTCATTTTTATTTATTTTATTTTGAACTTGCTTTTATGTTCACATTCAGCAACTTTGTTGAGCAAGTTTAACTTTGTTATGCTCGAATTTTCTTAATTTGTTGACGTTTTGTTTCATTTCTGTATTCATTGTAATTGTGAAAGGGATTTGAAATTTGGTTTATACAATGGAATTTGAAGAAAAAAATAATTTGGTTAAAGATATACTTGAATATATGTACATAATTGCCAAGTACAAGTACAGAATTGCCAAGTACAAGTACAGAATTGCCAAGTACAAGCAAATCTGTACTCAAATCTCGGCAATTCTTTCCCCTTTAAACCGACCTTTCCCCTCACACCCACAAACACACGACTTGCGCAAGTAAAGTTGCCTAATCTGAAAGGGGCCTAAAGAGTTAACGATAGATTCTGTTATAATAAACATTGTGGCCAAATTTCAGCGCATCGCTGCTATGCTGTCGTATACACTGGCTATGTCGTCGTCTGGGGTGAACAATATATATTATTAAATTTTAAAGTTCACGTCACAATTAAACTCCCCGTTCACCTTCAGTATCGTTTGCACATTTTTGTGGCATTGAAAACAATGAAACCCTTGCATTGTAACTACATGGAATAATCTTATGAGGAATATTTTCATAGACAAATTTACCCTTTTTCCGCCGTAAAAGCAAAAAGTATCCTTAAACGGTGAAACAGGTCCTTGCAAAATATTCGCCATGAAATTCTACTATAGATCGCCAAATACATTAAAGCTCGAAATTATACCCCAGAATGGCGTCAAAAATTTTAAATGAGCATAAGGGCAAAATTATTCAATTAATTGTAACAAACCCAAAAAATTTTATTTAAATTGAAACAAAAATAAGCATGTGCACGATTAATGAGGACCAAATGACAATGCAAGTGTTTTGTATACAACTGATGGTAAATTTGAGCCGTTTTTACAAAAAATCTTACACCAATTTGTAATACGACGAATCAAAACAATTCACGTATTCCATTTGCACTAAAACATGTGAATACAAATGTGGACGAAGTTTGCATTCGTTCCATTCTGTCAGTGTTTGTCATAATAATAATAGTTGCCTTTGGTGTAATTTGTTCCTTAAAAATTGTCACTTGTATTTTGGCTTCTTCAAAATACGAATACTAATTAAAACAAACAAAAAAAATTAGTCCTAATTTACACTAAGCAAATCGTATTGCTAAGCTGATTAGTTTTTTAGGAGAGATATACGAGGGAAAAACGTTTATGTTCCCTTCTTCTCTCTCTCTTTCACAAACTAATCAGCTTAACAATAAGATTTGCTTAGTGTAAATTAGGACTTAATACACAGAAAAAAGTATTCACAAATTTTATTGACTCAATTAAATGTTTAATTGTATTTATTAATTTGAGTGGAAAAATTTAATTAATATTATCAAATTGTTTATAGGTGAAAATTTAATTAATTTTTTAATTGATATTACAAATATTTTAATTAATATTACAAAATCATTCATATTACTTTTTTGTGTGTACCTGAACTTGGTTAGTATTTTTAGACCAAATTAAAAGGCAATATTAGAATGTTTGTAATTCGCAGAAATTATATTCGACAACTGGTGACATAAACTTACGAGTATTTTTCTAAGTCAATTTTAGATTTCGTAATCGCAGTACTCTTACTTCCAATTCCTGATACATATTGGCAAACTCTTCTTAAAAGTCTTTTGATTTGCTGTAGGATGCATTTGAAAATATTTATGGGCACCAGAAGTGTTTTGAATTCTCTTTTTTTTTTTTTGCTGTTTTTCTTCAATAACTGTCTGCTTTTTTGTCTTGTCTGTCCATTTATTGGAAGTTCTTATATGTTTCATCATGATTCTGCATACGGAAATTATTTAGACTCTATTGTGTTCAAGTCTTTTAGAGATCTTATTTAGTTTTTTTTTGCTTTGTAAAAAAATATATAGGTATTAGATATTTTAGATAAATATGCAGGTTATATCGGTTAAAGTTTGCAGGTCGAACACAAAGAAATTTACTACAGTTGGACATATTTTTTTTTCAAGATATAAAAGTTAAAAAACTAAATAAATAAAAGTAGTCATAAGGACTATTTACATTTGCCGGGGATAAATTGCAAAATTAAGAAACTTTTTTTTAATATTATTTTTGCATACTAATTTTTTTTTATTTAATTAAGTAAACAAATTTAATCAATGTAGCCATAGTTTTTCCCCATTTTCTTTAATGATTTAATGCAAATTGATCTAATTGAATACATTTACAAACAAAATGCTTAAAATTTTATTTAAAATGTTTATAACTAAGCAAATCAAAATAAGAAAAGAAGTAATAGCCATTTGTAAAAATAATTAATTAATAATTATTAAGTAATTATAATTAATTTTCTTTCATTAAATGCAAAAATAACACAAATTTTTGTTCGAGCTTTAAAGTAATTGTACAAGAAAGTTACAGAGAGCAACAGTGTAGAATTAATTAACGCTGAAATCATTGGAATCATCAATATAGTTGGCCAGTAGTACATATGTATGTACATATCATATATAAGTATGTCCGTTTGTGACGAATTGATTGACTGTAAATTGCAATTACACAAATATAATAAAATAAAAGATATTTACATGTACAATGTATAATTAATATTATTTTTGAGAATATTATCGAAATTACTTGTAGAGTTATTCTCTGAAAGTCTTAAGAAATTAAATCTCAAACAAATTTCAATACTTAGATAAAACTGCAGCAAGATGTAATAATTACAGCATAGAAATTCTCAAGGTTTGTAGGAAATTTAAATTTTTTTAATGATATTCTGCTGAAACTCTGCTCTCTAAATTTATATTATATTCGTACATACTAAATGCAATGATATATAAAATAAATAAGCAAGAAAAAAAGAACCTATGAAGACTTCATTGATTTAAACAAAGGGATACTATTTAGTTTCAAAGTTGCCGGCAATGAGTTAAAAGGGTAATAAAGTTACTAAAATTTAAATAAATGTTATTCCCATATGCTTATACATATCGATGGTCTCAAGTAGAAAGGCCCTAAA
Source organism: Tachina lurida (assembly GCA_944452675.1). Lineage (NCBI taxonomy): Eukaryota > Metazoa > Arthropoda > Insecta > Diptera > Tachinidae > Tachina > Tachina lurida. Next base: position 116,521,909 of record OX101755.1, read on the forward strand.
ACGTAATTTTTAAGAAATGAAATTTTTTTTCAGTGATTGCCTTCTAGTTACTGTAAAGTTACAATTATTTGAGTTAGAGCCTTTCTACTTGAGACCAACGATATGTATGTATATATCACATAATGAGATTAACTTCCTATTTCACAATGTCGAATGAGTTCTTTCTTTCGTAGAAATACATTAATGCCCTAATTCTGTTCGACGAATGTATCGTCTTGTCTATGGACGAAAAAAAGAAGCAGTTTTGATTCTTTAAAACGATTATTATTTATTGTCTGTGCTAGAAGGTTCGTGTATTTGCTTTATGATTTTGTTCTAAACCCTAGTAAAAAAAATTGGAAGTCATTTTGAAGGAACTACATTTTCATTGCTTCCAAAAAATCGATATTTTTAAAATACCGATAGTTAGCAGAAAACCAATTAGAAGATTAGTTTAGTTATACAAAACCTTGTAATTCCTCCATAGTTTTATCAAATACTCACCAGAATTTTTAAAAAATCGATTTTTGTGAAGAAACTTATGAACTAATTTTGGTCTAAAATTTTGAAGTTATTTGCTTAAATTTACATGAAAATACTGTTTCGCGCTGAAATTCCTATAAAAAGAAACTAATTGTTAAAATAGGTAACTATTAACCATTTTTCCTAGATGAAAATTTTATCATTGAACACAAAAGAGGACATTTTTCTTAAAATCGCTTCCAATTCGGTGACCAGGCATCGAAAAAGAGAACTTCTTGCAATGACAACGCTATGTAAAAATCATTAGATCGGATCGAAATTTGCACTACTTACAGATCGCAAGCTCTACATTTTCATGACTTTTTTGGAGTGTCTTTTTTTACTGGGACATTATATCCAACACATATTTTTTCATGTATTTTTCAAACTATTGTATAATATTTTAATTTAATTTTTATGTTTTGAAAACATAACAATAATATTTTTATTTTTCATTATCAAGGACAAAAACAATTTTTGAAGAAAATAATTTAGAGACTTCAAAGACAAGAACTCAGAAGCATTTTCAAACAAAAACGTCCTAATTCTTCTTACTGAATTAGGGCATAAATAAAATTTTAAAATTTGTTTTTCTTTTAAATGTTTTTGTACGAAAAAAAATAACTCATTCGACATCGTGAAAAAGGCAGTAAGACTTAAAGGCAAATTTTGTAAATAGAAACATTTTTTTCGTTTTGAAATTTGTATGGAAAAAATATTTTTTGAAACGAATTTTCGTTATTTTTCATACAAATTTGAAACGTTTAGAAACGAAATTTTTTACAAAATCTGCCTATTAAATCTTAAGTACTTAAAATATATATAACTAAAGGCCGTTTCACACTATAATACAAGTATTAATACTTTTGTGGAAAATGCAACTCTGACATGTTGAGTTGTTATTGTCTTTTGAAATTTTTGAAACAGAAATTAGATTATGGATGCATTTTCGTCAAAAGTATTAATACTTGTATTATAGTGTGAAACGGCCTTAAGTGTTTACTCTTAATTTAAGTAAAAATAATAATAACTGACAATACTCATATTTACACAATATACCCATGAGTGACAAAAAGTACTGAAAAATATACTTAAGTATTTACTCTTAGATTTAATAATTGCGTGTATTCATAATTGTAGCACAAACAATTCGCAAGCTCATATATTTGCTTTTTTCAACCAACTATGACTATAGCTGAATCCAACACACACAAGAGTATATCTACTTCATTTATTTGAAAAACTTAAATAATCAAAATGTAGCCGGCCAAAGTGGCACCAGAGTGCTGAGCATCAGTCGTCTTCTTATACATATACGGGAATACATTTCTCTTGGTGGCCAGCATAGCTCTACAACTATAAATAGAAAGGCATGCGTATTGTGCGTATTGAATGTTCGTCATACTTACATATATTCGGAGTATGTCTATACATACATAGGGTATGGGTATTTATTCGGGCCAAATATGCGCACGATACTCAGAGTATTTATTGTGTATATAAAATATAATGAAGACTTCACGTTGGCTGTTTGAAAATATTAGTGAGATAACGATGAGGTAAAATTTAGATTAAATATAAGCTTTAAACAACTGATATTATTTCTAAAAAAATTTTCCCAAAAAGTTTACAAACGAAAATGGTTACTAAACAGATATTTTGTAATTTGTAAAGTGATGAATGTATTCCTGGTAAGTATTTTGTTCGAAAAGTTTTTAGTACAGTCGAGTCAGTGTAGTGTAGAGTAAATGAGGGATAAAAGTCCGAGTCAAACAATATACCCAAATCATTAAAAAAAACATGGAGCAAATTACGACATTCGATATCGTTTAAAATTTCCATACAAACACAATTAAAATTATATGTATATGTGCCCTTATTTATGAAAGTGGTCTAAGTCAACAAACAAAACTCAAAATATTTTTATATTATACAACATTTTAATTTAGAATTGTACTAGTCTCGATCAATAAAAATTTATTTAATATTCATTAAATATTTATTTATTAAATTTTTTATGATTTATTTAATATTTAGAAGCAAAAATGCGTATTACACCACTTACATAATTAAGGGCACATATTTCCCCCAACTTGTTTCCATTATATTATTATTATTATTTAAGTGATAATAAGAAGATAGTGCGTCTCTAGCTCATGAAAAATAAACAGAAAAGAAAAAAGTACAAACAAAATTGAATACTAAGCATTTATGCATGCAAACGTCTAGTATTTATTTAACACAATCATTTAACGAAAATAACTACAACAACAACTATAAATGAAATATTTATAAAAGAAATTAATTCAAGTTCAAGTTCACGAGCAAATAATGTGCGTAGCCATGAGAGCGTATTATTGATTACACGTTGCGTATGAGAAAAAAAAATAAATGTTTGTGTAGGCTCAGGGCTGGGAAGTTAAGTTCCATAGCAAATTAATTTTTAAATACTTTTAATATTGCTTCAGGTTTCTTTAATTTGGAGTGATTTTACCTCATGAAGATCACATGAAGATGGCTCGTATCCGAAACCGGCATGTTTATCAGTCAAATTTAATGTGAAATGACATGACACTTCTCCCTATTGAATATTCGAGCAAATACTGCAGGCAATATTTGTTGCAAAAATGTTTTGAGAACCGAACAATGCTGAATAAAGTCAAAATTTTATTGTGTCCGCCAGATAACTTCTTTTTTTTTTTTGAAAATGCTATGCAAAACATCGAGTGTAGCTTCGGCTGTGTGGCACGTAGCGCCGTCCTGTTGAGACCAAATGTTGCCGATATCATCTTCTTCAATTTTTGTGAACAAAAATTCGTTCAACATGGCCCGATAACGATCGCCATTGACTGTAACGGCCACTCTTTGCTCATTTTCGAAAAATGGCCCAATTATGCCTCTGGACCAAAATCCGCACCAAACAGTGACTCGTTTTGGGTGCGTCGGATTTTCAATGTATGCGTGCGGGTTTTCTGTGCCCCAAATGCGACAATTTTGCTTGTTTACATACCCGCCAAGATCAAAATGAGCTTCATCTGAATGATGATTTTTTTTTGGCAAAATCGGCATCTTCTGTAACCAATATTTCCCAGCGTTGTTCAAGCGTATACACAACCATATTCGTTCAGCGGAAGGATAAAACTAATTATCTGTCAAATCAGACATGAGCTAAGTGTTACCATTCACGAAATAAGCACTAGTTGCAAAAATAAACGTTAAATTGCGGACCCGTATATGTACTGTGTTTTCTAATAACTTCTAAAAAAAAAAAACAAAAATCATATGCCAAAAAAATAACGTTTGCTTGAAGTGTACGTTAAAACAAAATTTGCATACAAAAACTGTTTTTAACGTACACGTAAAGGGCACGTTATTTTTTTTTTTGCATAAGGGGGTAATTCTTTAAGACCCTAAATACTTAAATAGTTCATTCAAAAGAAATTTCACTTCCTAACGAACATTATCAGCTCACTTATGAATATTCCCGGGGAGTTTTTTCTCTTCCCTATAATTTGTTCCCAGGGAATAATCCTCCTATTCTAAATAGCCGGGAAATAAGCAAATACGAGAGAGAGTAAAATCTGGATCAGCTGTTTAATGTTTACATATTTTTCTGCACTAATGCAAGAGTTCAACAATAAACATTTAGTAAAAATTTTATGTTTTCATTTCCAATACGAGGGCGGTTCGGAAACTTCTTAGCCTATCACAAAAAGCGCGGTATAAACTGAAAAAAGTTAAGTGTTTTGGAAACTTCCATCTCTGCTATGAACACATGTTAAATTTTGTTTCGATCTGGCAACGCCTTCATATAGAAACAGGGGGGTTACTCTCTATTACGATGCGAAAGAAAAATGGTACGAAATCGCACGATTGGTACTCTCTAATGCGTTTGCGCATTTACCTTTCGCATCTTTTATTTTCCGTTTCGCAAGTCTGGTATCACCGTACTCTACAATGCGAAAGCGCCTGTCAAAATCGCTCGATAAGCGCAAATATCTTGCGTTAGCTAAATACCAAACGCAAAGTGAGAAAAACATGTAAATACGTTCATAAAAAATATTTTTGTTTTATAAAAGGTTTATTAAACAAATTTTCTATGGAAATTTGATTAATAAACCTTTTATAAAACCAAAATATTTATATTTAAATCGTAGTTTTTAGGGAAAATGCCAAAAAAATTAAAAACAAAACAACGGCAGTTTGAAATTTTAGTGGATTGCATGTGAGCAAATGGCAAATAAGCCGCAAATAATTTGTGGACAAAATTTACAGACGGCCGAAATTCTAATGGACATCCTGTAAGGGATATAGCTGGTTGTTTATAATGAAATGTGACACTAATAGTACTTATAATATTACACATGTATGTTTGTATGTATGTATTCATATTTGATTTTAAAAATCACACCAAGTGAAAATGCGTAAAAATAAATTAAGCATTTCCAGCACAGGTGATGGTCCCTCTCAGTTTTGTATTTTCTCAATCGCTACGTAGAGCTCTTTTAAGCGACGGGACATTGACTGCTGCTATATTCCTAAGGTATGGTCCTGGCCAATTTGATGTTGGTATCCAGCTTGGCCAAGTAATTTTAAGACAGCGGCTAGTTTTATAAACTTTTAGCTGGTGTTGCACAGCGTTTAGAACATACAGAAACGCAAAATTTGTACAAAGTTAAAATAAAGCAATATGTATTTAATAACATATTCCGCTAGATTTTTTCTTACCTGCGGTCATTTAAGGAAAGTATACCGGAACTATCTCTTAAGCTTAAATTAGAAGTGACATACCCATAATGCCATAGCCATAACCAAACCAAAATTTAATTGGTTTCTATGGTGACAGTTATGGCTTTAAGGTTGTTTTCTATGGCTATGGTTATGTCACGTCTAATTGAACCTTTAAGACTCGTCTTGCAACTCGTTATACATGGACGTTTTCTTCATAAAACCATAACGCTACAGAATCCATCACTTTATTTTCAATTAAAAGTTTCTCTTAAATTCTGATTTTAACCGTCGTTTTTTTATGCATATTTTGACATTTCAGTACTGCCAACCTTTGCCATATTTTCTTTTGCAATGTCCGTGTTGCCACTTTTTCAAGCAATTTTGCGAAAGGTTTTGCGAAAGTAATAGAGAGTACCAAATTTGCATATCAACGCATTTAGCTTTCGCATCGTAATTGCTTTCGCATCGCAATAGAGAGTAGCCCCCCAGGTGTTCACAAAAGACGCATCCGCGATTTTTTAACAATGGAAAAATTAGAAATGCGTGGTGTCATTAAATATTTACATAAAAAAAGTTTATCGGGACAAGAAATTCATAATGATATGGTGAATGTATTAGGTGAAAGTGCTCCTTCATATGCAACAGTAAAAAATGGGGTTGCTGAATTTAAACGTGGTCGTACAAGCATTGAAGATGAACCACGTAGTGGACGTCCAAAAACAGCAACAACAACAGAAATTGTAGCCAAAGTGCATTATCTGGTATTAAATTATCGACGAATAAAAGTGCGTGAAATAGCTAATATCATGGGCATCTCAAATGATCGAGTCCATTTAATTTTGCATGAAGAACTACAGTCGACCAAAAACGCATAAGAATGAACATTTCTCAAGCTTGTTTGGATCGTTTTAAGCAAAATAAAATGGATTTTAAGCGTCGTTTCATAACTGTTGATGAGACACCACTATACTCCAGAGACAAAAGAACAATTCAAACAATGGACTGAGCTGGAGGAAGTGCCCCAAAGAAGGCAAAAACAATTCAATCGGCTGGTAAGGTTATGGCAACGGTTTTTTGGGACTTCAAAGGTATTTTATTGATTGACTATCTGCAAAAGGGTAAAACAATAAATTCTGAGTACTATTGCAACCTTTTGGATCAATTAAATATACAAATTCGAGAAAAACGTCCTGGCTTACAACACAAAAAATAATTTTTCATCAAGACAACGCACCAGCGCACAAGAGTGTTTTAACAATGGCTAAAATCAACGAATTAAAGTACGAGTTGCTTGACCACCCACCTTATTCTCCTGATTTGGCTCCCAGTGACTTTTACCTGTTCCCAAATCTAAAAAAATTCCTTGCTGGCAAGCGTTTTACCTCAAATGAAGATGCAATTACAGTTGTAAACCACTATTTTGAAGACCTTGAGGAAAACTATTTTAATCAAGGGATAGAATTGCTAGAAAAGCGTTGGACTAAGTGTATTGAAGTTTCAAGAGATTATATTGAAAAATAAAAATATTTTTGAAAAACTCACTATTCTGTTTCACTGATAGGCTAAGAAGTTTCCGAACCGCCCTCGTAAGATTGTGTGTTAATATAAATATCTGTTTTTGCTCAAATAAACAGTCTAACCATTCACAGGCATGAAGAATAATTTTGTGCTGACAAAGTGGAGGGAAAACTGAGCCAGGTGCAGATGCAAATGGAGTAAAGGAAATTGTAAATTTAATAAAGTTTTTCTTATCGATCTTGATAATATTGGAAGGAAATAAATTTTCCATTTACCTATTATGTGAACTTAAAGAGGCGTACAAAATTGAGGGTTTTAGCATTTTTTTTTCTGACGGTAGAAGTAGTTGATGTTTTTTTTTTGGTGCATGTGCGCAAGGGTTGTATAAAAATATTTAAAATATGCTTATTTGAACTTTTTGTTCTAAATAAATCCTTATACTATTATTAATTTGATTTTTAAATTTTTGCATTAGTTCCCTTGGGGAGAAAACTCTCAAAAAATTCTCCCTCATATGTATTAAGAACATCTACTTTTTTCCCGGGGAAGTTTTAATTCATAATAGCAGGAATGTGAAAAGGGAAAAATCTCCCGGGGAATTGTTATTCATAATTGGGCTGTATATTTATTTTTTCCTTTTTCAAAGATTAAAAAATTTTAGAAATTAAAAAAAAAACATATTACAAAATCAATTTGCTTGAACTGTATTACAAAAACAAATTTACTTAAAAAAATGGAATTAACTAAAGTTTAATTAGGGCCAATTCACCAATTCTATTTAAATATCAATTCATATTTAAAAATTGTTTTTCATTGAAAAAAATAAAAATAAAATAAAATATATGAAAATCAGTATTTTAACAAAAATTCTAAATTTCAATACATACTCATATCTTTGCACAGCTGTTGCGATGGATACCCAATTCCAACCATCCGCATCTATCCATCTCTGCTATAGACTTAAAAAAATTCTACTTGTTGTTTAATTTCTATATCACGGCCAAGGTAAAACACTCAACTTTTATTTATTGTACGTAATTCATTGTATTAACACAAAACGTATCAGCATAACAAAATAATGAACAACAAGCGCAAAGTGTGTATCCACATAAATTAAAAAATTAAAATAAATAGAAAAAAATAATACTTGCAGACAAGCCCCCAGAATAAATGCGTTGTCGCACGACGACAAGGCACAACAACCGATGATTAACGCATTATTTTTGTTGTCTTGTTTTTTTTTTAATGGCACAAAATACATATCGTGAAATAACCGCCAAAAAAGCTTAAGCGACATAATTTTCGAACTTAATTTTTTGACCAAAATCGATTATTTGCGATCGTAAATAGTTGATTTTTGTCAAAAAAAAAAAAAAAAAACGAAGTCCTAAAAATCTGTCACTTAAGCTGTTTTGGCGGTTATGGCTCGATATGTGTAGACTATTTATTAAATTGTTATTGTTGACTTTAGGCCTCAAGCCAATTTCAAATATGTTAAAATTTGCTAACGGCAATTTAATTATAGACACTCGGACCACATGTGCTTCGTGGGGCTTCAATTTAAGAGTTGCCTTATAATCTTTTATACATATGGTCAATGGGAAAGTGAATTCTTAGAATCTAGATAAATAATATGTAGTTTGAAAAAAACACCGTGTCTATTAAAATTTTTAAGTTTGTTTTTGGCAGAAATTCAGTTCGTTTAATTGTTTTTTTTTTTGCTCCAATATGGATGGAAACATAAGTTTAGCTGGGTTGCAAAATTTTTATTACGTATGACAACTGGCGACTAACAGCTGTTATTTCAGTTTCTGTATAGATTTTAAATCAAAAAGCTGGTAATACATGTCTATATGCATATCTTTGGCGCTTTACCAAATCGTCAGTATACTTCAGCCACACATTTTGAACATTCACAAAGCATTAATCTTTCCCATTCCCATCTTTAAAGGATGGGAATTGTGCCTTAAGTGCCGTCTAATAGATTAAAATTTTTATAGGTTAGAAGAACCGTTCTCAAAATTCCTTGGAAGAATAAATTAGTGTCCTAATCCCATTTTGTTAATTTTAAGAGCATATTTTTAAGGTTATGGGTGAGAGTTAAACATTTCTAAATTACTGTTATCATCGTATGTACTACAGGGTATTTCATACAAAAAAGCCTCTAAAATGTTTAAATTAATATGGCAATCACGTACATGACTTTAGTTTTGTTATGCGTATTGGCCACCCAGTATCATGTCATTATGTTTTGCAACAACAACACTTACTAAATCAGCAACAAATACAGAGCACAGAAAATTTGCTGGCAATACGCACACGAGACATTTACAGCCTGTTGTTGTCGTCACTCATTTTGTGAACAGTCAACCGGGCCAACAATTTAATACAAATGCGATGGTTGTCAACCATTTAGCGAATGAATGAATAATAACACAGCAACAAAAGCAGCAACAAGCAACGATAACAACTTGTTGAACGTTGTCGTCTACAAACGACATCAACTAAAAGAAAAATCGGTTCTGGTAAAAACTATTTATGTACATAATGAAACAGACATGGGAACTTCGCTACTTTTTTTATACATATATCAAAATTTTGCTGACGGATTAAACTTTGAATGAAATAGCAATCAAAGACTTTTCTAGTATTGCCCGTCATGCCATTATGTGACTTTAATATTCTAATTTATTGTACTCTTTAAGGTATGCATACACAATATTATTGAGTAGTTCATAGCTATTATTATTGCCGCTTTGCTCCACAGTACGCAATAAGTTGCACAATATTAAGAAAATGTATATGGGCATGGCTCCAAAACACATGTTCTATTTATATTTAAGAAATTGTAGAACTAGTTTTTCGTGATACATTCATATATAAAACTTTAAAAAATTAACTTATTAAAAATTAACTTCTAAAGAATTAACTTATTTCCGGCCTGTCCCACGATGTCACCAGCAATACTTCGATCGGCAACTTGTTTGCAAACAATCGATCGAACGATTTCTGGTGACATCGTGGGACAGGCCGTTAAAAACTTTAAATATAACGTCTAATGACATGCGTAGTAAGAAATCATTATTGTAGAATGTTGTCAACATATTACAAAATATTTCTTTATAACACAAATCTAAAGACATTGAATTAAAAGACTTGAAAACTGTAATAAGGCCTATATCATAATATCCCGGGCAAATATATATTGCACAATAATATTGCAACTCAAAAATTTAAATGTACGTAATTATAATTAATGCGGTTAGTAGGAAAGAGAGTGAAGCATTTTGGGCAAGTTTGTTGATCTGACTTACTTTTACGTATACCATACCGACTACAATCTGTCAAAAATAGAATTTTTAGGCTAATTTATATTTTTGTAAGCGACAATAAGCAAATATAGTGCTGCCAATGTAACACAAAATATGAAATGAGTGATAGTTTAAAATGATATTTCAAAATTCATGTCAGAAAATAAATTGACAAGTTTTTATATTTTTACGTTAGACCAGTATATTTGAAACAATTAATTTAGTTTTTATAAATGTGAAATATTTGAAAGTGGCACCACTGAAATATATATTTCTACTTCAATATCGGGTGCTTTCGATGTCGCTGCTATTCTCAATAATTAATCACCCTTATTCCATTTGTCGACATCGACGTCACTTTAACACAATATCAAAAAATTGGGGCTAGTTTACTCTCTCTCCAGAACAATTCTGTGCTAATTCTGTTCCCTTAATTCTAGAAAATGGCATTAGCCTGCGAACAGGAGTCAGTAGTTTTCGAGAACGGGTATACGAGCCCCAATTTTTTAGTATTGTGTTAAAGTGACGTCGATGTCGACAAATGGAATAAGGGTGAATGTAATTATGTTGCTGACTACACGACGATGATTGTAGTCAACAGCATTTGTATTAGTGTTTTTGTGTAGCCTGCTGTCATACAAGAAAAATGGAAATGAAATCTCATTTTCAGTTGGTATTTGCTATTACCTAATTTACACAATGAAATATTTCCTGCATTTTTTTTTCACGAATCTTTTTCTTAGCAGCAGCGGTAGACAAAAGAGTGCATAGTATTGAAATTTAAAGAAAAAAGTGTCATGCATGAATCTCAGCAATTTCATGATTCATATGAAAATCGAAATCACAGAAACTTTGGATGTGATTTATTGCCTCATATTAGGATTTTGCATGAAACTTGCAGTAAGAGCCGTATATTTCTCCACACCAACAGATAATTTTTTATATCCAGGCTAACAATTATGTATTTATATATATATATATATATATATATATATATATATCGCTCATTTACTCAAACAATGTCATAACTCAAAAATACTATTTTGACAGAAAACGAGTTTCAAGTTTTCAATTTACACACAACTTAATAGAAGAAGAAAATTTCTTTTTGCTTTCAAGAGTTGAGTAAACAAGATATTTGTATGAAATTTTGACACAATATTAACTCAAAAATTTCATTTTTTGAGTTATTACGTTCTTTAAGTAAATGAGCGATTTAAATGTATGTATATATTAATCTATATTTTTTTTTCATCCACATTATCTTGAAATGTAGATTGGATTTTATTTCGGAATTTGAAAAATTATTACAATAATAAAAAAATGAAATAAAATAAAGATAAATGCCTTAGGTGTGATTCATTATTAATTTTTTTTTTATAAAATTTATATGAACAACCACCTTGTTTAATGTATTAATCAATAAGTGAGTTTTGTGCTTGTTTATATTTTTATTATTTCCTTATTAAGCTAAAAGAATTAATTACCTTAATTGCAGTAATGCGTCAATTTTTTATATGACTTTGTTTTTTTTAAATGACATCCACAATTTTTTTAATAGATTTTGTATTAAAGTTATATCATTAGTAAAATGTTTGGAACAGGCATATTTTCTTAATTAAGCTTAAAAATATGTACAAATCTTTGGGCTTCGATAAACGATAACTGCACAAAGTAAATTCCAATTTTAACGAAGTCCATCATACGCCTTTTTGGTATGACACTCTGCGATAATGTATGTATGTATGTATCCCAGAAAGACTGGGCTTTCAGTATGATTGGCAGAGCAGGAATTTTCTAAATGAAGAAACGGAACAGGCAATCCTAAAACTTACCTGTGACTGCCCTGACCTGAAATACATTTCCCCTTGTCGTGATTGGCGTACCAACCACTACAACGTTTTTGTAATAGAATAAAGAATGCCTTTACAATTTTTTTTTAATATACATATGACTAAAAAGTCGTAGTCGTAGTCGTAGTCGAAATACGACAACCATGATGATGACTTGGACTGTCCGAAGAAAGTGCCACTAACTGACCTGCCAGTTTCTGTAAAAAGTTCCGGGTCATTCTCAGGATGCCTCTGGACCTCGCTAAATATGGGGTGTCATTGGAACTTTGGGCATTATAATGTGTCAAATAGTATAAATGGTAGACTGATTTCCTAACCTAATATTTTATTAAATGTTTAACTATTACTACGATTATACGCGCACTATTTGCACATAAATTAACTCACTGTTTATACGGCATAGCAAATGTACAGCAACTTGGTAGCACTTTTATATATAAGTTACTTCTGCTTACAAAAAAAAATTTCTAAATGTATAACGTAACAAATAAGGTGTTTTTATTGGCATTATTTGCTTCTATCAATGTTTTTGTGTGCAATATTTATATATTTATTGTTTTTTATTACCAGACATTTGCAAGGTTGGCAACCTCAAGCATTTTATTTGCGAATTGTTCACGAAAAAATGTTGCAGAAACAGTACTCTGTTTATAGCCTGGTACTCTGTTCAAAATTTCACGTGAAATGTTGACATAATCCATACAAAAAAGTTTACATGCAATTTTCATGAAATAATGTTGCAAAACTTGTACTCTGTTCAACTCGTGAAAAATTTATGAAATGTGTCTGGCAACATTTTCTTGTTATCTGTGAAATAATTTGACTAGCATTTTTTTCGTGCGAAATATTGACAGCTGATGTTTTTGTTAACAAAAGCCGATCAGTGTTGCCTACTTCAAACCAATAAATACGAACAGTTTTTCCGAAAAAGCAATCACTTGTTACGTGTCAAATTTTTCACGCGAAACAATCAATATTGCTGAAAATTTTTCACAACTTCGAACAGAGTACCAGGCTTAACTTGGGGAAAACATTTGAAATGTATCTTCAACATATTAAGTTTTGATGTGAAATAAGTAGATTGCCACTTGTTTCGTGTGGAATTTACAACAAGCACATGGGATGTTTCTACAAACATAAGAAATTGTAGCATAGTTTTAGGCGCTAGCTAATATTATTTATATGTAAAAAATTTTGTACGCATTAATCAATGTTAATAAAATTTTTCACAAATTTTAACAGAGTAGTACCAGGCCTTTAAGGCCAAGATAGACAGAGTACTGTTTCTGCAACATTTTTTCATGAACAATTCGTGCCATTTTTTTATATATACTTTGGCTGCATTTCGCTTGAAATTTTGAACAGCGTACCAGGCTTAAACCAGAAATTATTTTCGTGAGTTAGTTATTTATAAATAAAAAACTAATTCAAAAATTCAAATTCAAAAAACTAATGCAAAATTCTCTATTTGTAATATTTTTTATTTTGTGAATAAGTCGCACGTATAAACGTAGTATATACTTATATCAGCTCCATTGCAAATCATAAAGTTAATGTTTATACTATTAATTCCTCATAGATTAAAATTGTCTTAAATAAGGAAATTGTTATTAAGATATTTAACTTAGCCATTAATAACTATTAATTACAGAACTTTTTTTTCTCTTCACCCCTCTGTTGTTTTATATATGTATGATTTATATTTTATGAGTATGGCATTTGCACCTTATAATATACCAACAAGAGATACGTTTATCGCTTAATAAACCAATAGAATCCACTGTTCTTGTAGTTTTCCTTAAAGACACCTGAATTCTTGCTGGAGTTGGGTTGCAATCTGTAACCAAAAAGATTAAAAGAAAAAGTGTTTAAAGGCACGCATGCGTAACAAAATATTAATTGCAATTTCGTAAAGAAAATTTTTTTTTTAAATTTAGCCGCTGCACTAGAAGTGAATAAAATGAATTGTCTAAAAAGGGGAGAAAAAAACTCTGTTTATTACAAAGAAGTCGAAAGTATTTCTAGCAACAACTATGCCCTTGAGTATAAACAGTTTTGAAAGCGTACGAGGTAAAAGAAAAACTTAAATAAATGGCCACTGTTTTTTGAAATTGTTTTATATACATATTTTTTTTTCGTATAAAGAATCCCATAGACCAGATTTAATTTGATGACGATTTTATGAGTTGAAATGGAAATTGCTACGCCTCCAGACACGCAATTTTTACTCTACGTAGTCTTTCATTTTCTTAGTTGAAAGAATTTTGCTTTATTTATTGAACTAGCAAAAATAAAAATAATAAAGGAGGCAAAACGAAGAAACGCTTTTTTGCAGCTTGAACCAGGTGTTAAGGTTAAAAATTGTCTTGTAGAAATATATATTGTAGTCTACTTTTGTAAGTTGTTAATTGTAATTAGTTCGTTTTCGCGTAGTCCATAACCGATATGAAATTAAAGTTGAAAAAATACTGAATTTCATCTACATGGTATTCGAATTGCAGCCATTTAAATTGTTAAAAAAAATTTCAATTAAATGCGCCATTTCTGTGGTTTTCATGACTTGACTTCTTCACTTGAAATTGTTGATACCAAATCATCATATTTTAAACACTCTTTACATGAGCATGAACAGATTTCAATTCCTCCAATCTAAAAACTACAACACATAAAAATCACATACATGCCCTTCAATATGAAAATGGTCTAAGTCACATACGTTTTTGCTTCAAAATATTAAATAAATCGTTCAAGAACTTCAATAAATATTATTTTTTTTGGTACTATATATTTATTTATTGTATCTTCAAAAATAAATGAACTAACAATAAGTAATCAAATCTTAAGCCTATAAACATATATGTATGTATATAATTAATGGGCCCGACCAATGCCGACCACAAATTTAGTGATAGTAATTAGTAATACAAGAATGATGTACACAAATTTTCTCAAAAAGTTTTATCTGCGGTGTTGCGAATTAGATCCTTAGTATCCCTCTTTTTTAAGCGGATATGTCCAGTAAAGTTAAAAATGTTACGAGCAAGCGGATTAGGATGTGACTCGAGTTTAGTTAAATACTTGCCAGCGTATTTTGCAATTTCTTCAATCACTAGTGACATATTTAAATCACGATATATATTTGAATTTTTTTATATACCATGGAGCTGATGTTATCAAACGTAAAATTTTGTTCTGCCTTCGTTGGATTTTCTCAACATTTGAAGCTGAAGCAGTGCCCCATAACTGAATTCCGTAGCACCATATTGGCTTCACAAGCGACTTGAATAGTAAAAGTTTGCAGTCTAGGCTGAGTGTTGAATTTCTACCAATCAACCAATTATTTGAGTTAACTTAAGTTTCATTTGAGTTACCTTCAATTTTTTTATGTATTTTGGCAGCACTTCGCGTGAAATGTTGAAGAGAGTACCAGGCTTAAGGGTACACGTTATGTGAACACACTTTAGTTCATTTACTTTAATTCTCCATAAGTTCAACCATGTTTCCAGCAGATTAATCTGTTCCTGGAGATTGCGGGATGCCTCATGCATACTCATACAGGCTGTATCATCGGCAAATATTATTGCTCATAGGCATATCACAACTATATATTAAATACAAGACTGGCCCCAGAATACTACCCTGTGGTACACCGGAAGATATGATTCGGGCACACTCATGAAGTTTCCTGCCAGAACAGTGAACTTCCTATCAATAATATAACTCTCTAAACGTTTTTGTTTTTGCAGAACAATACTTCTTTTCTTCAAATGTCCTCCTTATAACTTGAACCAATCTATGCGTTTGCTCAATTGAGCTATGCTGACTTCTAAAACCAAATTGATGGTCCGGAATGCACCCATTCATTATCAGCTAAAACTTTGGACAATTTAGTCATGAGCAGCTTTTCGAAAAGTTTTGAGATTGTTGATAGTAAGCTTATAGGCGTATATGACTCAGCCTTGGTAAGATCTTTGTCCGGCTTCGGAAACATTTTGATATTGGCAAGTTTCCAGTTATGTGGAAAATACTGCATTCGTGAAATTGCATTAAAAATATATTGCAACATGAGGCAAGTTCATCAGCATCTTGTTACTAATTCCATCAATACCTGAAGCTTTCTTCGGATTAAGTTCAGCAATTAGTTTTTGTACATCACGCATCTTAACCTTTAAGGGTTGCGGGGGTAGAGCAACTACACTCGGCAAATCAACAGCAGAGGTGGTTTAAACTCAACGGGGGTTTTCAGCTTTCTAGCAGCGCGCCACAAAGAGTAATTAGATGCTGGTGTGACATCAATACCTTCCAGATAATTTTTAAGAGATGCAGTTTTTTCAAATGCAAGCAACTCTTGGAGTCGTTTAGTGCACTTTTTAAATCTGATTTTAAGTTGGGGTGATCTATGCTATTGCCATTCCCTTCTAGCTCTTCTTTTTTCACAAACTAAACGTTCAATATCTGTAGAATAAATTCTATTAAACCCAGTCTGCGGATGGGAGTTAGTAGCATGTTTAGCAGCCTGTGAAATCATTTCATTAAGGTTTGCAATGTTAGCTTCAATATCTTCGGGTGTTCTTAACTTAATGTTTTCCGTGCAATGACTAATAAGATATTTTTTGAATTAACACGACTGACCATCTTCACATTTGAGTGAGGTAGAGCACTTCTCAGTGGGCTACAGATTATAACGATCGTGGGAGTGTGATCGGACGAGAGATCTAGGGAAACTTCAACGTGAATTAATTCTCTAGAAATATTTTTCATTACGCCAAAATCTAAAACATCCGGAATTTTATATATGTCAGTAGGCCAATAAGTGGGCTCCCCACTCGAAATGACGTAAAATCCAATTTTGGAAATTGTGCTGAACAACGCTCGACCTCTGGGTGTGATAAGACGCGAACCCCAGAATGTATGTTTAGCATTATAGGCGCCAGCTACTACGAAATAAGAGCCAATAGATTTGTAGAAATCCTCATATTGATCTTCAGTAATTGCGAATCTGGGAGGGGAGTAAATTGATGATATCACAAAATTTGTGCAAAAATTTTCTACGAAAATATTCGTTGCTTGCATATATTCTTCACTAAAGTTGTCAAGGATATAGTGCTTGAGTCTTGACTTAATTAGAATTGCTGATCCACCACATGATCTCCCTCTCGGGTCCTTTGAATCATATAAAGTGTAACCATTTATTTTAAATAAGCTTCTTGAGGTCAAATGAGTCTCAGAGACCAACATTATATCAATATTTTTTCCACGAGAAAGTGCTCATGTTCATTTTTATGTTGACGAATGCCGTTTGCGTTCCAGAAATATATTTTTAACTTGTTCATGGTTTGTTAACTAATGCTTGAAGCAGTGTTTTCTGCATTGCCAGCATTTCTTGCATCATGCTAGTCATATTTGTTGTAAAGTTGTTTATAGTTAGCACCAGATTCTCAATAGTAGCTTCAAGGCGACTAAAGTTAAAGCTTGAGTTTGAATTCGTTGAATTATTTGGCGGTGAACTATTTTGTGTGAGAATAGAACTAGTCTTAGGAGCATCGGCATAAGATACACGTGAAGTAACTGGTTGGCTCATTTGAGAAAAAGTGGCGGAGTACGCTTTTACTGATTCAGCTGGAGCTAATTTAGGTTTTTGACCCATAGCCTGTTTATCGTAAGAATATACAGGGCACGCTCTATAGTTAGCAATGTGATTACCTCTACAATTATTACATTTTTTCCTGCTTGATCTTTTGGCTTAGTACAACTAGCAGTACCACGCAATTCAGCGCAGATAACACAAACTGTAGGTAAATTGTAGTAAGTTTTTGTATGGCCATATTCTTAGCAATTGTGGCACTGTACGGAATGAACGCTTGTGTGGCTCTTCAACTGTAATTTTTCGGTATAAAAGGTATTTTAGGCTATAAATTGGAATGTGTCTCGTTTTTTGTTCAACTGTATATCATTTGGCTCCAGTTCAAAACCTTAAATCTTTGTATGATGTGTGCATCTTTTATTTCTTCGGGATTAACATAAGCATCAATTACCTTCAATACTATTTGCATACCTTTAGCACTCTTAAGCTGGTAAGTATAACAATTTGCTTTATTTTTTTCGAATTCAGTAATAATATTGCGGAAATCTTTTTCTTCGTATATTTGAATTTTCGTTTCATCAATGTTACCACGTTCTATCTATTGGAATAAAGTGAAATGCGTTCTCACCAATGCACTATAGGAAAATCAACTAATTTTTTTGGACAAAAGCAAAAATTTGAATTTTTGCAAAGTGTGTGAATTTTGTGACATCTTTTAATAAAAGTTTTCGTAACAAAAATTTATATTTTTGAAAAATCAAAAAATGGGAAATAATGTCGAAGGTAAGTCCATTTATATTTTATAGCAAAATGTTGGTAAACTCATCTATAAAATTGATTAAATTGGAAAAATTAAATTGACTGTAAAATGAACTAATGGAATTATGAATTAGAGCTTTATATAGACTTACAAAAAAATTATAACACATGTTAGACATAATATCATAATATTTCTCTAGAACAATCAGTTATCTTCCAAATTTAATATATTTCATCTGCGAATTTTTTGCGACTTTAAAAAAAATAAATTTTTTCAGGTGACTACTGCGTGCCAAATTCAAAATTATTCAATATATGTATGTATGGCTAGAGAAACACAACGAAATTGACAAAAGAGCCGCTATTTACGCCCATTCCTTGTCATACATTTCTGAGAGTAACTTTAAACAGTATTTAAAACAGCATTCACGATTATTTTGTTCAAATATGAACAAGAAAGTTTTTGAAAAACATCATGCTGTTTGGCTTCAAGACAGTACTTCGATCAGAAAACGTGAAACGCAGTGTACTTCCATTAAATCGAAACCTGGACGACCGCAAATAGTGGTAGCAGTTTGAACCCATTTATGTTTATTACATTTAGTTGACGGTTCAGAACTGGAAAACCAAATTCTTGAATAATATCCTTTTTAAACATGACTTTGTTTTTTACTTCATTAAAGTGGTAAAATTAATTTCTACTGTTATATTCGAAAGGTAAGTGTACACTCGAAAAATTTTTTTTAGAAAAAAAGCAGTTTAGAAAACCAAATTGTCTATCAAAGATCTAAAAAACTCTTGGATGCGGGAACCTATAACCCGCCATAACCCCTTCTTAGAACTAATTATTTGTTAATTTTTTAGTTAAATTTACTTATATTTTTTTTTTGGGTGTATGAAAAACTTTTTCGGTCACTCCCTTTCTCTTAAGTGTTCACCAAAAGTCAAATCCAAAAAATTGTTCAAATCGCTACACCCGTTTGGCTGTAATTAATTTTGGCCAAAAAAATGGAGGAAATTTCCTATATTGGAATGGCCGAGACTAATTTTTTTAATAAGGGCGTTAGAGTTTTTTTTTCTCAATTTTTTAGCAGTTTTTTCTCTTAATTTTTCATGGAAAAAATTTTTTTATGAAAAAAATTTAATGGACTATACATCCTTCATTTCTAAATTTTTATATGAAAAAAATTAATGGACTATAAATCACCCATTTCGTATGCACAAAATAAAATGGACTATATACGTCGCCTAGTTTTCGTGCAACAAATTTAATGGACTATACGTCATAAATTTTTCATGAAAAAAAATGTTTATGAAAAAAATTTAATGGACTATATACATATATAAACATCGTCCATTTTTAAATTTTTTATAAAAATTGACTATAATTCGTCCATTTCGTATGTAAAAAATTAAATGGACTATATAAGTCGTCTTCTTTTAATGCAAAAAATTTAATAGACTATACATCATCCATTTTTCATGCAAAAAAAATTTTTGTGAAAAAAATTTAATGGACTATAAATCGTCTTTTTTTAAATTTTTTATGAAAAAATTTAATCGACTATAAATCGTCCATTTCGTATGCAAAAGATTAAATAGACTGTACATCGTCTATTTTTCATGAAAAAAAATTAAATGGACTGACTATACATAGAAAATTTTATAGACTACACATCGTCCATTTTTAATTTTTTTATAAAAATTAAATTGACTATAATTCGTCCATTTCGTATGTAAAAATTAAATGGACTATATACGTCGTCTTGTTTTCACGCAAAAAATTTAATAGACTATACATCATCCATTTTTCATGCAAAAAAATTTTTTATGAAAAAAATTTAATGGACTATACATCGTCTTTTTTTAAATTTTTTATGAAAAAATTTAATCGACTATAAATCGTCCATTTCGTATGCAAAAGATTAAATAGACTGTACATCGTCTATTTTTCATGAAAAAAAATTAATTGGACTGACTATACATACAAAATTTAATCGACTATACATCGTCCATTTTTAATTTTTTTATAAAAAATTAAATTGACTATAATTCGTCCATTTCGTATTTAAAAATTAAGTGGACTATATACGTCGTCTTGGTTTCTTACAAAAAATTTAATAGACTATATATACATCATCCATTTTTCATGCAAAAAATTTTTTATGAAAAAAATTTAATGGACTATACATCGTCTTTTTTTAAATTTTTTATGAAAAAATTTAATCGACTATAAATCGTCCATTTCGTATGCAAAAGATTAAATAGACTGTACATCGTCTATTTTTCATGAACAAAATTAAATGGACTGACTATACATACAAAATTTAATAGACTATACATCGTTCTTTTTTAAATTTTTTATAAAAATTAAATTGACTATAATTCGTCCATTTCGTATATAAAAATTCAATGGACTATATACGTCGTCTTGTTTTCATGCAAAATATTTAATAGACTATACATCATTAATTTTTCATGCAAAAAAATTTTTTATGAAAAAAATTTAATGGACTATATATACATCGTCTTTTTTTCAAATTTTTATGGAAAAATTTAATCGACTATAAATCGTCCATTTCGTATGCAAAAGATTAAATAGGCTGTACATCGTCTATTTTTCATGAAAAAAATTAAATGGATTGACTATACATACAAAATTTAATAGACTATACATCGTCCATTTTTAAATTTTTTATAAAAAATTAAATTGACTATAATTTGTCCATTTCGTATGTAAAAATTAAATTGACTATATACGTCGTCTTGTTTTCATGCAAAAAATTTAATAGACTATACATCATCCATTTTTCATGCAAAAAAATTTTTTATGAAAAAAATTTAATGGACTATAAATTGTCTTTTTTTCAATTTTTTATGAAAAAATTTAATCGACTATAAATCGTCCATTTCGTATGCAAAAGATTAAATAGACTGTACATCGTCTATTTTTCATGAAAAAAATAAATGGACTGACTATACATACAAAATTTAATAGACTATACATCGTCCATTTTTAAATTTTTTATAAAAAATTAAATTGACTATAATTCGTCCATTTCGTATGTAAAAATTAAATGGACTATATACGTCGTCTTGTTTTCATGCAAAAAATTTAATAGACTATACATCATCCATTTTTCATGCAAAAAAATTTTTTATGACAAAAATTTAATGGACTATACATCGTCTTTTTTTCAATTTTTTATGAAAAAATTTAATCGACTATAAATCGTCCATTTCGTATGCAAAAGATTAAATAGACTGTACATCGTCTATTTTTCATGAAAAAAAATTAAATGGACTGACTATACATACAAAATTTAATCGACTATACATCGTCCATTTTTAATTTTTTTATAAAAAATTAAATTGACTATAATTCGTCCATTTCGTATGTAAAAATTAAGTGGACTATATACGTCGTCTTGGTTTCTTACAAAAAATTTAATAGACTATATATACATCATCCATTTTTCATGCAAAAAATTTTTTATGAAAAAAATTTAATGGACTATACATCGTCTTTTTTTAAATTTTTTATGAAAAAATTTAATCGACTATAAATCGTCCATTTCGTATGCAAAAGATTAAATAGACTGTACATCGTCTATTTTTCATGAACAAAATTAAATGGACTGACTATACATACAAAATTTAATAGACTATACATCGTTCTTTTTTAAATTTTTTATAAAAATTAAATTGACTATAATTCGTCCATTTCGTATATAAACATTAAATGGACTATATACGTCGTCTTGTTTTCATGCAAAATATTTAATAGACTATACATCATTAATTTTTCATGCAAAAAAATTTTTTATGAAAAAAATTTAATGGACTATATATACATCTTTTTTTTTCAAATTTTTATGGAAAAATTTAATCGACTATAAATCGTCCATTTCGTATGCAAAAGATTAAATAGACTATACATCGTCTATTTTGCATGAAAAAAATTAAATGGACTGACTATACATACAAAATTTAATAGACTATACATCGTCCATTTTTAAATTTTTTATAAAAAATTAAATTGACTATAATTCGTCCATTTCGTATGTAAAAATTAAATGGACTATATACGTCGTCTTGTTTTCATGCAAAAAATTTAATAGACTATACATCATCCATTTTTCATGCAAACAAATTTTTTATGAAAAAAATTTAATGGACTATACATTGTCTTTTTTTCAATTTTTTATGGAAAAATTTAATCGACTATAAATCGTCCATTTCGTATGCAAAAGATTAAATAGACTATACATCGTCTATTTTTCATGAAAAAAATTAAATGGACTGACTATACATAAAAAATTTAATAGACTATACATCGTCTATTTTAAATTTTTTATAAAAAATTAAATTGACTATAATTCGTCCATTTCGTATGTAAAAATTAAATGGACTATATACGTCGTCTTGTTTTAATGCAAAAAATTTAATAGACTATACATCATCCATTTTTCATGCAAAAAAATTTTTTATGAAAAAAATTTAATGGACTATAAATTGTCTTTTTTTTAATTTCTTATGAAAAAATTTAATCGACTATAAATCGTCCATTTCGTATGCAAAAGATTAAATAGGCTGTACATCGTCTATTTTTCATGAAAAAAATTAAATGGACTGACTATACATACAAAATTTAATAGACTATACATCGTCCATTTTTAAATTTTTTATAAAAAATTAAATTGACTATAATTCGTCCATTTCGTATGTAAAAATTAAATGTACTATATACGTCGTCTTGTTTTCATGCAAAAAATTTAATAGACTATACATCATCCATTTTTCATGCAAAAAAATTTTTTATGAAAAAAATTTAATGGACTATACATCGTCTTTTTTTCAATTTTTTATGAAAAAATTTAATCGACTATAAATCGTCCATTTCGTATGCAAAAGATTAAATAGACTGTACATCGTCTATTTTTCATGAAAAAAAATTAAATGGACTGACTATACATACAAAATTTAATCGACTATACATCGTCCATTTTTAATTTTTTTATAAAAAATTAAATTGACTATAATTCGTCCATTTCGTATGTAAAAATTAAGTGGACTATATACGTCGTCTTGGTTTCTTACAAAAAATTTAATAGACTATATATACATCATCCATTTTTCATGCAAAAAATTTTTTATGAAAAAAATTTAATGGACTATACATCGTCTTTTTTTAAATTTTTTATGAAAAAATTTAATCGACTATAAATCGTCCATTTCGTATGCAAAAGATTAAATAGACTGTACATCGTCTATTTTTCATGAACAAAATTAAATGGACTGACTATACATACAAAATTTAATAGACTATACATCGTTCTTTTTTAAATTTTTTATAAAAATTAAATTGACTATAATTCGTCCATTTCGTATATAAACATTAAATGGACTATATACGTCGTCTTGTTTTCATGCAAAATATTTAATAGACTATACATCATTAATTTTTCATGCAAAAAAATTTTTTATGAAAAAAATTTAATGGACTATATATACATCTTTTTTTTCAAATTTTTATGGAAAAATTTAATCGACTATAAATCGTCCATTTCGTATGCAAAAGATTAAATAGACTATACATCGTCTATTTTGCATGAAAAAAATTAAATGGACTGACTATACATACAAAATTTAATAGACTATACATCGTCCATTTTTAAATTTTTTATAAAAAATTAAATTGACTATAATTCGTCCATTTCGTATGTAAAAATTAAATTGACTATATACGTCGTCTTGTTTTCATGCAAAAAATTTAATAGACTATACATCATCCATTTTTCATGCAAAAAAATTTTTTATGAAAAAAATTTAATGGACTATAAATTGTCTTTTTTTCAATTTTTTATGAAAAAATTTAATCGACTATAAATCGTCCATTTCGTATGCAAAAGATTAAATAGACTGTACATCGTCTATTTTTCATGAAAAAAATAAATGGACTGACTATACATACAAAATTTAATAGACTATACATCGTCCATTTTTAAATTTTTTATAAAAAATTAAATTGACTATAATTCGTCCATTTCGTATGTAAAAATTAAATGGACTATATACGTCGTCTTGTTTTCATACAAAAAATTTAATAGACTGTACATCATCCATTTTTCATGCAAAAAAATTTTTTATGAACAAAATTTAATGGACTATACATCGTCTTTTTTTAAATATTTTATGAAAAAATTTAATCGACTATAAATCGTCATTTCGTATGCAAAAGATTAAAAAGACTGTACATCGTCTATTTTTCATGAAAAAAATTAAATGGACTGACTATACACACAAAATTTAATAGACTATACATCGTCTTTTTTTAAATTTTTTATGAAAAAATTTAATCGACTAAAAATCGTCCATTTCGTATGCAAAAGATTAAATAGACTGTACATCGTCTATTTTTCATGAAAAAAATTAAATGGACTGACTATACATACAAAATTTAATAGACTATACATCGTCATTTTTTAAATTTTTTATGAAAAAATTTAATCGACTATAAATCGTCCATTTCGTATGCAAAAGATTAAATAGACTATATACATCGTCTTGTTTTCATGCAAAAATTTAATAGACTATACATCATTCATTTTTCATGCAAAAAAATATTTTATGAAAAAAATTTAATGGACTATACATCGTCTTTTTTTAAATTTTTTATGAAAAAATTTAATCGACTATAAATCGTCCATTTCGTATGCAAAAGATTAAATAGACTGTACATCGTCTATTTTTCATGAAAAAAAATAAATGGACTGACTATACATACAAAATTTAATAGACTATACATCGTCCATTTTTAAATTTTTTATTAAAAATTAAATTGACTATAATTCGTCCATTTCGTATGTAAAAATTAAATGGACTATATACGTCGTCTTGTTTTCATGCAAAAAATTTAATAGACTATACATCATCCATTTATCATGCAAAAAAATTTTTTATGAAAAAAATTTAATGGACTATACATCGTCTTTTTTTCAATTTTTTATGAAAAAATGTAATCGACTATAAATCTGCCATTTCGTATGCAAAAGATTAAATAGACTGTACATCGTCTATTTTTCATGAAAAAAAATAAATGGACTGACTATACATACAAAATTTAATAGACTATACATCGTCCATTTTTTAATTTTTTATAAAAAAATTAAATTGACTATAATTCGTCCATTTCGTATGTAAAACTTAAATGGACTATATACGTCGTCTTGTTTTCATGGAAAAAATTTAATGGACTATACATCGTCTTTTTTTAAATTTTTTATGAAAAAAATTAATCGACTATAAATCGTCCATTTCGTATGCAAAAGATTAAATAGACTGTACATCGTCTATTTTTCATGAAAAAAAATAAATGGACTGACTATACATACAAAATTTAATAGACTATACATCGTCCATTTTTAAATTTTTTTACCAAAATTAAATTGACTATAATTCGTCCATTTCGTATGTAAAAATTAAATGGACTATATACGTCGTCTTGTTTTCATGCAAAAAATTTAATAGACTATGCTTCATCCATTTTTCATGCAAAAAAATATTTTATGAAAAAAATTTAATGGACTATACATCGTCTTTTTTTCAATTTTTTATGAAAAAATTTAATCGACTATAAATCGTCCATTTCGTATGCAAAAGATTAAATAGACTGTACATCGTCTATTTTTCATGAAAAAAAATAAATGGACTGACTATACATACAAAATTTAATAGACTATACATCGTCCATTTTTAAATTTTTTATTAAAAATTAAATTGACTATAATTCGTCCATTTCGTATGTAAAACTTAAATGGACTATATACGTCGTCTTGTTTTCATGGAAAAAATTTAATGGACTATACATCGTCTTTTTTTCAATTTTTTATGAAAAAATTTAATCGACTATAAATCGTCCATTTCGTATGTAAAAGATTAAATAAACTGTACATCGTCTATTTTTCATGAAAAAAATTAAATGGACTGACTATACATTCAAAATTTAATAGACTATACATCGTCCATTTTTAAATTTTTTATAAAAAATTAAATTGACTATCATCCGTCCATTTCGTATGTAAAAATTAAATGGACTATATACGTCGTCTTGTTTTCATGCAAAAAATTTAATAGACTATACGTCATCCATTTTGCATGCAAAAAAAATTTTTTATGAAAAAAATTTAATGGACTATACATCGTCTATATTTCAATTTTTTATGAAAAAATTTAATCGACTATAAATCGTCCATTTCGTATGCAAAAGATTAAATAAACTGTACATCGTCTATTTTTCATGAAAAAATTAAATGGACTGACTATACACACAAAATTTAATAGACTATACATCGTCCATTTTTAAATTTTTTTACCAAAATTAAATTGACTATAATTCGTCCATTTCGTATGTAAAAATTAAATGGACTATATACGTCGTCTTGTTTTCATGCAAAAAATTTAATAGACTATGCTTCATCCATTTTTCATGCAAAAAAATATTTTATGAAAAAAATTTAATGGACTATACATCGTCTTTTTTTAAATTTTTTATGAAAAAATTTAATCGACTATAAATCGTCCATTTCGTATGCAAAAGATTAAATAGACTGTACATCGTCTATTTTTCATGAAAAAAAATAAATGGACTGACTATACATACAAAATTTAATAGACTATACATCGTCCATTTTTAAATTTTTTATAAAAAAATTAAATTGACTATAATTCGTCCATTTCGTATGTAAAAATTAAATGGACTATATACGTCGTCTTGTTTTCATGCAAAAAATTTAATAGACTATACATCATTCATTTTTCATGCAAAAAAATTTTTTATGGAAAAAATTTGATGGACTATACATCGTCTATTTTTAAATTTTTTATGAAAAAATTTAATCGACTATAAATCGTCCATTTCGTATGTAAAAGATTAAATAAACTGTACATCGTCTATTTTTCATGAAAAAAATTAAATGGACTGACTATACATTCAAAATTTAATAGACTATACATCGTCCATTTTTAAATTTTTTATAAAAAATTAAATTGACTATCATCCGTCCATTTCGTATGTAAAAATTAAATGGACTATATACGTCGTCTTGTTTTCATGCAAAAAATTTAATAGACTATACGTCATCCATTTTGCATGCAAAAAAAATTTTTTATGAAAAAAATTTAATGGACTATATTTCAATTTTTTATGAAAAAATTTAATCGACTATAAATCGTCCATTTCGTATGCAAAAGATTAAATAAACTGTACATCGTCTATTTTTCATGAAAAAATTAAATGGACTGACTATACACACAAAATTTAATAGACTATATATCGTCCATTTTTAAATTTTATATAAAAAATTAAATTGACTATAATTCGTCCATTTCGTATGTAAAAATTAAATGGACTATATACCTCGTCTTGTTTTCATGCAAAAAATTAATTAGACTATACATCATCCATTTTTCATGCAAAAAAATTTTTTTATGAAAAAAATTTAATGTATACATCGCCTATTTTTAAATTTTTTATGAAAAAATTTAATCGACTTTAAATCGTCCATTTCGTATGCAAAATATTAAATAGACTGTACATCGTCTATTTTTCATGAAAAAAATGAAATGGACTGACTATACACACAAAATTTAATAGACTATACATCGTCCATTTTTAAATTTTTTATAAAAAATTAAATTGACTATAATTCGTCCATTTCGTATGTAAAAATTAAATGGACTATATACGTCGTCTTGTTTTCATGCAAAAAATTTAATAGACTATACATCATTCATTTTTCATGCAAAAAAATTTTTTATGGAAAAAATTTGATGGACTATACATCGTCTATTTTTAAATTTTTTATGAAAAAATTTAATCGACTACAAATCGTCCATTTCGTATGCAAAAGATTAAATAAACTGTACATCGTCTATTTTTCATGAAAAAAATTAAATGGACTGACTATACACACAAAATTTAATAGACTATACATCGTCCATTTTTAATTTTTTTATAAAAAATTAAATTGACTATAATTCGTCCATTTCGTATGTAAAAATTAAGTGGACTATATACCTCGTCTTGTTTTCATGCAACAAATTTAATAGAGTATACATCATCCATTTTGCATGCAAAAAAATTTTTTATGAAAAAAATTTAATGGACTATACATCGTCTTTTTTTCAATTTTTTATGAAAAAATTTAATCGACTATAAATCGTCCATTTCGTATGCAAAAGATTAAATAGACTATACATCGTCTATTTTTCATGAAAAAAATTAAATGGACTGACTATACATACAAAATTTAATAGACTATACATCGTCCATTTTTAAATTTTTTATAAAAAATTAAATTGACTATAATTCGTCCATTTCGTATGTAAAAATTAAATGGACTATATACGTCGTCTTGTTTTCATGCAAAAAATTTAATAGACTATACATCATCCATTTTTCACGCAAAAAAATTTTTTATGAAAAAAATTTAATGGACTATATATACATCGTCTTTTTTAAATTTTTTATGAAAAAATTTAATCGACTATAAATCGTCCATTTCGTATGCAAAAGATTAAATAGACTATACATCGTCTATTTTTCATGAAAAAAATTAAATGACTGACTATACATACAAAATTCAATAGACTATACATCGTCCATTTTTAAATTTTTTATAAAAAATTAAATTGACTATCATCCGTCCATTTCGTATGTAAAAATTAAATGGACTATATACGTCGTCTTGTTTTCATGCAAAAAATTTAATAGACTATACATCATCCATTTATCATGCAAAAAAATTTTTTATGAAAAAAATTTAATGGACTATACATCGTCTTTTTTTCAATTTTTTATGAAAAAATGTAATCGACTATAAATCTGCCATTTCGTATGCAAAAGATTTAATAGACTGTACATCGTCTATTTTTCATGAAAAAAGTAAATGGACTGACTATACATACAAAATTTAATAGACTATACATCGTAAATTTTTAAATTTTTTATAAAAAATTAAATTGACTATAATTCGTCCATTTCGTATGTAAAAATTAAATGGACTATATACGTCGTCTTGTTTTCACGCAAAAAATTTAATAGACTATACATCATCCATTTTTCATGCAAAAACATTTTTTATGAAAAAAATTTAATGGACTATACATCGTCTTTTTTTAAATTTTTTATGAAAAAAATTAATCGACTATAAATCGTCCATTTCGTATGCAAAAGATTAAATAGACTGTACATCGTCTATTTTTCATGAAAAAAAGTAAATGGACTGACTATACATACAAAATTTAATAGACTATACATCGTCCATTTTTAAATTTTTTAAATTAAATTAAATTGACTATAATTCGTCCATTTCGTATGTAAAAATTAAATGGACTATATACGTCGTCTTGTTTTCATGCAAAAAATTTAATAGACTATACCTCATCCATTTATCATGCAAAAAAATTTTTTATGAAAAAAATTTAATGGACTATACATCGTCTTTTTTTAAATTTTTTATGAAAAAATTTAATCGACTATAAATCGTCCATTTCGTATGCAAAAGATTAAATAGGCTATACATCGACTATTTTTCATGAAAAAAAAGTAAATGGACTGACTATACATACAAAATTTAATAGACTATACATTGTCCATTTTTTAATTTTTTATAAAAAATTAAATTGACTATAATTCGTCCATTTCGTATGTAAAAATTAAATGGACTATATACGTCGTCTTGTTTTCATGCAAAAATTTAATAGACTATACATCATTCATTTTTCATGCAAAAAAATTTTTTATGCAAAAAATTTAATGGACTATACATCGTCTTTTTTTCAATTTTTTATGGAAAAATTTAATCGACTATAAATCGTCCATTTCGTATGCAAAAGATTAAATAAACTGTACATCGTCTATTTTTCATGAAAAAAATAAATGGACTGACTATACATACAAAATTTAATAGACTATACATCGTCCATTTTTAAATTTTTTTACCAAAATTAAATTGACTATAATTCGTCCATTTCGTATGTAAAAATTAAATGGACTATATACATCGTTTTTTTTCACGCAAAAAATTTAATAGACTATACATCATCCATTTTTCATGCAAAAAAATTTTTTATGGAAAAAATTTAATGGACTATACATCGTCTTTTTTTAAATTTTTTATGAAAAAAATTAATCGACTATAAATCGTCCATTTCGTATGCAAAAGATTAAATAGACTGTACATCGTCTATTTTTCATGAAAAAAAAATAAATGGACTGACTATACATACAAAATTTAATAGACTATACATCGTCCATTTTTAAATTTTTTATAAAAAATTAAATTGACTATAATTCGTCCATTTCGTATGTAAAAATTAAATGGACTATATACGTCGTCTTGTTTTCATGCAAAAAATTTAATAGACTATGCATCATCCATTTTTCATGCAAAAAAATATTTTATGAAAAAAATTTAATGGACTATACATCCATCGTCTTTTTTTCAATTTTTTATGAAAAAATTTAATCGGCTATAAATCGTCCATTTCGTATGCAAAAGATTAAATAGACTGTACATCGTCTATTTTTCATGAAAAAAAATAAATGGACTGACTATACATACAAAATTTAATAGACTATACATCGTCCATTTTTAAATTTTTTATTAAAAATTAAATTGACTATAATTCGTCCATTTCGTATGTAAAAATTAAATGGACTATATACGTCGTCTTGTTTTCATGCAAAAAATTTAATAGACTATACATCATCCATTTATCATGCAAAAAAATTTTTTATGAAAAAAATTTAATGGACTATACATCGTCTTTTTTTTAAATTTTTTATGAAAAAATGTAATCGATTATAAATCTGCCATTTCGTATGCAAAAGATTTAATAGACTGTACATCGTCTATTTTTCATGAAAAAAGTAAATGGACTGACTATACATACAAAATTTAATAGACTATACATCGTCCATTTTTAAATTTTTTATAAAAAATTAAATTGACTATAATTCGCCCATTTCGTATGTAAAAATTAAATGGACTATATACGTCGTCTTGTTTTCATACAAAAAAATTAATAGACTATACATCATCCATTTTTCATGCAAAAAAATTTTTTATGAAATCGTCAATTTTTAAATTTTTTATGAAAAAATTTAATCGACTATAAATCGTCCATTTCGTATGCAAAAGATTAAATAGACTGTACATCGTCTATTTTTCATGAAAAAAAATAAATGGACTGACTATACATACAAAATTTAATAGACTATACATAGTCCATTTTTAAATTTTTTATAAAAAATTAAATTGACTATAATTCGTCCATTTCATATGTAAAAATTAAATGGACTATATACGTCGTCTTGTTTTCATGCAAAAAATTTAATAGACTATACATCATCCATTTATCATGCAAAAAAAATTTTTATGAAAAAAATTTAATGGACTATACATCGTCTTTTTTTTAATTTTTTATGAAAAAATTTAATCGACTATAAATCGTCCATTTCGTATGCAAAAGATTAAATAGAATGTACATCGTCTATTTTTCATGAAAAAAAAATAAAAGGACTGACTATACATACAAAATTTAATAGACTCTACATCGTCCATTTTTTAATCGACTATAAATCGTCCATTTCGTATGCAAAAGATTAAATAGACTGTACATCGTCTATTTTTCATGAAAAAAAATAAATGGACTGACTATACATACAAAATTTAATAGACTATACATAGTCCATTTTTAAATTTTTTATAAAAAATTAAATTGACTATAATTCGTCCATTTCATATGTAAAAATTAAATGGACTATATACGTCGTCTTGTTTTCATGCAAAAAATTTAATAGACTATACATCATCCATTTATCATGCAAAAAAAATTTTTATGAAAAAAATTTAATGGACTATACATCGTCTTTTTTTAAATTTTTTATGAAAAAATTTAATCGACTATAAATCGTCCATTTCGTATGCAAAAGATTAAATAGAATGTACATCGTCTATTTTTCATGAAAAAAAAATAAAAGGACTGACTATACATACAAAATTTAATAGACTATACATCGTCCATTTTTAAATTTTTTATAAAAAATTAAATTGAATATAATTCGCCCATTTCGTATGTAAAAATTAAATGGACTATATACGTCGTCTTGTTTTCATGCAAAAAATTTAATAGACTATACATCATCCATTTTTCATGCAAAAACATTTTTTATGAAAAAAATTTAATGGACTATACATCGTCTTTTTTTCAATTTTTTATGAAAAAATTTAATCGACTATAAATCTTCCATTTCGTATGCAAATGATTAAATAGACTGTACATCGTCTATTTTTTCATGAAAAAAAATAAATGGACTGACTATACATACAAAATTTAATAGACTATACATATTCCATTTTTAAATTTTTTATAAAAAATTAAATTGACTATAATTCGCCCATTTCGTATGTAAAAATTAAATTGACTATATACGTCGTCTTGTTTTCATGCAAAAAATTTAATAGACTATACATCATCCATTTTTCATGCAAAAACATTTTTTATGAAAAAAATTTAATGGACTATACATCGTCTTTTTTTCAATTTTTTATGAAAAAATTTAATCGACTATAAATCGTCCATTTCGTATGCAAATGATTAAATAGACTGTACATCGTCTATTTTTTCATGAAAAAAAAATAAATGGACTGACTATACATACAAAATTTAATAGACTATACATCGTCCATTTTTAAATTTTTTATTAAAAATTAAATTGACTATAATTCGTCCATTTCGTATGTAAAAATTAAATGGACTATATACGTCGTCTTGTTTTCATGCAAAAAATTTAATAGACTATACATCATCCATTTATCATGCAAAAAAATTTTTTATGAAAAAAATGTAATGGTCTTTTTTCAATTTTTTATGAAAAAATGTAATCGACTATAAATCGTCCATTTCGTATGCAAAAGATTAAATAGACTGTACATCGTCTATTTTTCATGAAAAAAAATAAATGGACTGACTATACATACAAAATTTAATAGACTATACATATTCCATTTTTAAATTTTTTATAAAAAATTAAATTGACTATAATTCGTCCATTTCGTATGTAAAAATTAAATGGACTATATACGTCGTCTTGTTTTCATGCAAAAAATTTAATAGACTATGCATCATCCATTTTTCATGCAAAAAAATATTTTATGAAAAAAATTTAATGGACTATACATCCATCGTCTTTTTTTCAATTTTTTATGAAAAAATTTAATCGGCTATAAATCGTCCATTTCGTATGCAAAAGATTAAATAGACTGTACATCGTCTATTTTTCATGAAAAAAAATAAATGGACTGACTATACATACAAAATTTAATAGACTATACATCGTCCATTTTTAAATTTTTTATTAAAAATTAAATTGACTATAATTCGTCCATTTCGTATGTAAAAATTAAATGGACTATATACGTCGTCTTGTTTTCATGCAAAAAATTTAATAGACTATACATCATCCATTTATCATGCAAAAAAATTTTTTATGAAAAAAATTTAATGGACTATACATCGTCTTTTTTTTAAATTTTTTATGAAAAAATGTAATCGATTATAAATCTGCCATTTCGTATGCAAAAGATTTAATAGACTGTACATCGTCTATTTTTCATGAAAAAAGTAAATGGACTGACTATACATACAAAATTTAATAGACTATACATCGTCCATTTTTAAATTTTTTATAAAAAATTAAATTGACTATAATTCGCCCATTTCGTATGTAAAAATTAAATGGACTATATACGTCGTCTTGTTTTCATACAAAAAAATTAATAGACTATACATCATCCATTTTTCATGCAAAAAAATTTTTTATGAAATCGTCAATTTTTAAATTTTTTATGAAAAAATTTAATCGACTATAAATCGTCCATTTCGTATGCAAAAGATTAAATAGACTGTACATCGTCTATTTTTCATGAAAAAAAATAAATGGACTGACTATACATACAAAATTTAATAGACTATACATAGTCCATTTTTAAATTTTTTATAAAAAATTAAATTGACTATAATTCGTCCATTTCATATGTAAAAATTAAATGGACTATATACGTCGTCTTGTTTTCATGCAAAAAATTTAATAGACTATACATCATCCATTTATCATGCAAAAAAAATTTTTATGAAAAAAATTTAATGGACTATACATCGTCTTTTTTTTAATTTTTTATGAAAAAATTTAATCGACTATAAATCGTCCATTTCGTATGCAAAAGATTAAATAGAATGTACATCGTCTATTTTTCATGAAAAAAAAATAAAAGGACTGACTATACATACAAAATTTAATAGACTCTACATCGTCCATTTTTTAATCGACTATAAATCGTCCATTTCGTATGCAAAAGATTAAATAGACTGTACATCGTCTATTTTTCATGAAAAAAAATAAATGGACTGACTATACATACAAAATTTAATAGACTATACATAGTCCATTTTTAAATTTTTTATAAAAAATTAAATTGACTATAATTCGTCCATTTCATATGTAAAAATTAAATGGACTATATACGTCGTCTTGTTTTCATGCAAAAAATTTAATAGACTATACATCATCCATTTATCATGCAAAAAAAATTTTTATGAAAAAAATTTAATGGACTATACATCGTCTTTTTTTAAATTTTTTATGAAAAAATTTAATCGACTATAAATCGTCCATTTCGTATGCAAAAGATTAAATAGAATGTACATCGTCTATTTTTCATGAAAAAAAATAAAAGGACTGACTATACATACAAAATTTAATAGACTATACATCGTCCATTTTTAAATTTTTTATAAAAAATTAAATTGAATATAATTCGCCCATTTCGTATGTAAAAATTAAATGGACTATATACGTCGTCTTGTTTTCATGCAAAAAATTTAATAGACTATACATCATCCATTTTTCATGCAAAAACATTTTTTATGAAAAAAATTTAATGGACTATACATCGTCTTTTTTTCAATTTTTTATGAAAAAATTTAATCGACTATAAATCTTCCATTTCGTATGCAAATGATTAAATAGACTGTACATCGTCTATTTTTTCATGAAAAAAAATAAATGGACTGACTATACATACAAAATTTAATAGACTATACATATTCCATTTTTAAATTTTTTATAAAAAATTAAATTGACTATAATTCGCCCATTTCGTATGTAAAAATTAAATTGACTATATACGTCGTCTTGTTTTCATGCAAAAAATTTAATAGACTATACATCATCCATTTTTCATGCAAAAACATTTTTTATGAAAAAAATTTAATGGACTATACATCGTCTTTTTTTCAATTTTTTATGAAAAAATTTAATCGACTATAAATCGTCCATTTCGTATGCAAATGATTAAATAGACTGTATATCGTCTATTTTTTCATGAAAAAAAAATAAATGGACTGACTATACATACAAAATTTAATAGACTATACATCGTCCATTTTTAAATTTTTTATTAAAAATTAAATTGACTATAATTCGTCCATTTCGTATGTAAAAATTAAATGGACTATATACGTCGTCTTGTTTTCATGCAAAAAATTTAATAGACTATACATCATCCATTTATCATGCAAAAAAATTTTCGTCTTTTTTTTAAATTTTTTATGAAAAAATGTAATCGATTATAAATCTGCCATTTCGTATGCAAAAGATTTAATAGACTGTACATCGTCTATTTTTCATGAAAAAAGTAAATGGACTGACTATACATACAAAATTTAATAGACTATACATCGTCCATTTTTAAATTTTTTATAAAAAATTAAATTGACTATAATTCGCCCATTTCGTATGTAAAAATTAAATGGACTATATACGTCGTCTTGTTTTCATACAAAAAAATTAATAGACTATACATCATCCATTTTTCATGCAAAAAAATTTTTTATGAAATCGTCAATTTTTAAATTTTTTATGAAAAAATTTAATCGACTATAAATCGTCCATTTCGTATGCAAAAGATTAAATAGACTGTACATCGTCTATTTTTCATGAAAAAAAATAAATGGACTGACTATACATACAAAATTTAATAGACTATACATAGTCCATTTTTAAATTTTTTATAAAAAATTAAATTGACTATAATTCGTCCATTTCATATGTAAAAATTAAATGGACTATATACGTCGTCTTGTTTTCATGCAAAAAATTTAATAGACTATACATCATCCATTTATCATGCAAAAAAAATTTTTATGAAAAAAATTTAATGGACTATACATCGTCTTTTTTTTAATTTTTTATGAAAAAATTTAATCGACTATAAATCGTCCATTTCGTATGCAAAAGATTAAATAGAATGTACATCGTCTATTTTTCATGAAAAAAAAATAAAAGGACTGACTATACATACAAAATTTAATAGACTCTACATCGTCCATTTTTTAATCGACTATAAATCGTCCATTTCGTATGCAAAAGATTAAATAGACTGTACATCGTCTATTTTTCATGAAAAAAAATAAATGGACTGACTATACATACAAAATTTAATAGACTATACATAGTCCATTTTTAAATTTTTTATAAAAAATTAAATTGACTATAATTCGTCCATTTCATATGTAAAAATTAAATGGACTATATACGTCGTCTTGTTTTCATGCAAAAAATTTAATAGACTATACATCATCCATTTATCATGCAAAAAAAATTTTTATGAAAAAAATTTAATGGACTATACATCGTCTTTTTTTAAATTTTTTATGAAAAAATTTAATCGACTATAAATCGTCCATTTCGTATGCAAAAGATTAAATAGAATGTACATCGTCTATTTTTCATGAAAAAAAAATAAAAGGACTGACTATACATACAAAATTTAATAGACTATACATCGTCCATTTTTAAATTTTTTATAAAAAATTAAATTGAATATAATTCGCCCATTTCGTATGTAAAAACTAAATGGACTATATACGTCGTCTTGTTTTCATGCAAAAAATTTAATAGACTATACATCATCCATTTTTCATGCAAAAACATTTTTTATGAAAAAAATTTAATGGACTATACATCGTCTTTTTTTCAATTTTTTATGAAAAAATTTAATCGACTATAAATCTTCCATTTCGTATGCAAATGATTAAATAGACTGTACATCGTCTATTTTTTCATGAAAAAAAATAAATGGACTGACTATACATACAAAATTTAATAGACTATACATATTCCATTTTTAAATTTTTTATAAAAAATTAAATTGACTATAATTCGCCCATTTCGTATGTAAAAATTAAATTGACTATATACGTCGTCTTGTTTTCATGCAAAAAATTTAATAGACTATACATCATCCATTTTTCATGCAAAAACATTTTTTATGAAAAAAATTTAATGGACTATACATCGTCTTTTTTTCAATTTTTTATGAAAAAATTTAATCGACTATAAATCGTCCATTTCGTATGCAAATGATTAAATAGACTGTACATCGTCTATTTTTTCATGAAAAAAAATAAATGGACTGACTATACATACAAAATTTAATAGACTATACATCGTCCATTTTTAAATTTTTTATTAAAAATTAAATTGACTATAATTCGTCCATTTCGTATGTAAAAATTAAATGGACTATATACGTCGTCTTGTTTTCATGCAAAAAATTTAATAGACTATACATCATCCATTTATCATGCAAAAAAATTTTTTATGAAAAAAATGTAATGGTCTTTTTTCAATTTTTTATGAAAAAATGTAATCGACTATAAATCGTCCATTTCGTATGCAAAAGATTAAATAGACTGTACATCGTCTATTTTTCATGAAAAAAAATAAATGGAGTGACTATACATACAAAATTTAATAGACTATACATCGTCCATTTTTAAATTTTTTATAAAAAATTAAATTGACTATAATTCGCCCATTTCGTATGTAAAAATTAAATGGACTATATACGTCGTCTTGCTTTCATACAAAAAATTTAATAGACTATACATCATCCATTTTTCATGCAAAAAAAATTTTTTATGAAATCGTCAATTTTTAAATTTTTTATGAAAAAATTTAATCGACTATAAATCGTCCATTTCGTATGCAAAAGATTAAATAAACTGTACATCGTCTATTTTTCATGAAAAAAAAAATAAATGGACTGACTATACATAAAAAATTTAATAGACTATACATCGTCCATTTTTAAATTTTTTATAAAAAATTAAATTGACTATAATTCGCCCATTTCGTATGTAAAAATTAAATGGACTATATACGTCGTCTTGCTTTCATACAAAAAATTTAATAGACTATACATCATCCATTTTTCATGCAAAAAAATTTTTTATGAAATCGTCAATTTTTAAATTTTTTATGAAAAAATTTAATCGACTATAAATCGTCCATTTCGTATGCAAAAGATTAAATAAACTGTACATCGTCTATTTTTCATGAAAAAAAGTAAATGGACTGACTATACATACAAAATTTAATAGACTATACATCGTCCATTTTTAAATTTTTTATAAAAAATTAAATTGACTATAATTCGCCCATTTCGTATGTAAAAATTAAATGGACTATATACGTCGTCTTGCTTTCATACAAAAAATTTAATAGACTATACATCATCCATTTTTCATGCAAAAAAATTTTTTATGAAATCGTCAATTTTTAAATTTTTTATGAAAAAATTTAATCGACTATAAATCGTCCATTTCGTATGCAAAAGATTAAATAAACTGTACATCGTCTATTTTTCATGAAAAAAAAATAAATGGACTGACTATACATACAAAATTTAATAGACTATACATCGTCCATTTTTAAATTTTTTAA
The DNA here is from genome assembly GCA_944452675.1 of Tachina lurida. Lineage (NCBI taxonomy): Eukaryota > Metazoa > Arthropoda > Insecta > Diptera > Tachinidae > Tachina > Tachina lurida. Next base: position 116,561,020 of record OX101755.1, read on the forward strand.
ATTAAATTGACTATAATTCGTCCATTTCGTATGTAAAAATTAAATGGACTATATACGTCGTCTTATTTTCACGCAAAAAATTTAATAGACTATACATCATCCATTTTTCATGCAAAAAAATTTTTTATGAAAAAAATTTAATGGACTATACATCGTCTTTTTTTAAATTTATTATGAAAAAAATTAATCGACTATAAATCGTCCATTTCGTATGCAAAAGATTAAATAGACTGTACATCGTCTATTTTTCATGAAAAAAAAAATAAATGGACTGACTATACATACAAAATTTAATATACTATACATCGTCCATTTTTAAATTTTTTTACCAAAATTAAATTGACTATAATTCGTCCATTTCGTATGTAAAAATTAAATGGACTATATACGTCGTCTTGTTTTCCTGCAAAAAATTTAATAGACTATACATCATCCATTTATCATGCAAAAAAAATTTTTATGAAAAAAATTTAATGGACTATACATCGTCTTTTTTTAAATTTTTTATGAAAAAATTTAATCGACTATAAATCGTCCATTTCGTATGCAAAAGATTAAATAGACTGTACATCGTCTATTTTTCATGAAAAAAAATAAATGGACTGACTATACATACAAAATTTAATAGACTATACATCGTCCATTTTTAAATTTTTTATAAAAAATTAAATTGACTATAATTCGTCCATTTCATATGTAAAAATTAAATGGACTATATACGTCGTCTTGTTTTCATGCAAAAAATTTAATAGACTATACATCATCCATTTTTCATGCAAAAAAATATTTTATGAAAAAAATTTAATGGACTATACATCGTCTTTTTTTAAATTTTTTATGAAAAAATTTAATCGACTATAAATCGTCCATTTAGTATGGAAAAGATTAAATAGACTGTACATCGTCTATTTTTCATGGAAAAAAGTACATGGACTGACTATACATACAAAATTTAATAGACTATACATCGTCCATTTTTAAATTTTTTATAAAAAATTAAATTGACTATAATTCGCCCATTTCGTATGTAAAAATTAAATGGACTATATACGTCGTCTTGTTTTCATGCAAAAAATTTAATAGACTATACATCATCCATTTTTCATGCAAAAAAATTTAATGGACTATACATCGTCAAATTTTTCAATTTTTTATGAAAAAATTTAATCGACTATAAATCGTCTATTTCGTATGCAAAAGATTAAATAAACTGTACAACGTCTATTTTTCATGAAAAAAAATAAATGGACTGACTATACATACAAAATTTAATAGACTATACATCGTCCATTTTTAAATTTTTTATAAAAAATTAAATTGACTATAATTCGTCCATTTCGTATGTAAAAATTAAATGGACTATATACGTCGTCTTGTTTTCACGCAAAAAATTTAATAGACTATACATCATCCATTTTTCATGCAAAAAAATTTTTTATGAAAAAATTTAATGGACTATACATCGTCTTTTTTTAAATTTTTTATGAAAAAAATTAATCGACTATAAATCGTCCATTTCGTATGCAAAAGATTAAATAGACTGTACATCGTCTATTTTTTCATGAAAAAAAAATAAATGGACTGACTATACATACAAAATTTAATAGACTATACATCGTCCATTTTTAAATTTTTTTACCAAAATTAAATTGACTATAATTCGTCCATTTCGTATGTAAAAATTAAATGGACTATATACGTCGTCTTGTTTTCATGCAAAAAATTTAATAGACTATACATCATCCATTTTTCATGGAAAAAAATTTTTTATGAAAAAAATTTAATGGACTATACATCGTCTTTTTTTAAATTTTTTATGAAAAAAATTAATCGACTATAAATCGTCCATTTCGTATGCAAAAGATTAAATAGACTGTACATCGTCTATTTTTCATGAAAAAATAATAATAAATGGACTGAATATACATACAAAATTTAATATACTATACATCGTCCATTTTTAAATTTTTTTATAAAAAATTAAATTGACTATAATTCGTCCATTTCATATGTAAAAATTAAATGGACTATATACGTCGTCTTGTTTTCATGCAAAAAATTCAATAGACTATACATCATCCATTTTTCATGCAAAAAAATATTTTATGAAAAAAATTTAATCGTCAATTTTTAAATTTTTTATGAAAAAATTTAATCGACTGTAAATCGTCCATTTCGTATGCAAAAGATTAAATAGACTACATCGTCTATTTTTCATGAAAAAAAGTAAATGGACTGACTATACATACAAAATTTAATAGACTATACATCGTCCATTTTTAAATTTTGTATAAAAAATTAAATTGACTATAATTCGTCCATTTCGTATGTAAAAATTAAATGGACTATATACGTCGTCTTGTTTTCATGCAAAAAATTCAATAGACTATACATCATCCATTTTTCATGCAAAAAAATTTTTTATGAAAAAAATTTAATGGACTATACATCGTCTTTTTTTCAATTTTTTATGAAAAAATTTAATAGACTATAAATCGTCCATTTCGTATGCAAAAGATTAAATAAACTGTACATCGTCTATTTTTCATGAAAAAAATTAAATGGGCTGACTATACATACAAAATTTAATAGACTAGACATCGTCCATTTTAAAATTTTTTTACCAAAATTAAATTGACTATAATTCGTCCATTTCGTATGTAAAAATTAAATGGACTATATACGTCGTCTTGTTTTCATGCAAAAAATTTAATAGACTATACATCATCCATTTTTCATGCAAAAAATTTTTTATGAAAAAAATTTAATGGACTATACATCGTCTTTTTTTCAATTTTTTATGAAAAAATTTAATCGACTATAAATCGTCCATTTCGTATGCAAAAGATTAAATAAACTGTACATCGTCTATTTTTCATGAAAAAAATTAAATGGGCTGACTATACATACAAAATTTAATAGACTATACATCGTCCATTTTTAAATTTTTTATAAAAAATTAAATTGACTATAATTCGTCCATTTCGTATGTAAAAATTAAATGGACTATATACGTCGTCTTGTTTTCATGCAAAAAATTTAATAGACTATACATCATCCATTTTTCATGCAAAAAAAATTTTTATGAAAAAAATTTAATGGACTATACATCGTCTTTTTTTCAATTTTTTATGAAAAAATGTAATCGACTATAAATCGTCCATTTCGTATGCAAAAGATTAAATAGACTGTACATCGTCTATTTTTCATGAAAAAAAATAAATGGACTGACTATACATACAAAATTTAATAGACTATACATAGTCCATTTTTAAATTTTTTATAAAAAATTAAATTGACTATAATTCGTCCATTTCATATGTAAAAATTAAATGGACTATATACGTCGTCTTGTTTTCATGCAAAAAATTTAATAGACTATACATCATCCATTTTTCATGCAAAAAAATATTTTATGAAAAAAATTTAATGGACTATACATCGTCTTTTTTTAAATTTTTTATGAAAAAATTTAATCGACTATAAATCGTCCATTTCGTATGCAAAAGAGTAAATAGACTGTACATCGTCTATTTTTCATGAAAAAAAGTAAATGGACTGACTATACATACAAAATTTAATAGACTAGACATCGTCCATTTTTAAATTTTTTTACCAAAATTAAATTGACTATAATTCGTCCATTTCGTATGTAAAAATTAAATGGACTATATACGTCGTCTTGTTTTCATGCAAAAAATTTAATAGACTATACATCATCCATTTTTCATGCAAAAAATTTTTTATGAAAAAAATTTAATGGACTATACATTGTCTTTTTTTCAATTTTTTATGAAAAAATTTAATCGACTATAAATCGTCCATTTCGTATGCAAAAGATTAAATAAACTGTACATCGTCTATTTTTCATGAAAAAAATTAAATGGGCTGACTATACATACAAAATTTAATAGACTATACATCGTCCATTTTTAAATTTTTTATAAAAAATTAAATTGACTATAATTCGTCCATTTCGTATGTAAAAATTAAATGGACTATATACGTCGTCTTGTTTTCATGCAAAAAATTTAATAGACTATACATCATTAATTTTTCATGCAAAAAAATTTTTTATGAAAAAAATTTAATGGACTATACATCGTCTTTTTTTAAATTTTTTATGAAAGAAATTAATCGACTATAAATAGTCCATTTCGTATGAAAAAGATTAAATAGACTGAACATCGTCTATTTTTCATGAAAAAAAAATAAATGGACTGACTATACATACAAAATTTAATAGACTATACATCGTCCATTTTTAAATTTTTTTACCAAAATTAAATTGACTATAATTCGTACATTTCGTATGTAAAAATTAAATGGACTATATACGTCGTCTTGTTTTCATGCAAAAAATTTAATAGACTATACATCATCCATTTTTCATGCAAAAAAATTTTTTATGAAAAAAAATTTAATGGACTATACATCGTCTTTTTTTCAATTTTTTATGAAAAAATTTGATCGACTATAAATAGTCCATTTCGTATGCAAAAGATTAAATAAACTGTACATCGTCTATTTTTCATGAAAAAAATTAAATGGACTGACTATACATACAAAATTTATATCGTCCATTTTTAAATTTTTTATAAAAAATTAAATTGACTATAATTCGCCCATTTCGTATGTAAAAACTTAAGTGAACTATATAGGTCGTCTTGTTTTCATGCAAAAAAATTTAATAGACTATACATCATCCAGTTTTCATGCAAAAAAATTTTTTATGAAAAAAATTTAATGGACTATACATCGTCAATTTTTAAATTTTTTATGAAAAAATTTAATCGACTATAAATCGTCCATTTCGTATGCAAAAGATTAAATAGACTATACATCGACTATTTTTCATGAAAAAAAAGTAAATGGACTGACTATACATACAAAATTTAATAGACTATACATCGTCCATTTTTTAATTTTTTATAAAAAATTAAATTGACTATAATTCGTCCATTTCGTATGTAAAAATTAAATGGACTATATACGTCGTCTTGTTTTCATGCAAAAAATTTAATAGACTATACATCATCCATTCTTCATGCAAAAAAATTTTTTATGAAAAAAATTTAATGGACTATACAAACATCGTCTTTTTTTAAATTTTTTATGAAAAAATTTAATCGACTATAAATCGTCCATTTCGTATGCAAAAGATTAAATAGACTGTACATCATCTATTTTTCATGAAAAAAAGTAAATGGACTGACTATACATACAAAATTTAATAGACTATACATCGTCCATTTTTAAATTTTTTATAAAAAATTAAATTGACTATAATTCGCCCATTTCGTATGTAAAAACTTAAGTGAACTATATAGGTCGTCTTGTTTTCATGCAAAAAATTTAATAGACTATACATCATCCATTCTTCATGCAAAAAAATTTTTTATGAAAAAAATTTAATGGACTATACAAACATCGTCTTTTTTTAAATTTTTTATGAAAAAATTTAATCGACTATAAATCGTCCATTTCGTATGCAAAAGATTAAATAGACTGTACATCATCTATTTTTCATGAAAAAAAGTAAATGGACTGACTATACATACAAAATTTAATAGACTATACATCGTCCATTTTTAAATTTTTTATAAAAAATTAAATTGACTATAATTCGCCCATTTCGTATGTAAAAACTTAAGTGAACTATATAGGTCGTCTTGTTTTCATGCAAAAAAATTTAATAGACTATACATCATCCATTCTTCATGCAAAAAAATTTTTTATGAAAAAAAATTAATGGACTATACATCGTATTTTTTAAATTTTTTATGAAAAAATTTAATAGACTATAAATCGTCCATTTCGTATGCAAAAGATTAAATAAACTGTACATCGTCTATTTTTCATGAAAAAAATTAAATGGGCTGACTATACATACAAAATTTAATAGACTATACATCGTCCATTTTTAAATTTTTTATAAAAAATTAAATTGACTATAATTCGTCCATTTCGTATGTAAAAATTAAATGGACTATATACGTCGTCTTGTTTTCATGCAAAAAATTTAATAGACTATACATCATCCATTTTTCATGCAAAAAAATTTTTTATGAAAAAAATTTAATGGACTATACATCGTCTTTTTTTCAATTTTTTATGAAAAAATGTAATCGACTATAAATCGTCCATTTCGTATGCAAAAGATTAAATAAACTGTACATCGTCTATTTTTCATGAAGAAAATTAAATGGGCTGACTATACATACAAAATTTAATAGACTATACATCGTCCATTTTTAAATTTTTTATAAAAAATTAAATTGACTATAATTCGTCCATTTCGTATGTAAAAATTAAATGGACTATATACGTCGTCTTGTTTTCATGCAAAAAATTTAATAGACTATACATCATTCATTTTTCATGCAAAAAAATTTTTTATGAAAAAAATTTAATGGACTATACATCGTCAATTTTTCAATTTTTTATGAAAAAATTTAATCGACTATAAATCGTCCATTTCGTATGCAAAAGATTAAATAGACTGTACATCGTCTATTTTTCATGAAAAAAATAAATGGACTGACTATACATACAAAATTTAATAGACTATACATCGTCCATTTTTAAATTTTTTATAAAAAATTAAATTGACTATAATTCGTCCATTTCGTATGTAAAAATTAAATGGACTATATACGTCGTCTTGTTTTCATGCAAAAAATTTAATAGACTATACATCATCCATTTTTCATGCAAAAAAATTTTTTATGAAAAAAATTTAATGGACTATACATCGTAAATTTTTAAATTTTTTATAAAAAAATTTAATCGACTATAAATCGTCCATTTCGTATGCAAAAGATTAAATAGACTATACATCGACTATTTTTCATGAAAAAAAAGTAAATGGACTGACTATACATACAAAATTTAATAGACTATACATCGTCCATTTTTTAATTTTTTATAAAAAATTAAATTGACTATAATTCGTCCATTTCGTATGTAAAAATTAAATGGACTATATACGTCGTCTTGTTTTCATGCAAAAAATTTAATAGACTATACATCATTCATTTTTCATGCAAAAAAATTTTTTATGAAAAAAATTTAATGGACTATACATCGTCTTTTTTTCAATTTTTTATGAAAAAATTTAATCGACTATAAATCGTCCATTTCGTATGCAAAAGATTAAATAAACTGTACATCGTCTATTTTTCATGAAAAAAAATAAATGTACTGACTATACATACAAAATTTATATCGTCCATTTTTAAATTTTTTATAAAAAATTAAATTGACTATAATTCGTCCATTTCGTATGTAAAAATTAAATGGACTATATACGTCGTCTTGTTTTCAGGCAAAAAATTTAATAGACTATACATTATCCATTTTTCATGCAAAAAAATTTTTTATGAAAAAAATTTAATGGACTATACATCGCTAATTTTTAAATTTTTTATGAAAAAATTTAATCGACTATAAATCGTCCATTTCGTATGCAAAAGATTAAATAGACTATACATCGACTATTTTTCATGAAAAAAAAAGTAAATGGACTGACTATACATACAAAATTTAATAGACTATACATGGTCCATTTTTTAATTTTTTATAAAAAATTAAATTGACTAATTCGTCCATTTCGTATGTAAAAATTAAATGGACTATATACGTCGTCTTGTTTTCATGCAAAAAATTTAATAGACTATACATCATCCATTCTTCATGCAAAAAAATTTTTTATGAAAAAAATTTAATGGACTATACATCGTCTTTTTTAAATTTTTTATGAAAAAATTTAATAGACTATAAATCGTCCATTTCGTATGCAAAAGATTAAATAAACTGTACATCGTCTATTTTTCATGAAAAAAATTAAATGGGCTGACTATACATACAAAATTTAATAGACTATACATCGTCCATTTTTAAATTTTTTATAAAAAATTAAATTGACTATAATTCGTCCATTTCGTATGTAAAAATTAAATGGACTATATACGTCGTCTTGTTTTCATGCAAAAAATTTAATAGACTATACATCATCCATTTTTCATGCAAAAAAATTTTTTATGAAAAAAATTTAATGGACTATACATCGTCTTTTTTTCAATTTTTTATGAAAAAATGTAATCGACTATAAATCGTCCATTTCGTATGCAAAAGATTAAATATACTGTACATCGTCTATTTTTCATGAAAAAAATAAATGGACTGACTATACATACAAAATTTAATAGACTATACATCGTCCATTTTTAAATTTTTTATAAAAAATTAAATTGACTATAATTCGTCCATTTCATATGTAAAAATTAAATGGACTATATACGTCGTCTTGTTTTCATGCAAAAAATTTAATAGACTATACATCATCCATTTTTCATGCAAAAAAATATTTTATGAAAAAAATTTAATGGACTATACATCGTCTTTTTTTAAATTTTTTATGAAAAAATTTAATCGACTATAAATCGTCCATTTCGTATGCAAAAGATTAAATAGACTATACATCGACTATTTTCATGAAAAAAAAGTAAATGGACTGACTATACATACAAAATTTAATAGACTATACATCGTCCATTTTTTAATTTTTTATAAAAAATTAAATTGACTATAATTCGTCCATTTCGTATGTAAAAATTAAATGGACTATATACGTCGTCTTGTTTTCATGCAAAAAATTTAATAGACTATACATCATTCATTTTTCATGCAAACAAATTTTTTATGAAAAAAATTTAATGGACTATACATCGTCTTTTTTTCAATTTTTTATGAAAAAATTTAATCGACTATAAATCGTCCATTTCGTATGCAAAAGATTAAATAGACTGTACATCGTCTATTTTTCATGAAAAAAATAAATGGACTGACTATACATACAAAATTTAATAGACTATACATCGTCCATTTTTAAATTTTTTATAAAAAATTAAATTGACTATAATTCGTCCATTTCGTATGTAAAAATTAAATGGACTATATACGTCGTCTTGTTTTCATGCAAAAAATTTAATAGACTATACATCATCCATTTTTCATGCAAAAAAATTTTTTATGAAAAAAATTTAATGGACTATACATCGTAAATTTTTAAATTTTTTATAAAAAAATTTAATCGACTATAAATCGTCCATTTCGTATGCAAAAGATTAAATAGACTATACATCGACTATTTTTCATGAAAAAAAAGTAAATGGACTGACTATACATACAAAATTTAATAGACTATACATCGTCCATTTTTTAATTTTTTATAAAAAATTAAATTGACTATAATTCGTCCATTTCGTATGTAAAAATTAAATGGACTATATACGTCGTCTTGTTTTCATGCAAAAAATTTAATAGACTATACATCATTCATTTTTCATGCAAAAAAATTTTTTATGAAAAAAATTTAATGGACTATACATCGTCTTTTTTTAATTTTTTTATGAAAAAATTTAATCGACTATAAATCGTCCATTTCGTATGCAAAAGATTAAATAAACTGTACATCGTCTATTTTTCATGAAAAAAAATAAATGGACTGACTATACATACAAAATTTAATAGACTATACATCGTCCATTTTTAAATTTTTTTACCAAAATTAAATTGACTATAATTCGCCCATTTCGTATGTAAAAATTAAATGGACTATATACGTCGTCTTGTTTTCATGCAAAAAAATTTAATATACTATACATCATCCATTTTTCATGCAAAAAAATTTTTTATGAAAAAAATTTAATGGAGTATACATCGTCAATTTTTAAATTTTTTATGAAAAAATTTAATCGACTATAAATCGTCCATTTCGTATGCAAAAGATTAAATAGACTATACATCGACTATTTTTCATGAAAAAAAAAGTAAATGGACTGACTATACATACAAAATTTAATAGACTATACATCGTCCATTTTTTAATTTTTTATAAAAAATTAAATTGACTATAATTCGTCCATTTCGTATGTAAAAATTAAATGGACTATATACGTCGTCTTGTTTTCACGCAAAAAATTTAATAGACTATACATCATCCATTTTTCATGCAAAAAAAATTTTTTATGAAAAAAATTTAATGGACTATACATCGTCTTTTTTTCAATTTTTTATGAAAAAATTTAATGGACTATAAATCGTCCATTTCGTATGCAAAAGATTAAATAGACTGTACATCGTCTATTTTTCATGAAAAAGATTAAATGGGCTGACTATACATACAAAATTTAATAGACTATACATCGTCCATTTTTAAATTTTTTATAAAAAATTAAATTGACTATAATTCGTCCATTTCGTATGTAAAAATTAAATGGACTATATACGTCGTCTTGTTTTCATGCAAAAAATTTAATAGACTATACATCATCCATTTTTGATCCAAAAAATTTTTTTATGAAAAAAATTTAATGGACTATAATCGTCTTTTTTTCAATTTTTTATGAAAAAATTTAATCGACTATAAATCGTCCATTTCGTATGCAAAAGATTAAATAAACTGTACATCGTCTATTTTTCATGAAAAAAATTAAATGGGCTGACTATACATACAAAATTTAATAGACTATACATCGTCCATTTTTAAATTTTTTTACCAAAATTAAATTGACTATAATTCGCCCATTTCGTATGTAAAAATTAAATGGACTATATACGTCGTCTTGTTTTCATGCAAAAAAATTTAATAGACTATAAATCATCCATTTTTCATGCAAAAAAATTTTTTATGAAAAAAATTTAATGGACTATACATCGCCAATTTTTAAATTTTTTATGAAAAAATTTAATCGACTATAAATCGTCCATTTCGTATGCAAAAGATTAAATAGACTATACATCGACTATTTTTCATGAAAAAAAAGTAAATGGACTGACTATACATACAAAATTTAATAGACTATACATCGTCCATTTTTAAATTTTTTATAAAAAATTAAATTGACTATAATTCGTCCATTTCATATGTAAAAATTAAATGGACTATATACGTCGTCTTGTTTTCATGCAAAAAATTTAATAGACTATACATCATCCATTTTTCATGCAAAAAAATATTTTATGAAAAAAATTTAATGGACTATACATCGTCTTTTTTTAAATTTTTTATGAAAAAATTTAATCGACTATAAATCGTCCATTTCGTATGCAAAAGATTAAATAGACTATACATCGACTATTTTTCATGAAAAAAAAGTAAATGGACTGACTATACATACAAAATTTAATAGACTATACATCGTCCATTTTCAAATTTTTTTACCAAAATTAAATTGACTATAATTCGCCCATTTCGTATGTAAAAATTAAATGGACTATATACGTCGTCTTGTTTTCATGCAAACAATTTAATAGACTATACTTCATCCATTTTTCATGCAAAAAAAAATTTTATGAAAAAAATTTAATGGACTATACATCGTCTTTTTTTTCAATTTTTTATGAAAAAAAGTTATCGACTATAAATCGTCCATTTCGTATGCAAAAGATTAAATAGACTATACATCGACTATTTTTCATGAAAAAAAAAGTAAATGGACTGACTATACATACAAAATTTAATAGACTATACATCGTCCATTTTTTAATTTTTTATAAAAAATTAAATTGACTATAATTCGTCCATTTCGTATGTAAAAATTAAATGGACTATATACGTCGTCTTGTTTTCACGCAAAAAATTTAATAGACTATACATCATCCATTTTTCATGCAAAAAAAATTTTTTATGAAAAAAATTTAATGGACTATACATCGTCTTTTTTTCAATTTTTTATGAAAAAATTTAATGGACTATAAATCGTCCATTTCGTATGCAAAAGATTAAATAGACTGTACATCGTCTATTTTTCATGAAAAAGATTAAATGGGCTGACTATACATACAAAATTTAATAGACTATACATCGTCCATTTTTAAATTTTTTATAAAAAATTAAATTGACTATAATTCGTCCATTTCGTATGTAAAAATTAAATGGACTATATACGTCGTCTTGTTTTCATGCAAAAAATTTAATAGACTATACATCATCCATTTTTGATCCAAAAAATTTTTTTATGAAAAAAATTTAATGGACTATAATCGTCTTTTTTTCAATTTTTTATGAAAAAATTTAATCGACTATAAATCGTCCATTTCGTATGCAAAAGATTAAATAAACTGTACATCGTCTATTTTTCATGAAAAAAATTAAATGGGCTGACTATACATACAAAATTTAATAGACTATACATCGTCCATTTTTAAATTTTTTTACCAAAATTAAATTGACTATAATTCGCCCATTTCGTATGTAAAAATTAAATGGACTATATACGTCGTCTTGTTTTCATGCAAAAAAATTTAATAGACTATAAATCATCCATTTTTCATGCAAAAAAATTTTTTATGAAAAAAATTTAATGGACTATACATCGCCAATTTTTAAATTTTTTATGAAAAAATTTAATCGACTATAAATCGTCCATTTCGTATGCAAAAGATTAAATAGACTATACATCGACTATTTTTCATGAAAAAAAAGTAAATGGACTGACTATACATACAAAATTTAATAGACTATACATCGTCCATTTTTAAATTTTTTATAAAAAATTAAATTGACTATAATTCGTCCATTTCATATGTAAAAATTAAATGGACTATATACGTCGTCTTGTTTTCATGCAAAAAATTTAATAGACTATACATCATCCATTTTTCATGCAAAAAAATATTTTATGAAAAAAATTTAATGGACTATACATCGTCTTTTTTTAAATTTTTTATGAAAAAATTTAATCGACTATAAATCGTCCATTTCGTATGCAAAAGATTAAATAGACTATACATCGACTATTTTTCATGAAAAAAAAGTAAATGGACTGACTATACATACAAAATTTAATAGACTATACATCGTCCATTTTCAAATTTTTTTACCAAAATTAAATTGACTATAATTCGCCCATTTCGTATGTAAAAATTAAATGGACTATATACGTCGTCTTGTTTTCATGCAAACAATTTAATAGACTATACTTCATCCATTTTTCATGCAAAAAAAAATTTTATGAAAAAAATTTAATGGACTATACATCGTCTTTTTTTTCAATTTTTTATGAAAAAAAGTTATCGACTATAAATCGTCCATTTCGTATGCAAAAGATTAAATAGACTGTACATCGTCTATTTTTCATGAAACAAAATAAATGGACTGACTATACATACAAAATTTAATAGACTATACATCGTCCATTTTTAAATTAAAAAAAAAAATTAAATTGACTATAATTCGTCCATTTCATATGTAAAAATTAAATGGACTATATACGTCGTCTTGTTTTCATGCAAAAAATTTAATAGACTATACATCATCCATTTTTCATGCAAAAAAATATTTTATGAAAAAAATTTAATTCAATTTTTAAATTTTTTATGAAAAAAATTAATCGACTATAAATCGTCCATTTCGTATGCAAAAGATTAAATAGACTATACATCGACTCCTTTTCATGAAAAAAAAAAGTAAATGGACTGACTATACATACAAAATTTAATAGACTATACATCGTCCATTTTTTAATTTTTTATAAAAAATTAAATTGACTATAATTCGTCCATTTCGTATGTAAAAATTAAATGGACTATATACGTCGTCTTGTTTTCATGCAAAAAATTTAATAGACTATACATCATTCATTTTTCATGCAAAAAAATTTTTTATGAAAAAAATTTAATGGACTATACATCGTCTTTTTTTCAATTTTTTATGAAAAAATGTAATCGACTATAAATCGTCCATTTCGTATGCAAAAGATTAAATAGACTGTACATCGTCTATTTTTCATGAAAAAAAATAAATGGAATGACTATACATACAAAATTTAATAGACTATACATCGTCCATTTTTAAATTTTTTATAAAAAATTAAATTGACTACAATTCGTCCATTTCATATGTAAAAATTAAATGGACTATATACGTCGTCCTGTTTTCATGCAAAAAATTTAATAGACTAGATATACATCATCCATTTTTCATGCAAAAAAAATATTTTATGAAAAAAATTTAATGGACTATACATCGTCTTTTTTTCAATTTTTTATGAAAAAATTTAATCGACTATAAATCGTCTATTTCGTATGCAAAAGATTAAATAGACTGTACATCGTCTATTTTTCATGAAAAAAAGTAAATGGACTGACTATACATACAAAATTTAATAGACTATACATCGTCCATTTTTAAATTTTTTATAAAAATTTAATTGACTATAATTCGTCCATTTCGTATGTAAAAATTAAATGGACTATATACGTCGTCTTGTTTTCATGCAAAAAATTTAATAGACTATACATCATCCATTTTTCATGCAAAAAAATTTTTTATGAAAAAAATTTAATGGACTATACATCGTCTTTTTTAAATTTTTTATGAAAAAATTTAATCGACTATAAATCGTCCATTTCGTATGCAAAAGATTAAATAGACTGTACATCGTCTATTTTTCATGAAAAAAAGTAAATGGACTGACTATACATACAAAATTTAATAGACTATACATCGTCCATTTTTAAATTTTTTATAAAAAATTAAATTGACTATAATTCGTCCATTTCGTATGTAAAAATTAAATGGACTATATACGTCGTCTTGTTTTCATACAAAAAAATTAATAGACTATACATCATCCATTTTTCATGCAAAAAAATTTTTTATGAAATCGTCAATTTTTAAATTTTTTATGAAAAAATTTAATCGACTATAAATCGTCCATTTCGTATGCAAAAGATTAAATAGACTGTACATCGTCTATTTTTCATGAAAAAAAATAAATGGACTGACTATACATACAAAATTTAATAGACTATACATAGTCCATTTTTAAATTTTTTATAAAAAATTAAATTGACTATAATTCGTCCATTTCATATGTAAAAATTAAATGGACTATATACGTCGTCTTGTTTTCATGCAAAAAATTTAATAGACTATACATCATCCATTTATCATGCAAAAAAAATTTTTATGAAAAAAATTTAATGGACTATACATCGTCTTTTTTTTAATTTTTTATGAAAAAATTTAATCGACTATAAATCGTCCATTTCGTATGCAAAAGATTAAATAGAATGTACATCGTCTATTTTTCATGAAAAAAAAATAAAAGGACTGACTATACATACAAAATTTAATAGACTCTACATCGTCCATTTTTTAATCGACTATAAATCGTCCATTTCGTATGCAAAAGATTAAATAGACTGTACATCGTCTATTTTTCATGAAAAAAATTAAATGGGCTGACTATACATACAAAATTTAATAGACTATACATCGTCCATTTTTAAATTTTTTTACCAAAATTAAATTGACTATAATTCGCCCATTTCGTATGTAAAAATTAAATGGACTATATACGTCGTCTTGTTTTCATGCAAAAAATTTAATAGACTATACATCATTCATTTTTCATGGAAAAAAATTTTTTATGGAAAAAATTTGATGGACTATACATCGTCTATTTTTCAAATTTTTTTTGAAAAAATTTAATCGACTATAAATTGTCCATTTCGTATGCAAAAGATTAAATAGACTGTACATCGTCTATTTTTCATGAAAAAAAGTAAATGGACTGACTATATATACAAAATTTAATAGACTATACATCGTCCATTTTTAAATTTTTTATAAAAAATTAAATTGACTATAATTCGCCCATTTCGTATGTAAAAATTAAATGGACTATATACGTCGTCTTGTTTTCATGCAAAAAAATTTAATAGACTATAAATCATCCATTTTTCATGCAAAAAAATTTTTTATGAAAAAAATTTAATGGACTATACATCGCCAATTTTTAAATTTTTTATGAAAAAATTTAATCGACTATAAATCGTCCATTTCGTATGCAAAAGATTAAATAGACTATACATCGACTATTTTTCATGAAAAAAAAGTAAATGGACTGACTATACATACAAAATTTAATAGACTATACATCGTCCATTTTTAAATTTTTTATAAAAAATTAAATTGACTATAATTCGTCCATTTCATATGTAAAAATTAAATGGACTATATACGTCGTCTTGTTTTCATGCAAAAAATTTAATAGACTATACATCATCCATTTTTCATGCAAAAAAATATTTTATGAAAAAAATTTAATGGACTATACATCGTCTTTTTTTAAATTTTTTATGAAAAAATTTAATCGACTATAAATCGTCCATTTCGTATGCAAAAGATTAAATAGACTATACATCGACTATTTTTCATGAAAAAAAAGTAAATGGACTGACTATACATACAAAATTTAATAGACTATACATCGTCCATTTTCAAATTTTTTTACCAAAATTAAATTGACTATAATTCGCCCATTTCGTATGTAAAAATTAAATGGACTATATACGTCGTCTTGTTTTCATGCAAACAATTTAATAGACTATACTTCATCCATTTTTCATGCAAAAAAAAATTTTATGAAAAAAATTTAATGGACTATACATCGTCTTTTTTTTCAATTTTTTATGAAAAAAAGTTATCGACTATAAATCGTCCATTTCGTATGCAAAAGATTAAATAGACTGTACATCGTCTATTTTTCATGAAACAAAATAAATGGACTGACTATACATACAAAATTTAATAGACTATACATCGTCCATTTTTAAATTAAAAAAAAAAAATTAAATTGACTATAATTCGTCCATTTCATATGTAAAAATTAAATGGACTATATACGTCGTCTTGTTTTCATGCAAAAAATTTAATAGACTATACATCATCCATTTTTCATGCAAAAAAATATTTTATGAAAAAAATTTAATTCAATTTTTAAATTTTTTATGAAAAAAATTAATCGACTATAAATCGTCCATTTCGTATGCAAAAGATTAAATAGACTATACATCGACTCCTTTTCATGAAAAAAAAAAGTAAATGGACTGACTATACATACAAAATTTAATAGACTATACATCGTCCATTTTTTAATTTTTTATAAAAAATTAAATTGACTATAATTCGTCCATTTCGTATGTAAAAATTAAATGGACTATATACGTCGTCTTGTTTTCATGCAAAAAATTTAATAGACTATACATCATTCATTTTTCATGCAAAAAAATTTTTTATGAAAAAAATTTAATGGACTATACATCGTCTTTTTTTCAATTTTTTATGAAAAAATGTAATCGACTATAAATCGTCCATTTCGTATGCAAAAGATTAAATAGACTGTACATCGTCTATTTTTCATGAAAAAAAATAAATGGAATGACTATACATACAAAATTTAATAGACTATACATCGTCCATTTTTAAATTTTTTATAAAAAATTAAATTGACTACAATTCGTCCATTTCATATGTAAAAATTAAATGGACTATATACGTCGTCCTGTTTTCATGCAAAAAATTTAATAGACTAGATATACATCATCCATTTTTCATGCAAAAAAAATATTTTATGAAAAAAATTTAATGGACTATACATCGTCTTTTTTTCAATTTTTTATGAAAAAATTTAATCGACTATAAATCGTCTATTTCGTATGCAAAAGATTAAATAGACTGTACATCGTCTATTTTTCATGAAAAAAAGTAAATGGACTGACTATACATACAAAATTTAATAGACTATACATCGTCCATTTTTAAATTTTTTATAAAAATTTAATTGACTATAATTCGTCCATTTCGTATGTAAAAATTAAATGGACTATATACGTCGTCTTGTTTTCATGCAAAAAATTTAATAGACTATACATCATCCATTTTTCATGCAAAAAAATTTTTTATGAAAAAAATTTAATGGACTATACATCGTCTTTTTTAAATTTTTTATGAAAAAATTTAATCGACTATAAATCGTCCATTTCGTATGCAAAAGATTAAATAGACTGTACATCGTCTATTTTTCATGAAAAAAAGTAAATGGACTGACTATACATACAAAATTTAATAGACTATACATCGTCCATTTTTAAATTTTTTATAAAAAATTAAATTGACTATAATTCGTCCATTTCGTATGTAAAAATTAAATGGACTATATACGTCGTCTTGTTTTCATGCAAAAAATTTAATAGACTATACATCATCCATTTTTCATGCAAAAAAATTTTTTATGAAAAAAATTTAATGGACTATACATCGTCAATTTTTAAATTTTTTATGAAAAAATTTAATCGACTATAAATCGTCCATTTCGTATGCAAAAGATTAAATAGACTATACATCGACTATTTTTCATGAAAAAAAAGTAAATGGACTGACTATACATACAAAATTTAATAGACTATACATCGTCCATTTTTTAATTTTTTATAAAAAATTAAATTGACTATAATTCGTCCATTTCGTATGTAAAAATTAAATGGACTATATACGTCGTCTTGTTTTCATGCAAAAAATTTAATAGACTATACATCATTCATTTGTCATGCAAAAAAATTTTTTATGAAAAAAATTTAATGGACTATACATCGTCTTTTTTCAATTTTTTATGAAAAAATTTAATCGACTATAAATCGTCCATTTCGTATGCAAAAGATTAAATAAACTGTACATCGTCTATTTTTCATGAAAAAAAAATAAATGGACTGACTATACATACAAAATTTAATAGACTATACATCGTCCATTTTTTAATTTTTTATAAAAAATTAAATTGACTATAATTCGTGCATTTCGTATGTAAAAATTAAATGGACTATATACGTCGTCTTGTTTTCACGCAAAAAATTTAATAGACTATACATCATCCATTTTTCATGCAAAAAAATTTTTTATGAAAAAAATTTAATGGACTATACATCGTCTTTTTTCAATTTTTTATGAAAAAATTTAATCGACTATAAATCGTCCATTTCGTATGCAAAAGATTAAATAAACTGTACATCGTCTATTTTTCATGAAAAAAATTAAATGGGCTGACTATACATACAAAATTTAATAGACTATAACATCGTCCATTTTTAAATTTTTTTACCAAAATTAAATTGACTATAATTCGCCCATTTCGTATGTAAAAATTAAATGGACTATATACGTCGTCTTGTTTTCATGCAAAAAAATTTAATAGACTATACATCATCCATTTTTCATGCAAAAAAATTTTTTATGAAAAAAATTTAATGGACTATCGTCAATTTTTAAATTTTTTATGAAAAAATTTAATCGACTATAAATCGTCCATTTCGTATGCAAAAGATTAAATAGACTATACATCGACTATTTTTCATGAAAAAAAAGTAAATGGACTGACTATACATACAAAATTTAATAGACTATACATCGTCCATTTTTTAATTTTTTATAAAAAATTAAATTGACTATAATTCGTCCATTTCGTATGTAAAAATTAAATGGACTATATACGTCGTCTTGTTTTCATGCAAAAAATTTAATAGACTATACATCATTCATTTTTCATGCAAAAAAATTTTTTATGAAAAAAATTTAATGGACTATACATCGTCTTTTTTTCAAAAAATTTAATCGACTATAAATCGTCCATTTCGTATGCAAAAGATTAAATAAACTGTACATCGTCTATTTTTCATGAAAAAAAATAAATGGACTGACTATACATACAAAATTTAATAGACTATACATCGTCCATTTTTTAATTTTTTATAAAAAATTAAATTGACTATAATTCGTCCATTTCGTATGTAAAAATTGAATGGACTATATACGTCGTCTTATTTTCATGCAAAAAATTTAATAGACTATACATCATCCATTCTTCATGCAAAAAAATTTTTTATGAAAAAAATTTAATGGACTATACATCGTCTTTTTTAAATTTTTTATGAAAAAATTTAATCGACTATAAATCGTCCATTTCGTATGCAAAAGATTAAATAAACTGTAATATCGTCTATTTTTCATGAAAAAAATTAAATGGGCTGACTATACATACAAAATTTAATAGACTATACATCGTCAATTTTTAAATTTTTTATAAAAAATTAAATTGACTATAATTCGTCCATTTCGTATGTAAAAATTAAATGGACTATATACGTCGTCTTGTTTTCATGCAAAAAATTTAATAGACTATACATCATCCATTTTTCATGCCAAAAAATTTTTTATGAAAAAAATTTATTATACATCGTCTTTTTTTCAATTTTTTATGAAAAAATTTAATCGACTATAAATCGTCCATTTCGTATGCAAAAGATTAAATAAACTGTACATCGTCTATTTTTCATGAAAAAAAAAAATAAATGGACTGACTATACATACAAAATGTAATAGACTATACATCGTCCATTTTTTAATTTTTTATAAAAAATTAAATTGACTATAATTCGTGCATTTCGTATGTAAAAATTAAATGGACTATATACGTCGTCTTGTTTTCACGCAAAAAATTTAATAGACTATACATCATCCATTTTTCATGCAAAAAAATTTTTTATGAAAAAAATTTAATGGACTATACATCGTCTTTTTTTCAATTTTTTATGAAAAAATTTAATCGACTATAAATCGTCCATTTCGTATGAAAAAGATTAAATAGACTGTACATCGTCTATTTTTCATGAAAAAAAGTAAATGGGCTGACTATACATTTAAAATTTAATAGACTATACATCGTCCATTTTTAAATTTTTTATAAAAAATTAAATTGACTATAATTCGTGCATTTCGTATGTAAAAATTAAATGGACTATATACGTCGTCTTGTTTTCATGCAAAAAATTTAATAGACTATACATCATCCATTTTTCATGCAAAAAAATTTTTTATGAAAAAAATTTAATGGACTATACATCGTCTTTTTTTCAATTTTTTATGAAAAAATTTAATCGACTATAAATCGTCCATTTCGTATGCAAAAGATTAAATAGACTATACATCGACTATTTTTCATGAAAAAAAAGTAAATGGACTGACTATACATACAAAATTTAATAGACTATACATCGTCCATTTTTTAATTTTTATAAAAAATTAAATTGACTATAATTCGTCCATTTCATATGTAAAAATTAAATGGACTATATACGTCGTCTTGTTTTCATGCAAAAAATTTAATAGACTATACATCATTCATTTTTCATGCAAAAAAAATTTTTATGAAAAAAATTTAATGGACTATACATCGTCTTTTTTTAAATTTTTTATGAAAAAATTTAATCGACTATAAATCGTCCATTTCGTATGCAAAAGATTAAATAAAATGTACATCGTCTATTTTTCATGAAAAAAATTAAATGGACTGACTATACATACAAAATTTAATAGACTATACATCGTCCATTTTTTAATTTTTTATAAAAAATTAAATTGACTATAATTCGTCCATTTCGTATGTAAAAATTAAATGGACTATATACGTCGTCTTGTTTTCATGCAAAAAATTTAATAGACTATACATCATTCATTTTTCATGCAAAAAAATTTTTTATGAAAAAAATTTAATGGA